>OX103971.1:20202193-20308799 GCA_944470395.2 Schistosoma turkestanicum
CTCAACAATGCTCGTCTACTATTCAATCAGATTTTCAGTAGCTATCTAATTTACCTCGATTGGTGATATCCATAAGGATGATTTGTAAAGCATGCAGTAATACAAATTTATTCAACCAAAAAAAACATGATTAGAAATTACAAGAAAAAACATTAAAACAACTGAACATTTAACTAACCAGAATATCAGACATGTATAGAGATAAATTCACAGGTATATATATCACATAGGATACAACCAATATTCTTTATAAATAAGAATATTAAAAAAAAATAAACTGTAGAAAATTACACAGAAATAATTTATCACTCCTTGATTGATTACATACGTGCATTGAACATTGATTTAATCAACACAAACAGTTTGAAATTTCTTCATTTTTATATGAATACACTTTGTACTACTAGTAGTATATAGTAATTAATATTATATGATAATGAGTGTTAGTGATAGGCTGAATGATAGTAGTGGTAGTAGTACTAGTAGTAGTGTAGTAGTATATTTCTGTACTATTATATATATAATCTCACACAAGGTTTAACACTGATAAAATCAATAAGATCATCGGACTATTAACAACAGGAGTAGAAAATAACAAGACAGGCAAAGTAAAATTTTTACCCAATAATCAACTAACCGATCTTGAAGGACTGATTATCTAACACCAGTTTAGTGTTGTCTGTTCGATAAAAAAACCATAATAAATAATAAAACATAACTTGTTTGATGTGTTCACCACTCATATATATATATATATATATATATATATATATATATATATATATATATATATATATATATATTCGCAGAGTGAGATAGTGAGAGAGAGAGAGATAATCGAAGATTTATATCTGCTTCGTCTTCGTTTGAGAAAAAATATTAATCCTCGAACACGCTACTGTGAATTTTTTTCCCTTGTCTAATATCTTGCTATTCACTTTTCTTTCCTCTTCATTTTGTATTTTTAAAGTAAAAAAATGAATGAAAAGTAGATTTTTACAAAAGAACAGTCTTCTTGTAAATAATATATATTCACATAGATATATATGTCAGTGTATGATGACATAATCTCCTTTTATCCACTTTGCTTTCTATCCTCATCTACTTATCTATGCACTCTCCCTCTCTCTCAATATATATATATATATATATATATATATATATATATATATATATATATTTGTATCTTTGATAAAACACACATTCTCGCTTTGTACAAGTTTCAGTAAATGTTCAATAATTTTGCTAAAATCAATTGTTGTTTCTAAAAAATAGAATAAATTTCTTACGTATTTATTGATCATCATACCATTTCAGTTTGTGTTTGAGTGATCAGACAGGTATATCAAACAAAATGGAAAGTAATCGTCAATTATGAAATAATCAATAAATAAGTTTATCTAAGTGTTATAATTAAATTTAGTATTTATTAACCCTCATTTTTTATCATGCACTGACTGATACTTCTATTGGAAATTTATTGAAACTTTGAAAGAATGGTGGACAGAAAACAAACATAAGAACATTAATCATAAGTCCATGGGAAGTTGGGCTACATGTGTCAAATATTCAACTAAAGTATTGACAGCTTAACAACATATACAATTTGTTGTGATCACACACACTGTTCAGAAAAGAAACAACTTATCACATCAATGAAAAACTAAAGTAATCATTAGGGAACCTTGAAATATCCGTTAGGAAAGTCTGTGGAGTCTCTGAAACTCCAGGAAACGTTTTATCCAGTCAACAATGAGTAGAATCTTTTCAGAAGTATCTGCAACATGCAGAATGACGTGCCACGAGTCTTAATGGATATTTAGCTATACTACTACTGTAGTGAAGGAGAACACAGGTGAGGGCAACCGAATTGTTTTTAAAGAAGATTACAGAGTTATTCAGTAAAATAGGAAAACCATATCGTAACTGTTAATTTGCGAATCATCAATCCATCATCAATCCATTGTCTGACATTTCACTATTCATGCGTTTCATACAAATTCCGTAGTGTTCCCAATCTTCCTTTCTTGATCTTCCCCCATCTTCTGCTGCCAGACATTACGTTTACACTCACGTCATATACTACTTATAAGTAGCGCGCACCACAGTATTATTACTATCTGTTCGTAAGATAATTATACCATTACTGTTAAAGCCTGTCGGTTAATATGAATGGAAGAAATAAATGAAGCCTTAAACATACATGTATAAACATATAAACTCAATTGTATAACAGTCATTGAATAAAATTTACTCATTAAAACTATAGTGTATTCACGTAGATAGATAATCCATAATTGAAACTTAACAAATGTTCATATCATTTCAGGATTGTGGAGATTGTGAATCGACCAATATTAGACCACCATTAGAAACCTCAAAGCACTGGACGGCCGTCAAGTCCTGGTATGGAACTCATCAGCAGTACGTATCCACGACTCCTGCACCTCACAGGGTTCGAACCCAGGACCTTCGGTCTTTTGCGCGAACACCTAACCTCCGGACCTGTGTTCACTAGTGAGGTGATGAACCTTCTCCGAGTTCTAGTGGGTAGTCGTGACCAGTGATGTTCAACCTGTTCGGGTGTGGAAAGTAACCACCGAAGACAGTGTATCAGGTTGCGCTAGACCATGAATTGATCGAAGTTCATCATTAACAACGTTAGATACAGGCTCAGTGGTTCAGAGGTTAGGCGTTTGCGCGCATGGACAGAAGGTTCTGGGTCCGAATCCTGCGAGGTGCGGGAGCCGCGGATGCGCACTGCTGATAAGTCCCGCATCAGAACGAAACGAAACTACCTTCTAGTGCTTCCAGATTTTTAATGGTGGTCTAACATTGATCGATTCCTGATTTCAAATGTTTATAAATCATTCGTTTTAAAATAATTCACTACCGATTGTTATCATTTCATGCCAAAAAGTACGTCGAAACTAACCTGACTACCATAAACTATCCGATTAGAAAAAAAATTTGACTGAACATTTGATTAATGATAGTGATTTATTATTTTTTTTAATAACTTATGACTTTTGGCAGTAGTCACGTTTCAAAAGTATTCGTCAGGAAAATAGTAAAAAAAATATATATCTACATCAGTAGTTTGACTTTATTTTCAGTGAGTTGTTAGTAACAATAAGGAGATAATATTTTAGAATTTTTTATGATACACTGAGTAAAGAACAACTATTTTCAATAATCTCCACTGTAGGCATTCAGTTGCAAAACTTAATGCAATTCAAACTGTACAAGTCTCATAGTTTTCATCTGATCTTGCAAATCACTGGGACAGAATTCATTACTATACACTTTACGATTCTAGCCAATTATATTTCTTTCTTCTACAGCATATATATATATATATATATATATATATATATATATATAGAGAGAGAGAGAGAGAGAGAGAGAGAGAGAGAGGGAAGGAGTGAGGGAAAATTGAATTAAAAACGACCGGAAGTACTAAACCATATAAACAGCGCAAACTGATTTCGCAGATAAATGTGAACGAAATTCGAAAAAAGAAAATATGAATAATAATCTTTTTTTCAAAAATCTAAAAATAGATCTCTCGTTTTTTGTATATAAGACAACTGAACAATAATAATAATAATAATCGTAGTATTGTTATTATCAGTATTATTATTAGTAGTATATAATTGAAAAAGACAACTATAAATACTTTTTTAGAAAAACCTATTTATTTTTTATATACAAAGAAGCTTTGTGAGAATCGATTAAATTTATATATGAATGGTTTGTATTTGTTGCAGAAGGTATATTATAAGCTAGTGGAAGAGATAGACATCGTCTATTCACCTTTTGATATCAGCATTCTCTGTAGTGTAAACTTATGATCCGGACAAAAAGTATAAACTTCAGGAATTGCGAATACGGTGACAAATGATGAATCTTAAGGCAAGATGAATTTGAATGTGGACATCATTTCAGATTCATTTATCAAGTGTTTTATATTTTTTATTGAACGTAAAGTAAAACTTGAAATTATGTTTTGCCGCCATAAACACAAGCACTGGAAAATTCAAAAATTTTATTAAGATAAATGAATCAATTAAACAAAATGACATTGAACAGTTAAAGTGTTATAACTGACCAAGTTCAATGATGATTAATAATTATTCAATGTGAATTCGTCAGTTTTTTGTCGCTTATTAATTGAAAACTTGTAACTACACATAGACATATTATTTTAGTTGATTACTTCATTTTTAAAAGCGAAAGCTTTAATGTTGTTTAATATACACATTTTTACATGACTAGTCAGTATGATGATATGAGGTCAGCGAGACGAAACTAACCGATAGTTAGAAGCCTTGAACGATATGGTTCAGAATCGCGCATCCACTCTTTGTATTCTCCCAAGTTCTAGCCTTCTGAATTCCTGATCTCCTTTATTTTGCCCTTCTAAAATCTGCTTTACTGAATTATGCTTCTTGAACAATATCTTCACTCCCAAATATTCTGCATTACCGAAAATTCTTCTACTATCCTCACCCCTATGGGATTTAAATTGGCAACTGTGTCTGTGTGCTAAGGCGGTATGGCAACCTGAACTGATGTACGTACGTACGTACGAAGTTCTACGTTGTAACTAACTGACTGATGATGATATAAAATTGTAGTTACATAAAAACTATCAACTTGAATAAAACTATTGATGTGTATGAAGCATTTCAAGTTAGTTAGTTAGTTGATACAGTATAGAGTAAAATGACTGAAATTAACAGAAAGTGATAAATTCAGTGTATATCTGCCTAACTGTATTATGAGTGTATCAGTCAGTGAATATGTCCATTTTCATTTGTTTCCGCGCTTGATCACATTTTATCGAAGTAAAAGACAGTTAAAATGCTCATCGCTAAATGTATCATGTTTTAACTACTTAATTAATTTAAGTAACTGTTATCTTCCTTTGAAATAATTTAGCTGATTGGTTATATCTCCCTATTTTTAATTTCTTTTTGCGGCAAACGTCAAAGATTTGCATCATTAAATTCCTTTTCAGTGGTCGACTGATTGATTACTCTCTAAAAAACCTGGAAGTCCTGAATTATGTGCCAGAAATATTAACTAGTAGCTACTGCTAATCGTCGTTTAATATTGTGTAACATATGTTCAGTGTTATCGTAAACTGATGATGATGGTGCATACCATCTAGACATTAATGTAATTTACACAACATATTTCCAGTAACTGATGCACCTAAATGATAAGAACTCAGGAATGAACAGATGGAATCATAAACAGAAATTATGGCGTTGTTTAACTCTTAATCTAATTAAATACATTCTTCTAATTTTCACCAAAGGTAGAACAGAATACCTTGACTAAAATGTCAGTTAAATAAACTTTTTAGTTATTATGTTATGAATTCGATTTCGATTTATAACAAATAATATTGATAGTTCCCTGACGATCGATAATTATGACTCATTTTATTTTGTCTACACTTCATTTTAACTAGCTCATCCTTAAATCGGTTGTATTTCAAAGGATATCGTTTTTACACTCAGATTTATTAGACCCGGTCAATGATATTTAATCAACTTCATGATATATAATTTTTATGTTGTCGATTTCTATAAGTTGATAAACTTTTTGAGTCAAGATGACCACTTGCTCATAGTTAGGAGGATAACTTGTTGACGTTTAAAGTGAAAGGTACGGAGTTCGAGTTCATGAATGAACACCAAATGGGAGATTCAGACACATCCATAAAACGAGGGCCAAACAGGACGAAACATTTGGTCTGCTCTATATGGATTTGTTTCTTAGTGGCTGTATTACGCAGTTTTCTTATTCAGACACCCATTAAAAATCAAGAGGCAGTTTAAAGATGTTTCATCTTAGTATGGGTCCACTCAGAAGAACACGTCTGCAAACTCTCCGCCAAGGATTGAACCCCAACCATCTATCTTGTGGATAGATATTGAAAGCATTTTCTCTTAAGAAAGGTGGTGTTATTCTCATATGAGTAGTTACCTTGCTGGATGAATAATCCTCTGATCTACGGTAGGATTACTGCTCTTGTACTTCCCGTTTCCCGAATGACATTGAAGCAACAGATGATCTATCGAGATTTCTCGATTTACCGCATCCTCCTCCAGAAAAATAGATCTTTTTCTCTACAGATACTGTTGAGTTAGGGGAACAGAAATAACAGATTGGTGAGGAATAAAATTTTTTTATTTTTTGCGGCAAACATATGAAGAAATCTCAAAACAGATCAGTGTATTGAATACAACTCATTCATTTCACGAAAAGGAAAGAACTCTCACTTCGTATTCCTACTGATAAGCACAACATACTGCTAATCAGTTTTACACTCAAGTCAATCAAAAATAAATTGTTTGATTAATCTCTTCAAACAGAAAATTTACTTGTTTCCTCACCATATGCTTCGAATCGCTTGAACTTCAGTGTAATACAGATTTATATGATTCCCATTTGGAAATTATTTGTTTGACATTGTTCACATGATCAGCATTGATAGTTTAATATTTGAGTGAGAAAGTATGTGAGAAAGTATAATGCAGAAAAGTAGCAGTCAACTTTATAGGAACAGCTAAAGAATCATAAACATGGAATGCTGAGAAATGTACATAGATATACATTTCACTTTTCCCATTTGTCTATCTGTCTTTACATTTATCGATCTATCTGTGCTTATGTTCACATACGTTTATATCCAGTGAGTTGTGCAAAGATATTTGAGTATTGTTATCAGAACTGCCTATCTGATATTGTATAAACTCCTTTCAGAACTGAGTCCATAATTTTCATGACCCACAGAGATGAAAAAAATTCATGAAAGTCATTGTTTCAAAACCTAGCGATTCATAATGCTCATGAATTCCAGATTACAATTACTTCTTGAATTTCAATGGCTTTCTAATCAACGGTAGTGCTATGCTTGTTCTAATTAAGTGTTGGGGACGTTAGATCCCAAGAACTCACTTGATAAAGGTCCTAATTTTGGACTTTTATGTTTTCGAGCATGGGCTGATCAGTTGACCTTGAGATTACATTTCCCACCAGGAAAATCCTTGACTGTCATTGGCTGATACATAATTTTTAAGACTCTCCCAAGGATGTTTCTATGGTGTATAAATAAACTCGATTTGTGTGCTTGAAAACCTCGATTTTATGAGTGCTAGTAGAATGCACTTACTACGTCTTCCTTTACTTAGTGGGGCCTCGGGACTCTCGGATTAGAGTAGCCTATCGTGTGAGTGGGTCATTTGTCTTCGCTCTCGTTTACCGACTAATGTGAATTCGTAATAGAATCAAGCATATCAACTGACAAGCATAACATTAAGGTACCACTAGATATCAACAAATAGAACGTTAAGCGGAGACGCAATTTTAGGACGGCTAATCTATTCTCTGCGAACTAGACCAGCTAACTAGAGCAAGACGTCCAAGGTCAGACGGAAGATTGTATAATCCACAAACAGCCTCGAGCGAACAAATCAACGAGCATTCTATTCGAGCGTAATTTATACAGAACAAAAAGTGTCACTTAAAGATTTACAAAATAGGACATTAAAGAGTAAACAAACCAACGAGGTTCAAGATCCTTCAAAGTGAGGAACACATACTGGAGGGAGCAAGGTGCGCTTTGGCGCGAAAGCAAGAAATTCAAACTTCCAAAAATAAGCTTTCAAATTAAGAAGTTCACTAAGTGATTTCCGGGCATTGAGCATCTTCAGCAGATAGTCTGATATAACTACCTTCTCTATGATAAAATGAATGTATATTTGTGAATAAACTTGATTTTGAGGTATGAAAATGAATGTGTTTTGTATAATATTTCTTATGCACCTTTTTTGTCTACCCATATTTGATGAATGCACATTTCAAGGTCATCAACTTCCGGTTTGGTCATACTCTTGATACTACTGTATCGACTTCATGTTCATAATTGATTAGTTTATTCAGTAGTGACTAATGTCATGTTTGTCTAGTCGTTCTTCCATTGCTGAACAAAATTATATCGGTCAAGATGCGATTCAGTTGCTAGTCTATGTGACTCGATATCGTGTATGTTAAGATTAGATAAACATAAAATTAAGCATCACCCATTGATCAGTCGATTATAAGTACTTCAATCTAACGGAAGATCAGTTGAGTTCAGAATTTTTTGATTGTTACTGTGTAGTGTGTCGATGCATCTGCGTGTTCTTAAGCTCGTATTGATGAATACGTTTATTCGGGACACACCACAAAGCGAAGCGGAGAAGCGAATTGGAGAAGGCAAAGAGCTAACTCAAAGAGATACAGTATGACTAAGAATGTATAGTCAGACCATAAATAAGACAGACAAGCGAAATAGGCATGCACAGACATGAATAAAAGCGACGAATGATTGACAAGGTCAAAAGCAAGCGATACAAATCATGTGAGCTCATGGGGATATAAAGAGATTAACATTAAAGCGAAAAGGATGAGTAAGCGCGTAGGCGTAAGCAATGCTCAGTCGCACAAGCTCATACAAACCAGATAATAAAAAATACCAGTGGTACAAATGAGTTGTTGCTATACAAATGGCTTGGTTAAATAAATTAATCGAAAGGGCTTAACCAAGTTAGATGTAAGTGAACTGGAATATATGTGGAGGCACTACAACTGTCTTACGCAATGAAGCTGGATCACACGAGATTCACTTAGCAAAGAAGTACCAGTCTCATCAAAAATGAAGATTCACTTTGCTAATAATCACCAACCAACATGAAATCTGATTTCATGGTTCCTATGGCTAACCTCCAACTATCCCTGACAAAGCCAATGTTCAGAAATACCAGGAGAGTAATAACCTTTTCTAAATATCCATCCACCATGTCACATAAAATTCACTATTAAAAAATATATATTTTGATCCTAAACTCGTATCTGATTGGTTCATTCAAAATTGCTGATCGCATTCATTGTTTAAAATCATATGACTGTCCAATAACTAACAGTATGTGTAATCACGATATATATAACATTATTAATCACTAAAATCTACAATAACAAAGTGTCAGTTGCTTTTCTATTTCTATTCGTCAATTGTCAACCTATCCAAGTTAAAACAGATTGATGGAATCATTTTGTTGTGCTAAGATCACATTCAAGAAAAAACAAAACAAATCAAGTTGTAGACAGTGATTGACAGACAGACAGTGTGTGTGTGTGGTTGTCTGTGCGCACGAAACTACAATTTCATGTTCACGTAGTTGTTGATGTTGATGTTGTTTACGTGCATTATCAGTATGATTGGCATTGTAATCTATGGAAATAAATTTATCTACCTACTACAATAACTGCAGCTGTGTGAAGAAAATACGAAGCATATATAAAGGGTAGACATTTTCTACACATATGAAATGTAAATGAAATGAACATGAAATGTTTTCAGTCTTTTAAAATTTGAAACAATAACAAAACGAGAATTTTATGCACAAAAAATAAGACACAACAGAACATGAAGTGTCTGTCTGTTGTGGAATTCAGACTTTCTTTTTTTTACGAAAATGTTGTTTTTGTCTCAATATTCAATCAGCAATAATAATAATAATAATAATAATAATAATAATAATGACCAAGACTAGACAAACACAACATTATTTTCTGCGCAATCATTATTTGCAACAATGAATCGATCAATGTTAGACCACCATTAGAAACCTGGAAGCACTGGACGGCTGTTTCGCCCTGGTATGGGACTCATCAGCAGTGTGCATCCACGACTCCTACACCTCGCAGGATTCGAACCCAGGACCTTCGGTATTGTGCGCGAACGCCCGAATCCTGCGGGGTGCAGGAGTCGTGGATGCGCTCTGCTGATGAGTCCCATACCAGGACGAAACGGCCGTCCAGTGCTTCCAGGCTTCTGATGGTGGTCTAACATTGATCGATTCATGGTTACAAATAAAACTTAATAATCTTCACAACAACCCCGTAATGCAATCATTATTTCATGGAAAATATCTCACATCTATAAGATGTCAGTTGCCTAGTTCTAAAAGGATATGAATTTTAAGTGAGATATTTCTTTCCAACCTTTGACTCTGGTTAACATGAAATATGTAATGATTCGTGTTTGAAAGAGACTTAAGCTTTCATTGAAAAGTCAGTCAGTCAGATGCAACGTAGAACTTCGTACGTAAGTACATCAGTTCATGTTGCCATACCACATCAGCACAGAGATATAATTGTCAATTCAAATCTAATAGTAGAAGAGGTAGTAAAGGTATTAGAAGTAATCTGAGAGGTAAGGATTAGAAGATATTATTCAAGAAGTATGATTCAGTGAGATAAGCTTAGAAAGACAAAAATAGGGGTGTTGAAGAATCCAGAAGATTAGGATTTGAGAGAACACAAAGAATAAATGCACTGGCGCCATTGCAAACGATTTTGAGCCATGTCATTCAGGGTATCTAACCATCGATTATTATCATCTCGCGGACCGCAACCAGGTAGTCGACAACTACCGACATGGCTCAGTCCACTAGTCAATGACTTCATGGGTTTGTACCATGTCTTGGTCTGGTCGCCCCTGCTTTCTTCCAACCTATTCCTACACTACAAAACAAAGCTCGTCGAGGCAGTCGGTGGTTAGGCATACGCAGCATATGTCTCAACCACTTTGAAGTTTCAGCACTTCATCTATTGATCTGCCATTCTTACCTAGCACCCGATTCCTAATAACAGCGTTGCTTACTCGGGTGTCCCAGGATATACGAGCAATGCTTCGAAGACACCTATGATCGAAAACCAGTAACCTACGGATATCTCCTACTCTCACAGGCCATGTTTCACAGCCATAAAGTAAGACGGAGCGAACCTTTGCGCAGTACACTCGTCCTTTAGTCAGCAAACAAAATCTCGCCTACGCCATAAATGACGCAGGTTGGCAAAAGCCAATCGAGCCTTCTGTATCCGTGCTGAGATTTCGTCAGTCACTGAAAAGTACTTTTCATTGAAAAGTAATTCTATTAAAATCAATCAACTGTCACAACTCATAAGCATCTTTAATTACATATGGAATTTGTGGAGACTGTTGAGATTAAGTGATCGGCAAATGACTTAAGGGTCTTTGGTTCATTCCACTCTCTGGTTCTGGATCTGATAGAAAGACACAGCTATCGAATGGCTCCTGGTTGTTAGTATTTTTATAGTGTCAATAATAACGGTAATAACTATTATCATACTATATATATATATATATATATATATATATATATATATATATTTCAATATATTTCAATAATTTTGACATTTATTGTAATTTTTATCGAAACGGAAAATGAGGTAGATTCATCCCTTAAAAAAAACTAAAAAGTCGCTGTATGGAAATGTTTAGGATCAAATCTTTGCATTCCAGTCAATTTTAGATATCCAACTTTAAATTCCAATAGATCAGAGCACTGAATGTTGCCCAGTGATCAGGAAGGATGAATTTTTCGTTACATAATTATTTAGTTCTTAAGTGGTATACGCATGTGGTCTAATAAACGAAAACTCTTGGATTTTAATAAAAAAGCACTTATTAGGAATACTGTAACTGACTGAATATTCATTTTTTATAAAAATTCGACGAAATATCTTCACATCAACCTAAAATGAACCAAGTAGTTTGAACTTGTACAGTCTGTCCTTGAGTTCACTGATATAAGTGACAAAAGATTTATTAATTTCAGAAATACATTTTTATTGATGGTTGAAATCATTTAGATTGACATTTTAAGATTGGTTTTATTTAAAAGGGATTTATAGATTCGAAGCTCTTGGTAGAATAGATGACAAAAATTGAACATTTTCATTAAGATGTATCATAAACTAAAACATGATAGGCGAATTAGATATAAGAACTAAGAATGTAGAATAATATAGCAAGACAACCAAGAGTAATATTTATACATACATCTTTCAATGAACATTTTCTTTCAAAATAATTGTTAATCATAAGATATATAAACTTCCATCCAACTTTTAAGCTGTTCTGGGTGTTGAATTTTGATCAATCAACTTTAAATTCCAATAGATCAGAGCACTGAATGTTGCCCAGTGATCAGGAAGGATGAATTTTTCGTTACATAATTATTTAGTTCTTAAGTAGTATACGCATGTGGTCTAATAAACGAAAACACTTGGATTTTAATAAAAAAGCACTTACTAGGAACACTGTAACTGATTGAATATTCATTTTTTATAAAAATTCGACGAAATATCTTCACATCAACCTAAAATGAACCAAGTAGTTTGAACTTGTACAGTCTGTCCTTGAGTTCACTGATATAAGTGACAAAAGATTTATTAATTTCAGAAATACATTTTTATTGATGGTTGAAATCATTTAGATTGACATTTTAAGATTGGTTTTATTTAAAAGGGATTTATAGATTCGAAGCTCTTGGTAGAATAGATGACAAAAATTGAACATTTTCATTAAGATGTATCATAAACTAAAACATGATAGGCGAATTAGATATAAGAACTAAGAATGTAGAATAATATAGCAAGACAACCAAGAGTAATATTTATACATACATCTTTCAATGAACATTTTCTTTCAAAATAATTGTTAATCATAAGATATATAAACTTCCATCCAACTTTTAAGCTGTTCTGGGTGTTGAATTTTGATCAAGTAAAACTTTAACTACTTATAAGTAGGCAAAAATATTTAGCACAATTTCTTCACTGTCTTTTTTGAATTTCATTTCATTCAAATAGATGTAGAATAACAGTTGTTTGTGTTCTTAAGCTTTTATGATAACATGATTCCCAATATTCATGTAAAAGATGAAGAAATATTCCATTATTCTTACTTTTTCTTTAAATCTGACCTTTAATTACCTTATGCTATGGTCATTAGCATAACCAGTAAATAAATAAAATTAATTGTCATGGGCCAATTGAATGGCATGAAGAAATAAGTACCCTTAAATTAGTTTAATGCATGTACATATCAAGTCCTCTTTTGTGAGGTGTAGTTAAAGTTAAGCTTTGTTATAAACGTTATGCACAAATTCTTCGCAACAATAACATCTGTGTATTCGTTAGTGATGATTATTTTCGAATTTCTTATGCTAGTTGATATTCAGCGTATTTATAAATTTCTGACATATGACAAAGACCTCTAATGGCTATGGACAAAGGTCCCACGATAGTATCAAACGACTGAAGTTAAATTTATAAATTATCAGATGTAGAATCATTGATCTAAAAAAGCTAACGAACTTATTGCATATGATCCTCTGAAAATCCTTTGGAAAGCACTGCAAAAGAGTCCCATTTTAGGACGAGATGGCTGTATATTGCTGCAAGTTTTACACTGGTTGTCTAGTTAAATTCAGTCGTTACTACAAATTACAAGAGTAATGATGTCGTTCATCGATCATAATGACTTAAAAAATCATTATAATTATTATAACTATTATTATTGTCAGTTTACGCTGAATAATCATTCGTTTACTTGTCTAATATGAAATATTCATCTTTCCATTTCAGAGTTCAGATCAAATGTATATTGAATCCTCTGGAGGATATGCTAAAAAATGGGGCGGTCGTAGTCATACAGCTACAGCTTATGGTGCAGATAGTACAATGACAGCAGCTCATCGATCTGGTACTTCATTAAAAACTAAAGCTCGTAAAACTCTTGTATGTCAGACACAATCAGCATCACAATTATCACCAATGGCATATTTACCACAACCACAACAGCAACAACAGCTGGATTTTCAATCATTGAATGGTGGCTCATTAACAATGACTAATAATCAATATCCATTACTGAAACATGCTTCATCATTTGTTTGTAGTCGTAGTGTAGGACCGAATACTACAACAATCACAGGAGGATATGAAAGAATTGATACTATACAAGCGAAATCAACTACAGATATTGAAACCGCTCAGGCATCAATTAGTTTACGTTGTCCACCTGCTAATTTACCAACTGAGAATATTTTCAACAATAATAATAATAACACTACTTATATAAATAAAAGTAGTAACATAATATATTCTTCAAATGGACCAAAAGAATCAAAAGGCTTATCAAAAGAGATTGCTTTACGTATAAAAGAGAAATTTGATCAACGTGTATCAAAACATTTATCCAAGTCTAAACAAAAATCAAAATCAAGTCCATATACTTATACATCACAATATCATTTACTTGCTGTATTTTTAGTAAATAAAGGTCATGTTGAAGCATGGTATGCATATTCATCAATGCCAAATTATTATTATAATAATAATTATCAACAAAATGAATTAGGTCATAGTCGTTTATTAGAATTAACTCAACGTCGATTGCGTTTATTACAACGTTATTATTCTGATTGTAGACAATATGTTGTACTTTATGTGAATAGTAATAATTCGGAACATTATTTACCAATGGGATTAGTGAATGATGTAAATAGTAGTCGACAAAATACTAATAATAATAAAAATCATTCCTTATCAATAAATAGATTGTTTTGTGAAAAGAATCGGCCGATTTATCGATTTGTCAATGCATTATTACCAAAGAATATGAAATTTGTCAATACTACTGATAATAATAATAATAGTAATAATGATAATGATAAACGATTGTTTGTTGATAAAAACGAACACAGTACTAATTTAACAACAGATAATGAAAAATTGACAAGTAGGACATCGGACTGTCAGCATCAATCAAGGCGGCAACGACAACAACAACAACCGCAGACGATCAATAATCAAATTGAACAGAAAGAGTCCAATGAAATGGAACTAGGTAAAGTGACGAATTCAATAAACCAACGACCGAATCTTTGGAGAAGGCTACTGGGACATTTAACATCTTATCATCATTCTACTGATAGTAGTACTATTAGTAGTAGTAAAAATAGTTATGAAGAGAACAACAATAATAATAATAATATTGATAATCATACTAACAGTACTACTAATATTGATAGAGACAATTGTTCTGACAATAATAATAATGAAAAGATTGATTTTAAATGTTATGAAACATGTTTACATTTGGATAGTTGTCTTGTTAGAGCAGATTCTCGTCAACAACATCATACTTCTCCGATGAAACCAGACGAATCAGTACCGCCATCATCAACCAAAATAACTATGAATCCAATTGATGAGAATACATGTACAAATAATTTAAACATTGAATCAAATAATAATAATCATTGTGAAAATATAGAAAAGAATGATTGTCTTATTGCAGCAATTCAACGGAAAACAACCAATCAGCAAGATTTATCAAATATGCATCGTAAATTATCGGATGTTAGTAAGCATTATACTGATAGTCAACAAACAGGTGATAGTAATGAAGGTGAACAAAAGAAATGTACAGTGAAACAAACAAAACAATTATCTGATTGTGAAGAAATTTGGTTACCTAAATCTTTTGAATTGTAAATGTGTATGTTGTATATGAATTGAAAAATAGTGAGTTGTTATACAAATAAATAAATATTTTACTAATTCAGTTTAAAATTGATTTGTCATGTTGCTTTTATTAATTTGAAGAACAAATATCAATTATAGTGTATGCGATGTATTCTTTATAAATCTCTTATGAGTGCATTTTATCGCATACTAACTAATAGAAGTAGATATGTGGTGCGCGCTACTTATAAGTAGTATATGACACGAGTAAAAACGTAATGTCTGGCAGCAGAAGATGGGGGAAGATCAAGAAAGGAAGAGTTAGAAAACAATCGGATTTGTATGAAACGCATGAACAGTGAAATGTCAGACAATGGATTGATTTTTTGCAAATTAACGATTTACGATATGGCTTTCCTATTTTACCAATTAACTCTGTAATTTGAGATAAATACAATTCGGTTGCCCTCACCTGCGTTCTCTTTCACTACAGATAGGTTTATTTAACAGATAGATTGTGGCCAGCAGTGAAATACAAGACGCATATCCCATCCTAACTCTAACTCATTCAAAGGATGTATCTGCATTCCTATGTTGATGTTCACATTGGAATTCAGATCTAGTAATTTTCTTTTTAATCTCTTAATAAGTTATTCAGATAGCCGCTAGCTTGTCCAACAATTATGAATTCGTTTTAATTTGTAATGGTTTGACTTTAATATTATCAGTCACAAATAGAAGAAACGTGCATCCTAAATTTCACTGCTAGCCAACTAGTCATGCATATCAATAATAGGATGAGTTGAAGCCACAACAAATTAAATGTTTATTTACTTTTTTCTGAAATTAAAAAAGGCATGTGGCAAAGTAAACACATAATTGAAATGAAAGCATAAACGCATAACACAACTAGCTTCAACTCATGAATTTATAGTCTGAACCAATCATGGTTAGAGACCCTGAGTGACATGGCGGAAAACCGTTCGCAATAGCGCAGGTGAATTTATTCTTTGTATTCTATAAAAATTTTAACCTTCTGAATTTCCAATCACCTCTATCTTTCTCCTTCGAAAGTTATCTCACTGAATTATACTCCTTGAACAACATCTTCGAACCCTAATCTCTCTGATTACTTCTAATACTTTTAGTACCTCTACACCTATGGGATTTGAACTGACAGTTTTATCTCTGTGCTAATGTGGTATGGCAATTTGAACTGCTGTATTTACGTACGGAGTTCTACGTTGCTGTTGGTGATGATTTACAAACAAATACTTGTAAATAGGATCCCTAATTGTCAAATGCTTCACAGACTAACAATGTTGTCGAGAATTTTCAAATTCATATGAAACATATGACCAATACTCTCTGGTTTGTAACGATTTTCTTACTGACCGCTTCAAGCATCAAATTTAAAGGATTTCTACATGTCTTTAACATTATTGACAATCGTATGCTGCCTGATGACTACATTCAAGATGAATATTCGGAGTTTTTATGAGAATTAATAGTCAGTAGAGCTCAGTTAAATCAGATATTAAACAAACAGTTTTGCGACAACCCAAAGTGACTGAGTTTCAAAATAAGAACTTCTAGATTTCAATAACTCAGCAGTTGAAAACTGACGAGTTCTTCTCCTCTATGGCTTAAAGGTTCTAGGTTCAATCATTGTGACGGTCCTCCTTTCTGTTACTACTTCTGAAGAATTTCATACGAAGCAAAAGTTATTCAGTTATCACGATTGTTAGCCAATGAATTAAAATGTAGGTTGGAAAATCTATACAACACTTATCTAGATTTGAAAGTTAACATAATTTCAAAAGTTTCAAAGGATTGATTAGTAGAAACAATATGATAAAAATCAATTTATTTTTCAATTCATTGAATACAGGGAGATGATTTGATCATCATCATTGTTATTATCCTCCATATAATCAATCTTCATTTAATGAATTAGTTACAGAATTGTATGAAGAACCACGGGTGTACATTTATTAATCAAAAATCTGTTAAGCTTTTAATGCCATAACCTACATAGTAGTCAACCAGTCAGTTAGAACGTAGAACTTCATACATGAGTACATAAATTCAGATTGCCATACCCCATCAGCACGCAGACGCAACTGCCAGTATAAATCCCATAGTGTTACAGAGAGTAGGAGCATCAGCAGTAATGGAGAAGAATAGGGTTCGAAGATATGATTCGAGAAGTATAATTTAGTAAGGTAAATATAGAAGGGGAAAGATAGAGATGATGAGGAATTTGGAAGGATAGGATCTGAGAGAACACAATGAATGAATGCACCTGTGGCATTGAAAACGGTTTTGAGACATATCATTTAATATCACAAACCATTGATTACTTTCATCTCGCGGACCCTAACCAGGTAGCCTACATCTATCTACCAACGCGACTCAGTTCACTTGTCAGTGACTACATGGATTTGTGCCATGTATTAGTTTGGCCAGCCCTAGCTTTCTTTCAACCTACATAGTTAAACTTTGACATATACATAACTTTCAAATTCCACCATTTTATTTCACCTTCTTTTATCCGACTACTTTCTTGTTTATTCTATGTTTTCCACAGACTTCATCAATGCCATTTTGAAAGATGGAAAAAAGGGTAAAGATTTCACAAAACCATGATGAACAAATCTTTAGCAACAATTGAATCATTTTAAGAAAGAAACTCCATTCACGTATCACTGCCTACGTTTAAAGAAAAAAATCCTCATTAGTTGACAAAAATTAAACGATAATAGTAACGTACATTTCTACCGATGAATAACTATTTCCATTAATATTGATGCAGCTAACTTCGCAAAATACAAATTACTACTTTGATTTTAAAAAAATGCTCAAATATTGTGAATATATAAACAAAAAATCTACATTTTCAAATCATACGAATGTTTTTTTCATTGTTCAATATTCATTTATAAGTTACTTGTTTAAATGAAATAGAGAATTCGATCTGGTTCTTCAATTTTGTTTTGAATTTTGAATGAAGTACTTTTCATCTTTTTGTTTTGAAGTGTCATTTAGAAAGATAAAGTGATAGTTTTAAATGATTAGATGTGTGAATTATTTGTTTGAAACTAAGTTCCTAATAAGAAGAACTATAGTAAGTGAAGTTTAACCAGGTAAGGGAGATACTATCCATGACATGAAAAAGTAACAGAGGAATATTATGCAATGATGTGAAATACTGATTATTGTATTCTGACTTAATCAAACGACTGGAATATAACTCTTGAGGAGATTAAAACAAGAAAGTCCACTGCTCTCTAGTTTTCAAGTTGAAATAACTCCATCACACAAATTATTTTCGAATTATTCAATCTTAACAAGAAGTCTGATGCAACTTAACCATAAATAAACGTCATAATGAACATAGTTTTCACAATACTAGCTTCAGTAAACGCTGAGCAGTTACATTTTATACAATTATTTTTCAATAAAAGGCAAACAGAGATTTTTATAGACATGTTTACAGCAACTGAAATCAATATTAGGAGCAGATGATAGATTTGTTTAAGTCTCAGATCTCGTTACTAGTATACTTATAAAATACGATCAGTAGTGAAATGCTGGGAGGGCGTTTTCTACGACTTGTCCATTGAGCATACCAGCGTTCCATTGTTGATGCTCATATTGAAACGTGAACTGAATGTTTATACCTTCGAATACTGGCATTTTATCACCTTACCCTATTGACTAAAAATATCGCGAACGTCTAACAATCGGCCGTCCAGTGCTTCCAGGTTTCTAATGGTGGTCGAACATTGGTCGATTCATGGTTTCAAAAATGAGTTACATATTCGTCAAGAAGCTGAAACTATACAGTATAAACAAGAAACGAAACATATATAGAAAATGTTATCAAGTAAATTCTTGAATGATAGTTTTCGACTATCGATCCATTCCAATCTCTTTATAAACTGAAATCATTGCGTTAACGCGAATAGTGTTTGACTGCTTATGTCATTCTTGCATCATTCTACAACATGGTGTCGAAACACACAGCTTTTATTGATAGAATACTATGCAGAATGAATAAGAATTAATCAATAGTGTCGGTAAATGTGTCAGTATCATCAGTCAGTAACAACGTAGAACTTTGTACGTACGTACGTACATCAGTTCAGGTTGCCATACCGCATTAACGCACTGACGCAACTGTCAGTTCAACTCCGATAGAGAAAGAGATAGTAGGAGTATTAGCGGTGATGGAGAAGATTAGGGTTCAAAGATACTATACAAGAAGTATCATTCAGTGAAATCGATTTGAGAAGAGAAAGGTATAGGTGATGACGAATTCAGAAGAATAGAATTTCATAGAGCACAAAGACTGGATGCACCTGCGCCATTGCAAACGATTTTGAGCCATGTCGTTCAAGGTTTCTAACCCTCAGTTACTTTCATCTCGCTGACCCCAACCAGGTAGCCTACATCTATCAACCAACATGACTCAGTTCACTTGTCAGTGATTTCATGGATTTGTGCTGCCCCTAGCTTTCTTCTATTTTTCTGAAAGATATACTATTCAACAGAGATAATAAAATCATCTCTGTTAGTATTTAAAGTTATATATGATAATATTGATATTAAGTAAGATATCATCCGTATAAGAATAGTTTTCTTCGTGATTAAAACTACAAAATCGGTAAAAAATAATTTATCAAAAATACCGTATAAATAACTTTAAAAACGTTTTCTTTTTTTCACTGATAAACAATAAAATACTTTTTTAATAAATCTGTACAAAACGGCGGTGAAACCGCATTATTATGAAGAGGGAAAGAGAGACAGACAGACAGGCAGAGAGAGAGAGAGAAAGGGGAATTGAGAAAAGCGCATTCTATACAAAACAAACATTGTATTAGTCAGTTGTTAAAGTGTCTACATGAATGTACAATCCTGAAATTGTGTATACATTACTGAGTAATTGTTTGTTATTTTTTCTCCCAGTAAACAAGTCAGCTTGTTTCATTTGTAAACAAACACAAAAATGAATTTTACACATATTCACACACACACACACACATGCACACGCATACAATGAATACAGTCTAAATACAATGAATGGCATAGTAATATGCACTGCATAGATTGTACAAGATTGTACAATAAATATTTTTTTTAAAAAAACAGATAGAAATAATAAAGAATGTTATTCAATGCTCGTTGAATCATTCGACGATTGTTGTTCTTTACGTTGTTGTAAATGATGTTTTCGTTCAGCTTTTAATTGTCTATATTTAATAGCTTCCTCTTCTAAACGTTTCTATAAAACAATAGAGAAATGGTCAAGATGAACAATAATTATTATCAAGTAAAAAAAAGAGTTGAATTGATGAAATGTGAGAAATAAAAGAGTTGAACTTGATTAACACGGAAGTCGATCAATATAGTAAGATGTATAGGCCAAACACGATAGTTGATCCCTTCTGAGAAGGTTAATCAATGTAAAAAAAGTTTCAATTCTATTAGAGGTTAGTTAAAGTTAAAAACAGCTCAATGGTTGGTAACGTCCTAAATTGTGAAGGCAAATGTATTATTAGGTTTAAATGCCACATGGAGTATATTAGTCCCCCAGTACCTCCTACTTACTTACTTACTTACTTACGCCTGTTACCCTCAATGAAACGTAGGCCGCCAACCAGTTTTCTCCAACCAACTATGTCCGACGCTTCCCTCTCCAGTACTGTCCAATGTTTGTTCATTCCTCTCATATCTTTCTCTATTTGTCGGCGTAGTGTGTTCCTTGGCCTTCCTCTTTTCCTTTTGCCTTGAGGGTTCCATGTGAGGGCTTTTCTCGTGACGCAGTTAGGTGCTTTCCGCAATGTGTGTCCTATCCACTTCCACCGCTTCTTCCTGATTTCCTCCTCCACTGGAATCTGATTTGTTTTTTCCAACAGTAAGTTGTTGCTGATGATGTCTGGCCAACGAATCCGATGTATTTTGCGTAGACAGCTGTTAATAAACACTTGTATCTTCTGGATGATGCCTTTCGTAGTTCGCCAAGTTTCCGCTCCATACAGTAGAACTGTCTTGACATTTGTATTGAAAATCCTGATTTTGATTTTGGTTGACAGTTGTTTGGAGTTCCAGTACCTCCTGATGGCTTTTAAACAAGTAGATTAGTACTACTGTCTTACTTCAACACCTTCATGTTTCATATACGTGAAAAACACTTACACACATGAAAACAAATCCCAGGAATGTGGAAACAAGTTAGTTTTACTGAAGATTTAAAAATTACAATTTAACTAATATGTAGATATCATGTTTACTCAAAGATCATCATAATTCTGTAGTAGATTTTTTTACAAATGAATCAAACAAAAACAACACATTGATTTACCCTATCTGCTTCCAATTTGTTTACATTAACTGGATGTTTCGGTCGACTGCTACTGCTACTACTACTACTAGTACTACTACTAGTAGTAGTAGTAGTGGTAGTAGTCATAGTCGTAGTTGTAGCTGAAGAAGACTTTGAAATCTCTTGATTTCCTTCATCAATAGGCATGTTATTGAATTGTCTATTATCCATGCTTTCAAATGTCAGTTTATCTTCATTGAATTCATTGTCATGCCGACGTTTCAAACTAGTCGTCACAGAGTCAATACGAGAAGCAGGAAGTATTGGTGGTTCACTATCATCATCATCATTATTATCATTATTATTATTATAGAAAACTGAATTGTCATTGTCATGATCACCGCCAGATTGACGGAATTGTGAAGATGATGCTGATGATGATGAATAAGTTGGGCCACGTTCAGTAATTGGATCTATAATAATTACGTTATACAAAACAAAAAGAAACTAGTCAATATGGGACAGAATATACATAGAATACATACATACATACATAAATTAGTTGTGATTGATCATTTTGCTTGTGGAGCAGTTATTTAGTGGTCGATGAGTCCAGCATTTAGTCACTAAGTCTCAGGTTCGAACCCAGTGTTTCATCTACTTCGATTTGGGCAGGTGGATAGTATCATCAGTCTTTATAATTTATGAATGAATGATTTGACCTATCGGTCGAATCTTTTGATGAACAAACACGAAAATATGCAGAACCATAAGTGGCAAGAGCCTGTGTTTACACCCATTCTTAACAGTGAGGAGTTAGAAATAGTCGAGAAGTTAGTATGTCTGGGTAGTTGTGTGGACGTTACTGGTACAGTAGCGGATAAAATCAATCTGCGTATAGTGAAAGCCAATCGTCGTGCTGTAAGTCGTAGTGCGTCTACAAATATGTTGTACCCACAGGGCTTGTCCTAGCTTTCGAATAAACTAATTAACCTTTTCTATCCGAGTTTTAATTCACTCGTATTTTGATCTTGTCAATGATTCGCTAATATATTGCTTGTTCTTATTCGAGTGTTAGCGTTTATTGCACGTTTAGCTTATTTTGTCTGACTATAAATACTTATCCACGCTTTATCGCATTGAGTTGGCATACTCGCCTTCTTCACTTCGTTTCGCATATACAATTTTTATTTTCAAGTCTGCCTGTGTGGACGGTTGCATGAAATAAATTCATCCGCAAAACCGTATTTGGCTTGTTATTACCGCCGTCGCACAAACAAAGTTCATCCAAGTAACGATTTGCAGAAATTGAAGGGAAGATTGATTTCATAGCATATTAGACTGTTTTTACAAATTTGAAATCATTAATCAATCATCATTGTTAGACCACCATTAGAAACCTGGAAGCACTGCACGGCCGTTTCGTCCTGGTATGGGACTCATCAGCAGTGTGCATCCACGACTCCTGCACCTCGCAGGATTCGAACCCGGGACCTTCGGTATCGTGCGCGAACGCCTAACCATCAGACCACTAGGCCGGCATCCAACGGTGTTAATGTCTAACTCTGATTGATCTAGGGATTTTGCGCGACCTCACCCATTTGTCTTTGGTAGTTACTGCCTACTCCCGACAGGGTTGAACTCCATTGGTCACGTCTTCTCATACCAGGACGAAATGGCCGTCGAGTGCTTCCAGGTTTCTAATGGTGGTCTGACAATGATTGATTGATGATTTCAAATGTGTAAAAACACAAACCTCCAAAGCTCTGCCTGAAAATATCGTAACAGTTGTCACTAGTGACCAGCTTCGTGAGGAAATTCTCTAGGTCAATAAAGAATCCTAAGCAAGGAAATACTTGATCTCCAATATTCCTGTGACTTGATAAGGAGGAGAGAAGGGTAAGCAAACGTATTTGTTGTTAATTTGTCTTACATCACCACAAAATCTCTTCTCATTATCGCATAACTTCACTAAGTCATATCAAATCACCATGTTTTGTGTGAATCGTATTGAATTCTGTTAAAAGAATATAATCATAATAATAAAATCAAACTAACCAGAATTCTCTTCAAAATCTAATGGATCATTTTCAATCTCTTGTAATACTATAGATGATTTCGATTTAAAATGTTTGCTTAATTGATGTGATACATCCATAGTGATTTGTGGAGGTGAATGATTCAATACATCATATTCATCTAACAAATGTGCATGTGAATGTTGTTGCTGCTGTTGTTGTTGTTGTTGACAATCAGCATCAAACAAATCTTCCATAGTTGGATCCATATCAGGATCACCGGATGGAGGATCAGGATTAGTTTCAATCGAAGATGATAATGTCGATACATTTTGTTGTTGTTGTTGTTGTTGTTGTTGTTGAACCAATGATGGTAATATCGTGGTAGAAGGAGGAGTAGGTTGGAGTAATGATGAATGAAGATTTGAATGACTTGAAATCGAATTAAACGACCCGATCGGTTGTATAGAATGTGATGTAAATGAATGAATCGGAAATTGATTATCAATTACAGCTGGAGTTGTTGATTCACCTCGAGATGATGTCATTAGATTAGAAGTTGGTTGTTGTTGTTGTTGTTGTTGAGCAAACATTGCAGCTGCCATAAATGGTGTATCAAAATGTGGTATTTCATCACGTGTTGGTGTACCAGGACCAGATGATGCAGGACTATTATTTGTTGATAATGGAGCATTACCTTGTTCTTGTACCGGTGGTAAATCATCATTAGTTTTATCAACAGGATGAATTTCCGGTGTTGGTACACGAGGAGGAGTAGGAATATGTTCTAAAACTTCAACAATAGCTTTAGATATATGAATACGCTGTAGGCAGAAAAAAAGATATCAACACAAAGATTAATTAGTTAAAGTATCCATTTTAAGTGAATATATATAAAAACATGGTTATAATATTATTAAAATGGAATAAAAAGTTTACACTCTTTGATACAACAGTGATAATAAGCAGATTTATAGTAACAATAATAATAATAATATTTTATGCTCGTCAATTGATATACTTGAATGCTATTTTACAAGGTCACCTTACTCGGTAAACGAGAGCGAAGACAAATGATCCAGTCACATGATTGAATTGTTCAAAAGTAGCTTGTATTCATATTCACATACTTTGGATACCACGAAATCACCAGCAAATATATTCTTTAGTATGAAATAACTCTTCTTCTCTGTGACGGGCACTGCTGATATACTTGAATGCTATTACTAGTTCGCCTTAGTCGGTAAACAAGAGCGAAGACAAATGATCCAGTGATACGATAGACTACTCGAATCCGAGCGTCACAAGGCTCCATTAAGTAGAGGAAGAAGTCTTGATGATGCATAGAAAGTGTATTCTACAGGCATTCACAAAATCGAGGTCCGAAAGCACACAAATTGAGTTTACTTATACATCATAGAAACGCTCTTGAGAGAGCCAGAAAATAGCGTACTGAAATAATACAGTGAAGGATTTTCCAGGTGGGAAATGTCATCTCAAGGTCAACTGATCAGACCATGAGTAAAAGCATAAAATCCAAAATTAGGACCTTTGTCAAGTGAGTTCTGGGGATCTAACGACATCCAACAAATAATTTAGTTTCAGACATATAAGTAGAGAAAAAAATTAGATCAGTTCATGTAATTTATAAACTAATCGAATTTCATATATTCATCATTAACTTACTTGAGCTGAAGAGAAATTCTCAACATAACGTCTTACTTGACCACGCATAGTTGGTTCCCATTGAAATACAGCTTCTAATTTATCCGGTGGTAATTGCAATAGAACTTGATAACTTTGTGGTCTAGTTTTTGCACAACAACGAATAAATCCATCCCATAGTTTTTCACTTTTCCATACCTAATTTCAAAAAAAAAAAAGAATGATAATCATAATTCTGATCTATAAATATGAATAAAAATGTTATTAACAACTTAGTTTTCAGTTAGCTACAGTTTCCATAATTTCAGATGTGATATTAATCAGTTGCTTAGAAAGTAAAATTTAGAATAGGAATTCAAGTAACAAAACACAAAATAATCTTATCGGTATTCATACATCGAAAAGTGTTCCGAATAAGACACTGAATGAATATCCTAACTCTAACCTTTTAGAAGTATGTCAAGACAGACAAAACACACACAAACTTGATCTTTAAACAAGTAACTCAAAATTCAAACAATACTTTACCGACATCTATTTAGTCAGGTTATTTTCAAATCAAAGAAGTGTACACATTAGGTGTAATTGAAAGACAAACACACATAAAAATAAATATTTGTTAATTAAGTTGTAATGAATTTAGAATTGGATACAATCAGATTATATTGTTTTGTTAACATGCCCTGTCAGAGTAAAAAACATTCGTAGGTTGCTTTTTTTCGATCAAAGGTGTCTCGGAACAATGGTTCGGAGTATCATAGGACAACCGAGTAAGCAATCCTATAGTCGGGAAACGAGTACTAGGTAGTGACGGCACATCAATAGATGAAATATTGAAACTTCATCAGTTGAGGTGGTTGGGATATGTGTTGTGTATGTCTAACCACCGATTGCCTCGTCGAGCCATGTTTGGCGACGTAGGAATAGGTTGGATGAAAGTTAGGGGTGGCCAGACCAAAACATGGTAGAAATCTATGAAGTCACTGACAAGTGAACTGAGTCATGTCAGTAGGTGTCAATTACCTGGTTGGGGCCCGCGAGATGTTAGTAATCGATGGTTAGAGACCTTGAATGACATGGCTCAAAACCGTTTGCGATGGCGCAGGTGCATCCATTCTTTGTGTTCTCTCAAATCCTAACCTTCTGAATTCCTCATCACCATTGTCTTTTCCTTTTAAGTTTATTTCACTAGATTCTACTTCTTGAATAATATCCTCGAACCCTAATCTCTCTGATTACTGCTAATACTTTCACTACCTTTACAACTACAGGAGTCATGCATGAATAACATTAATTTTTACGAAATCAGTGATGAGATTATCAATTGGAGTTGTATTTCTGGATTAAATAAACATATGATTTATTATTCAATTTGTAATAACTAAATTATGACAATTTAACGATTAAAAAAAACAGTACAAAGCAATAACACACAGAACAAACCTGTTTACGAATTAATCGAACCAACACATTGATTACATAACCAGCCAAACGAGGATGTAAAGCTAATGCTTGCATAACAGTACGCATAAATAAAGTAGGTAGTATAGGTTGTTCTAAAAGTTGACCAATTGCAACCGACAAACGTTCTTGTGTAAACAATCGACGTTCAGCAAAACAAACACGACATGCATGAAGTATAGATTGAAGATTTACATAAGGTTTTGTCGATTTGCCTAAAATACAATTTAACAAATAAAACAAATGAAATTCAATGAAGAGTAATAATTAAAAGGTCATTGGTTGATATACTCGTCAACTGATCTGTTTGAATGCTATTACGAGTTCAGCTTACTCGGTAAATGGGGCGAAGACAAATAATGCAGTGACACCATAGGTTATTCTAATCCGTTTGTCCACGGCCCGGCTAACTATATCAAGAAGTCTTGATAAGGCGTAGAAAGTGTATTCTACAAGCATCCAGAAAAACTCGAGGTCCACAAGCACACAAATCGAGTTTATTTATACATCATAGAAAGGCCCTTGAGAGAGCCACAAAATAGAGTATTAAAATGACACATCAACCAATGACAGTCAAGGATTTCCCGGGTGGGAAATGTAAGCTGAAGGCCAACTAGGCAGCTTATGCTCGAGAACAAAAAATTCCAAAGTCAGCATCTTTTTCAAGTAAGTTCTAGGGATCTAACGTCCGCAACATTGATAAGTAAAAATATCAATAGTTGTCAATTGATGACGACGAGTTGAACATCTATAAACAAAGAATCACAGCGAGAATAAAAAAACACTTTATGGAATCGAAATTCCCGACAGTTTAATTCAATAAACTAATAAAAGATTTACCGTCATTTGATGGTGGTGCTGATGGATCTTTGGCGAATTCCAACAAATGAATAGCAACTAATAATTCTTCAGGTTTTAAAGGACCAAGAGGAGATGGTTGATCATGTAAATTAGATGGAACATTTTTGACACCTTTAATTTGAGGAGCATACTGAGTAGCTACACTGGCTAGAAAAAGGTGAGAGGAAGAAAATCATGTTAATATACAATATGCTACAATATATTTTAATAAATACAAATGAAAAATTCTAGTGGTATATTTTCTGTGATAAATAAAAAAAAATTAGACTATGAGGGGGAAGGAAAAGCCCATACTACAGTTAAAACATGCCTTCTCATCGACTGACAATAGAGACGACAGATATACAAACATTATTTTTTCAATACTGAACAAGAATTTCAATCAGTTAATCATCAGTAACGTAAATGTATGTTGATTCAAGTTGCTATACTACCACCACATTAGCACAATGATATGAAATCAACAAGGTAATTAACATAAGAGATTGAAATTAGGTAGTAGCGATCAAAACAAGAAAGTTTAAACATTAAGAATATGGTAGAAAGATAAGTGAGAAATTCAAGATTGAAAGAATGATACAGAGTGGATACATCTACACCACTGTGAATGGTACGAAGCCATTTCACCGAGATTCCCCAAACATTGATCTTGACTATCGAATGGACCCTGACCTATATTGCTCAGAACAACAATAAATGACTTTGTGGATTAATACTAGATTGAAAGGATTTGATTGTGACCACTTTGGTCTCGTGTGCTTTTATGGGTATTAGGGCGAATGTTACTTTTAGGTTACCCACACTGTGGAAGGGTTCTGGTTATCAGAAGGGGTATCGGCCTCATGACTTCCAAAGGAACTCGGCTTTCATCAAGAGACGTCATAACTCTTCTAAATAAAGACATTCTAATTCCCAGAGCTGAGTTTATATGGTTTGAAGTAATTTTCCTGGTTAGCGTTCTTTAGCGGGTTAGTTTTTTGAGGGATGGGGTCGCCAACCACAACCCTCCACATTTATCCGGGCTTGAGACCATCAGTGGCCCCGAAGGGTCTACAGGCGGTGTTCAATATTAGATCACTGAACCTGCTTCTACATTAGCAAGCATCTCCCTACAAGACAGGTAGTAGTTAGGCATACTCAAAACAAGTCCTAATCACTTCAAAACAGAACTAAGTCATTTTCATGTTCTAAGTCGATCAATGAATCTATTAGTAAGAGAAAGTGTTATTTCTAAGAGAATATCTTTAACGAAATCAAATTAAATGAACAATGAGCAGCCTTTAATCTTAGCATTTTTCAATCAACCTGCTTGGTAAAGTAGGGCTTGAAAGAGAGATTGTTTCAACCAATACAAATCGACCAAGTCATCATGATATGCGAACCCGATTACCACAGTTAGTCTTCATTACCAAGTCTGTTCTCTGTTTTCACAACTAATTCTTACCTTCTATCTTCAATATCATAAACATGCGTCACTAATCTTAACGATTTACGTTCACACAATGCTATTTCAAGTATAATGAAGCTTCGCTCTAATAATTATTCCGGTTTGAACGATCAAGTAGCATTATTGACTTTCTCAAGAAAAATGTAGTTTAAAGCTGGTGAAACAAACTTATACCTGGTCACACCATATTTTTTCATTATCATGATGAAATAACAATTTTATCTTGGTAATAATGCTAATTAATATAAACGATTTTGAGTATAAAATTAGTAATAATAATAATACATATATGAATGACAGAGTGTATTTTGTTATGTTACGAATAAAAGCTAATAAGTAATTTTTTCTACGAAATTTGACCGTCACAGCCACAGCTGAGACTTGTAAACAGAAAAAGAGGTTCTATGTTTTCGGGAACTATAATTTCATATTTAAAGAAATTATTTACACGTTTAGTGAGATTTAATGATCAATATATATATATCGAACAAGAAATACATGTTATGAAGGCTGCTATGATCACTTTTCATAATAATGTGTAGTTTATGATCAGTAAAAAAACATACACAGACTAAGTTAATACAGGTTGTTTGTTGGTTATGCCGCCTTTGGTGTTTCAGACGCATCATCCGATCAACAAGCAAGATCGATCATTCTTTTTATTATTTAGATACATTAATATCGGTACAAAGGAGCACGTAAAATATTCATCCTCCACTGAAATCAATGGATTATTGAGTGGGTTGGAATACTGTCCGGCTGCAAAAACCAAAGTAGGTAGTTTATTTAGGCAACCACTCTCTAAGCCTTTGACTTAAAGGTTTGATCCACAAGGCAGCAAACCAACGTCACGAGATACAGTCCCGTGACAACTAGTGACCAATATCGGGTTCACACACCATTTGTTTCTTCAAAATCCTCGAGCTTATGTACACTAAAGGTTTGAAATCAGGATTTCCCGACTCTCATAGGTAGATCCTCCATACCCACCAGCCTGTTTAGAGCGCCGGACATTCGAATTTTCGTCCTCTCCATTTTATGAACGTCACCCTCGCTATGCGAAGGCAATGATTAGGACCTCCCTGACACGTGGCCATTTGAGAGTATTTCAAGAGGAAGAGAAGACTGTCCCTATTCTCGACCGTATCAGGGCATTTGGAGGCTTCTTATCATGAAGTTCCATTTCGGCCAAATAGTTATTCACGAATAATATTGAGATGAGAAACAGTGAAACGATGAAACTATTAAATAGTTTGATTTCGGAGTGCTTCCTGTGGGTGTTTCAAAAAATCGAGACGGTAACAAGATGAGAATGTATTGGCACAAAGAGGATGTCGTTTGAAATCAGATATTATTGAAGTCAGTCAGTCAGATGCAATGTAGAACTTTGTACTTAAGTACATCAGTTCATGTTGCCATACCACATCAGCACAGAGATGTAATTATCGATTCAAATCCAATAGTAGCAGAGGTAGTAAAGGTATTAGGAGTAATCGGAGAGGTTAGGATTAGAAGATATTATTCAAGAAGTATGATTCAGTGAGAAAAGTTTAGAAAGTCAAGACTAGGGGTGTTGAAGAATCCAGAAGATTAGGATTTGAGAGAACACAAAGAATAAATGCACCGGCGCCATTACAAACGGTTTTGAGCCATGTCATTCAAGGTCTCTAACCATCGATTATTATCATCTCGTGGACCCCAACCAGGTAGTCGACAATTACCGACATGGCTCAGTCCACTAGTCAATGACTTCATGGATTTCTGCCATGTTTTAGTCTGGCCGCCCCTAGCTTTCTTGCAACCTATTCCTACACTACAAAACAAAGCTCTTCGAGGCAGTCGGTGGTTAGGCATACGCAGCACATGTCCCAATCACCTCAACTGATGAAGTTTCATTACTTCATCTATTATTGAAGTGAATTATTATATTGTCAATAACAATAATCATAATGAACACAAAACAAAAAATCAAAGATATATATAAACTAACTGATCATTACAATACAATACAATACAATACAATAACAATACATCTTACCATGTAATAATCGAGTTAATACTTCTTTGACAACTTTTTCATTTAATTGTACTAATTTTGGCAATGCACTGATTACTTGTTGTTTAGATAGACCAACTATGACCGGTATAAGACAACGAACATCATGTACACGTTCTTCATATAAACGATAAACTCTGTCAACTAATGATGATGGTGGAATAATAACAGCTGGTCCAATTGACAATTGTCCTGTATTGCTTGAATTAATAAGTGTCGCTTGTGTTTTAGTCGGTGTTGTATGTAATTGAACAGATTTACTACTACTACTACTACTATGCGCATTAATACCTAATAATGAAGTATTTGTAATTGTGGTGGTAGAAGTAGTAGTATTAGTAGTATTGCCAGTAGATGGATTAGTAGAAGAAGCAGCAGCCGCGGCAACAGCAGCCGAAGCAGAAGCACTAGCACTAGCAGCAGATGGCCAATCAGTAAGTATATGTATCATACGTGTGATAAGAGTTTCTGCACCAGTTGGACATTCACTAACTAAATTATGAAGATCTATTGAATAAATGCCAATATCACGAATCTAAACATTTTATATAAATAGAAATAATAGAGAATGAGTATTAGTTTTTTTTTTTAAGGTTTGGTTTGAATTATCACATGAAAAAAAAACAGTGTTCATTACTTGTTGAGTTAATGCATAAACACAAAAGAAAGGAATTCATACACAGTCAATTCTTTGATGTAACCAATGAATGATGAAGTAAACACAAACTACTGTGATGATCAGTCAGTCAGCTGTAACGTAGAACTTAGTACGTACCTGTATCAGTTCAAGTTGCCACAACAAATTAGCATAGAGAGATGAAATTGTCCGTTTAAATAACTTAGTAGTAGAGGTCGTAAAGATCATGTACAAAGAATTTTTTAATACAATGTACAATAAGGAGATAAAATTGCAATGGTTAATGAAGTCTAATGACAGGAATTGACCATTATTTATGAACGAAATGTAACAAACAGACAACCGTTTAATGATATGTAAAACAATATATAATTTATTAATGAAGAGGATTGGTGGAGACTGAATTATTTTCATAGTTAAAATCATAAACTGATCTTAGCTAGACCACCATTAGAAACATGAAATCACAATAAGCGGCCATTTTATCCTAGTATGGGACTCGTAGGTGGTGCACATCTATGACTCTCCCCCTTGAAAGAAACTTGAAAGCTAATAATGAACGGAAACACAATCAACCTAACTTGATTTTGAGATCAAGGTAGTATTGTTAGCTCTCGCATAATGGAATCTCAGTCAAAACTAAGTCTTGAAAGTGTATGAGCTTAACTGAGTTAATACTAATGATAATACTATCAATATTATTAGTATACTCTGATATGAACTGAAAGCGAAGAGTAAGTAGTTACTTCTTTTTAGGACACGATGATGGGTCGGGTGAGTTTCAGTCAGTCAGTCAGTTACGACGTAGAACTTCGTACGAGTTCAGGTTGCCATACCGCATCAACACACAGACGCAACTGCCGGTACAAATCCCATAGTGTTAGAGAGAGTAGGGGCATTAGCAGTAATGGAGAAGATTAGCGTTCGAAGATATGATTCGAGAAGTATAATTCAGTGAGATAACTTTAGGAAGAGAAATGTGGAGATGAAGAGAAATTCAGAAGGTTGGAATTTGAGAGAACACAGAGAGTGGATGCACCTGCGCCAACGCAAACGATTCCGAGCCGTATCATTCAAGGTCTGTTACCACCGGTGACTTTCGTCTCACGGACCCCAACCAGGTAGCCAGCATCTACCAACACGGCTCAGTTCGCTTGTCAGTGACTTTATGGATTTCTGCCATGTTTTCGTCTGCTCGCCCGTAGCTTTCCTCCAACCTATTCCTACATCGCAAAACATTGCTCATCGAGGCAGTCGGTGGTTTGGTATAAGTGACACATGTCCTCACCACCTCAACTGATGGAGTTTCACTACTTCATCAATTGATTTGCCATCCTTACTTAGTGCTCGTTTCCTAAAGACAACATTGCTTACTCGGCTATTCCGGGATATACGAGTAATGCTTCGAAGACATCTATAATCGGAAACTAGTAGCCTACGAATGTCTTCTACTCTTACCGGCCATGTTTCGCATCCATGTAGTAGGACGGAGCGAACTGCTGCGCAGTACACTCGTCCTTAAATAGATTATATGCTGTTGCAAGCGTAAGTGACTAGAAAAGTTAGATCAATTCAATAACTATATATAAATATATATATATGTATATATATATATATGATTAATTTATATACATATTGGTTCATTTTCAGCATTTAAGCTTCCTACGCGCATTCCTATTCTTCTTTTTTTTCGCATAGCCAGTTTGGGTCAAGTGTGTGCAGAAATGTGCAATTCTAACACTAAGTTAAACTACTACTAGTAATGGTAGTAGTAGATCATAACAATTCTTTTGATGATATTACAATAAATATACAAATAAAATACAGAAAAATGTTTTCTAAAAATAATTTTAAAGAATTAATCACTGACTCTACAAAAGATAATCTAGACTTTTTATTTCAAAATAAAACAATCAATATTTGTGGAAAATAAAACATGGATCTTAATTTCTGAATTACAACGTTCAATTTCTAAACTAGCATCTAGTCCTAATGATAAATATACAACACAAATAAGTTTGATACATTTTCTATTAGTCATTCATTATAAGCTGAAGACATTCACTCATCATTCATCATATATGCGCATGAAAGCGGATAATGCAACCTGATCAATGAAAATCCAAGGAGACAAGGTAGACGTTGACAGATAGAATCTATACTCTAACCGGAGAATTCACACCTTCACTATGAAATTGCTGAACACATTTTATTATTGGTTATTTGTTTTGCATAAACAAAAAAGAAACACACCATAATAATATGAATAATAAAAGTGACCAGAAATTAAACTAACCGGTAAATCAATCATTCTAAGTAGACATCGTTTTATATTTGGAGAAGCTTGAGTATAAACTTCAGCCAACCTATTTATTTATTGATTCAAAGAAAAATACAAACAAAAAAGGTACAATGAAATAATAATCTACGTTTGAGCACTAACTAGCATGCCAAAAAGTAAAGTATAGATATTGAATGCAAGAGACTAATTATAGAAATCATCAACCAATCATTGTTAGACAGTCATTAGAAACCTGGGAGCACTGGACGGCCGTTTCTTCCTGGTATGGGAATCATCAGCAGTGCGCATCCACGACTCCAGCACCCTGCAGAATTTGAATCCAGGATCTTCGGTCTTGCGCGCGAACGTCTAACATCTCATGAGTCCCGTACTCGGACGAAACAGCCGTCCAGTGCTTCCAGGTTCCAAATGGTGGTCTAACATTGATCGATTTATGATGTCAATAAATAACTTAACAATCTTGAAAACGCCGTAATGAATCTAATTTTAGAATGGTGAGTAAATTTAGGTAACGGGTTTAAAATAAACAGAAAAATGTAAATGAGTAGGAAATTTTTGTAGACCCTAAGTCAACAGCTCAACATCCAGTGTTCGAGTCCACATCCTATTTTAAATACGTCTTGTGAAGCAGTGGCAAACAGCATACCAGAATTCATCTATAATCCTGAATGTGGAAATAATTTTCTGACGTGGTTCAAACGTTGGGAAGATACATTTAGATTTGAATTCGGTAAACAAGACGATGCTTGGAAGACTCGATTGTTGGTGCGTAAGTTGGGAAGTAATGAGTATGCACGTTACGCTGACCACATACTACCGAAGTTACCTCGAGAGCTCAGTTTCGAAGAGACAGTAATTCATCTGTCAGATATTTTCCGCGAATCATCGTCATTGTTTAGTATTAGATATCAGTGTCTAAATCTGGTGAAACACAAAGATGATGAATATACGGCCCTTGCAGACATCGTCAACAGAGAATGTGAACGGTTCAAGTTACGCTCGTTGACAGAAGACCAGTTTAAATGCTTAATATTCATCAAAGCTCTTCAGTCGCCGCAAGATGCTGAAATCAGAACTAGACTTTTGGTTCGACTGGATCAAGACCCCAACGTCACACTCAGAGCGTTGACAGATGAGTGTAAACAACTACAAAGTATCAGGCACGACAACATGTTGATTGAACAGGTAAATCCTAATTTAACCAGCAGTAGTATCAATGATATTACTAGGTTAAAAGTCCAGAAGCCGAAAACATCTTGTAACAAACCAACGACGGTATGTTGGTTATGTGGTGATTGGCACTACGTACGGTTCTGTCCATTTAAAAAACATAAATGTCAGATGTACAATAAACGTGGACATAAAGAAGGCCACTGTCAACCAAATCGTACGTCTCAGCCCAGGAAGAAGCACAAACGTACTCGACATGTGGTGAAATTAGCCGAGTCTAAATCCCTTTCTCTGGTAGCTGCTTTTCAAACAGAATATGACGTTCGGAGAAAGTATGTTACTATCCAGATGAACGGTGCATCAGCTCGTTTCCAAATCGACACGGCATCAGATATCACCTTAATGTCTAGAGAAACGTACAACATGCTGGGAAAACCGCCAATGAAGCCATCTAAGAAAACAGCTAAAAGCGCTTCAGGTGGTGTGTTAAAACTGGTTGGTGAGTTCCAGCGTGAATTTTCCTTCAACGGAACAAAATGTACAGGAATATGCTATCTGACAGAACGGCCAAACCTTGATCTTCTTGGTCTAGATATGCTAGAAAAACCGGGAATAATGGATTTACTCATTAACAGTGTCTGCAGCGTATCGTGTTCATCAGTGGACACCCCGATACTTAAAAAGAAGACAGGTGAAAGGTTACAAGATAAACGGAAGAGAAATTCAGCCTCTGTTTTTCAGAATAGCCTTGGCTGCTGTACCAATATGGAAGTTCACCTACCGGTGAAAGCAGATGCCAAACCTACTTCACGTCCGAGACGCCCTATACCATATGCCGTTCATGAGCCTCAACAAAACTTACCGATGGGAAAGCAGCCCAATCGACGGTTGTTTAAAGATATGGCTCCTACAAAGCAAGCGACTCGTAAGAGTACGGGTGGCAAGGCACCCAGAAAGCAGTTGGACTCTAGCACCAGATCCTACGAATTTTCTCAAAGGGGAGGTGTTAGTGGGACATAGATGGAATTCAAACATGACTTAGTTGCTGCGCGCTGATTGGCTAATTTCCTATCCAATCAGCGCCTGATCGATTCTTGGAGAACAGGGTAGAAGATTCTCGTATTGTTAGCTGCATGCTGATTGGTTAAATCTAATCCAGTCGATCACGTGAATTTCTATCCAGAAGCTTCTCATGTAAATGCTATAAATAAACTAACGTTGTATCTATTTTTGGCCTTCACCTTCGCCGTCACCTTTGGCTTCATATTTTAATTTAACCTTGTTATTTGGAATATAATCTTTTCCTGTTCAACCGTGTTTTTGATTCTTTGGAACTTGTCCAGTGTATTGTGGTCAGAGAATACTAAGCAATAGGATTTAGCCGGAAATTATATCTAAGCAAGCATTACAACAGAAACATAATCAACTTATAAATGCAGAATATATTGAGAGTCATCGGTTCAAAAGGTTTGTTTGAGTCAGAATTATTAATCACTGTTTTTTAAGATTAGATTTACAAACTCAATAATTTCTTAATATTACTAAAATATATACAAATACGTAAAATAGTGATACGCTAAAGATAACTTTTTACTTTTAGATTATTGCAACGAAATTACTAACCCATTAAATATCAGTCAGTCAGCTAAACATACTCAACGTAGAGCTTGAAAAAAATGTTCACCAGTTGCCATACTATATATATATGCACCAAGATGATATCATCAAAGACAAACTCCAAAAAAGCATAGGTAGTAAAAGTAGGAAACAGAAGGTATTATAGACGATAAGGCTCGTGGAGTAACGAAATCCAGTTTTAAATTCATACAATTCATCCATATATTAGTCGCCTGCTTCAATTTCATTATCCAGGCAGTATCCCAAACCCACTTACAAATCTAATAATTTGTGCAGCGCATAATTAGTTAAAACGCCCCGTTTGGACCGATGTTTTGTGTGTTGAAATACGTAAGAGATTTAAAGATGCACTATCGGAGAATGCTAGTCTTCTGGACTCGGACCTCGTACTTCTGGATGCTCGTAGAATATATATTCTACTTCGTGTCAAGTCTTCTTCTTTTACTCAATGGGGGGAGGTTGGGATACTCGGATTAGAGTAGCATGTCGTGTGGCCGGATCCTCGAGCTCGTTTTCCGACTAAGGTAAACTCGTACTAGTTTAAGCATATCAATTGACAGGTTTACGTGCTAGTCAGCTAGTCAGCGACCTATGCTACAACATTAGAGGTAACAGGTGTAAGTAAGTAATTAAGTAAGTAATCACTAATTAACTATGACTTGTAAGCCAATTATTAGTGTGGAAAAACAAACAACATACTGATGCATAAGTCCAGGACTTTGAGGCATTAAACCAAGAAATAAGTGTGCACAAGCTTGACACGCTTCATCTGTCCACGTGGATGGTATTGATGATTGATTAAGAAATGGAAATATATCTGGAGTTGGACGAGGTTGTAATAACTTTTTAAGCATTTGTACAGCAAACATCTAAATGAAGAAAGTTGGAGCGGTAATATGGAATAATATACATATATTATTCTCAGTTACAAAAACACAACAATACAATGTGTTTATGCATAAGCTACTAACTATCATAATAAAACATGATCAAACTTTGAAGCATGCATACTGGCTGACAGATACTCAACGACGCACATCCAGTCAATAATGTACAATCTTTCTTCAATTTTATTAGAACAGTAATTGTAACCACCATCAGTATGTAAGCTAATCTCAAAAAGTTTCTAACTTACTGTTGGACTAACACTCTTTACAGTGAAACAGTGGCTGAGCGATTTTATCTATGTATCTTACTCAACCTACATAAGATCTGATAAAATAAAGGAGCGAAAATAATGCGCACCAAACAAATGAAGATTTGTCTACCAATGTAAAAAGTCATTGAACTGTGTCATTTTTGAGATCTAAATCAGGAATTCGGAACGAACCAAGAGATGCTACTCTTGTACTACTCTCTTCTGTAATATAATGTAATGTGTTAAAAAGTAATTAACTCTCTACTTTTTCCAACCAGACCTAGTTTCGAAAAATAATTTATAAAGTGGAAATCAATTACATGGCATTCGTAAAACACATAAAAGTCATAAAAACCATTGTTTCGAAATGGCGACACTAAATGAATTATAGTCACTGCATGCGAATTTCAGCATGTAGTATTCCCATTGAACATCATATTACTCCGGTGATAATGGTGTTTGAACAAAGAAAGTCACCGAATATATTCAATTAGGAAGGGCTTAGTTTTGTAGACATAGAGAAAAACTGCTTCCATCGACATAAGTAAACTCATCATCTCGTCACTCATACAACCACTAGCGTTTATAGACAGCTACCCAGATACACAATCTTACCGACTATACCGAAGTGCTCACTACCAAAAGTGAGTGTAGGCACAAATTCTTGCCAGTCACACAGATGAACTTTGCACTTAGATTTTGGAGAGTTAATAGTCTACTTATCAACCCATTAAGTAACATTTTAATATCTTGAATATCATCACACACTAAAACAATATCATTTTCATAATCAAGATCAGAAAAATTTTCTCTACGTAAACCATCCACACAACCATCACTACCACTACTACCTACTTATCACAGCTGTTTCCATGACGTCACCGATGGAAAAGTTGGAGGGTAATCGTGAGATTGGGCAACCCTAACTTGCCCCACTGTTTGAATGTAACAATGAAGAGACATGGTTGTATGCCCACGCTCTATCTGAAATATTTGTATAAAGCGTACTGAAGATATAGATAAATTTCTTAGACACATACTACTTCTTCAGCGGACAATTTCAGAAGACAGTCCTAACAAACCAATCGAAGGAGGATCTGATATCAAGAAAAATAACAATTGTTGGCTTGCAATAAGTATGTTAGTATTCTAACTATTGAAGGAGGGTGAAGATTCCATCAATACATCATCAACCAGAATAATATTAAAACATCCAGCATTCACCATCTGGCTTAAAAAGAGCCATGGATGGGTCGTCCAACACCGATGACCTGTAGCACTTTAGGAGTAAGGATGCTACTTCATTAGGTGGATAGGTAGTCACAGACTAAAGAGCACAGAGGAGTCTGGCCGATGCTGCTAGCAGAAAACTGTTAGTGAAAAAACTCTGCCCATTGTCCCTAGATGTCAGTAATCGTCATGCCATCGTCCTCAGAAATTGTTCTATTGACATTAGGTGTCTTGTGCAGATGCATAGCTGAGCCGAAACAACTACTCTTACCAACTCGTTAGGACATTCCAACCACTAGGTTTTTCGGTCTTTCTGCAAATTCCGCAAAAGTTCCTTAAGTCAGAGTCTATGTGTATCAACAAACTCGCAATTCCGCCGGAGTAGAACCTCAAGAAACTCGCATAAACCCAAAGTTTATAAACGGCATTTTACACAAAACCGCAAGCCACTCCAAAAACAAATACATCTGAAATCGTGAATCGATCAATGTTAGACGATCATTAGAAACCTGAAAGCACTGGACGGCCGTTGATCAATTCATGATTTCAAATGTGTAACTTAACAATCTTCACAACCACAAAATGCAAAAACAAATACATAAAATAATACATTACCTCTATATGATCTTGCCATCTCGGATCGGAACTTGCCAATTCTCTTGTAGCAGTTAATGCAGCTTTACGAATTTCTAATCCATCCACAGAACAAAAATGTAATAACATATTCAAAAGATCTTCTCGTTGACTAACTGGACGTGTTTCAATCAATGTACGTAATATCTAGTCAAAAATATACATTAAGTATAGTAGAGTATGTTAATTCTTAGTTAAAATCTTACATTTACAATAAGATTAATTTACTAGGGGGGGGGGGGTCGAAAGAATATGGGAAGAATTCGAAAATAAAATTGTAAACTAAATAGATCAGTATAGTCTGTTAAATTTGCTGAACAAATACAATTATTAGGTAAATAAAGTGTGATGATAGTTATGAAGGATGTAGAAGAATAAATGAGAGAAATAAAGGACACCAGTAAAAAATATGTTGGTATTTTTATAAATAAAATTGAAGTTTTAAACTTCACATATTCACTCTAAAACTTCAAAATCTTTATCCATATAATATAGCTTATATCAACACTCTATTACCTCATCGATTGTATCATTCAGGGATACTTAAAACACAGGTTGACAAATGTTTTGACATATTAATAAAAACATAATTAATCATAATTAATTAATATTTTCTACACTATTAAGGTGATACTGACAACTGTATGATGACAAGTAGTCAGTACATACTTTTATGTTGCAAAGGAGACACCAATTTTTAATCTATCATCAGTAAAAACACACGTATAAGCCATCAGATTACATAGCTGCTACCTTTCAACTATTCAAAAATATTAAATTAAACCTATTTATATTTCTAATGTGATCATTGTCATCAAATAATAATGAGTGAATTAAGTATAATTCACACTAAAAAGAATGATATTTCTCTTTTCAATGTTCACTTTTATGAATATGCACCTTTTTGATAATCAACCTTATTAATATGCGGCGCTCTTTTTCTCTCATCCTCATTTATGTGAACAATCAGGAAGGGAGAAAATAATCAGTTGATTATGATAAAATTATCTGTGAATAATAAGATCATCAGATCACATAAGATAAATAACACTTCTGACTGTATGTCAACTAGACTGTAGGACTGAGTTTAGTTAGTCAGTCAGCAACAATGTAGAATTTGGCACATATGTGCATCAGTTCAAGTTACCATGCCATATTAGGACAGAGAAATGAAATTATCAATTCAAATCCCATAGTGCTAGGGGTAGTAGCAGTTTAAGCGATAATCAGAAAGATAAGGGATCGAAGATATAATTCGAGGAGAATATCCCACCGGTCACAATTGTTTCACGGACCACAACACCACTTACACTACACTTACCAAAATGACTCAGTCCAGTAGTCAGTGACTTCATAGATTTGTGCCATGTTTTGGTTTGGTCGCGCCTAGCTCTCTTTCAGCCTACTCATAAAACATCAGACAACATCGCTCGTTGACCGAGCCGGTGGTTAGCCATGCGTAACATATGTCCCGATCACTTCAACTGATGAACATTCACTACTTCACAAATTGATTTGCTGTTCCTTCCCTAGTACTCTTTTCCTAACCCCAGTGTTTGAGTTGGTAATCAATTAGTGAAAACTTTCACCTATGCAAGAAAAACTGATGAATAGGAGCATCCCGATAAATGCCATTTCACATTCATTGTATCAAAGATGAAAATGTGAATAATTCACTTTCATTAACAAAAAAAACGTATCATATACAGAAATTTTTAAGACAACAAACTATAAACAAGTTAAAAAGAAAACGGAAAAATACTTTCTTTTTGTTGTTGCATAAATAATAAATTTTTCATAACTAACCTCAAATCCATAAGTTGCTTGTTCTGGTGATGAACAATATCGTTTCAATTCATTTATAGCACCAGGAGTTAAAAGAGGTGCTTCAATTATGAATCGACTAAAATAACTAAAATTAAAAATAAATAAGAAATAAATATAATTTTAAAAAATTAGAGTAATGGAGATCAGTGTTTTTACACGTTGAAATCATCAATCAATCATTGTCAGACCACCATTAGAAGTCTGGAAGTACTGGACGGCCGTTTCGCCCTGGTATGGGACTTATCAACAGTCCGCATCCAACGACTCCTGAACCTCGCACGATCCCAACCCAGGGCACCTTTGGTCTTGCGCATGAACGCCTAACCTCTGGACCACTGGGCGGACATCCAATGGTGTTAATGACTCTGATCAATCTAGGGATTTTTCGTGATCCCACCTATTTGTCTTCGGTAGTTACTGCTTACATCCGACAGGGGTTGAATTGTACTGGTCACGTCTTCTCACTAGAACTCCGAGAATTTCCTCATGAAGCTAGTCACTAGTGAGCACATTGTACGATATGTGTATATAACTAAAATACAGTCCACCACACTGTTTGAACTCATTAGAAAGGTGTTAATGCTGAAATCTCATATTACAGCATTTCTGTTCCTTTTTTCTGTATTGTCGCTACCTTCCGGATACTTATATGCTTTCTCTTTATATATTATCAAATAAAACATGATAGTTTTGTAACAGCTAGTGAAAGCATTCAACTTTCTATGATCAGCTGTGTATCATAGGTTAAAGTGTTACACTTGCAAACATTAAATTTTGAGCTCGAAACACTATCAAATTACGATCGGACTAGGCTTCTGAGTGCAATAATTGCAACCAGTAACTAGAAACATTGGATGATACATAACACCTGAATCGCTTAGATTGCCGTAGATGCGTACACCTTTTACCTTTACTCCCTCGTAGTCTTAAGATTCGAATTCCGGAAATTTATTTCTGTTTCGACACTTCAAGCATTATCATTGATTTTACTATCATTTCAACTGTTTTCTTATTTGCCTTATCAATATCATCACATCCTGATAATATGGTATATCAACTTAGATTTATGGAGATCTGTGTCAAAGCCTTTACTGATGATTATGATAGACACATACATAAAACATGTGACTCAACGTCAAGTAGGAGATCTGTCAATCGGTTCCCGAACTCAATCAATTAATTAGGTTTCCACATTATGTATATTACTCATAGTAATGACAAAGCCAAACATACTAGTTATTACATTCAATATTACATCCTCAAAAAACAGGTAAATATCAGTACAGAGTTAATATGATGTATGAATAATGAATAATCTTGTTTTAACCTAATAAAGTTACTTAGATGAATCAGTGACAAAGATAACTTGGAATCTCTTTTCAAAAACATATCATGAAAAAGTATATAATATTCCTTTAGAAAAACAATAATTATTAAAGTAATTATACTTGTACTTTGACATGAATTCCGAAACCATTGGAGAAAAAAAAAAGGAATTCAATCACAATCTCTAAGTTAAAAAAAACTATAGTTCCGTAAAATGTAAACTAAACTTTGAACAATCTTTACATAACCCCTACATTAATAATAAACATGTGCTCACTAATGACTGGATACAAATCCAGGGGACTAAGTTCAATTCTAGGTATTGGTTGAGTAATACTAAGTTATGCGAAAACAGTTGCCTAATGATCATTGATTTCCAACGATAGATCAGTGTTAGTGGGACATAGATGGAATTAAAGCATAACCACGTTGCTACGCGCTGATTGGCTAATTTCCTATCCAATCAGCGCCTGATCGATTCTTGGAGAACAGGGTAGAAAATTCCCGTGTTGCTAGCTGCATGCTGATTGGCTAAATCTAATCCAGTCGATCACGTGAATTTCTATCCAGAAGCTTCTCATGTAAATGCTATAAATAAACTAACGTTGTATCTATTTTGGCCTTCGGCTTCTTATTTCCATTTAACCTTGTTATTTGGAATATAATCTTTTCCTGTTCAACCGTGTTTTTGATTCTTTGGAACTTGTCCAGTGTATTGTGGTCAGACGATACTAAGCAATAGGAATTTAGCTGGGAATTATATAAGCAAGCGTTACAACAATCAGAGTTAAAAATAGTACATAATGTCAATCAACATTAAATGGTAATAAATTGAAAACAATCAATAATTCACCATAATTATTATCATCATCATCAACTTACTGTTGACGTAAATCTGGATTAGATAATTTTTGAAGAATTGCAATCAATAAACAATCATAAAATGATAAACAACCTAAATCATCTGGCGGTGATAATGATACTTTTAATAGATTTAATTTTTCTTTGGTCGATTTCACATCACCAGCATTTCTTAATTGTTTCACATTTGATTTACCGATACCTTTAGCATCGACTTCTTGTTCCGTCTCTGGTTCTTCTTCCTCTTCTTCATCTTCTCCTGTCTCTTCATCATAATCGTGTTTCTTTTCACGTTTTACTTTTTTCTCATCATCTTTTAATAAATACTCTGAATTATTCTTGTTCATACTGGGAATTTCATCTACGGATGATAGATCATCTGTACACTTGGTAGTTTTTCTATTTTCTGTATTTGTTAATTTTTCCGAGCGAACAGTATCTTCCGCAAGGTCATCATTCTTTTTAGAATCTACTGCTGACTTGTCAACAATATTATTTTCGAAATTCGATGATTCAAATCGTTTACGAATTTGTTCACGGATTACAGATAATTGACGACGACGTGTTTCCAAGAATGAACTGAAACCGATCAGCTGAAAACCACGATAACGACAATATTCTTGCATGAGTAATTTTGATAATAATTCAAATCCATAACGAAGATTTTGGATAGCATGATCGATAAGTACTAAAGGTAAGGAGAATGAAAGAAATGGGTTTTTTCTTATCGTGTAGGGAAAATACCAATTTAAACATGACTAAACAATAAAAACAATTTTTAGGGGATTATACAACATTTCTAGTGAAGATATATACATATTAGTTCCGTAAGATTTGAGACAATGAGCAGTGAATATCCACAAACTCCAGACCAGTAATTCAATCACTACGCCTAATCACCCTCCCTAATTATCAAACTTAACATCCGGTGATTAACAAAAGGTGGGGATGAGAGGTAAAATGTTGAGGTTAGCATAACAGTTTAATTTATGAGAACCTCTACGGATATTTCGAACAATAGAAACTGAGGAGAGATAAGAGTATCATCCAAAACACAGGTTATTTCGAAACAGATGAGACCGATGTAGAAATTTTTACGACTTCGGTTACCGTATTCATTGGACACACTGTATATATCAGACATTCTTAGATTTATAATATATGATAAATTATTCAATATGACTTAGTAATCAAAACTACTAAATACAATTGGGGACAAGAATATAAGTTAGCATACAAGCTCACATCGAGGAAACTTGAAGTTTCCCAAGAGTGAACTCTCTGTGTATTGAACATTAAGGTCTAATTCTTAACAGACTGTAGGTTAAGACAAGAGATTCAATTTGACTATTGTAAAAGCTGATTTTGACAATTACTTAATATCACTTCAGAAAAACATATGATTAGTCATATATATATATATATATATATGCTCAGTAAGCATTACTTTCACCAAATACCACAAGTTACAGATATATATATGATACTACTAACTTTTATGCATAACAAGTGACAAAATCTGCAATTGATAACATAAATAACAGACAATGAAATAATGTCATCCAACCAGACCCCATGATGAATTTCAGCAGAGCAAGAACACAAACAGCCAACAGAACAGAATGAGTTTATTCAATTCCACAGTTTCTCATCAGCTTCATACAACCTAAAACTATATGTATCATCATTATTATCTACGTTAACTCCGCCTGGAGTCCCTCTGGGGCTACTACCGGTCCCAAGACCAGAATAAAGGAGGAGGGTTGTCGGCCTCATCCCATAAAGTACTAACTCGCTAAAACAACGCTAACCAGAAAACATAATTCAATCTTTCAGGTTTATTATTATTCATTTGTTCAATTATAATAACCTTACTAGGAGAGTGTTAGTAGTTGTATTTCAATTCAAGATTAATAGAATCTCAATGAGCAATAAATAACACAAACTCACATTCTAATTATTATTTGATAAATATTCTTCTGACAAAAATAAACAGACAACTAAAAAAAAATTAAATTCAATACTTACTATTATAAAATTCATTACCACCAAATCGACGTGTTGTTAAACGTGTTAATAATTTCATTCTATTTAAATCATATTGACCTGATAGTAAATCTGTTGTTCCTGGTGCAGGAACAATTGTACCATCAATAAGAGATTGACGACGAATAAATGAAATTCCTAAACCTTCTAAAATACGCATAAATGCATCACGAGCAAGTTGTCTTTGTACATCACGACTAAGGAAAGTAGTGACAGCATCTAGTGAGAAAGGACGGACAGGGGCTGGAGCTTGATAAAATGAAAGAAAGGGAAAAAACATTGAGACAGTAAACCACATTTATCCAGTAGACGGAAATGTTGACAGATAATAATGTGAACAAAAAAGAAAGCACAAACGAACTAAAACTGGATGAGTAAACCTTGTGTTAGTGGGACATAGACGGAATTCAAACATGACTTAGTTGCTGCGCGTTGATTGGCTAATTCCCTGTCCAATCAGCGCCTGATCGATTCTTGGAGAACAGGGTAGAAGATTCTCGTATTGTTAGCTGCATGCTGATTGGCTAAATCTAATCCAGTCGATCACGTGAATTTCTATCCAGAAGCTTCTCATGTAAATGCTATAAATAAACTAACGTTGTATCTACTTTTGGCCTTCGCCTTCGCCATCGCCATCACCTTTGGCTTCTTATTCCATTTAACCTTGTTATTTGGAATATAATCTTTTCCTGTTCAACCGTGTTTTTGATTCTTTGGAACATGTCCAGTGTATTGTGGTTAGAGAACACCAAGCAATAGGATTTAGCTGGAAATTATCTAAGCAAGCGTTACAATACCTTGAATAAACAACACTATAACTTACCAATTAAATCCGATTGAGGCATTGTATTTAAAGGCATAGGCATTGAAGTATTTGTAAATTGATTAAAAGGAACAGCTAAACTGGATGGTGTCCCAGCTACACCGCCTAATGTTGTTTGAGCTTGTGATGGTGTTGGCACCATTGTTGGCATCATCATCATCATCATAGGCAATAAAGGTGGTGGTGGTTGTGATGGATTAAAATTAGGCACCATCATATTTGGTACTGTTGGAGGCATAACTATGGAATTTTGCACAGAAGTTACATTTGAAGCAGGAAACATAGGCATAAGACCAGTTAAACTACCACCAGGTGGAGGCATATTCAAATCTATGGATTCATTAGTCACTGATTGTTGTGTATTATATCCAACAAGAGTTGATATATTCATTGTTTGAGCACTATGTAGTTTACGTGCAGCATTAGCTCTGATTAAAGCATCCTCAGCTTCAGGATCATTTTCAGACACTGTCTGATCACCTTTCAAATGCTGAAATGATTAAAAATAATAATAACTATACATATTTCTGTAATAGTTTAAAAAAGAAACAAGAAACCCCATCAAATTACTTAACTTAGTTGATTCAAATGTAACTACTAATTTGTTGAGAAAATGTTTATACATTTGATTTTGAGTAAAACCGTTTTTTTGGTGAGGGCTGATAATAACCTAAGCAATTGCGCTAATCAAAATAGATTTCATACTGTTACATGATTGACAGGATTTTGTAACACAAAAACAATTTACCATTTCAAGACTAATCATTGAGTAAATTGTCAACGTACTTAGTCAATCAATATGAGATTAAAAGATAAATCATATCAATATAAAAAGCAGTGTTTTATACTTTAAACAGTAGTAGTGTGGTGTGAGCTACTTATAAGTAGTATATGACGTGAGTGTCAACGTAATGTCTGGCATCGGAAGATGGGGGAAGATCAAGCAAGAAAGGAAGAGTTAGAACACAATGGAATTTGTATGAAACGCATGAATAGTGACAATGGATTGATGTTTGGCAACAGGAACAGTCCAGTTCGATATGATGAACTGATATTTTGCAAATGAACAATTTACGATATGGTTTTCCTATTTTACTGAGTAACTCTGTAATTTTCGTTAAATACAATTCGGTTGCCCCACCTGTGTTCTCGTTCACTACAGTAGTAGCTTTGTTCACAGTTGATTAACGTCATTCAGATTTGCTTATTATGTATGATTTAAACACAATCATTTAAAACCTTAACATAAGAAAAACAAGGTTTATTTATTATTCATTCAATCGAATATATATATATTAAATAAAATCTAGGCAGCCAACTTACCATACGTCGTTTTTTAGATTTACCAGATTCTTTTTGTATATCACCACTTTGTTCTATGGTAGTACGTGATTCCGGTTTTAATGTACGTTTACGATTTGTTTGATTACTTACATCATGATTATCATCAACTGGAATTAATAATAATTCTAATTGATTGATTCTATCTAAAACTTCATATTGTCCACCTTCACCAGCCCATACAGTTAATTGTGCAGCAAGCATACGTGCTAAATGATGAATTTGTGCTGATGTCCCAGCTGCTGCTATTGGTGTATACGTGGAATGAAATGAAGCAGGCATTTGATCAGGTAAAGTAACCATACTGTGGAATGAACGAGCAAAAAAAAAAGAAAAAAATAGAAGGCATCAATGCAGTACACTTTGACATAAACTATATACACAAACACAGAAGGCATTTTAAGTTTAACATATTTTGAATAATAGGAAAAAATGACTGTACAAATATACGGTAGTATAAAAGTTAAAAAAAGTACTGATTAAAAACAACTAACAACCACTAAATTATACAGAAAACTCGGAAATTAGTAATGCGAAGTGAAGTAAAGTAGAAGCCAGTTAGTCAGAAGAATAATAACAAACGAATCTATGAAGGGAATTTAGAATTTAAAATTGCCAAAAGAAGTCAATCAAAGGTCACAGTAACAATATAACACTAAATACAAAGCTAGATTACGTAGACCGCAAAATAATCCAATAAGCTAGCTATAGTTGTGTACTCTCAGTTTCATTACACAGAGTATAATGCATCAGGCAAACGAGACCTGTCTACATAAAGCTGGAGGTTTGTTGAACCAGTTCGTAACTAATTACACTTATTTTGCTGTAGTACTGTACGTACTAGATTATAATATTGTATCAAGTACTGGCATCAATGTCAGTCAGTCAACAACAACATAGAACGTCGTACGTACGTACATCAGTTCAAGTTGCCATACCACATTAGCATAAAGATGCAATTGTCACTTCAAATCCCATAGTAGTAGAGGTAGTAAAAGTATTAGAAGTAATCTGAAATTTTTGGGGTTCGAGGATATTATTCAAGAAGTAGAATCTAGTGAAATAAACTTAAAAATAACGAGATAAAGGTGATGAAGAATTCAGAAGGTTAGGATTTGAGAGAACACAAAGAATGAATGCGCCTGCGTCACTGCAAACGATTTTGAGCCATGTCATTCAGGGTCCCTAACCATCCATTACTATCATCTCGCGGGTCCCAATCAGGTAGTCGACACCTACCAACATGACTCAGTCCACTTGTCAGTGACTTCATGGATTTCTGCCATGTTCTGGCTTGGCCGCCCCTAGCTTTCTTTCAGCCAACGTCGCTCGTGGAGGCAGTCGGTGGTTAGGCATACACAACACACGTCCCAACCACCTCAACTGATGAAGTTTCAATACTTCATCTATTGACCTGCCATCTTTACCTAGCAACCGTTTCCTAACAACAGCATTGCTCACTCACTGTAAGAATTCCATGGCAGTGGCTATATATGGGCGTGGTCATATGAGAACATTTCAAAAGTGGATTCTCTCCACCCATGGCCGATCCAGAGCATTTGGGGACTCAAAGCTGCGACCTCTGTAATAAGAGTCCAACACGCTATTCATCGCGTGATCCCTAATCATAAAATAAACCAGCCAATTTTCAAAAACCATACATGGTACTGTATATGTTGGACCTCTAAATATGCAAAGCTAAATAATACTATAGTGATTTATATGTATGTTAAAAGCTAAAACATTTAAAGGGTAAACTCCATGGGATAAATAAACTTTTGAATTCAATTATTAGGTATCGTATCGTCCATAGAAACCAGACTTACCTGAGTAAAACAAGATCAGCAACATTAGCTGTTGTCAACTTAGGGACTACTTGTGCAGTAATCAAATCAATTTCTGGTATAACAAATGTCTGACCTTTACCATCACTAGAATTAACTTTTGATGATGCATGCTTTGTACCACTACTAGCCGTTGTACTACTAGAAATACGTGTTCTCTTTTTCAGTCGTCTAGATGAACGCGGTATTTGAATATCTTCGTCATCTTCATCATCGTCGTCATCATCATCAAATCGGAGGGCTGCTTCCGCCTTAAAGTAACAAAAAAAATTCATGAAGGTAATAACTAGGTAGACAAAAGAAATTATAGTAGTGAGTAAGCATTCCCATACATTTTTACAAGATAATGTACAATCCGTATTCACTAATCATAACTATCATGAACACAAGACTTTCACATTCCGCCAGGATTCGGTATGTATTGTCGTACGAAAGGCATCAAGATAGATCCAGATACAGATGAGCAATGGCCTAAGTCACCATACCGCATTAGAACAACAAGATAAATGGAATGGTGAGGTAGCAATAATAATGAAAAAGACTAGACATTGGAAATAGGTATCGATAAGATAAAGTGAAAATGTATGTACAAAGTGATAATGGAATTCAATTTCGGGATTAAGATAAAGAGTGATTGCATCTGGACCACTGTGATCGATTCTCAGTCATGTCACTAAAAGTCTCCAACCACTAATTATGGTTATCGAGTCGACCACAACCATGCAAGTGGAATCTACCCGCATGGCTCAGACTAACAGTCAACCATTTTATGGACTGATAGCATGTCTTGGTTTGGTCATTCTTAATTTTCATCCAAATTACTGATACACCGGTAAGCATCTTACATAGAACTAGAAGGTGGTTAGGTTAACCTATTTCTCATATTTTATACGTACCTTATGCCTGAAGTCAAACATTGCTCGCTTGGTCGCTCTTCAATGGGCAGGCAATGTTCTAAAGGTACTTATGATCAAAATCTTGCAGCTTACGCACGCTATAAAGTATGGGTGAGAGAGAGAGCTGTCTGAGAAGACATCCAGCAAATTTGAAGCTTTTGAATCAAAACTTCGAAGAGTAAGATATCGAAATTATTTCAAAAGTTGCCTTTTTAATGTATATAGCGACGTAAACATAAGTTGTTCATTTTATTAAAATCGTGAAGTACACTGACATATAAAGTCATTTAACCAATCATTAATAGAAAACTTCAACATGGCTTAAAATCAATTGCAATCAAGTACAAACCAGATTCCCGTGGAGGAGGAAATCAGGAAGAAGCGGTGGAAGTGGATAGGACACACACTACGAAAAGCACCTAACTGCTTCACAAGACAAGCCCTCACATGGAACCCTCAAGGCAAGAGGAAAAGAGGAAGGCCAAGGAACACATTACGTCGAGAAATAGAGAAAGATATGAGAGGAATGAACAAAAATTGGACAGAATTGGAAAGGGAAGCCCAGGACAGAGTTGGTTGGAGGAAACTGGTTGGCTGCGTATGCTCCATTGGGGGTAACAGGCGTAAGTAAGTAAGTAAGTACATTCCTCCACTTTTCATCATCCTTTAATCCTTGAACACCTTAACATTAAACACTTTTATTTTAATTCCAATTCATTGATTTGATTTTCGTCTGATGAATTTTTAAAGCACAATCTCAACAGTTTTTCTTTTATTTTTCTCGAATCATCACCCGAACACTTCTAAAGCTCGCTTTTGTATGAAAAAACCAATGAATGAAATGATGTAAATTACTGGATTTAAAAAATGAGTTAAGTGTTCACATTGTACTTCCCCCGTAGTAATAGTGTTAGTGTAAACAGAAATCAAGAAGGTTAAAAAAAATAGTTATAGTATGAAGTTATTTACTGTTGGATTAAGTTATCAGGAGGAAATTAACAGAATATCCTAATAAATGCGGTTGGATATCCTAGAATACATATAAATTTTTCAGAGCTGACCCCGTCGTTGTTGATTTTTATTTGATAGATTGTGTATTTTGGCAGCTTCAACAGATTCAGAAATCATAGTGTTCAGGTGTGCGAATTCGAATATTAGACACAGTAACCAGTAACTTAGAGATGTAAAATTTACGAAGGATATGCACTTTTTTTTAGAACTTACCTCAGCTAGTGTGAAACCACTGGAAGTTATGGGCTGATTTTGTTGACCAGACGTTGGGGTAGCACTTGAAGCTACTGGCACTGTCGAAACCGGTATCTGACATTCATCTTCTGGTGTGAAAGAACTTGTAAGTGTAGTAGACACAGAAGATACTACTGGAGTGCTTGCTGATGGCAAAGTCGTTTGTGCATGAGTAACGAGTGGCAGCTTATCATCAGTTGCAGGAAGACTGCTTGGGGCGACTGAAACAGGTGGTTGAGATTGTATGATGGGAGGTATACTGGGCTGTTGTTGTCTCATATCCACATCACCATAATCAACAAAATCTGAATCCGAATGATTCGGCATAAATGTGCTTGGGTCTGGGTAAAGGCGTGCACGAGACAATTCAGTATGACTTTGTAATGCTTGTAGAACCTTAATGAAAAAAAAATACGACTTTCTCAGTAATGCGATATAATATAGATGAAAGAGCTATTAACCATTAAATTTGCAAATTCTATTTTTTAACTTAAGTCTTTTCAGTGATCTAAATCTACATATTGATATCTGTTATAATTACAGTTCGTTCGACAGAAAAGATCAAAGACTGAGCCTTGCGTAGTGAGTAATCATTTTCATTTCTTAGAGATTATTGATACAGTGGCACAGATATAAAAAGTGTTAAAAACTGGGTATCCATTGTTGATACATTGACAAATATTGATTAGTCAATAAATGAAATGGTTATCGATTCGTGATAGTTGATTGATGGCTTAAATAATCACTCAGTTGATTTACGTCACTAAACCAATGAATTGTTCGTTCGATTTTAAAGCAACGTGGTACATACAAAACCTGAAGAGTATATAGAGTGTGTACAAGGAAGAAAAGTTATCTAATAAGCCTCCGAGTTTGTCATGGTATCGTGGTATGAAAGAAAGCTGTGCAGGACTGGCTCCTGTTGGTCCTTCACAAAACACCTGGCTGGGGTCCGAGAGATGGTGCGACTCGGTGGTTTGAGATGTTACCACCAGACATGATTCGGAATAGATACCACTGGCGGTCCTGCTGTAATTTCCTTTTATTTTTTTATATAAGTGGGACGAACTTCCTCAACTGATTGGTTGTATTTTTCTCAACTGCTTCCCCTATTGTTTTCATTGTTGTTCACAAACATTAATTACCACTTATTTTTGTTCCTCTCTTTATTATACTCACCTTTTCTTCATCTTTTTGCAACCTTACTTTTATTGTGTGACACATATATTTGGTGAGTATCGATCTTTGTGCTTAAATAAACAACATGACTTTGTTATAGTTTACGACAACACCCACTATGCGGAAGGTGGGATGATAATAAGTCTCAAAAACATTATCTTAACAACTCACAAAATAGTTTCGATAGATATCGAAACAGATGTCCTCAACAGTTAATTCTACTTCCACAGAAATATCCATAAACGACTCTGTCGATATTTTAAGGTTTATATAATAAGCTTATGTTAATGTGGGCAACACACATTCACATGCATAACAAAAAGGCATAAATCAACCAGTATGAAGCACAAACAATGCAATAAATTGACTGAATTCATATAACAGACGTACTTCTGCATGGGTAGCTCCAAGATCAGTTAGCAATATTGTAATACGACCCTGAAAATCTGATAAAGCAGCCGGATGTCTGAGTAACTGAAGCAGACCATTTTTCAGTTTTTTCCGCACCGAACTAACTTGATTATCCGAGAAATGAGGTGGTAATGTTACTACGTAGATTATAATGTAGGGAAAAAATGACAAACATTTGCTCAACATTATTAAAATGCATACATACAAATAATATGAATTAAACAAGTACACTAATCGGACAGGCGAAAAAAGAAACTGTTATGTTACATATCTCTTGCTACCGATCAAACTTTACTGGGCAAAGGGTGTAATATTGTTGTGTTTCGATGTTGCAGTGCAGCATATTTATTAGGGAAGAAGCTATAAGTAAGCTCTAGCATTTTTATTCATTTGTTAGTAAGTCAGTCAGATGCAACGTAGAACTTTGTACATAAGTACATCAGTTCATGTTGCCATACCTTATCAGCACAGAGATGTAATTGTCAATTCAAATCCAATAGAAGAATAGGTAGTAAGGGAATTAGAAGTAATCGGGGAGGTTAGGATTGGAAGATACAATTCAAGAAGTATGATTCAGTGAGAAAAGTTTAGAGAGTCGAAACTAGAGGGGTTGAAGAATCCAGAAGATTAGGATTTGAGAGAACACAAAGAATAAATGCACCGGCGCCACTGCAAACGGTTTTGAGCCATGTCATTCAGGGTATCTAAACATCGATTATTATCATCTCGCGGACCCCAACCAGACAGTCGACAACTACCGACATGGCTCAGTCCACTAGTCAATGTCTTCATGGATTTCTGCCATGTTTTGGTTTGGCCACTCCTAGCTTTCTTCCAACCTATTCCTACACTACAAAACAAGGCTCGACGAGGCAGTCGGTGGTTGGGCATACGCAACACATGTCCCAACCACCTCAACTGGTGAAGTTTCAATACTTCATCGATTGATCTGCCATTCCTGTTAGTAAAGTCCATATGGAAGTAATAGCTAATAGTGATTATAAAGTTTGACTCAAAAGGCACATTTTACATCATTTACATTTCGTCAACTAAGTGTACTATGTGACTGGTAAGTGTTTCTTTAGCTGTGAAGAGTCATGATTGCCACATTTGGGATCCGGGTTACAAATAATTTGTAGTACAAAATAGAAATCCAATCTGACTGGAACATGTTTAGTTTATACAGGCTTATTTTGCCCATTCGATCGACGTACAAAGGGAGAGTATGATGAAATATGATTTATAGAGTACAACTAGAATACAGTTGACAAGATTATAGACATATTCAGTCGATACAACAACCCAACAATAAAGTGACAGGACTGAAGATGGCGGTAAAATCAAAATATTACTTACCATGAACTGTTTCGAATGCTTGAACAACACGATCCATAAATTGAGGTCTTTGCTTTGCGATGTTTACCAATGAATCCATGACTGATTCAAGAACTGGACATGTGACCGATCCAGAAGATATGCCAGGCTTTCCACGTACTGGCCAACTTGACAATCCTATAAATAAACGTTCAGCTTCCTCAGCTAGCCGGTGGGGTCGAACTAAACAGATACCTGGGAGAAGTGTGGCTGAAGATGCTGCTGTACTGGCTTCTAGGATGGCTTGCAGTTGGGTGTTAGTTAGTGCTGGAATTTGATCCAAAGATAAGTCACTTTCATTTTCACGTGGTATTTCAGAATTAGGTAACCGACGTGAATGCAGAATAATTACACACTAAAAGAAAATAAGATATTTTCAGTATTGTATATGTTCAGCTAGTCACTAAGTAACAAGTTTAGTTTCATAACAAAATTTTAAAATTGTTTTTCTACCATAGAAAAAAATGAGTATTTGTAAAGGATATGATTACAGTAGTAGAAGCTTATGTATCATTCAAAACCGATTTTTGTACTCGACTGTAAGTCAAACTTTCTGTGTGAAGACAGGTGATGATGACTAGCTGTTGATTCTAAAGGAGAAGCACTATTTACATTTTCAGCCATATGATTTAGGATCCATTAATTACTGAGCCATTCCTCAATGTAATGACTTCGATAATCTTCATTACGAAGTCACTGTAGACCACTGTTTTGACTGAACGGTTCGTACAATCAACATTTAAGTGTTAAACTGAGGCAGCTTCGAATGATATCCATAAATCTAAGGAAACAACAGTGATGTGTGTGTTAGTAAGGTAAACTATAAGGTTAGGGATAAACAATGGATCTCAGCAGCATCTACCGAAGTGATAGATGCTTGGAAACTCGTCCCATAAGGCTCCGAAAATAATGAGCGGAGTCCGATCAAGAGCAAAAGCGAGAGATGGAAAAGGCATTCAATGGATAATAGTCTAGCCACCAGTGCCATTAGGGCTCACATTATCAGGCTGTAAATTTGTTTTTTACTATTTGCAGAATGATAATAAGAAAATTCTAACACTATTGAAAAGAGTAAGGTTTCAGGGCTACGTAAATAAATAAGTTAATTAATTAGTAGTGAATATTGTGCGAGAGAACAGAGGTGGAAGCAAAGATGAGGAAACAGAAATTATAAGCGAAAAACTTTAAGTTAGTGATATGAGGAAACGATAATCATAACTACAACCAAGTTTTTTAAATGCATCAGGAACTGCTGGTTCAAGCGGGAGTTGATATTCCATTTGTGAACGAATTTGACAAGTCTCTTCTTAAAGACATCTGTGAAGGCTTTTTGATTACCAAATGTGAGAGAGGTAGGCAAAAACTACGTAAGAATCATATTGCTCAGTTGCACCTGTAGGGTCCACTTAGGGAAAGACTGGAGAATTCATAGAGAAGTAACTCATAAAATAGGATATAGAGGTGCAGAAAGTTTGAAACATGTATTGGAAAGACTAGCAGTTTACGTAGAGACTGGGGTTGTGTAGATAATGGATCCATCCCCAGATAGTCCCGCAAGAGCGAAAAAAATGTGTGTAGAGACTAATGCCAGAAATCATAACTCAAAAGAATTTTGATGGTTGTATGTAATGTTGTTTTTATGTTAAAAGGCGTGGGAGCGAATCGAAAACTTAATTAAGCTACGGAATTCAGCAGGGCGGGTGCTAATTTGTGGACGGTTTTTACCATTGAGGTTATATATAATTGAAAGCTTTTCAAAGTGTTACTTTAAGCAGGAACTTCCAATTTTGTTACACTATACGTCTTGCAAATTTTTTTCACATTTCTATGCAATGCATTTTACAAACAGACTCAATCTTCTTTCAGTTAGTTTCAAGTAGGAAGCTCAGTAATAGTAGCGTGTAAATGGATCACAAACTGAAACAATTCTATAAACGTAGTGTCTAATTATTATCTCTTAAAATGAACTAGCGTTTACAGAAAATACTGGAGAGCTAACAGATATCTGCATCGTTGTTGTCCGCTGCACCCTAATTATCGAAGACATGAAAACCAATCAAACCAGAGTCCAGAAACGAAAGATTTCGAAGATACAAGAAGGAAGTCATCGACGCACAGAAGTATATATCACTAATATTTACCCTCAAATGACAATCAAGCATGCCAGTTTATAAGCAAGATTAGATTGCTACAAATTCCACGACATTTACTATGGTTTCGCCTGAGGTAATCAGTATGTACGTAACAACCACATTTAAGATACTTTATAGCTTGTGACACCTTCAGGCACTGGTACATATTATATCACGGAAACCACCCTAAAACTCCTTGTTCACTAAGGTATATTTTTAATAGCTTCATACAACTCTACGAAAGAATGTATTATTTCTAGTGGAAACAAATCAAGTTCAGTGAAAACCTAACTTCTGTGAGTTGTTCTAATTACCACTGTTATAAATTCCATGCATTAAGCAATTATTAATATCATTAGGTCAAAGAATATTTCAGCGTTTCGACTCGTAGTATTGTCAGGCGACTCAGACTAATTCGTTATTCACGTTTCACTTTTAAGTGTTGATATCCTCAATCATTAAAGCGGGACGAATTCCGAACAATTAGCAGTAATCAGAATCTCAAACAGTATCACCCATTCTCCACTAGCTCATGACAATTCGAAATTATAAGTAGTCATTAATTACGGTCTCAAGCTATCATTCTAATTCATCCATGTGACTTGACGATGATGTGATGTGACTGATAGGTGATAAAACTACTAACGAAAATTCCCGTCGATAGGTAATAGTTGTTTTCTCATTGTTACCTTCATCGACAATAAATGATTCTAGTTTAGTTTTCTATTCATTGTTAGTCTAGTTATGGGTCCAACAACACGGTCATTTATCCAAGTCACCACTTCAAAAAGGTGAACAAATCTGTACACATTATCATCGTCGAATTTATCTCAACACTAATGCAAATTCATTCCACTATTGTAGGCATGTCCTGTCAGTTGAATTCCTCTTTGTTACACCCTAGACTTTTCTCGGTAATCATATAAGTAGCACAGTCGGAAACATTGTACAATACATCTTCAGTGCATATCTCTCATGGATGTACTGGTAGTTAAATAACCACTGTTCGAAATTCGCCTAATCATTAGTATTGACACATGACAAGAATGTTCGATAACAAATCATATCTACTTGTGTAAGTAGATAATATATGGTAAGCATTAATAAGGTCGGAAGAATCTTATCGTAACCAAATAAGTCATATCAAACTCAACAAACTAACTGGGAGGTCACTTAGCCCGTTATTGCGTTTACATTTGGAAATCAGTATACACGGACAGCATACCAACGTAAACACTAATTACCTTTCGAATTCAAACCGAAGACAATACTGTTATCAAAATTTATACGAGTGTTCTTTAATTTGATTATAATCATTATATTTGCAACTTGCGCTGTTCATTCGTTCACATACGAACCACCGGTAATTATTATGCATTGTAAAATGACTTGCTAAATTTTTTTTATACTGAATCATTCTTCATGATTATCTATCTCTCCAACAATCTTTACATGCCTTTTCATTTCGAAGTTATTTCATTACATTTCTACCAGTTTCTGTGCTTGCCCTTTGATTTTCGAAATGAAATTGACATTTTGACTTCCAACACGTTTTCTATAACTAATTGCTATAAGCTTTATGTGAGATTTCGAGTGAAGTATTAGTTCCTAACCATATGATACTTAAAGCCAAACAAATAGTAACTGGGGGAGCTTACATTCAAAGCTGAATAGCTGGTAATAGTAATGTAGTTTGCAGAAGGAAATACTACCAGGGCGGCTTGACTTGCTAATGCAGATGTGGTCGCTCAATTTAAATTCCTCACTTTTTCTATAAGTTATATTTATATAGCCCTAACCCACATGTGTTCTTCAGAAGTACTGAAGAGCATAGTGCCGAGTGTCACGATAGGACTGTGGTGAGCGATTCCGATACCAGATTGACTATGCTCACCACTAAATGTTCCATAATATCCCGTCATGATTAAAAGCAAAATAAATCCATATTCTAAGGTTTTATTGAAGGAGAACGTGGGCATTACATGGGTAGCAGCAAATAGAGAAAAATGGCAGCAACGCGATGAGAACGTTGCGCGCAAGGAGTCGTAGAAGTGTTTTTGGTACAGTTAAACAAAGCGAGTACAACAATGTTTATTTTTCACAAATCGTATTTTCTTCGCAGAAGCGTTCCACTACAGGACAAACAAGGATAGACAATAAAGTAACGTCAATGAAAAACCTTATAGGTTAGGTGGTAACCTCACTGCGAGTTTACAATCGTGCAATACGTTTATTATTCAAGTGGCATAGGTAGGAGTACTAATACTGGCTAAAACATAAGTCTTCCAGTCACTCTATAAAGCCGAGCCATAGATGGTTAACCAAGAAGGCTCAGGATTTTTTGATTGTGCATAGTCAATAATTACTAATTACCAATATAATGAGGCTACTGATCAACTGACTTGACCAACATAAACTCATCCTACACATTGGGACTGGTGGTACGATTGAAGTCGTCCCGTATCTACAAAAGACCTTTAAAATTTTGTTTAACTAAAGGGCTGGGGAGTGGAATAGTCTAAGATACTCGCAAGAGTCAGATCACTACATGAAAAGAGGTTCTAGGAACTACAGAAATGGCCCTGACGTCAGTTTTAAGGCTTAACTATTATCAGGTTTGCTAAATTTGAGAAAGCTTAACAACATCTAAGTGGATGCAAACGAACATTTTGATTAAGTCAATACTAAAAGAGCTACCGATGGGAAAATCATCAGAGCATGTCCCTCTCCCTTTAAAAAATGTGAGGAGTCTGTGTGAAACAGCGCGTTCTGGATTTGCAACAACTTCAATATGATGACCGAAAAATGTCGTTAAAGTAAGATACCGAATACTGCTAAATGCAATAAAATGAACGGAAGAGTACCTAGGGCGGCCTATGGGGATAACAAAATCGATTGAAATCCAGCTACTGGCGTCAAACACAAACGCGTCACCGTTAGGGGAAGTAATTTCTGATGATCTGTAAATTTAGTCTAAAAGTACGTCAGTAAAAAGGATTAAGTACTCGCTGGCTAAATAAAGTCTTCCTTAGTGAGTAATCAAAAGGCATAACTCTTTGTTTCATCTATGTTTCACGTCTGTTAGTAGACATGTTCACAGATAATTCGGAATGGACTACAGACAGCCACTGTAAAGACTAGTAGGGGATTTTCAGCCTTATATTTTTCTCGAAATATACATTTAAATAGAAGCTATTTTGAAGACAACAGAACAACGACAACAATCGTTATGTTCCTCTCCATCGTCAACCATACTCATCAGTTCGAACATTTGCGATGCAAATATGCTCGGTTTTATGTTTAAGCAAGTGGTTTTCTTTTTGAAAGGGCGGTCATGCGCAAAAAGTTCATTATCTGATCAGAATTATACAAAATCTTTCGGCGAAGCACAATCACATGTTGCAGACTGACCCTCTAATTATATGTAGAGAATTCGACTTATTAGATCACTGTATTAGTTGCTGAAAAGAAACCCAAATATTGTAAATAGTTGTCTAATGAAGTGGTTTTCAGATTGATCAGGCGAGAGGCGGAATATTCTCGAAATTTTTCCACTTTTTCTGTCAATTTCTTAACACCGACTGAACTGCCGTAGAGTCCAATGTTTGAACCACTCCTTTTACCATCATTCAGGGACAACCTGCCTGATACTGTTATGGTTGAATAGAGTCAATATATTGGTATATTTTAACCATTGAACCCACTCAGAAAGGTATCTAATCAGGATCTATCAAAAGGAAGCGTACATAAATATTCGTCATAACTTTTCAGCTGTTCTCATTGGTTATGATACCTTTTCTTCGGAGGTGTGTTAGGAAATACAGGATCTTACAAAAGAATGCTCAAAAGTTATTTTATTTATATGGATGTTAAAAGGTGTAATTAATGTCAATACATTCTGATTCATTCCATCACTGATCAATTTCCTTTCACTTTTCAGTTTCTTTAATAAATATATGGGGTATCATATTCCTTCGGTGTTTAAAATTCGAAGAAAACGCAGGATGACATTATTGTTTTTAATTCAATATGATTATTGACTAAGTTATAAAATTAAAGTGTAGAGCTCGGTTATTATTACAAATTCTGAAATACCGCGAGTTGTTAGTTTTACTAATTCACTAACAGTGTTTGTTGTTAAGGCCTTTTTTAAAATTAGGTCAGTTGTAGCATATCTACTAATTTGTGGAGCAGATTTTTAGATTGTCCTTGATTTACCACTGTTTACTCGCTTGCTGTTTAAATTGGATTATATTATTTGATGTAAGAGCTTTTTATGAGCCTAATGACTGACTAGCTTACTTATTTTTAGCCTCTTCTGGATTCACCTACATAATACACCAGATACTAATTTACCTTCAAGCCAGAAGTGATCTGTTTCATATTTTCACCTCATAGGTGGAATAAATTCGGCTGAAGTTTCGGCCAGTTGGTCGAGTTCCACAGTACACAAGCGTAATGGCGGAATTGCACTGTTTTGGACAAATCTTATGTGCTTATGGATTTCCAGAAAAAGATTTGTTTTGTAAATGGGGTCTCAAAGCTGGTATGAATTTCTGCTGTCTAACACTTTGCAAGGTTGTGCATGGAGGTTACTTGAAGGTGTAGCCGAAGGAGAGACCCAAGTTGATTGCCCATTGGTTGGTGAAAAAGCATACTTTTGCCATCCAATAGATCTTCATTTCGCAACCAAAGGATTACAGGGTAAATGTTCTTTCTCGCATTCTATTGACAGGTTGGCCAAAGCTTCATTTTGAGGTGTGGCATCACAGTTGGGTTGGTAATAACGAGCTATATGGTTACGGTTTCTGTCACATTCCAACATCTCCTGGAAATCATCAGGTTAATTAATTATTTTTAAATAACACTTAAAAGGTTACAGTCGCTACATGGAGACCAGTAGGTTCTGTTATGGACACTTTAATATCAAGGCTGGTTGGAGGTGGTCCACGTCTTCGCAGACCGGACATTGTTTATGACCCAACAGACAGATTCTTACTTCAGACAGAGAGCATGGGCTACTTAACACTCGACTTAAATGTTATTACGAGGAATTTTGATAAGTTTGGCGTGGAAATGTAAATTAATTTTGATCCCTTTGACAATTTTCATAACAAAATATTACTTACATCATACCAACTTCGACCATATTCATTTTGATGTTTCACTAAAATCGTTGTATGAATGAGTCTCTGGAACAAGAAATAAAGAGGTCAGTAATAACAAGTGACAGGCCATTTTTAAGTTTCTATAAAGTATGGGTTTTAATAAAGATCATTATAGCGAAACTGAAGGTTTATGTTAGACAAAATCCCTCGCAGAATGCGTGTAAATCGTTTTTAAATGTACTTTTACAGTGAAGGAGGAATCGAGATTTTTTCGATTAAATCGCATAAGCGTTTAAACTCCTACTACATCTTAATGTGATAAAACTAGTTCAAAGACGTTTTCTATCAGATTACCAATTTGTTTGTATATTTACATTAATTCAGTCCTATCAAGTGTAAAGGTGCAAAAGCATCATATTCGTCAAAAAATAAACAAAATATCTTAGTTTTAATAGTGGACAGTATACGTTCATATCGTCACTCATATCATTAAATGCGCATAATCAAAATTTCATATCTGTTGAGTTTTCTGTTTAAAAATCTTTGACCTTCGTCCATAATATCGAATACTATCCAGTAAATAAAACAATAAAGTGGAATTAAGTGTGGTTTATTAAGGCCACCATATAGCTGAAGATCTGTTAAGGACAAGAAACTCGAGAACAAGCTAATTATATTTCAAATTATGCACTGAACAGGGCTGTTTTGACAACCCAGTAACGGACGTAATCAGATGTAATTGCTTTTTGGAGCCAAGCATAACACAAGTACAGTTAACAGACAAACAAAAATCTAATCACAAATAAGGTTAGATTTTAAAGAATAACTTAGCACAATAAATCTTGATATTTTCAGATGTTTAACGGTATGTATACAACGATATCACCTAAAAATACTTAATACAACACAAATAAGAGTAACTAATATTGTGACTATTTCGGTTTTACAGAGAATAATATCCCTGGTATCATCAGCCAGAGGATATACTTTGTTCTTAAAATAACTTGTTCAGTTAAAAGACTACACGTTGAACAGTTGACTATGTTGGTAAATTTTCCAGTTTTAAAATCGCCAAATGCAATTTCCCAACCTTATTTGCTTTCCTCTTAAAAGCCGTTTGAAGAATAACAAGTAAGCGACACATAGGTGTTGTAAACATACATCAGACAAATACATCTTCAAAACCACGCAGTTCTTTCATAATGTTTCACGTTCATTCGATCTCTTAAGCCTATGCTAAATCGGTTAACCTGTTTACAGGTATCTTTTCATTCATAATAACAAATAACGTGATGTTTAACACTTAAGTTTAACCCTGTTTTGTAGGATAACTATCCTAGCATTTCATGCTGAGACAGTGTCATTGTTTAACTTTTTATTCTTTCACTAGGTCTAGTCTCTGTTAGGATTAGACAGATAAGGAGAAGTTTCAAACTAACAGATATTTTGAGGGAAAAATCAAACGATTATTCCGATTGAGTGTTGGTTTTGTTCATTACTACTTCTGCTTTAATTAGGTGTGACAACTGCTCGGTTTATTGTAAGATTATTTTTCGAATGATATTACTCGTGTTGACCTAGTGTGAAGTTCGTTCGGCAAGACATGCAGTATTTGTTTCTTAGTAACTCAGCACCTTTCTTTACAAACGATAATCATCAACTGACCATCACGTATGTGCAAAATCGTCACTTAAGCATTCTTTTTGGTCGAAAGCTTGCTTGTTCTCAAGGATGAGAAAACTTTTCTTTGTGTTCTTATTTCGGGTCATGAATATTGAGGTATTTTTCATTATCAAGCATCATGGTTACCTGATCAATTTCAACAGTTCGGAAGCTTTTTCTTGTGCATCAGTAAAACTTTTCATTGTTTGTTTGTTAAACTATTGGTTTTACTTGGTGGGTTTATATATAACTAATAAATTGTTACAACGTTTTTTTCAGTTCAGGAGTTACAATCAATTAATTTAAATCTACATATCAGGCTTGTACCAAAAGCGTACTAGTTTTATACATATTGAGGTTTAGTATTTATAATATATCATGGTGTTATATTATGTGTATATAATCGCCTGACTTTTTAAGTCTGAATAACAGACAGTTGAATGAGTTTCTGCTGTTTTAGTTAGTAGCTCGAGCGACGAGTGAATATGACATGGACGGCTGATCGTTAGTATAAACACTAGCCAATTCTGGGCCAGCATCGCTTTTAGCATTGGTAAAATCCTAGTTACTTTATTTATTATTCCTTGTAATTGTCAAGTCTTGTCATTTTCATCAAGTTATTATTACAAACGAAAGTAAATTCATATTATTCTGTTTAAATCGTCACAATATTTCAAGTAAAACGAATCGTTACAAGGAAAATGTATTTTAAAATGAAATATTTATTAATGTTAACATCATTCTATCTCAATTTACTGCCTATTTATTTATGTAAGGCTACTAATATGCATTAGTTCAACTCAGTTGCCTTCGGCGATTTATCACAGTTGTTAACTTAGTAAACAAATTCACAGAATTTAGTTTCGTTTATTACCGTGACTTGAAAACTCCGCCAGTAGAACCTTAGGAGCTACTGCCGGTCCCAAGCCCGGATAAAGAAGGAGGGTTGGACATGGGATTGGCGACCCCATTCCGTCGAAATCTAACTTACCAAAAAACGCTAATCTCCACTATTAAAAAATCAAGCAAACAAATCAAAAGCTATTTTCTATTTTTTAATATAACAAATTTAAATTAAAACAAATATATATTTGATTACAGTTAGTTATAAGATTTTCTTAAATGATTACATGCAAGGGGAGTAAAATATATTCATGTTCATCCTAAATTAGTACTGATATATTCTAAAATGATTTAAATATGGTTTATGTCAATGTGTTTTTTTTGTATCCCATCTTTCATACTATTCAATACTTATTAGCTTATTATTATTATTATTAATATTATGAAATTCGCATCTCTGTAGGCTGGCTGATAAAGTCAAAATTGATTAAGACTGAGAAAAAAAAGGAGAAAACAAGCTGATAGAGAAATGAAAAACAGCAAACAAAAAAGCCAAAAAAATGTCACTTAACAAGATAACATTTTTATTGGGTTTTTTTTATTGTGTGTGCATTTTCACGCCATTCTTATGAGGAGTGTTCACAATTATTTAAAAGGAGAATGAATGCAGAGATTTTGTTGATGAAGAAAGTAAAATAAAAACTAATAGAAACAGCAGTAGAATAATAACATTTTAATTGTGGTTATTTTTTTTTTTGTTTTAAAAAATAAACACAATTATAAATGGCTATCATTATTAATTTTAAGTATTGAAAAAAGAAAAGTAATAACGAAAATTAAAAAGAGTAAAAAGATGAGTTTTCATCGTTTATTAGTCAGTTGTTAAGTGGTTTAGTTCATTTCATAGAGTTTATTAAAATTTGTTTGTTATCGTTAACTATTTCGGTTGTAATTCTTCTTCATATTGTTTTCTAAAACAATCACCAATAGGAAAGAAATCCCAACATCTTTGTTGATACAATTCCCAAACATAAGTTTCCTAGATATTAAAAAAAAGAAAGAATAACAATAGGGAATGGCAAAACTGATTAAGTAGATTTTATTTATTTAGAAAAAAAACGTCATGTTGAAGCATGACCGAAACTGTACTTTTTTAATACTACTCTTGAACTAATAATTAACTAGTAAAACAATGTTAGAAGACATTTATAAGTTAAGCAAATGGATCTGACGCCATTGGATCTTGTTCAAAACGATAACTAAATCTTTACAAATAAATTTATCGGTCAACGTTAATCAAAATCTCTAAATAGAAGGGCTATTTCAGTTACCTTAACTTTTTGGTCAAGTCAGATACTGCATGTAGTTGATATCACAAACCAACCTAAATTAAGACAGTGGCAAACGGTTATACAATATTACGAACTAATTGACGTTAGACATCTACACAAATAAATGGAGGCTTACTGGCCTAGAGGTCAAGTGTACTTTGTGAGGCCAAAGGTCTTGAGTTCAATAGCTGATGGTTTCGTGGATGTTCATACTGGCTTCGTCTCTTAGTCGATAAACGCGAGCGAGACATTTACCAGCGTCCAGGTAGGCTACCTTGAATCCCCAACTAAAGCAAGAAGGCTTTGTAAGCGTAGAAAGTATATTCTACAAACACCCAGCAATCACAGTACCATCAAGCATATAACTCTCGTTTATTTATACATCATAGAAACGTCCTTGGGACAGTTAAGAAAATAGCACACAAAAATACACAGCAGCCAATCATGGATTTTCATGATGGGAAATGAAATCTCAAGGTCAACTGATCAGCCCATGCTGACAAACGTAGAATCCAAAATAGGGCATTTGACAAGCGAGTTTTCGGGATCTAACATCTCCAACAGTTCACTGCTGACGAGTCCAGCACTAGAACAAAAATCTATTCAGTATTTCCTGTTACTCACTGGATATCTAGCTTAGCATGGTTTGTGATATCGGCAAGCTTCAATGATGGTATACTTTTAGTCCTTTGAGTTGGAACTGACAAGTTCCCACCTTAAATAGAGGATAGTTATTAAGTGCTGGCGCTAAATGCCAATAATTAACGAATACTGAAGGTATGCATCACTAGGTTTCATCATATTATCTGAGCGATTTGAAGGTTTCACGGTCGATGCTAAACCAGATCGTCATTAAGCATTGACTAGAATGAAGCAACTGTTTAATACTTTATAGTTCCAAATATTTCTTCTTATCTTATCAGTGTTTAAGGCCGAAACCGTCATACAATTTAAATTTAGAATCAATGATTTTTATCTCTACAATATATCAATCAAGTTAAAATAATTTTACTAACTTGACCAGTGTATTCTGTATCCGGCTTATTGATTATATGCATTAGAAAGTACCTGAAAAATGGAATACATAACGAAATAAAATGAATTCTCACTATTTAAATGTATCAACAACCACTGATAAAAAAATTATAAGAATAATTGTTTTCTATCACATAGGATAATTGATAATCAAATTTAAAAGTAATTGATCACATATCAGTGTAAATGGTTTACTATGTTTCATAGTTGTTCATTTAGAAAGTGAAAGCTGACATTGTTTATAATTGGCATTTAAACAGTTCATTGGTTGATTTTAGTTTATGGTATGAATCTCCGTTACATTGAGCAAATTGTCATATTGGTGACAATATTAAACTTCGTAATTTTGCAGTAGAAATTGTAGACGTGAAAAAATACTAAAAATGGGAAAAAATTAACTTTTGTAAATATTTAAAGATAAGGTGCTCCCAACTTTATTTTGCACTGAATTCAAGATTATCTGAACATGATTTAAATAAACCTATCATGAAATGTATTTTTTTTCAAACATGAAGCGCGATTAAATTGAATTGGGAATCGTCAAATAAAATTTAACGATTTAGAAGGTATCTAGTATTTGGAAGTTTTAATCATCAATTTCGATATGAAACACACACATAGTGATTCACGACTCGATAGACTAACCAAACAGTTTTCCCAGCATAGTCTATTGTATGTCTCAGTATACGAAGTGAAAAATGACTCTACTTTTAGACTTCCATACCTAGAATTTATCAATTAATCTTCTATTAAAAGCGAACACATTCCATTTATAATAAATGTAATAGTATAAACGTAAAAATGTCAATATCCAAAAAGGCAAAAACGTATTTCAAGAATGGAAGTAAAAGTGTCGACCAACTCTTCAGTCAGTCAGTCATAGGCAAGATGCAACATCTTTGTGTTGGTTAAGTTGCAGTATTACTTTAGCAGAGTAAAAACGAAATAATCAAGACAAATCGCACATTAGTAGGAACTTTATCAGTAATACCAAAGATTACGTATAGAAAAAAGAAAATGAAGTACGAAAATGTTTCAGGATTTGAATTCTAAGGCGAGACAAAGCGTGAAAGCATTCGTGTCGTTGCAATCTATTCTGAGCAGTGAGCTTCAATATCTTCATCCATTGGTTACGATAATCATGAGAACTTTCATCAAATAGTCTGTACCTACTTACATTACTAAGGGCATTTTTCAATGATTTCACAGACTGGTGTCGCCTTTTGCTTTGGTCATTACTAACCTTCTTCCGACCTATTTCTCCGCCAGACAAGATCGCCTATCAATGTAGAAGGTGGTTGAACTTAATTAATACATGTTACAAGCACCTCAGTTAAAGAATCACAATCTCATCAACCAGTTTACCATATTTAATCGTCAATTACAAACAACCTACGCTATTATTTCTGAGTTAAATAAATAGGCTTTGTTAGTACTAATTGTGCAATAGCTACTATGTATTAAGAAGCAAACAATGTGGATTTATCTAAATTCACGAGTACAGTTCTGAATTCACAATTATCTACAGATGCCTCCCTGTGACTTACTACTGTCAATCAGAAGGAATATCAGAACTTACTAGTGAAGAATCAAAAAAATTATCGCACACAAATAGTATTATTAGTCAAATTCCTCTTCACGCAATAATAGTATGGTATGTTAACTCCATAGCCTAATAAGTGAGTGTATTCTAAAAGCACATGTGTAATTTTCTGTTATTTAATTTGTCTACTAATAAGTAGTTCAAATTTCACATAAAATTCAACGGATAATGACACCTACTTCCACAACTTCATAACAATTAGTTCAATTCAACAAAAAATAACTTTATTTTTGTATTATCTTGATTCACGTGTTTTTTTACGTTACTTTTTATACTATTAACTTACATGTAATTAGCAAAATTATGTTCTTTTTCCACATGTTGTTCAAAACCATGTGGTATTTTATCAAAGTATTCTTTACCAATACCACATATAAAACATTTCGACTCGAGATCTTCTTTTACTTGCTCCAACTGATCTCTTAAATCACCAAAAGCATCAATGATAAGACCTAAATGTATAGAGAAGATAAAAAAGTATACATGATCAGAAAGTCACTCAATAAAAGCACAGTGAAAGGTTCGTTGGTGATTCTTATTACTTACTATCCTACGGATCATTGTGGAACAATCAATAGAATGGAACTCACCACTCTACATCAACTTCATCGATTACGAGAAGGCATTCGATAGCGTGGACAGTAAAACACTGTGGAGGCTTCTTCGACACTACGGTGTGCCCGAGAAAATAGTTAGCATCATACGGAATTCTTATGATGGATTCAACTGCAAAATCATACACGAAGGACAGCTAACAGACTGTTTCGAGGTGAAGACCGGTGTCAGGTAAGGTTGCTTACTCTCACCCTTTCTCTTTCTCCTAGTGATCGATTAGATTATGAAGACGTTGACATGTGGAAGGAGGCACGGTATCAATTGGACAGTTAGGACGCAGCTGGACGATCTGGACTTCGCAGATGACTTGGCTCTTCTATCACACACGCAACAACAAATGCAAGAGAAGACGACCAGTGTAGCAGCAGCCTCTACAGCAGTAGGTCTCAACATACATAAAGGAAAAAGCAAAATTCTCCGATGCAACACAACATGCGCCAACCAAATCACTCTTGATGGAGATGTCTTGGAGGACATTAACACCTTTACATATCTGGGCAGCATCATCGACGAGAAAGGTGGATCGGACGCAGATGTGAGGGCGCGGATAGGCAAAGCAAGGGCTGCATTTCTACAGTTGAAAAATATCTGGAACTCCAAACAACTTTCAAACAAAACCAAAATCAGGATCTTCAATACAAATGTGAAGACAGTTCTACTGTATGGAGCGGAAACTTGGCGAAGTACGAAAGCGATCATCCAGAAGATACAAGTGTTTTATAAACAGTTGTCTACGCAAAATACTTCATATTCGTTGGCCAGACACCATCAGCAACAAATAACTGTGGGAGAGAACAAACTAGATTCCAATGGAGGAGGAAATCAGGAAGAAGCGGTGGAGTGGATAGGACACACACTACGAAAAGCACCTAACTGCATCACGAGACAAGCCCTCACATGGAACCCTCAAGGCAAAAGGAAAGGAGGAAGGCCAAGGAACACACTACGCCGAGGAATAGAGAAAGATATGAGAAGAATGAACAAAAATTGGACAGAACTGGAGAGAGAAGCCCAGGACAGAGTAGGTTGGAGAAAACTGGTTGGCGGCCTATGCTCCATTGGGGGTAACAGGCGTAAGTAAGTAAGTAATTACTTACTATCCAGGGAAATATTAAACTGATCTGAAACATGTTATCATTTATTTGGATTTTTCACAAATCACACGGACTGCAGAAACATTTTTAGGAGAATAATTGTTTATGAGATTAGTTAAATGGCTCTATGGTTGTGTATCAGAAATTGAAATCTGTCTTATGGCTTTATATTACCGCCTCAACATTAGGAACCATTACATGTCAGTTGTGATAGCTATGTTCGGGTTCGTAGTTTTTCTTAGGAGAAAACATAGTCAGTTTTTCAAATGTCTTGATTTTGATGATTAAGGAGTTTTGTGGATGCACGTTGCAGAAGAATTCTATACTAGGAGGATAGAGCTGTCCAGTTCTCCCTGATGCTTAAGCTAAAGTCATTCATTAATGAAAATAATTTTTATGCTAAACAATCTTCACAAACCTACATAAATATCAATACGATACTTCAACTATATCTTTCAATTGTACCTTCATCTACTACACATAGTAATTATACAGGCATCATCATTCATAAATTATTTTTTCCCATTGAAATTTACCTTGAATAATAGCTAGTAGAATAATGATAACAAAGAAGAAAAAGGTTAAATCGAATAAGATTCGATAATTTTCTGATTCATCACCATCAGGTGCTTCAATTTCATCGCCAATCCCTCCACCAGCTCTTAGTCCAGTATGTAAATGAAATATGAAACACTGAAATAAAAGAAAAATGGGACAGAAATGATGCATACATATATAAATGCATTCATTATAATTTCTCAAATAAGGTTAAATTAATATATACTACTAATCTTTGTGTAACTACTTTTTAATCTCATGACAAGGATTAAAATTTAAGAGGAATGTAAATATTAACTTCTAGTTAGTTACTGCCAATAAAAATGAAATTAAAGATATGGCTATACTACCACGTCAAAAAAGGTAATGAAAAATGTACTCAGATAATATAACAGTTAAACTCCAAAAACCCATGATCAGTCGAGTTCACCTATATTGAAGGTCAGACATGATTTGGACGGTACCACTTAAAAATTGATTTAATATAATGAAGCTTGCATAGTAAATAAGCAAACTAAAATATCAATTTTATCCTATGCTAAACACATCACTTTAATTACGAAACTATAGCCCTATAATTTATGCTGGCAGTTGTCCAATTTCGACACTGATACAGAATCTCCCAACTACTACTCGAATAAAAAGATTGTGAATGAGAAGAATGTAAAGTAACTTCAAATGTGTAAAAACACAAACCTCCAAAACTCTGCCCTAAAATAACTTCATAGAATCGAGGATATGTATAAATATTTCGATTAGGTTAATAAGTCACTAAAAATGTATGTCTCATTCTTTAGAAATGTGGAACATTTCTTCACCAATCGCGTTTACTTATCATTCGGCCGATTTCTGATTGGTCGGTTGTATAATTAACTCGATTTCCATTGTGCAACGTATCACCCTAACCCTTAAAATTCAAGTTTTTCACCTGGATTATTATTATTTTACTCAAAAAAAAATTAAATTCAGAGTATTTTCCTAATGTCGTGTACACAATTTCGCTAATTCAGTTTATGATCAGTCAAGCGAACGGACTATACACGTTCGATCTCTTCTTCAACACAGGATATTGCCGGCGTTCGTGGCCTCTGATTGTTATTAGAGTCCTCACAACCACTACTAGAATGCTTGATTCACTTGAGAAGAGTTGTCTCTTTATTGAGTTTTCATCATACTCAAACTTTTGATCAAAATGTTTAGTAGCTAAGCCTATCTATTGAACATAACATGCTCAAAGATATATCCATTTATTCACAATATTTGTCACTAGTTACATAACACTTTGCCGATAAACTCATTCGCTATGAATATGAATTCACTAGTCGCGTAAATATTAACAACAGTTAATAATCTCATAGCATAAAATCCAATCAACTTACAGTTTTCATATCATTACATTTTGGATCAGGTACACCATCATTATCTTTGACATAGAATTTACGAAAGAAATTAAATGCAACCACAGTGTATAAATAAATCACAATCGATGTCAACATAACTGTTAATACAAGCTGTTAGGGAGAAACAATCAAGGGAAGAGAATAAGAAAACAAACAAGTAGATATCACAAAATGAAAAGTAAAAATTACAATAACATAAACAGATACAATGTTAGAAGTTATTTTATATCCTTACTCAAAAACAAATAATTTACAATTGACTATTCAAATGATAGATGAGGCTTGTAGAGCTGAGTGAATAATTCTGGTGACGTTGTGTTCACTGTGCTAGATGGTTTAATTGAGGTCAGTCAGTCATTTACAACGTAGAACTTCGTACGTATGTACATAAGTTCAGACTGCCATACCACCTTAGCACAGAGACGCAAATGTCAAATCAAATCCCATAGTGATAAAGATAGTAGAGGTATTAATGGTAATGAAGAAGACTAGGGTTTGAAGATATTATTCAAGAAGTATAATTCAGTGAGATAAGGTTCGAGAGACAAAGGTAGAGGTGCTGACGATTTCAGAAGATTAGGATTTGAGAGAGCACAACGAATGGATGCACTTGCGCCATTGGAAACGATTTTGAGCCATGTAGTTCAAGGTCTCTAACCAGTGGTGACTTTCGTCTAGCGGATCCCGGTTTATTGATGAGTTTTTATTGCTATTTTGGATAACGCTTTAGGCATCTATCTACATGTAGGCACATGACAGAACATAATACCACCAAATACATACCAATTTCTAATTTCACTATCTGATAGTGATTAATTACAGTTTTCTGAATAACGAAACAAGGCTATTTTCATAATGTGTTTTAATAATCTCAAGGAAAGCTGTGCATGTGTATTTGCATCTTGAAAATGATTTTCTTCATTTTAATCATTCATTTGATGTTTTTCTCGGTTAATGAGTATGTTGCTTATCAAATTTGATCTTAGCTGCTGAATTATTGAATTTAATAATGATGACAATTTAGCGAACTTAATTATGATTAGTTGTTACTAGTAGTATGGAATTGGTGTGATTATGAGATTCGTAGTTCCTGCATTACAGAGTGACCCTACTGAGATAATCAATGAAAGCCACGAAGTATTAGATGAATAATTCGGCTAAATAAAGGATTCCTCTTCATTTCAATTGAATTCAAACAAACATACATACAAAAGTATTTGTATAAAAGATTTACACTCTTCAATAACTAAATTTTAATTATTAACACTAACACAACTTTATACTGAATTGCATAATATATAAACAGACTGAGACACATACAATCATAGTTAAGCAAAAACAACAAAATAAACTGTTTTTAGACCATTTTGTGATGTTACTGATTATTAGATTATTTTAATTGAGTATTTTTAAAAGATTGGGTAGATAATGCTCCTTTTATTCAAATATATTCATGTTTAGTCAATAGAATTCAATCAACACTAAGAACAACTTGATATACATCATATTGGTCACTACCTCTCACGATCAATCAATCGTAGACAGTGAAAGAAGATGAATAATAGTTCGAAATTTCAAGCTTCTGATCATTGAACTCAATTAAAAAAAAAACTGGCTGCTTGATTTGGTTGGTCAACGTGATAAATAACAGACAACAAAGATTTTAAACTTATTACTTTCTGATTCTTTTAATTAATGTCTTTTACAAACAACAGTTATTGACATGACAGAAGAATGAAAAATTGGAATTAATCTATGCACACATATGTATATAGAGCTTACTTGTTTTCCATTATGTGTAACCGATTGAATGATCGTTCTGAGTGTTTTAAATGAAACAGCTACATCAAGTAAATGGCAAGCGTATAAGAAATAATTTAAATTTCCAAAAGCTGATGCAGCAAAATAAACCGCCAAATAAAGGAAAGACTGGTAAAAAAAAATGAAAAAAATTTAGATATAAATGTATATTTGAAAATTTTCATTTAGTTGTATTAGAAAAATTCACTGTCACGAAATAAAAATTTATGATGATATTAGTAATACAAACTAATATATTTAGACAATTTGAGCCATAATGGGCAGTTAGTGAAGGAAACTAGATGAGCATCTTATGCGTCGTACATAATTGACTAAGCTTACTTCCCATCAGTAAATATATTGATATACCTGGTTCTTTATTAAACCTTTGAACTAGAGTGAATATGGTCATATGATTTAGTGTATTCGCAAATTAAAACCTTACTGTTACGAGTTCGATCTCATATGAAGTTATGTCTTCACATAGTTAGTGATGATGAGACACAACTAACCTATTCTTCTTCTTTTACAGTGTGACTCTCCGAATGATTTCAATCATTAATGAAAAAAAGTTATTGAAAATTTTCGATTAAAAATTGAGTTTTTTAGATATCTTACAATCCATAGAAATGAGCAAATGTATCGATCACTTGGATATCACAGATTTTATGATAATTTGTTCATTGGACTTGAAAAATAATAAAAATACTAATATTATGAACAGAAAGGATTTGAATGATCACAACGTTGATAATCTTGACTGGATTATATGATCAGTGTTAATTGCCATATGTGCATCTCGTGTCGACTACTTCGATATTAGCCATTTTCATAGGTATACCCATTGCACAAGTTAGAAGTTATCTGAACTGAACGGCTCACTAGATAACTCATTAGAGTTTTGAAGTGAAAGGTGCTAGGTTAGAGCTCTGGCACAGTCATTTGGTTAAAGAGTTCTAAATAGAATGAATTACGAGTCCGAAACTCCACTTCTAGCCACGAATCTAACTTTTCTATAGATTAAACGAACATTGTTCCAGTTAATACATGGCGAAATAAACCTGAACATATTCTTAATTACTTTATAAACAGTATGATAAATATGTATGTATGTATTCATGTATATATGCATGAAAACTTACAATATCTGTGAAAACAACTCCCCATTTCCAAACCAAATATTGTATATCAATACCGCCGAAACTAGAGTATAATGAAAAATTGAATCAAGAAATACATATTCATTAGTAATGGAGTTTATAGAGATTATTGAAGGTTATTGAGATTATGGATAAACGTAAGATAGGAAACCGATGTAAACTAGGAAGCATTGGATTATTATATCTGACTCCTAGTGTCGTCGAACGTCCTTTACTAATCCTGAAGCAACATTATGCATTTGGAGGGGGATAAGTGCATTTCGAACATGCTTGCATTATTGCTTGAGATTATCAGAAGATTCTGCATTTTATCAGCATCTTCGCCGGACAGAACTATGTTATATACATTTTCTAAATCAGCAAGTCAATCTTGTAGTACAAGATCAACTTATGAAACGTCAGACGACGAAAGTGTCGTCTCTAAAAGCACGTAGGTTAGTGCTAGTGTTACTGTTAGCTTCGCTCTTCAAAGACCTTACAGCTGGAAAAGGAAATCTGTGGGACAGGGTGAGGTTTGACACTCTTAGGATTGACATTTTCCAACCCCTTTCTTCCGTTGTTAAGAGACAGAAAAGGTTAAACAAGCTCATATAACGATAAGCTGTTACATCATTTCACAATAAGGCTGTACATTTTATAGGATATTTATTATATTTCAAATGCTTTATGGGTCTTAACAGTATACAGAACTCATTTTAAATCTGTCCGAAATTGAAAGCCAACTTTTAAATTATTATTAATAAAGAGGGTTTGTGGACACTGTATTACTTCCGCAATTGAAATCATGAATTGATTTAAGCTAGGGAACGGGACTCATCAGCAGTGCTCATCCATGATCTCAACGTGCAGGAATCAAACCCAGGACTTTCATTGTCGCTTGCGGACGCTTAACCTCTAGACCACTGAGTCTAACTAGTCAGTACATGATGTCGCGCAACCTCCATTCATTACTTGCGGTGGATAACTGCCTCCAACCCAACACGAATTGAACCTCACTAGTCACGAAATAATTGATTATATAATTTTACATTACTGATGATATCTATCAGTGAAGAATAACAAATAATATTCAACTTGTCAAACAAACCAAATGTATAACTTCTGTCGATCGATAACATTATAAATTATAACAGGATATTGTTATTTCAGCCAAAATATCTCAATGGCTTACAATTTCGATAGACCAGCTCCATTAGTTTCTGTGTCAGAATTAATTTTATCCATACCCAATAGTCTTGTAATTTCATCAAGATCATATTGAACAGAATATTTATTACGAACTTTCTTTTTAACAAATTTATCCCAATACATTTGTGGAAATGATGGTGTTGATAAGACTAATTTATCCCAATGTGCACGTAAATTATCTTCAGCCGGTTGTGAAGAAATCCACATACCTTCAAATTCAAGCATTCTACAAATTTCTTTTTCACGTTTAAATATTACTAATGGAACCTTGAAAAATAATAAATAAAGAAGAAGGAAATATAACAAACATAGAAAGACTGTATTTTATATATTAAGCATGGATAATAGTATGTAGTAAATAAACATTCCTTACAAACAGTTCAGAGTATATATGAATTATTTTTGATTGATCATTTATGGTATAAATTAATGTGTCCATAATTTAAACAAGATCTAAATAAAAACAGAACTCTAATTTGAGTCTACACACTGTACAGGCTACTCATATGTAAAATGTATTGTTTGTTTAATGTATACAAGACTTGAGGTTATAAAAAACCTTATTTTCGAAATACTTTGTCTTATAGCAACACATTCGTCACATTTCTGTTCGAAAAATAAATGAGGAACTCAGAAACATATCCGTTCAGTTGCTTCCTTGTTTCATATAGTCAGTTCAGTCCCAAGTATCTTCCTCTTGTCACATGCACAAATGACTGCCTTGATCTCAGTTCATTAGCAATAGTCACGACTGGTACAATAGACTTTACAAGTGTGATGTTTTCATGAACACCGGAGGTCAATAGTCATCGTGGTCTTGTACCAATGCTGAGATTTCCATTTCCATTCTCGGGTGATGCAAATGTACTGCTCAAAATTTAACTTGAACTGAAAAATCCTTAATAAGTCATGATAAGTGTATTTTATATGTTTATACTTAATTCAAAGGAAGTGACATCAACTAAATCACGAAACATTGGAAAATATTTCCTTCGGTCCTGTAAAATCTTTGGGAATATATTCCTGGGATATACGTTTTAAGATATCTGACTGAGATACATATGTGTTACGTTTGACCCAGAAAAACAGTTAGCTACCATGTAAAAGTTGTGCTTATTTTAACAATATGTATAAATCTAACATTTTATTCAACTTGTAAATTATTCTTGTTACATTTATATAGTCGATCAACAGAATTTCGTATAGATTCGTTTAATTTGTAGTCGGGTTTTGTCAGAAATTAACGTTAATACAAATACTGTTGAGAAGCGGAGGGTTTTAAATACTTATTTTGACTCTATACGAGGCTTATCAACAGAACAGGGCGACAATCTCCGTAGGAAAAGAAGAAACTAGGACTTTCGTTGTGAGCAATTAGGCATTACACTACCACTGAGCTGGTAATGACTCCACCAGTCATAGGTTTTTATTACAACATTAAGAATTAGTTTAAAGACAGCTCATCAATGAACAAACGATTATAGTATTGGAAAGTATTTGTGTTTGATCAGAGTTGTAGTTATTGTCTATAACCCAGTTTTATTACCACAGTTTGGTCTTAAAGATCATAAAATTATCTAATTGATAGGTGATAACAGTTGTTTATTTTATACAATAATCCGTCTAGTACGTTGAACACTATCAAAAACTTTCATGCCTAGTTATAAACTCTAATCATCTTCCTTTCTTCAACTCTAAATGAAAACATTAGGTGAGAAGTTCAAAATAGGTGTTATATTCATAATTACTTCTTTTATAAAGAATGAAATATGTGTATAAGTTAATGAATGACATTTGAAGTTCAAAAAAGTTTGTTGAAAAGATACTCGAAACTAGTAACACAGCTGTTAATTGATTAATTAGTTTCATATTTAATCGATTTCCACTGTTTTTTTCTAAGCTTGCAAAAGTTAACTGACTAAAAGTATTTTTTTTCAAAGCATTTTCCAAGCTTTTTAGAGAAATATTCAATCAGTTGTGGATATTTTCAAACATAAACCAAATGTATTAGACATATTTTACATAAATATTTATCAAAATTTGTTAATTTACCTTTAAATAATAATATGCCACAAGTGTACTAAATGATAGCAGAGAATGAACAGCAGCAAGTATAGCTATAAGTGGACCAATATATGATGATGTATCACCTGATGTAATCCATTCAATTAATTCTTCATCTGTTGCATCATTGTCACTGCCGCCTAATTCATTACCGCTAACATCTTCATCACCCAAAGCATTGGGATTAATTTGATTCACCTTTGGAAAAAATATAAATAGAAAAACAGAAATAATAAATTTAGAAGATAACAAGCAAAATCTTTATATTTTTTATGGTTCAAGGTTAAGTTCGTATCATTCAATGCAACAATTAGAAATGTTATCAATAAACGTGTATGAGTAGTAGCTAGAAACCATTTATATGAATTAGATTTACTAAACATAAGATAAAATGATATTGATAACTACTTATTAACTAGTTAATGTAAATATCTTATTATGTTCAGGTGATATAAAGCTTAGTTCTGGTGGTTTATACGCAAGCCATTTGTATGAGTTGTTTGAATCCTTCCATGGTTGTTTAGGATTGCAACTGAACATCCTGTGCTGATTTTCTTGATATTACCATCAAGTCATAAGCACTATACAAGCAGCTTTGTAGTTTTGGAATATGTCTGAAAATACTTTCAAGGATTACTAATAATTTATTAGTTTTACAAAAACGAATTAAGAAACAGCAAAATTACACTGATTTGATAAATGATATGAAATTTCGTTGAAATTGTTAATTAACGAAACATAATTCTGTTAAGTGTTTTTCATGAATAACTAGTAGTATTTACTATGCACATTATTATCTTATATTCTACTGTTTTTTATTTTCTATCAAGGTACACTTTTCTTTTTTCTCGGCAGTGATACTACTTAGTGTTAGGTAAACACAAAGAAATACATTATTGGTTGTTTTATATCTTTGAAATCATCAATCAGTCATTGTTAGACCACCATTAGAAACCTGGAAGTACTGGACGGCCATTTCGACCTGGTATGGGACTCATCAGCAGTGCGCATCCACGACTCCTGCACCTCCCAGGATTTGAACCGAGGACCTTCGGTCTTGTGCGCGAACGCCTTACTTCTGGACCACTGGGCCGGCATCCAACGACGTTAATGTCTAACTCTGATCAATCTACAGATTTTACGCGACCTCACCCATTTTTTTTGGTACTTACTGCCTACATCCGACAAGGTGACAAATGGGTGAGGTCGCGCAAAATACCTAGATCAATCAGAATTAGACATTATCATTGTTGGATGCCGGCCTAGTGGTCCAGAAGTTAGGCGTCCGCGCACAAGACAGAAGGTCCTGGGTTCGAATCCTGCGACCTGCAGGAGTCGTGGATGCGCACTGCTGATGTGTCCCGTACCAGGACGAAACGGCTGTCCATTACTTCCAGGTTTCTAATGGTGGTCTAACAATGATTGATTGATGATATCAAATGTGTAAAAACACTAATCTACATAACTATAATTGAAAACGTTTATATATATTTTAGACAAAATCGACTCCTTAACTGTTGATATCATCCCTATCAATCATTTTTATTAGAAGAAGAATAAAATATTGTTTTTAAACAAAAAATAAATCAGTACAGCCAAAAAAACAAACAAAACAAACATTACCTTAGAGAATAATAGTAGAAAATTGATCACAAATGCCAATATCAGTGCACTAATTTTGAAACGATAAAAATTACTAGCAAATAATGAAATGACATAATTTCTTGTGTTGAATTTTGTTTTACATTCATCTTCTACTTCTTGTTTTTGATTTGTTGTTGTTGTTGTTGTGGGTGGTGCTGGTGCTGGTGATGTTGGTGATGAAGTTTGAACACCAGTTGTTGTAGGTATACGAGTTCCAGGTGGAACAGATGAGGATGATGTTGATATTTTTTTCATAGTTGGACTAGTTGGACTAGTAATATTATTATTATTATTGTTAGTGGTGTTGTTGTTTTTCCAAGTAGCTGTGGTAGATTTAGCTAATTCAAAATAAAAATAGATAGTTCAATGTGCTAATTTTAAATACAACAATCGTATTCATTAAGTGAACCAATTCTAAGTGTCCACCTTCTTTGAAATACTGTGAATATTTGGGCTACATTTCCTGTTCAATAAATGGGTGAAATAAGGCTATAAAGTCTTCATTTTACAAAATGTGCAAGACATCAATTTCCAGTGTACCTGTTTTTATTGTTTGGTATTCCTATTGTTCATAGGAAGTGCAAAAGTTCCTAGAGGTCATATTCATAGATCCTATTATTCTTTTATATTTTATAGTCTACATATTGGGTAATGCTCCCTCATTCACATGAATGTAACAAACTTTAATAATACAGCCGAATAACCTTGAAGTATGGATCTGTTTTAGTAGTAGATGGCACAGGTGACTGAATGATTTATTTCACTGTAAGACTGAGATTAAAATATGAATACTCTAATCCTTACTGTTAAACCTGATTCTTAACACTAATCCCCAACCCTATTTTGATATTTTTCTCATAATCTTAGAGAAGCTTACATAGTTCGACTGATAGTTGATTAATGTGGTGTAATAGGATGTTTTCATTTATCATTCAATTACTAATTACAGTAATAGTAATAAATCTTTACTCTTAACTATTCGCTATAACTAAATAGCCGCTGAATAATTCTGAATATTTCATTTTTAAGAGATTCTTTTTCTAAAATCTGTAAACTATTTTCCTGCATGAACATGACACTCACTGATGTAATATTTTAAAATATACAACTCAATTGTATATCACTTGAAAGTTGGTTGATAATTGTGTAAATCATTAATTTCGTATTCGTTGTTGTTTTACCATTACAGTTTTGCACACATCTTACTTATATATAATATAATATATGCAAAAAAAGTGTTATTAATCTGATATATATATATATATATATATATATATATATATATATATACATATATTACTGTGTATTGTTATGAGTTTCGAATAAAACTTGTATTTCTTCACCGATTATATGTTGCTTTATATAATTCATATCATTGTGATTAGTGATCCATCAGATGGCTTGCATTGGTTTAATGCTTTCATATAAATATTTATGTACATTAGAGTAAAGTCTGATGACAATCTAACTGAAAACAATATAGTTTGGTCATATATATGTTGTTCTGAATTTTAAAAAATTCTCTTACAATGTATGCTGGACTAATTTACTCATATTTTATAGAGATTAGTTAAATTCAAAGTTGATTCTAAACACGAAATTATTAGAATGTTACGTAATATATTGTTGTTGTAATGTATGATACAATGGAACATTTTCTTCCTTATTCATAACACCAATAAATTGATATCTTTAAATTAAATGATGAATGATTTAGCTTGCTAATATTTTTAATCAATAAACTCACTTCTTAATTCTACTTACTAGTGATCAATAGTCAATTAAAACCTGCCTTATGAGTACAGAAACAGCTCAGAGAACGAAACACCACCACAATCATCCACCTGAGCTACAAATTTTCTCCACCATCTCAGAGTACAGAAACAATTTTTTATAACCTTGAATTTACCCTAAGAATCTTTAAGCCATCTTATGATCTAGGGCAATGTGACAATTTCCAATCCCTTCTTATTCTTTCTATATTACGTTGATTTTCTCTCTAATTCATTTATAGTTATCACCTTATGTCTGTTTGAAATTTTATTTAATTGACCTTTTATTAATCTTCATATAAAATGTCTTGAACAGATTGTTCGAAATATGTATAACGTAGATTAATAGTCAATTGTTGAGAATTAAGTATCATACAATCACAATGATTCAAAATGTTGTATACATTTTTTATTGAGCAACTCTAGCTATCTAAGAAACGTACTTATTATTGCATAACTTACAAATCGAAAGTAAAGATAATGCTTCTTCTCCCTAAATCACTGTGAGTATAGCTCACAAGGAATTCAATTAAATAATGTCACGTGATGCTGGACTATATTTGGCCGGTAAAAGTAAGATGTGACTGACCTATAAGGCAAGACAAATGTTGAGACATTATCAATATTGTTAGTTCCTTCTAATATCGAATTATACACTGGTTTTAATTGCCTCGACTGAATGTAATTGTGTTAAATATTGTTTAGTTTATACTCTGGTTTTGTACATTTAGTGGTGAACTATGTATATTGTTTATCTGTGTATCACATAATTCAGTCTATATGTCGTATAACCTAGTGCCCAGATTGTATTGTCATATTATAAGCAGTATATTGTGGGCATAAAAAAGCACCCATTTATTTGCCGTAACGTTTAGAAACTAGAATATTATTAACCATTAAAACCTACAAGATATATCACTTCCAGATTTTGCATTTTCATTTGATAAATATGTAGATGTTTCAGCATTCATTATTGCATACTCTTCTTCTATAGTAGCTAAATGTACTGGATCTGCACGTTCAATAATTAATTGTTGATCTTCTGATAATAACCACCATGGTTGTTCCTAAAAGAAAAATACAATTTAAAAAAATAATTTGAAGAGATAAGTTTTAGTTCATTAGAACAGTTTTTGATATGTTTAAAATTGATCAATACTAAATAATTAGTGTACAATTTGGTCATCATAGATGAACATATTACATGATGAATGTTTGTGAATTATACCATATGAAAGTAACAATTGTTAATAACTTTTAATTATCAACTACTTGTTATCTAGTTTGGTAATGTTTAGAAGATAAACAAGTCAGTTTAAACTAACATTAGTAAGAAAAGAGGACTTTATTAATTTTAACTTAAGAATAGTTTGAATACTTATTAACTGGAGTAAGCAGTGAACAGGAATCACACAGATGAAGTAAACGAAATTATAGAATCGGAAATCATTTTTTCTGAACTGTCTTTATTTCACAAAAATGAATGAATAGCTTTTACTCATTATTTTCAAATATACAGTTTTTATGTAATAGTAGTCACCCCTTCAACTGTGTCTTCAAACACAACCAACACACAATCATTTAGTTCTTTTATTAATACATTAAACAGTTTAATGAATCTCAACTATTCAAAAATGTAATAATAATAATAATCGATTAAATTCTCGTCAAAGTATGAAAGAAGTTTACCGTATTAATTTCACTAGAATGTTGTATAGCTCCAGTAGTAGATGCTCCTTTTAAATATGAACTTCGATCAGTTGACCATGGAATCATTGCACGTACAGCAGCAGTTGAATGATAACAATGTGTTAGCTGTCTTTTTTGACTAATATCAGTAGCAAGTGCAACTATGATATACCATAAAAGATGAAGTATACGTGAACCAAATCGTCCTACACAAATTATTAATCCAACAATTATACCGAGTATAGTCAATAGAATATCTGGTAAAGTCATTTGACGTAATTTATTCCATGTGGCATATAATTGAGTTGGTCGTATACAATGAAAGATCACGGATAGTATATGTCCAATGAAAGCTAGATGAGTTATTTCCAAAAAGCGATTAAATGCAGCAACCTTAAATTTAATAAAAGAAAATAAACTCTCATGAGCGATTATTATTGACTGACATAACAAAAAAAATGAAACAGTCCGATATTTTTTTCATATCGATAGGTTGCTCATTTGCTGTGCTGACAATTATTGGTTAATTGATTGATATGAAAGGAGTAATTAGTAGGAAAACAGAACTATGAATCATTTTCTGACAAGATTAATTTTAATAAGTTATATGTGTATGATTTAATTCTTTCTGGATAAGTTAGTTGAATTATCATTAGTTTACTCAACTTGACGCAATAAAATACAGATAGCTTCTGTTATTCATATTTCTCTCAAGTGGACAGATCAATCTTTCATTGAGTTTTTTGATAACACGTACCTACTTATCCGTCTTAGTCAGTAAATATGTTTTTGTTTGATTACTGCACGTCAACTGTTTAAAGATCCCCATCATACCATGGCCAACCTCAGGCCCAACTAACCAATAGTTAACTAAGGAATAACCCAATTTGACAAATGTACACATAACTTTTCCAAGTCAAATCCAATTGCCTTTGTTATCGTTATTCATTTGCTATTATTATTATTATCGCTTTAACATTACTTTTAATCTCCCAAACACTTAATCAGTATACTTCACACTCACCCTGCCTTAATATTCTTTATTGAAGTTATATCACTAAATACTCGATTGAATCTGGTCAGTTCATTATTATTTTTCTCACCCTATCTGACACATTATTTATTCTAATCAAGTGATATTACGATTTCATTTAAGGTATAAGCTTATTCAAGTTTACACTTCAGATTAGTTATCTTAAAATTAAAAATTTTATTGTATCTCACGAATAATTTTCACATATGTTATAAGTTGAAGCGATGTCTCGAACCTGACAACTTTATTTGGGTTATTAACTTAGATATATAATTGGAGAACCTGATGAGAATTTATTAAAAAGAATATTCTTCATTCATATACTCCACATTAAATGAGAACTAAAATTTGAATATAAAGTAAAATAACTTGTTATTCTGACTGAAATAACTAAAGAGTATTTGTGCGTAAATCGAAAACTAATTAAAAAAGTAGTTGAAAGTCTTTACACATGCCAGACAATATGATGATTACGGAATAAATTAGTGATATTGTACAAGAAGCAGTAGCAATAGTAGCATTAGAAAGTAGAAAAAGCACAACCCACCCTATTCAGCGCCACGTCAGCTTCATCACCATTAATCGATTGAGCATGTTGCATTTCAAATATGGTATCTTCACAGAAATTAACAAAACACTCCAATTTCTCTTTATCTCCACTTTCACCAACTACAGAATGTAGAAAAGATCTTTTTGATTCTTTAATTTGTGGTGCTTCCCATTGATCAATATGCTGTTGACGTATTTCAAAGTAGACACGTTCAATTCGACCATTTGAACCAGTAATTTCGATTCGACCTAAATGCGGTTCGAATACGTCAAGTACTCCACGTGCTTTTTCAATCAGTCTTTCCAACCTAAAATGAAGTAAAACAGAAAAATTAGAGTAGTGTAAAATCAATTATATATTGACTTGTTAGATAAAGAGATTAAAAGTGCTAAATTATCTACCGTGTATCTTCGGAGAACCATTTACTGATATTTTTTATGATTCGTTTAGTAACTACTGATACTCTGTCACTTAAATGCAGGTCAACAAATAATTCACGACATTAGCCAAGACTCAGCTTCACTCATCAATGGTTGAAAATGTAGCCTTATTTTTAGATGAAGTATGATGTGTACTTACGGATGAGCCGACATATATTCCCTATTCAGTTTTAATTATCATAACTTTGTTTTAAATTTCGATTTTCTCACTCAGGTAACTGGTTTAGGCTTGGATATAGGAAGCTTATATATCAATATTAGACTTTGACACCTCACAACATAACCACCGTGTCTGGTTAATGATCACTTCTTTAGGCATCTACTGAAGGGGACTCAAACTTTTTATGCAAATGTGTAGATATGGAAAGTATGGCAATCTCTGAATTCAGTACTTTGGTGTATAACGCATTGAAGTTTGAAACAGTATGTACTGCGATGAGGTTTGGCTGTTTATATAAACACTTAGGATACAAGTGGATACCACTAATATGAACAAACACAGTCAAAGTTGAATACCATGTTATGTAAAGTAACATTTATCAACCACTAACTTGTATTAATAACTTTAATCGATAATTATCAAAAGAATTCATTTTTTAATCACAATTAAAATTTCCATATTTATATAAATCAAACAATATTACCTTGGATCAGATGGTACATGTTCAGATAAATTAGTCAATAGTAAAGCTAAATTAAAACCAATATCTTCAGCTGGATTATAGAAACGTTCTGTGAATTCTTTAAAATCAACTTTACCATCTGCATTATTATCAACACATGCAATGATATAATTAATCTCTTCACTAGAGAATGTAAGAGAAAAAAATAACATAGAACAATCAGTTAGTGTGATGAATTTGTAAATAAAATGATGCATCTCATTCATGTCACTATGAAGATAGTAATCGATGTAAAGTGACATTGACAAACAAATTAATAAAAACATCTAGAAATAATGAACACTTGATTCATTCACCCTAATATGGAATTTCACAGAAGTATATGCCACTACACATAACTCCATGTGAGACTGAGCCCAGACATCTAAACCTCACGATGAATATGATATCACTGAGCTATGAAATTTGTATTGTAAATTTTATATTCTCAAATTCAATCAATTTGTGATTCAGTGTAATTGCCATACAATGCAATTGATAATGATTGTCACTGTATCATTTTTAAGTGTCTTAATAACTTGAAAAATAATCATGTTCAACTCTTAGCCGATTAACTGACATTTCTTGAATCTGATAGAGTGAAGCTGTCCCGTAAATTGTAAACTCTCTTGTTGGGGACGTTAGATCCCCAGAACTCGCTTGATAAATGCCTTATTTTGGATTTCACGTTTGCGAGCATGGGTTGATCAGTTGACCTTGAGATTTCATTTCCCACCAGGAAAATCCTTGGCTGTGATTGGCTGCTGTGTATTTTAGTGTGCTAATTTTGTGACTGTCCCAAGGACGTTTCTATGATGTATAAATAAACGAGAGTTGTGTGCTTGATTGCATTGTGATTGCTGGGTGCTTGTAGAATATACTTTCTACGCTTATCAAGACTTCTTTTTTGCAGTTTTGGGATCACAGTAGCCTATCTGAACGCTGGTTCACTGTCTCGTTCACGTTTATCGACTAAGGTGAACTCGTAATAGCTTCAAGCGTACCTAGTGACGAACCTAACATCCCTGTAATGTGATTTACTCTATTAATAAAATTTAAACAAATCAGTCTTGATTCACCCTTATCTGTCTTAATTATCATGATGGATAGATCAATAATTGACTAAAGAATACCCTTTATCCCATCTTACTCTAACAATAGACACAGTAAATAATATTATATCAACCCCCCCCTCACCTTTATATGGAACTTCACATCAACCATAGAAATGTATTAAGGTAAGAGAAATAAAATGTGTCGGAATTAAATAGTTCATTTTATAAATCGTTTTGAAATTGACCTAAATGACCTAGTGAAGAGAATTAAAACTAAGAATATTTTATTATCATCTCTAGTTTAATTATTCAAGTAACTTAAGTTTGATAAACAACATAATAGAAAGTGCATATATTAAAAGGTCAATAATATATATACACATATACATATCGGCTTCATTTGAAAATTGAAGTACTTACGGTGAATAGGTTTTTTGTTGTTCTAAGGCTAAACGAAATTCTCTATGCGAAATCCAACCATCACCGTTTACATCAAAAGCCTGTGTAGTAAAAATAAAAATGTTATACAGATAATTATTACATTATAAAACTGTTTCTTAAGAGAGATGAACATTTTTTTGTAATAGTTAGTTATGGTATATTTTAATTAACGTGTTTATAAAAATGAGCACAATTAGTGTAGATATATATTTTTTACAAAGGATTGATATGAATTAGTAATTTTGAGATGGTGGAGAAAATTATTAACTCAGGTGGATGATTGTGGTGGTATCTCGTTCTCTGACCTGGATGTTTTGGTTGCAGAGCTTTGATTGTTCTACTGAACAACATCATCAGAAGTTGCAATTATGTATTATACCTAGGAATATAGATGATGTACAAATGAATCTGATAGATACAGTTATGTGGCAGCTTTCATCTCATTTTCATCACAATAATATCTAATGCTGTAAGGTTGATGGTTACCATTTATAATAAATCTCAATTGGCAAATATACGAGGCTCTTAGTAATCAATATTGAAAATGAATAAATAGTGATTTAACTGTTTGTTCATGTATCAGATAATCAAAAGAATACAATATTAGGATGATTCGACAAAACTGATAGCCAAAACGAAACAATGATAACAGATGTACTTACTAAAAATGCTTCCGAAGTAGTGATCACTTTCATTCGAAGGAAAATATCGAAAAATCGGAGAATCATCTAGAAAAATAAAGAAAGTTGGAATAAACTGGTTAGCTAGCAGAACAGATATATTCTAGAAGAGTTTTAATGATAACATTACGGAGAGCAATAATAAAAAATATTCAGGTTAATAATATTAGTACGCAGATAAAAGCAGATAGTAGGACGAACATTATTCGATATTTTTATGAAATAACTGGAAATAATGTATATTATCATTACGAAACTAAACAACAGTACAAAGAGAAAGTATATAGACTGACAATTTCTTCGACTAACCCAGGGGATATTCAGCCACTAATAAATACATACATCAGTCAGTTACAACGTAGAGCATCGTACGTACGTACATAAGTTCATGCTGCCATACCACATTAGCGAAGAGACGCAACTGTCAATTCAAATCCCATAGTGGAAGAGTTAGTAGATGCATTAGCGATAATGGAGAAGATTAGGGTTAGGAGAAATTATTCAAAAAGTATAATTCAGAGACCTAGGAGCGTGGTTGCAGAGCCCAAGGAACAACTGTTTGAAGACGGTCACGCACGGCCTCTTTATGATAAGTTTTTAAAGTGTTAGTTCCGTTCTTTCTAAAAGGCCTTACCGCCGGAAACGGAAATGCATGAGGTAAGGTGAGGTGTGATATTTCTAGGGTCAACCTTTTCTAACCCCTTCCTTCCTAGTGATTAGGCAGCGTCGCTGTAGATGCTGGTTGTCCGAGCAAAACACCTTACTGCTGTCACACTCCTCTACGGTCAGCAGTACGACTTCGCCCTCAGACCTTGAGTAGCTGTTTTTAGTCTAACCGTTCTCCAGTCGACCTGCCTAGCATGGTAGGACCTACAAGAACATATGTCCCAGCCAATATAGCTCGGCTGGATAATCACAATTGACAAGCCCTACCACCACGTCAAGGTAGCAGCTTTGGTCGGGAAATATATATATGCATGTCAATAAAAACATTTTGTGCTGATTCCTAGTATACCTTGATCGATGTATATTATGGAACAGCATTTATTATTTTTAAGAAATAACTTTAAAAAATTCAAATGTAGACAGAAGATAAGCCATTAACTTTAATTCAAAAGGGCATCAACTGATCAAGAGATACAACAAAACGACTATCCACCTAACTTCATGACAATAATTAATCTATATACTTAAACACAGATTCACTTTAACAACAAAAATATGGAAAAACAATATTGACGGCTGCTTGAAAGATATTTTATGACAACAGCCTGACTAGATAGAAAAATTAGTCTGAATTTAAATAACACAACGGTTAACTCTACTTAACAAACACATCTAACGACAATATATCAGTTAGTTTGTTTATACAAGCTAGAAACTGATTCTCCTACATCCATATACCCAATGAGGTCAGTCAATACTTAAAATATTTATACATAAAGTGTGCAAGTTTATCTATATATAATGAAAACTTTTACAAATAAGAATTTACGAATAACAAGCTAAGATTTGAGATTTTAATTTGAGTTTTTTTCATTACTTATCGAAAATTATAGTATGCATTAATTTGTTCACTAGTAAATCAATTCTCTAGCATTCATTCTATACAGAAATGAATTTTTTTTTAAAAAAGTATCAATATAATTATACAATAATAATAATAATAATCACAATGATAACTACCTCCACATTAGCTGATGATTCAATTAATGTATCAACCATTTGTTTAGCAATTGGTCCATTGACAACATTTCCTTCAAGCATAGATAATAACATAATCATTAATTCTTTTTGTAAATTAAGAAATTCACGCAGCAAATCTAATTGATCAGGATCACGACTTAATTTATCTTGCATTTGTGCTGAAACATAAATGAAACCAGCTACAGCATCCCATAAACGACTATGCGCCAGTGCTAACTGATTGCCAATACATGGACCCTTTAAATATTTCACACAAGAAAAACAATAAGTGCTTTATGTTATAAAAGTATCAAAAATTGTTAAATAACGACAATTTGTGTTATTTATTAATAATGACTTTTTTCGTGATCATATCACTATTCTGATTTCTGTTCAATAAAAACTGATTTTATTTTCTCTGAAATAAATAGACATAATAAACAGTGTAATCGAAGCTGGTTTTACAAGATTTTCTGTACATCAAATATGACACAACGGAATTTCACAAAAGTTATAATGGAACATTTTTTTTGACTCCATATGTAAAAATTATAGAAATTTACCAATTTAAAATGGTAATCCTAAGGTTAAGTTGACTAATGAAACTGATAAAGATAAAGCATCTAAAAATAATATGTGGTTAGTTCTGAAATATGATTTTTATAGCTTCATCTGGTTCAGAAAAAGCACATTGAAAAGACGATTGATGAACTGAACAGGTTGAATATAAATTATTTTAAAATTACTGAATTGTTGATGAGAAACTTGCTTACCACGAAACCTAAAGGTTTTGGTCTCTATGTTTAGCGAGATTGTATATGTAAAAAAAGTGTTAAAAAGACATAGTCGAGTCAAGTGATTGTCCAGAGATCTCTGGTTTTCTATATTTGTCTGTGTAAAGTTAATTTTTGATGCATACACCAAATTTATATAACAGGATTGTAGTGGTTGTAACATATGACCACGTTACAGAATTACTTGAACGATCAATCTCTATCAGTAGTTTAGTAATAAGTAGGAAAATATCATTTTTATCTTGAGTGAGTCATTCGATTAAATGGATGGTCAGGGTTTAGAAAGAGATAATACACAACTTTCCGAGTGATTCGATTAGCTTAATCATATAAATTTGTATGATTCCAATTGTGTATCTAGTGTGAAGTTCAGGTTTAATTGGATTTAACAAGTAACTGAGAAAATCCCTATTCATAAGTGTTCAATATGAAATCGGAAGTTCATCATTTATCGTATTTTTCTTCTTTATTTAACTACAAAGTTTAGTGTTCGGAGGTCACTTGATTAAGTTTCACTATCACCAAGCCTAATCTGTAATTAGTTCTATTACCCAAATCCTTTGTTTACCGACAACCAATATGGTTCATCCTTGTAATATGTGAGATAGTTGCTTTACCGAATTCAATGAAAGACTTTTTGTGCGATACGATCAGGTGATTGAAGTTAGATATGTACATTATCGGATACCTAACTTAATGGTCTAGAGGTTAAGTACACGTCATGAAAACCGAACGTTTTGGGCCATTCCCCTTGTTGTGCGGTAATGAATGTACACAGCTAAGGAGTCTCATGTTAACAGTAATGCTTCTGGCTTTCTATTTGTTGTTTAACTCAAATCAGACTGTAATCTAAAATAAAATCTCATTATTCAATGTTTCATATTCCTTTCTTCAAAAATACCAATAGTTAAATAATTTATTAAAACAACTTTACTTGTATATATTCAGTTAGACTACGAAATACTTGTTTGCCAATTTTTATAGCACGAACAAAACTATTTTTGCCTGATTCATCAATTGTCTCTTTATTAGAATAATGCCAATAGAAATCCATAATTGATTCTTGTAATCTTAGTAAATAATCAACAGTTGAAATAATCAAATTCACTGATACTGTATTACCAGCTTGTGTACGCAGATAATCTTGAAAAGCTGTATAAAATCAATTAATAAAATAAAGAAATCTTTGAGTAATAATCAAAATTGTAAATTGTAAATGGCAAAACCTCATAGCAAAAAAATATAACTTACAGTTAAATTTATCGAAGAACAATAATCGTGTGTGCGAAGACTTTTGTACATTATTAAGTCAAACTTCATTAATGATATTAATTAGCCTTAGAGAAAAAAATTGACTTCAAATGTACAAAGTTTTCAATGACGTTCATCGAAATAATGACAGGTATATTTACACTCACATATTATCTAACATATAAATTAGAGAAAGTATAGAAGTCTTATTTATTTATTAATTAATTATTATCAGATGTTATGTCAAAATTCTTTAAAAGTATCCTTAGTGTTCGTCCTGCTCCTTTCTCATGTAACTAAACAATACCAGCTCAGTGGTACAGAGGTTAGGCGTTCACGCACAAGACCGAAGGTCCTAGGTTCGAATCCTGCAAGGTGCAGGAGTTGTCGCTATGCACTGCTGATGAGTCCCATACCAGGACGAAACGGCCGTCCAGTGTTTCCAGGTTTCTAATGGTGATCTAACATTGATCGATTCATGATTTCAAATGTGTAACTTAACAATCTTCACAACCCCGTAATGTAATACTCTCCTCATCAAAGGTTGTTTAAAAGGTAATACTAATAGTTCTAAGAAAATGATGTACGAAAATATTTGAATTCTGAGTGTACAAGTAGTAAAGTAGAGAAATGGAGTTAGAAAAAACAGACAAAGTTTAAATAAAAATTAACAAGTTAATGTACTCAGTTAACAGAACTATTAAAATAAATTGAACTTCTTTCAAATATTCAAGTCAATCATATTTGTTTGAATTCTTTTTATTATCCGCATCAAATATGAGAGACAAGTTTTAAATCCGGTTGACAAGTAAGACATTTTAATATCTATAATGGTAATTAACGTTAAGTTTTCATTCATTCATTCAAACGGAACTACATGCTACCACCTGTCGATAATGATTGATGATATGTCTTAACAATACATGTTAAATCTGTTCACATGACGAATCTATTTCATATGATAATAAAATATGAGAAATGTTAGTATTTTACTCTACTCAATAACTTCTAGTTCATTATCAAAGTCAATATAAAGTTCAAAAAAAAAGTCCATAATTTTTTAGAATAACTTATGTTTACATCAAAATTAATAATTCCTGTTATAAGAATAGAGAATTCATGTTTTATCATGCATAAATTATTACTTTGATTTTCATCAGTTACGATATCAAATTAAATCAGCAGTGATAATAGGTATTTGTAATTAACAGAACAAATGTGTTATTCTCGTCAATTCTAATGCTTGAAACTATTACGAGTTCACCTTACTCGGTAAACAAGAGCGAAGACAAATGACCCGGTGACACGATAGGCTACTCTAATTCAAGCGTCCCAAGGCCCCACTAAGTAGAGGAAAAAGTCTTGATATGGCTTAGAAAGTGTATTCTACAAGCACCCAGAAAATCGAGGCTTTCAAGCACGCAAATCGAGTATACTTATACATGATAGAAACGTCCTTGAGGGAGCCATAAAAAGTAATGTACTAAAATAACACATCGATCAATGAGATTCAAGGATTTCCATGGTGGGAAATGTAATCTGAAGGTCAACTGATCAGCTCATGCGCGAAAGCATAAAATCCAAAACTAGGTCCTGTATCAAGTGAGTTATGGGGATCTAATTTCCCCAAACAAAATGTGACTTTTGAATCAAATCATGACTACATTTAGGCTTCAAAAAAATATCAGTTAATACGTATTACAATTGGAAGATTTAATCAATGAAGTATGGGGATTTATAAAACCATAAGATGGTAGAGTTAATTATGCTGTTAACGAGTCTAGAAATGATTCAGTTAATCAAACCTACCTCTGTAATACTATTACTGATTTGCTATTCAATATGGTTTTCACATTGTAAACTATCTTTTTTTTAATTTTTATCTTCTCCTTATCTTCCAATTTGTTTATTTAACCTATTATTTTTTCATACATAAATGTTCTGAACAGGTGTATACGTGATCAGATTATTCAGAATATATTGTATAAACATTTAACATATTTCTGACAATTTTTGTCTTCTCATTGCATTATCCAACTTCTTAACTCCATTAGTGTTTTCAATCTTTATCTCAGTAATTAAAAAGCATCCATTTATAATAAAAATCAAAACTACATTATATCACATCATCATAAAGCAAAAATTTCTTTCACAGACTATAAAATATTATTTAAAATATTTACCTAGATTATGTCCTTCACATAATAATTGTAAAAATCGAAATATTTTACAAGTGAAATCAGCATCATATAAATTAGTTATTCCTTCCATATCGGATAGACCAACAGCTAGTCCTTCAGCTTTATTGCATCTAAATAACAGCATGTTAATAAAAGAATAATCAAATCAAATAATTATAAGCATGGGAGGCTTGAAAAGACTGTTAAATGTTACTAAGATCATGGATCGACTGAGGTTTGACAACCATTCGTCAAAATTAGATATATATCAGCCTATGAATGTTTGTCTAATGGTCTGAATGTTAAATTATCGTCGTGAGACTCTGAGGTTATGGGTTCTATCCCCAATGTAGTTATGGTTGAACACTGGCGAGGAGTCCCATACTTAAACGGAACGGTTGTCTAGAGCCTCTCAGTTTTCAGTGGTTGTCTGACTTGGAATATATGATCATCCGAATGACAATCAAGTAACATTTAATAGCAAAGATTTTGACAAAATATTCACAGAGAGCTAGGGGAATCTTGTTTGAATTATTAAAAGTTGGTGTTTGGAAAGACATTCTTGATCATTACAAACTTATTTATTATGGTGTTTTTCACTTCATATTATCAAGTTCAATTCACAACTTTTAGTATGCTCATGGTATTGATACATATATTCAAAACTAATCAAACGAAATTAAATATTTTACATTACACATTGATCTGAGTTAAAAAAACATTTAGAATCAGGAAGTGGTGAGCGGTTATCTTATCCTAATACAGAGCACCATAACAGTATACATCCGCAACATTAGCGAGTACTGAACTTAGGACCTTCAGTCTCGTGGTCTCACTTACTTACTTACTTACGCCTGTCACCCCTAATAGGGCATAGGCCGCCGACCAGTATTCTCCAACTTACTCTGTCCTGGGATTCCCTTTCCAACTCATGCTTCCCATATCTTCCTCCGTTTCACGGCGTAATGTGTTTCTTGACCTTCCTCTTTTCCTTTTACCTTGAGGGTTCCAAGATGGTCTCACACTACTTAGGAATCCTATACTGTAACGAAACAGTTAAACAGTGCTTCTTGATTTCCACTAGTTATCTAACTAAAATTAGTTAGTGAAAATTTAACAGTCTCACAAAAACTCGCTATATACTGAAATAAAATAATTATAGCAGTAACAATAACTATCTATTAAAATACATTTTCTCACCTTTCAAAAGTATCCAAATCTAAAACAGAACATTTCTGTGTTAGACCAGCTAAACTTGTGAAAAAACCAGATAATTTCTTTTTCATTAAATAATCTAACATTCTTCCTTGAACACCAATATTACCGCCAAGTAATAAAGCAATGCCTAATTCAATACTTGCTTGAGCAACTGGTGTAGATTCACCTTTAATAAAAAAGTGTATACATCATATAGTATTGGAAGAAAAAGGTAAGTCAATTAAATCCAAATGAAACAGTTAGACTGTAAGAAAGAAAGGCTAATACCTAACATCAAAAAACGTGATCATTGCTTTGAAAAAGCTAACAAAGTTAACAATAGTTATTGCCAAGGCGAACATTGATAGAAATTACAATTACCTTTGGATGCAGCTAACTGTAGAAGAACCATTTCAGATGCACCACGTTCGGCAAGACGATTTTGTTCACTTAACAATTGCTGTTTTTGTTCTTCTTGTTCCTAAATAGTTTTTGTTATTAATTATAATGAAAGTATTACAGTATACTAATACAGATTTATAATCAACTGATTTACATTAAGGACTGGATTGAGCTAGACAAAAATCGAAAACTTCAACGTACTGTGTTTGATCTTAGTTTGAGACTTGTCAACAGACAGTAGTCACATTACTCATTGTTTTTCTATTAGGTGCCTGGTTAAAAATTCAGTCCATAATGTAGGTTACCATCAAACTGTTGATAAAGTATTTTCCTAAATGTATACAAACTCCAGGTTAAGAATGCTGTTTAAATTAATTAGTTAAAATAACAGGTTTACTTATGTTGATCTATCCTCAAATAACCTAATAATGACTGAAGGTGGAGAGCGTATACAAATAGAGAGACTCACGTTTTGTGAAACCTCTGTAATAAGAAATAAATGATCACTTAACTTTATAATGTAATACTGATTTTTTCTAAAAATCAACACATTTACAAATGTCTCCATTTATGCATATTTATTCAAAATGCATAGATTTACTTATTTTTAAAACGGTGGCAAACAGATCAAGCATGTGAAATCAGTTATCAGTCATTGTAAACTATGATATTGTTAATTTCAAAACTTTTGTAAATTAATGTCATACAATAAGTCTATGAGTAATTAGTGATGATGAGTTTTAACTCAGTTAAAGTTTACTTAAAAACCGATCAGTAATCAAGTTATATGAATAAATAAAATAAATAAATAAATGTTAGAATACAGATGTTGATCTGTTGGCAAATAAGTCCCGTTTTCAAACTCGTTTATACCACATCGGAAATGTTCATAAATGGTCTTTCAATATTGTAGATAATCAATTCGAACTCCAATTCCTATTTACAACTCATTATTAGATAACATTTACTAAATGAACACTATCTGATCATGTCTACGTATGTTAGGAATGATATTCATTTAACGATATAACAAGATAGTGGTTCAAAACTATCAATCGTTATAAATAAGCAAAAGTAACATTTTTTTAAAAAAATCTACCTGGAAACTAGAGCCTTCTTCATTACTATTCTCTTCTTCATCTTCTTCATCCTCACCACTGCAACTCTAAATGAAAAAAGGCAGTTTAGAGAAAAGAATAATATTACAATTAATGAAAATGTGACCCTGTTTCAATGGAAATGTATTTGTAATTATTTTTTAATTGAATATAACTTTTAAAGTATAGATAATATGAATGAAGGATAATGTTTTCATCAAGTTCTACAGTTCTATCATCTAAAAGAATGTTTAAAAATATCAAATAGGTACTAATAAATTGTATAACAATTAAATAACTATCAACACCTATTCTCACTGAACTTACTTTGCTCATAATTTTAGCATATGCTAAATATAATGGATCATCTGGAGCTTGATCTGATGCTGAACGACATAATGCTGTCAATAATTGTGTCAATGGATCAGGTTGACATGAAGATGAATCTTGTCCATAAGTATGTTGACTTGAAGAATTACTAGATGTTTGTGAAGAACCAGTTTGTAATAGACTGGCTGATCGACTGGGATCTGAACTGATAATAGCGGTTCCAGGATCTTTTGTAGCAAGTGATAGATCCAATTCTAAAGTTGAATCTGCCATATCGAAATCTTGAGCTGCAGCAGTTTCAGCTTTATAATGAATAGGAAATAAGAATAAGGTGTGAAAATATCATGGATGTCATGAATTTCGATAACCTTTGCTTGTAAATGAAGATAATTTACATATATTTATTCAATACAATGAGTCAAAAATGAAAATAAAAGTTGACTACCGCATAGTATATATTTAAGACGATCTAACTGCACAAGGTACATCTATAACAACCGCTAACTAATATTCCATTTTGATTTAACAGTTCACAGTTTTCAACTTCACTCACATTGCAATATAACACGATTCACTTTTACCGTCATTAGATAAAAACTGTTTTATGCCCAGCATAGTTGATTCTAGTTGGAACAGTTGCTCATTAGAATCATAAATAATCGGTAAATGATTGCCATCTCTTATATTTCATGAATGTTAGACTAGTAGAGAGTCATTAACTTTGAAATATATAAAAAAGTAAAATAAAGTTTATTTCATATCCTATTCTTCTCGATATCGTCAAATTAACTGATTATATATATAATAATAAATTTCTTTGTTAGCTAGTTAAAGATTAGTTTCATTCTATGATGTTAGGAAAAAGTTAAGGATAGTGATAAAAATGTTTTTCATACTGAATATTGTATTATGGGGTTGTGCAGATTATTAAGTTACTCATTAAAATCATGAATAGATCAATGTTAGACCACCATTAGAAACCTGGAAGCACTAGACAGCCGTTTCGTCCTGGTATGGGACTCACCAGCAGTGCGCACTCACGACTTCTGCACCTCACAGGATTCGAACCTAGGACCTTCGTTCTTGTGCACGAACGCCTAACATCTGGACCACTGAGCCGATATCTAACGATGTTGATGTCTAACTTCAATCAACTGACGGTCTTGCGCAACCTCATACACAGTCTTCGGTAGTTACTGTGTACACCCGAACAAGTTCGACTTCACTGATCACGACTTCTCACTAGAACTCGGCAAAGATTTCTCACGAAGCTAGTCACCAGTGAGCACAGTTAATTTGTATTACGCGGTTATGAAGATTGTTAAGTTATTTATTGAATATTATTGAACTTGATTATCAAATAAAAAAAGGATATATTACACATAAATAATAAACACATTTTACCACATACAATCTGTACTTTTTTGAACACCTTCAATTGTATGCCCAGTACTAGGTGTCATTTCATTTGTACCACTTGCTGATAATAATTCATTTGATCTTGACAAATCTTTCAATAATGCACCACTTGTCACATCTTCAATTAATTTCACACCTAATGATTCTTCATAATCTAACCATTCAGTTATGTAGCCTTTTAAGAATAAATTCATTACACGATGAGTTGGCATTGCATATAATGGTACCATACGAAAACATGCCATAACAGCACGTTTACGTTGGGATGAAACCAATTTTTTCCAAGAACCTTTACTAACAGCTGGTGGATGATCCACCTAAATTTAACAAATAATAAATTGGTTTTAAACTTCATCATAACCATATGAAATAAAAGGTAAGTCATATAATTAGAATGAAAGGAAATTATTCATACAATAAGAATATTTTTGTCAATAAATTCTCTTCCGATTTCTACAGTTATACATCCAAATTAATAATTCAAAATTTATTAAGTTTAGGATATAATACACAATGCCAGGATCAAAATAAAAACTAATCAAAACACATTGTTTACTAATTCAAAACGCGATCAGCTTTAAGGCAAATAAACCACTTGATATAAAGACATTGGTCCAATGACTTTATTCAGCTATTCATTGATAAACAATTTTCTGATAAACATGACTGTTAACTATAATTACTTACTTTTATTTGCACCTACTATTACCATCTACATGATATGAGTGTTTTATTTTTAGTATCCTGTTCTTTTACTAATGAGTACTATCTATATTTTAGAAATACAAATCCCTAAAATTCCTAAACTATTAAAAAATCAAGGTTACATTGTACATTTCTCTGGCGTTTATAAAGCTTCTCACGAGAAAATATCTTCCAAAAAAAAACAAACAGTATATAGAAATAAGAAATACTGAAGTAACTTAAATTTCATAAAATGAAGTTTATACTACTGTTACGCATGCACGTAAACACGTCCATTTGATATGCTTGAACTATTACGAGTTTATCTTAGTTTGTAAACAAGAGCGAGGATCGACGATCCGGCGACACGACAGGCTACTACTATCCGATTGTCCCAAATCCCCATTGAGTAAAAGAAGAAGACTTAGTCTGAAGTAGAACCTGTATTCTACAAGCATCAGAAAGTACAAGGTCCGAGTCCAGAAGAGGATGAGGTCCCGGACTAGGGATCCGGGTCCGAGTCCGGGACATAAAACGTCATAGATAATGCGTATTTGTACAGTTAGGTCGAGTAGAAAACAACATTGAAGTCTGTGACATCGTTAGCTAAGACGACCATCATATTGACCAACAGGAAGTGACCAATAGAATTAGACTTCCAAAAATAATCATATCAGGATATTTGATCACTATCCTAACAACTACCATATTTAATATATTTACTGAACATATCAAAATATGCATACATAGGTAGATGTTAAGTTTAGTACTTACCAAATAAAGACCATGCATTACTTTGGATAAAATCAGAATTTTATCTACTATCTCTGATCTAGTTGATATTTCAAGTTCAGCATGTCGACCAGTTGCAGCAATTGTTCGATCGATTTTTTTATATAATAATTTTTGCCAATTTTGAGTACGATGATCAAGCTAAAAAAATAATACAAAGGACAAATGTTAAATGTTGTATTGTAACAAGCAAGTATTCTTTTTGTCAGTTTAAACTTATTCTCAATAATTATGGTTGTATAATGATACAACAGTAATCTGTCGTCAATTTAAACAACACAACAGACAATCATTGAAACAAGAAACAACTCAAATACTTCAGTTTCAAACGAATAAAGGAAAAGTAGATGTATATGTAAATATGACTTAGAGAATGAGTTAATGAATTGCATAAAAACCCCCTTTTAAACAACTAGACAATATCTACCAACAAGTGAATACTTTACATAATCATCTGGCGAATGATAATTACCCGTTACCAGATGGTATAAGTAAATTGATAACTTAGAATTCTATGCAATTCCTTTGTGTATATATATATATATATATATATATATATATATATATATTGGATTAAAGCATGAATATGTTGCCGCACGCTGATTGACTCTTTCGTATCCAGTCAACGCTAGTCTATACCGGAGGAACATTCTAGAATCTTGTCATGTAAGAAACCATAAATATACTAACATTTTGAGCTTCTGGTCTTCCATCTAACCTTGTTATTGGAATATAATCTATTTTCTTGTTCAACCGTGTTCTGATTTGAGAGAACATCTCGAGTGAATTGGTGTTCGAGAATACTATAAGCATTAGGAATAGCTGGGTTGCAGTAAAGACGGAATTATAACAATCTTTTTTTAGATTTTATGTTACACATATAACAATATATTAATATTATAATGTCTAAACACAAAACTGATTATTTCTACTAGCTTTACAAAAAAATGTGAAAGCATTCACCAGTTTCCTAAAATTGTTGCTCATATCTCATATCTTTACGTCAAATCCTGTTTTACTTACAAAATTATCTATAGACTTATAGATCTAATCCAATCATATTATATTCAATCAGTCACAATCATTCAAAAATTGATGAATACTTTCTCCAAACTATTATCTGTCATGTACTACTACAGTAAATAAATTCAATGTTAATCATTTTCTAAACATGATACATTGATGATAACTCATTTAACCAACATAATGTTAGATAAGGTAAACTTACATCACCTTCTTGATCCAAAGCATTATTAAGCAATGCTTCAATAGCTGCATCACTTTCTCTCTGTGTATGTACAATAAAAACACACACAAATGTATACAGACGTAGATGTCAATTAAGAAATAATGATAATGTTGACATAACAAGTGAGACGGTAAATTAAGCATGATGAATAATTTTTAAAGAGAGCGAAAAGACAAAACCAACAAACATGGAAAACGAGAAGTATTAGGTGGAAGTATGAAAAAATATGTGTGTGATTTTAAAAGTATACGATTATTTTAATGTGTATTTGGAATTATTACTTGAACAATTTGGTTGGTGAAAAATCATTAAAGTGACAGCAATGAGGAATTAAGGATTGCATAGAATACAATCGATTTTAGGTAATTTTTTAAAGAGGGAAAACAAGCCGTTGAAAATGGTAAACATTTCCGAAAAACCAAGCAACAATTAAAACACATTCACAAAGTTAACAAGTTAAGAGACGAAGACACAATGTTAGCGAAATTTTGTTGACTGGATAGGTTTGGGTGGGGGAGAAGGTAAATACAGACATTATTTTATCCATGCTTTGCCAAAACAGTATACAGACAACGAACAAAAGCGTACACAGTTAATAGCATCAGATTTAAGAAAATTCTTGTGTATATATTCATAAAAATGCGTTACGAATTTTAAAATGCAGAATATATATATATACTAAGCAGTAACCAGTCTTTTGCTACCCGCTGTTACTGATCATTATACAAACCTATGCGTTAAATTATAAGTCATATTTCTTTTTCGGAAGACTTTAACTACTTATTATGAATCAGTAGTACAAAACGGAACAGAAAATCTCAGACATCAGGTTGACTATTGATAACCATCTAATATCGTTGAATAATAATTGGTCGCAAATTGAAAATTACAATGCACCTTCAAAGTGTTTTATTTGATTGATAAAATTACATCATGTTTTCCTGGAAGAAAGAATGATTGTGATTTCAAACGGTTGAGCCAACTTATTATTGAGCGAGAAAACGATATTGTCAATGACTACTGACAGACACTCAGAGCAGACTACAAATAAAGTGAAAATTGAGTACGTGGTAAATAGAATTAAAACAAACATGGCCAACCATAGTATGCCCATCTTTAGAACCTGATGACGAGGACCTTAAAATGATGATACATCGGAATATTAAACTAACCTTTCGAAAGAAAAATTGATATATTCATTCAATTCATCTTAGCGGGGACCAAATTATCAGCGTGTGTTTGTTGATCAAATAAATTACATCATACAAACTGATAAAAAAAACCTTGGTAGCAGTTACGTTATGAATTATTGGGTAATTCCTGGTATTATCCTATAAACAAACCCTAGTCTAACATTGTCAATGCCAACAAACAGGCAAACATGTTTTAGAAAAGGATCTTTCCCACTATTTCTTGAAAAAAACTTAATGATCACCTAATTTAAGAGTGCTAAATAAGTACTTGTCCAAAAATCTCTATTCTCTGTGCATGTGTTATAGTATTAGTATTAGTAACAATAACTTATCAACAGCAAAAAGTAACTTTATTAGGTAAACATTTGTTAAAAAAGAGGATACGAAGGAAATATAGGAAGAGAAAAAATCATCAAGTATGAATCACAATTTAGGCAGTTTGTATCAAAGCATTACCATAGTTCAGATTTCAGCATACATCACTGGGTAAACGAGGGTGCAGGTTTATTAATTATATGTTTAGTAGAAGGTCATTGAAACAAATCTTCAATGTGATTTTTATATACATATATACATATATATGGATATGTGTCTAAATGCTTATATAACAGCTTATCAGTATTATTATTATTCACAGGTCAATTCATTTGCATACACACAAAAAGTGCAATAACACAGAAGCATTCCACAAGTATGATGAGAGGTTAGAAAAAAAAATGCGAACAATGATACACTCAATTGCAGATTCACATCTACACACGTATGTACACATATATAATTCATAATGTTAGGCAAAAACAAATACCTGCATTAAATGCTCCAAACCTTTGTCACCTGTCAAACTAAATGTTTCCTTTTAACAGTAATAGTAATATAATAATAATATTATTATTAATGACCGACTGAATAAGACAAATTAGGCTAATGAAAAAAATGTAATTTATAAGATTTGTAAATTATCCATATGATTTTGTGCATAGAGAGATATGTCAGGTATATGATGCATTGTTTATAACACAGACAATCACAGATAATCAGGTAGCTATTTCGTTTTGAAATGAAAATTTTCAACCATGTATAACTATACCAGGTTGAAAAATGACTATCCAGTTCTTCCTAATATTCAGTAGTTGTCTACAAATGCATAATTATAACACTACAATAAATCCTTAAACAAAATATAGAGGCAGACTGAAACTAAACAAAAGTAGTTAACTACAAAGGTAATTGAAAGAAATCACCATAGCCAATGAGTCCATGTTCATAGTTAAAAAAGCAACAATTACAATGAACTAATCACAAAAACCAATTATCAACTACAATAAATTTGAAAGTTATTCGGCTGTTTGAAAGAACAAATAGATTTACGAGCGTACACTATAAATATGGGTATAGACCACCTGATTGGTGTCCTCATGACAACAGTAACCAGTTGTTAGAGACTTTGACAACTCATCATCGTTTGCAGTGGTCCAGCTGCACCTTTTTCTTTCTTGATCCGAATTTTGAGCCTCAGAATTCCTCATAAACTTTTGTTTTTTTTCCTTTTAAATTTTTTCCAACTGATTTATATTTTCTCAAATCATCGATCCCTAATCGTTTCCACTGTCGGTAATACTGATACTACCATTACTACTATGGGATTTGGCCTGATAATTACATCTGTCTGTGCAAATCTGATATGGTAACTTGAAATGATGTACCTACGTTGCAACTGGTTGAGTGATTGATAGAGAACTCTATGAAATTTAATAATTATTTCAGTAAATTTCAATTTCGTGTATCAGCTACAAATATTATCTAATTTTGCTAAAAGTAAAAAGTGATGCGAAGCTCAAATATACAGGACCAAAGAGCTATAAGTTAGTTTGTTACTCTATCGAAAATGATTATCTACACACTCCAATTATTTTCCCCTGAATTTTTATTACCTTTTTTCAATGTGTTTAATCTATGCAATTTACCTAATTCTGAGAATTTCCTAGTCCAGTAGTACTAAGGAAGAAAGATGTATGGAGGAAATATTGTTATAATGAACATTATTTATCTTGTGATGACAAGCAAATTGTTATGATGAACATTGGAAATCATCTCATACTTTAATTGATTGGTTTGGAAACCAACCATTTGTATAGATAAGCACAAATAAATGGATGCATTTGTCAACCTTACATGAAACTGTAATGCTGAGAAGGAGGTAGGATATTGGTTTTTGCTTTGTCCAATATCATTTCTGGGTTAGAAAAATTATTTTTTAACTAATTAGATTTACATGTAATCAGATCTTATGAATAAAATCTTAGCAGTAATCTTTTTAAGTCGGATTATTTGTTAGTAGTATGATTATCCTAACAAAAATTACAGTACACATCTTCAATTATAAATATAGATATATACATATATATACTTGTAACATACTTTGATCAACTTTCGTTTTGCACAAAGCACCAGTTCTTGTTCACGTCCACCAAGTTGACTTAAACCTGTTCGATTATTTTAATTATAAAAATTCAACTTTTATTTAAAAACAGAATTGTTTGTTACATTAAAAAATTACTCCATCACCTCAATAACAGATCTTATTGATGCTATACTTTAGTATGAGTTTCAGCAACACTTTATGGAATTTTAAAATTGGATCTCATGTTTATCAAGTGCCGATTAAAGTGAGCTGGGGGCTATACAATACAATATACAGATAAACCAGTCAGATTTAAGATAAAGCTCCTTGGAATTTCGGGAGAAATTCATTTAATCATTATAGACAAAGAGCATTTTTGCACTGTAATTGATATCAATTAACGATGCTAACCTTCACCTGAATTCATAACTTCTAATACTTAACTCCATTTTGAGATATTTCAAGATCACATTGAAATCATTTAAGATCGTCTATAGATTATAGTTTCATCAAGTAATCTATGCATACTATCTTTATTAATTAATTATTCAATAAAAATCAAACAGTGTATTAAGAAGAAAAAATTTATCCCATTTACCAACTAAAACGAGACTATAAACATACAGTAGAATATCATTCATTTATTGCATAGAATTAATAATAATGTTAACTTACCAACTGGTAGAAGACGTTTAATACATGCAACAGTTAAACTTGTATGTGGACCAGTTTTAGCTTTTTTCACTTTATTTATTGTTCATAAATAAAGTATGAAAGATAAGAAAAAAAGATTCATAATTAATCTAAATATTTTATCATACTTATCTTTGAAAACTTAGATAACTGTTTTTTTAGAAATTCCATAGTGAAATATTTTACACCTACGATTATTAGTTTAATTTTATCAACAAACTAACAATGAGAACTTTGAAAGTAAATTGACCATTTCTGAAATACTGATCTAATCTCTTTTTTTATGGCTGATTCGGAAAAACTAACCAATTCCAATGTCTTTCTCAATCTATCTATCCTAACGTTTATTCATATTGTTATTCATGTTGTATTTAAGTTCATAAAAGCAGGTATACATATAATATGTTCATTCTAATATTGAGTTATGAAATCGAAAAAGATGTACAAGAGTGTTAAAACAGAAAGGAGAAAGGGAAAAGACAAAGGATTGCGAAGAAGAAGAAGAAGAAGCTAAGTAATT
>OX103971.1:20309296-20364940 GCA_944470395.2 Schistosoma turkestanicum
AATAATAATAATAACCATAGTTAATCACTTTGATTTTGTTTAGCAAGAAAAAAGTGAATTATAACAATGGAAACAGAAAATCAGTAATGAGTAAAAGCTGGAAGCAGGAAATAAAGCATTTTATTTATTCACTTACTTCGATTGTCATGCAATCGAACACTATCAGTACCTCCAGTTGTTTTATTTAAATTTGTACTTGGTGAATTTGATCCAGTTCGAACAGTTAATCTATAACCATTATATTGTAAATATTTGATTAATTCATGAGTTAAACGTCTATAACGTTTACGTTCATTATCTGTTAATATATCATATGGTACTAAGAGTTGGTGTACTCCACCACCTAATGAGAAAAACAAAAAGAAATGTCATTAAAAATCAGGATTTTATTGATTAATACGAAGAAACATACAGTATATTTATATGGAATTAAAGAATTTATAACAGAATCTTTAATATAATTTAGAAGAATATTTCTTTAATAGTCTATTCTCCCATAGAATATTTTCAGAATGAAATCCAATGTATAAGTAATTGATTGAAAAACTGATTTTGACAAAGAAAATGTCAACAACAGATATAGATTCTATGTTAGTTGGGTGCTTATCAGTCACACTCATATTTGGTATCTGAAAAGAATATGAAGCTATTACCAAGCCTCATTATTTGATAGTTTTGATACAAAATTAGAATGAGAAATGCTCCATAGTGATCCAGCTATAATTAAGCAATAGTCCATGAGGTTACTAGAACACTAACTTCCATAGTTATAGCTTCAAATATCAGATATCAAATAAGTAAATAAAAATGAATGATTTTAAAAATATCCGATTTTGTAATCACATTAAAATATTTATATATATATTTACACTCTGAAATTGATGATGATCAATGCTTACCAATTGCTTCAAGATCACTCATTTTTTGTCTAGCCCATATATTATGTGCATTATCAGCTAAACGTTCAGCCATATTTAACATTTCTTTAGTCACATTGACACCACGTAAATCTTTTGGACATGGATTATAATTTAACAGATTATCACTCTGTATATGAAAAGAAAAATTAATGACAGAGATAAATATAAATAAGTGTTAATTAATTATTATTCATTCATATTATAAACTGATGACTATTTTTGCACTAGAAAATAAAATCATCAATTAAGATTGATGTGACTATTTGATTAGATCCTGTGAATAAAATTGTTTATTCTATTAGAGTTTTGGAGATTAGTGTTTTTACACATTTGAAATCACCACTCAATCATAGTTAAACCACCATTAGAAACCTGGAAGCACTGGAAGTCCTGGTACGGGACTCATCAGCAGTGAGCATCCACGAATCCTGCACCCCGCAGGATTCGAACCCAGGACCTTCGGTCTTGTGCGCGAACGCCTAAACATCGGACCACTGGGCCGGCATCCAGTGGTGTTAATGTCTAACTCTGATTGATCAAGGGATTTCGCGCGACCTCACCCATTTGTCTTCGGTAGTTACTGCCTACACCCGACAGAGTTGAACTCCACTGGTCATGTCTTCTCACTGGAACTCGGATAATTTCCTCACGAAGCTAGTCACTAGTGAGCACATGTTACGATATTTTCAATTAGAGTTATGGTGATTAGTGTTTTTACACATTTCTCATTTGTTGTATAACGAAACAAAAAGATTAATATTGTTCGATGCAAGGTAGAAAAGTAAGATTGGTGATAGAGATTCTATTATGTATCAATGGAAAATTCACAAGTAATTCAAACGACATCAGCAATTTGAATGTGATTTATACTATTTTAAATATCAGTAGATAAATTTAACTCCTCCTGGAGCCTTCCTAGAGTAATTGCTAATCCCAAGTCCGGATAAAGGAGGAGCGTTAGGCACGAGATTAGCAACCTTATTCTGTGAAAAAATGGTAACCTTGCTAAAGAAACCCTGACCCAATAAATCTGAAAACATAGGACTGAATGTGTTTGGCAGTAATCAATCAGTTGAACTACTCTCACTAAGCAATATAACTAAGCACTGAATTATGCACATTTTGTCTTTTATTTTTCACAATAGTTCTTAACATATGAAGCATGAAAGATATCTTCTAAACAATAAGTTGTAGTATTTTTAGAAAAGTAATCTAAATCTATCAACATCCACATTTCGCATGAATTAAAGATTCGATAAAATACATAGCTGTTGAATAAATAAAATCGGATAGCGATTCATCTATTTCTCAAATCGATTACGATTGGAGTATCGAATATTGGCCAGATGTTTTAAACAACATCTTGATAATCAAGACCAATTTGAAGATTTTTTTGTTCCGTCTCTTATTAATTGATGAAAAACTATTTGTAGTCTTATTGGTTTTTCCAATCTTTTCTCAGATTATATCAGTGTATATAACAGTTTATATCATCTTTAAACGAACGAATCATATCTTGTTAGATTATGTAACATTAAAATTAACATCTCTCTATTCATAGTTATTATTAAATATAAACAAAATGAAAAAAATTTCCAAAAATATAATTCATATTGTAATTCATACTGTAATTGTTTGTCTACGTAGTTGTTTTATATCACCAGGTGTATCACGATAACGATTTTCATCACCATCAACAGACCAACCACAAGCTAACATTGTCTTCAAGGTATCGGTTACAGGATGAATATATCTCATTTGTTCCTATGTAAACAAAACAAAAAAAATGGAATACCAATAAATTTAGCTTAGTTTTCAAAGAGTGGCCAGTTAAATTAAAAGAGAATTAGAAATAATTATTATGATGAAGTTTTGTAACATACTGTCAATCTTTAACAATTTATATTTATCTGATGGGTATTTTATATGGATCCTCCAGTAGTTGATGACGTCGGAGAGATGAATGAATTTCTAGTGTAATCTTATCTAATTTTGAATAACCGGTAACATTTTCAAGCAAATTAAACACAACGTACTTTTTTTTCCAGACAATACTCATGAAATAATCGAAATATTTTTTCATTTATCAAAATAAACTCATCAATAAAAACCATTCACACATGAAGATGCTGGTTAAGTTCCTATGTCTATTTTATAACTACCAAACTGATGTGCTCGCCAATTGATATGCTTGAATGATATTACGAGTTCACCTTACTCGGTAAACGGAACGAAGGTCAATGATACAGTGACATGATAGGATATTCTAATCCGTTGTCCCAGGCCCGGCTAACTAAAGCAAGAAGTCTTGATAAGGCGTAGAGAATGTATTCTACAGGCAGCCAGAAAGATTGAGGTTGCTAAGCACACAATGATAGCAACGCCCTGTGCAGAGCCACAAATAGCTTACTAGAAAAATCCGTCAACCAGTGACAGTCAGGGATTACCGAGGGGGAAATGTAAGCTGTAGGTCTCTTGGCGCGAGAACATAAAAATTCAAAGTTTCAGAAATAAATTACAAAACTAGCTCCTTTCCAAGTGAGTTCTGTGGAAGTGGGTAGGACACACACTACGAAAAGCACCTAACTGCGTCGCAAGACAAGCCCTCACATGGAACTCTCAAGGCAAAAGGAAAAGAGGAAGGCCAAGGAACACATTACACCGAGAAATAGAGAAAGATATGAGAAGAATGAACAAACATTGGACAGAACTGGAAAGGGAAGCCCAGGACAGAGTTGGTTGGAGAAAACTGGTGGGTGGCCTATGCTCCATTGGGGGTAACAGGCTGCTAACTAACAACAACAAGTGAGTTCTGGGGACCTAACCTCCCGAACACTAACTAAAAATATTTTTGACATACTACCTATATAAGCTACCGAAATCATTAGATCTTTACAGATATTATGTTATCTTGAATTATAATGATTATTATTAATTCGACTAGTATTCTAAGTACGTCACTATTGCCATTTGTAATTAATGAAAAATTTATTATTTCGACAACATTTTGCATGTGTTCCTTAAAACTAACTGTGCCATTATCACTCTCGTTTGATCAATTTTTATGTTAAGCAGAAAGGTTCTATGATTATTCTTGATCAGTTTGGTTTGGCCCAACTTGTCGTTTTTTACTCATAATTATTTATTTATAAAAGTATTTCTCATTGTGTAAGAACAGCTCGCAAATGGTACATTCAAAGCATTTAAAATGCATAGAATTCGCTTCACACACACAATCTTTGTTGGTTGCACCTAATGACTACTATTATGCGACACGATAAAAATAAAGCATTTATTTATACAATGGTTTTCAACACTTATCATGTGTTCTCATTCATCTATGAAACATCTAGAAATTTATATGTTTATTTCTTACATCATAATTAGGCATGTTTGTAAAGAAGTGACTAAATTAACCTTTAATTCTGTTGGCTAATAAAGTAGAAATTTCTCTACTTTGGATTTTGATTGATACTAATTCATAGTTTTCATTGTCTCATCCGACAATCAATTTCATCGTTGGGCTCATCCACCATTCGCTTTCTTCTATCATCGTTTTTATTTGGTTATACGTATACTGGGATTACAAATGTTCTATGTTAAAGGTTAACATGTTAACTAGATGAATATGCAATTATAATCGAACTGATCTCCTCGATCTTATAACTTTGATTCAAAAAGAAATGTAAAACCTACCTGTGGTGGCAAGTGACTGAAAGAGCGTAAATTTGGATGTGTTCTTCGAACTTCATCAACTTGTGTACCGAATGTATAACCTTGTTCAATTAAATCTAAAGCCCATGAATCATGGCAATGTTCAGCAAATCTTTGAATTAAACCATTCAATGCTGCTGGAAGACGAACCTAGGAATAAAACAGACAGAATGGAATTAAATAAACACAAACTAAATAAAATTCACAATTAACTTGCTTATAACGAAGTTATAAATGTGGTGAGTTAAATATAAATTCTTGAGATAACCATCTAGTGTCGTAACTGTAACGTTTCTAGTTAAAACCATATGAGACAGTTATCCATAGCAGGAAGTGGGAGATGAGTGAATAATTTCGTGAGCTGACCAAATCAAATCATTGAATGCCAGTTTGCCCGCTAAACAGACGACCCTAGGTTCAATCATTGGAAAGAGCCTTATACTAGAACGAAACAGCTATTCAGTAATTACTAGTTTCCATTATTGTCCTTGGTGTAAACTACGATAAAGCCTATTATGGTACACATTTTTTTAAACGAGCATATGATTCAACCTACCGTTATTCATATTCAATTAATAGAAGATCATTTTCGTTCATAAAGATTGCAAATTTAGCCAAAATATTTGAATATTATATTATTTTCAAGAATATGAACAAAATGTCAATATAACTAGTAATAGGATTGAATATTTAGATAGTGTAATGATTTTTAGGTCAATCTCTTGATTTTGATAATATGCAAGAGTGGAAGACTATTCGTCGTTTCGTGATCTTCGCTACCAAATATAATTGTTTGTTTCTCATGTCACAAAAATTTTATAATATTTAGACCGGATATTTTTTATATATACATAACAAGTTTAAACCTTTTTATAGTACATAATTGTAGCTGTACCTAGTGGTTAGGTAGTTTCAAGTTGAGATTGTAGATACAGTTCTATAAGTATAATATCTGTCATGTTAGTTTAGTCATTCTAATATTATGTTAGTTAAGAAGAGTATTATTGTATGAGTATTTATTTTAAAATAAACTGTTTTCAGTGAAATAATGAAGTTGATGTAAAGAAAAGATGAAAACAATAATCAACGAAGGATAATTGAACGGACCTACTGTTTTTAATACTTTCATCATCTTCAGGGTATAAAGTTATAAATCTATAGGTATTGTAATCAAGTAGCCAATATATCAGGATACACATATATATTTTGATCTCTTTCGTCTGCTTTCCTGTAACACAACCATAACAGTCTATTCACTTTCCTGAATTTATATTTACTATTAGGACTAACTAGGACAGCCATTAATACACTCTAAACGTAGCTGCTACCTTGAAATGATGATCGGGCTTACCTATTGTGTTGACCCGACCTGGCTATATTGGCTGGGACACACGTTACTTTAGGTCCTACATTACCACAATGGTGGATTAAAGAATGGTAAGACTAAAAGCAGCTACTCATTGTCTAATGGCGAAGTCGTACTGCTGACTGTAGAGGAGTATAACAGCAGTAAGGTGTTTCCCTCTAACAAACTCATGTAATTATTGATAGACATTATTTTAAACATTAATTAATTAATTAATCACTTATCTGCTATAAAATATGAACAGCTAAAATAATTATAAACCCAACTGACAAGTAATATTAATTGCGTGAGATGACTGAACAGTTGGTTAAAATTGACTGTTAGTGATTGAAAAATTATTATTTATACTTAACCTTAACTTTTCTGTTTCCATTTTGATCTTTGCTTGCATGACACATTGACTATCGCTTACAAATATACTGCTTCCTATACACTCCATGTTCTCATTTAATCAGCTGTTAAGTTAATAAATCTCTAATACAATCGTTAACTACTTTTATAGATTTCATCGGTGTTGTTATTACTCGATTAGTTCTCATATACTGTATCATGGATTAGATGTATCGTATTTGGAATAATCTATATTTGTAGATTACGCAACCGAAATCCGAACACTTTTTCAATTGACAGTATAAGTAACGTTCAGTAAATTTTTATGTATTTATATTTCGTACATTATCAGTTGGAGCTACACATCTTGCAATAACTTCATCATTGGTTTGGTGTTGAAATTTCGGCCTGCCACATGATTGTTGTAACTCACTAAATTTACGGATCAATGGAACCACTCAATATGTACTCTATAAGACATTTTATCATTGAGCTTATAATGATATGAAATACTAGTTGCACATAAATAAATGTGTAAAAACTAAATTTGATTAATATATGCAACAAACAGAAGGTAACTATTACCTGAGATGTATCGATAGGTTGAGGTCGAAAGACATCATGATGAACTAGTTCATCAGGTGAATCATTTGCTTCCAGTCTAGGTGCTCCAGGAACTAGTAAAGAATCTGTGAAGGTAGAGGAAAAAGAAAAACCGAAATCTCTTATTGATATTCAGTGGATAATTAAAAATGATGAGGGATACAAATTGGAACTTTTTAAAACCAACGTAGTTAACAAAATAAGCTTATTGAAGACTCGTGAGGTACTCTGCAAATATGTTGGTACCTTGAGCTATTTTTTTTAATTAACTACCTCAAACTGTAAGTAACATTTACTTTCCTCTGTACAAATAGTGATGTAAAAAGAAAATGAGCGCAAAACTTGTAGAGTCACCTGGTTGTTTATCTAATTACCATGGGGATTATAAAGAAACGTAGAGATAATCTATTCACGTATAATGCCCAAGAATTTCGAACTAATATGATCATCATTAACACTAATACAGTAGAAATTTTCAATATAAATTTGATAATTAAGTCGTATGGTGACTGTGTAAGTGATATGTCAGTAAAAGTAAAACTTAACTATCTAAGGAGAAATATAGTGTATCCATGTACACCGTGACCTACATATAGTGTGACCTAGTATCTAGTGTCTCAATGGTAGAACCGCAAGACTCGAGTCCTAAATTCTTCCATTATGACAATGATTCTATTAAAGGTAGATTAGGAATCGTCCTCAAAATGAAATCATAACTCTTTCACATTTTTCAAGTCAATCTTTCATCCCAGTAAATAATCTGAATAATAATTTACTTTTAATAATAATAATAATAATAATAATAATAATAATACAATTTTCTTGCAGCCTGATTCTATCCTAAATTTAGAACGAAGCGAGATGAACAATAATTGTAGAATATAAAATGAATGCACTATAGTTCAGGGCTTCTCATCAGCTACAAACTGCCTAAGTTTACATTGGCACTATTACTGTTAAAATACTCTATTACAAACCATAATCAATGGAGTTCAGTTGGAATCAACACAAGAAACAAGAGTAAAACAACACGATTAACATAATGGTCAATATTGATCAATATTTATGTTAAAGATGACATCATAATAGGGTGGGATACTGAATAAAAACAAATTATCCCAAAGTGAATGGTAATCAAGATACCCAGTTAACAAAACTCCATTGATTATGGTGTATAGTAGTTTATGCCATTTGTAGCTGGTAAGAAGCCATGAAATATAATGAATGAACTGTATTATGTAAATATCGTTCTCGCTTTATTTGATTATTTTCATGGGTAAGATATTTGTAACTGAAGCACATTAAAATCATAATTAAATTTTAAATAAAATTGTTCTTATTATCGATTGAAATCATGAATCACTGATTGTTAGACCATCATTAGAAACCTGGAAGTACTGGACGCCGTTTCGCATGGGACTCATCAGCGGGCGAGGTCGTGGGTGCACATCACCGAAGAGTCACATACTAGGGTGAAATGGTCGTCCAGTACTCCCAGGTTTCTAAAGGTGGTCCAACAATCATTGATTCATGATTTCATTGGACCAAAACAACAATCTCCAAAACTCTACAATAAATATCATTCTTACGGTCAATTTCAATATTTATTTATCTATTCATAAAAATCATATTGTTTGTTGACTTCTCCAGCTTAGCATTCAAATGCAACACAATGCTAGTCTGTAATGACTTGGTTAAAAATACTACTACTACTGCTACAGTCACTCTCTAATCAGTTTAACTAGAATAAATGTAAATAAAATTGAGAAAAGCCTGATGAAATATTACCCATGATACGTAAGTGCTGTCTGTTCTTAATAACAGCTTAATTATCAATGTATGTAATGAAAAGTACGCAAATCAGCAACACTTTCTACTCATTTTCAAAAAATCTTATTAGTTCGTTTACAAGAACGGTTATACATTAACTTGTAAAAAGAAAATGCGTTGTGCCTGTGTCCGATTTGGTGTGTTCGTAGTCTAACTGCTTATATTTGACAGTGAGGAAACATGATTCACATGGTTTAAAATAAGAACGCAAAAAACTGGTTTAATGAAGATTTATCCTCAAAATAAGCTCAGATTCACGTCGTCGTCAGAGTAAAATACACTCATTAAAATACAGAAGGTCACTGTAAAAGCACATCAAATATAGTTCAACTGAACTGATAAATGGAATAAATATGTCACATTCGATCGATGAAAGACCACATCTGTTATGTTAAACGAAAATAAGTTGGTCTAAAATAATGTTATCATTTTATTCCATTACATCAAAATGAAAATTACAAAGATAACAAAACACAATCGAACTTACTCATTTGATTAGTGAATACAGATTGACCGACATTTTGCCCTAAACTGTCATCTTGTTGATCCATAGCATTTAATTGACTTATTGAATAATCCGGTGGTAAAGCACATGCTATCGAACATAGACATGGTAATGCATAAGAAAATAATTCCGGTTCATAAGGTTGTCGAGATAATTTTTCAAAAATCAATATGAATAGATGAGCAGTGATACTACGTTCCTCTTCAGATGCTGATGTTTCACCGTCACCACTACGGCTAGCTACGTTATCAGCTCCTCCTGAACTACCACCACCACCACTAACTCCACCACTATGACCGCCTCCGTGACCGGTGGACCCAAAATCGTCATCAGCTGATGTTGCACTATTTCCAGATGCGCCGTGTCCACCACCTGTCCATCCATCTGAGCTATAGTAAGTTCCGCAACGTTGATAAAATTCTGTCAACGCTCGAAGTGATACGACAGACTAAAGAAGTAAGTAATGGGAGGAATGAAATAACACATAGTATGAACATACTTGATAAAAGAATAAGTGCTTATCGTTAGAATTAACTTGGCTAGTACTAAACAAACGAGGTAGAATGAAGCTGAAGTAATGGAAGAATATTTTGTATTCACGTTACATTCAAGGATTTTCTCTTAACAGACTATCTATATTTAGGTACAGATCCTATAGCAAATTAGCAAGTTTGTATAGTGGTAAGACTATTTAAATAAATATTACAATCAATGTAAAAAGAATAGTCTAATTTCTTATCTTTTAAATAAGAAAATGACTTTAGTGTTGCAGTGTAATATTTTTAAAATGACTTTGATTAGTTCAATTATTCAGGTAGAATACCATTAAAATAAAAGCTATTTTTTTACGGCTCGGGATTTGATTGCAATTTAAACGAATATTCTATGGAACATATCATTCCTCTAATTTCCGTATATTGTTCTTAAACGAACCCAGTTTGTACGACGGCAGTACTTAAAGGCCCAACACGGTTTATTTTGGATGAATTTATTTCATACGTCGCGTAAGCAGACAGACGATAAAGAGAAATGTGAATCTGAAGCGAAATGATGTGGGGAAGGCAAATGGGCCAACTCAATGTGATGAGACATCATTAAGTACTTACAGTCAGACAACAACAAACTAGACATGTGATGAGTGAAGTAAGCAATGTACTCACACACAAACTCACACAAATAAAGGCAACCAAAATTATAGGTAAATAATTGACAAGGTCGAAAGAAATGAGAATGGTAACTCGGGTAAAAAAGGTTAATTAGTTTGTCCAAAAACTGAAATAAGTCATGGGGGCTTAACATACTGGTATAGTGTAACTATAAATTATCATGATAACTGACAGATAATTGAATCAAGAAAAAGATTTAAACCAACCGTGTTGATCTATTCAACTAATCAACATGAGTTTATTTTGATTTGATCTAGCTGACACGTAAGGAGTCATAATTTAGATACGATTTACATTACTATTGGTTCGTATTCTGAAAGTTTTATTGTACCACCACCCATGGGGTGCATTGATGACTAATTTCGAGAGGAAGAGCAAAGTCTCCCCACTCTCTCTAATGTACCAGACATTTAGGGGCGCAACAATATACGATTGATATCATACTAAACTCAAAGTTCACTTATGGGCCAGCTATTTATAAACCATATTATTAAGTATTTTACATCATTTAAATTAAAGATGAACACTTGCTAGAATACAGTCATCAAATTGTGGCAAAAACATATGGCTTACTTCTTTTGATAATGTACGTAAATCAGAAACCATTTTCTTTAATAAAGCTGACATCATTGGTGGTTTGATTTGTTGCATTAAAGCAACTAAAAAGTCACAGACAATTTCACGTTGATGATTAGTAATCGATCGACATTTAGACAAACGATATGCTGTTTGTAATGTTGCTTCAAATAATCCACCAGCTGTACCTTCTTCTCCAAGATATTTAGTATGACGTGTAAGTAATGGTAAAACACTGTTGCATAAATAACGATTTAATGCTAAAGCCATATCACTATCTGGTACAACAGTCTAAATGAAAATAATCAAAGAAGAACAAAGAAACAATTATGTCATACAAAAATTGTAAAATAAAAATACTTGTAGTACATTTAAAACTACCATAAAGAAAATATATGCTTAAAATGAATAAACATTCAAAATAGATATTAAAACTTTTTGCAAGTACCAAGGTATGAAGAATAACAACTGAAGCAAAAAATTATATACTATCTTCGATAGTTACTGTCTACACTGGAACAAGTTGAACTTCACTGGTCACGACTTCTCACTAGAACTCGGAGAAAATTCCTCACGGATCTAGTCACTAGTGAACCCAGGTAATTGCATTACGGGGTTGTGAAGATTAGTAAGTTAAACATTTGAAATCATGAATCGATCATTGTTAGACCACTAATAGAAACCTGGAAGCACTGATGAGTCCCATACCAGGATGAAACGGCCGTCCAGTGCTTTCAGGTTTCTAATAGTGGTTTAACATTGATCGATTCATGATTTCAAATGTGTAACTTACTAATCTTCGCAACCATGTAATATAGATATTTGTCAAGTTTATTACATGATTATACTTCCGGTAAAAATAATCACACGTAAATTAATAAGTAGAGAAAAGTGAATTCAGTTAACTTTATCCGTATGTGTGATAAAATGCATTTGTGAGTACAGTTTTCGACATATTTTTGTAAGAGTATCAATTCAGTAAGAAATTTGTTACTTTTTCGTCAAATACGACTATCAATTTCAAAATAATGATTATCATTAACAAAATCCTTCTCTATTTTGTACATTCATAGATGTATGACAAGAATTATGAACAACCTATATTTCACCAGTCAGCTGACTAAGAAGGTCAAATTAGGATAACTAAAGTGCAAGGAATAACTGGACTTTCTCAATCACACTTTAAATATCTGTAACACATTTATCGACCTTTTGAACTTCATTGATGGAATATTCGCTACATCAAAGTGCTCATATCTCTAACTACGTTCGTATTTGTATGCCGAATTCTATAATAAGACTATTGGTTATAAGCAGCTGATGAGAACTTATTCTGTACCAGCGTTTACTTTAGCTAGATATTAAAGGAAACTACACGATTGAAAAAAATGATCATAAATCGACTGACGATTATTAAACTATCTCAGTCAACTTTAGTTATAAAAATTGGAGTTTGGTCCAAATAAACAAATACAAATTTTCCATAGAATAATCAATATAGTCGCGTAAATGAATTGAAAATAGTAGGAAAATTCAATTATTTCAAAACTTTTATCACCTAATCATAGATAGCCTAAATAAAACTTACTGAATCAAGTAATGTAGCTGCACGTAAATCTGGTAGAAAACCATTTTCTAATAATCGTAAAAATGTTGCAGCATCTGAAATACCATATACTCGTTCTAAAAATAACACTACTGATGCTTTATGTTCTGGCAATAGACCAGGTGGCATACCAGCTTTATCAACCCATTCATCTTCTCCATCTTCATTTGTCTATCAAGCAACAATAGATGAGCAACATAAAATATATCATATAAGTAAAAATCAGGGGTCCAAATAAGAAAAGTCAATTAAGTGATGAAATCTAAGAAAGCCAGTGAAAATATAGGAAACGGAGAGAGATGATAAAATATAGATCAGGTTATAAATCTTCATACCCCTCAAAGATCAAAATATAAGAATAATTACCCGGACAAATTCTTCTCTCCAAGTGTCATGATGTTACCACTAATGAAGTATACAAAATTATGTCCTATGAAGACCTTATCTGAAACAAAGCAAATAATAATCAATATGAACCCTAAATTATTTGTAAGTAATACTTTACTTATCGATGGATCTTAGAGCTAAATATTCTATTGATATAACCAAGATTTTGCTTGGTGAAACTTGACTGATTTGAGTTACATCAAAACATTGAAGTTGTCCATGTTAGGTGTTGAAATGTATTTTAGTTTGTAATATACATTTCACAAAAAAGTTGCTTCCTGTTCTGAAATTTTCACATTTGTTGTTGATACTGATGTTATCTATGCAGTACATTTATTTCATGTTGAAAGAAATTATTGATTAGGAAATAGGTAAGAAATATGCAGTGTTGGAGTTCTCAGTACTATATATTCATAAAATCAAGACACTTAATTTACGGTAAACATGGATTACTGTTTGAAAGTCCTGGTAAATAATATCCACATTCCTGCTGGTGACTAACTTAGAGACTTAGCTTCCTAAAGATCAAGTGAGCATTTGTGACCTAAAGAGTCAATGGATTTTGAAAAGTAAATCACCTGAGACATTGATGAATAAGGTAGTTTTATATCACAAATGGAGTGAAGTTCAAAGTATTTTACGATAGAATTGGTCACTACTGTGCAATTCCAGTCTATGGTCGAATCAATATTAAATCTTCTATGAGTTTCCGTAGTTCTTTAACTAGTATCAGTACGTACAACTTATGACCAGTTTCATTATTTCAAACTTATTTCAACAGAAGTTCTTTCCCCTAAATTTACACCTGGAAATATTATTTTATTACATGCTAAACGGTTAACCTATGATCAATTAAATTATTCTAGACTGAATTCATCGAATCAGTTTTGTCATATGAACCTATTATATTGAACAGAATAATGCAAATGATAATTCATTGAACGGATATTACTAAATTTCTCTGAAAACTTATGAGTCATGTCAATGATAAGTGACTAGGATAATAATGTTGCAATCTGTTTATAAACTGAAATGGTATGTACTCGCTTGACATGAATTTCATTTCGATCTGGTCACATGATACTTGTCAAGGCACTTCATATAGAAATAAAGGTCAAATAAATACATTTTCGTATGAACATTCATTTATTTGTATTGGTTATTTGATCATTGTACGTAAAGGAGAGAGAAAATTAACATTTTATGGAAAGAATATAGAGTTGGCTATTGACAGAACTTAAACGTTATTGGGACAAATATAAGGTTGCGATAAATTGTTTCGATACACATGAGAAGGGTTTGAATATGCGAATAACCAACCTAAATATTTGTCCTTGACAAAGTCTATACAATGTTATAGAAGCTGCATTGATGTCATTTCTATGCCCCGTCATAACTGTGTGCCTTGCTAACGGTGCAGTTTTGAAGCCATTTAGACACATGTTATATAACCCTTGTATGCTGCAAATACATCACATTTGAAATTATCAGTTGATCATTGTTAGACTACCGTTGGAAATCTGAAAGCATTGAACGATCGTTTTGTTCTAGTATGGGACTCATCAGCAGAGTGCATCCACAATGAGTCCCGTAATAGGGACGAAACGGCCGTCCAGTGCTTTAGGGTTTCTAAACGTGGTCTATTCATGATTTCGGATGAAAAATAATGATCTCCATATCTATATAATGAACATCACATTTTCCAGATCAATTCCATGTTTCACTGTTCTTTTAAAATTTTTAAAAGGGACTAACTGCTTTCAATAAATCTACTTTTATAAAACTCGAAATATTCTATCAACTTCTCTGATCAAAACTGCTGGAATAAGCATGTAATCTTCTTATGATACAAAATATAACATTGTTTAACATTCAGCAAAAAAGGTGAACATGCTTACTTGAACTTCTAATTTTGGTGGAGGCAGTATAAATCTCAATGATAAAACTCCTTCTAAATCAGCCATACTAACAAGTGATTGTAAAATTGATCTAGCACGTATTGATTCACTTTTAACAGTTTCCATATCTGGTGCACAAAATCCCAAAAGATTGACCAAAATTGAATGAAATGTCAATATTGCAGCACCAAGATCAATGTAATCGGGATCATCTTCAGGCTGAATATTGGAGCAAGAGGAAATGAAATAAAAGCATAAAACAACTAAAGAATAATTTGATTTTCAGCTTATTTTATAGAGAATATTCTTATGGATTTTTTTGGTATCGTATGGAGACACTAGTTTTACAGCACAAATTACTGAATGATCTGAGCAGATAAAAACTACCCAATAGTTAGTAATACTTTGTAAACAAATGAGAGCTAATTTGTGCATTGAAGACACTACTACTACGGTGGATTGATGGTGATTTTGCGGAACGAGAAGAAAGTTCGTAAAAAAACGACCTGTCTTTCGTAGTGTACAAGGCCAGTATCATTTCCTAAGGTTATTTACGTAAAAATGAACAATTATGAGTTCCATACAGATTATCAAACAGCTGAAGGATTTCCTTATGGAAATTATCAAATCGGGACTTGAGTCTTCATCATCATCATCATCATCATCATCATCATCGAAATCCATCAATCAGTGATGCATGTTTCAGTTATCAGATTTCGGAGAAACTTTGAAACATCAGTGAATCAGGGTATGTAAACTGACATGTATTGGTAGGTAAACTGTATCAGATATTTATTAATTAAACCTGATACATAAAAACTAGAGTGATTTTTTTCTACTTACTGGCATTGATTCAAAATTATATGGGAGTGGTGTAAATAAATTAGCATCTTCATAGTCCATCAAAACAGTCCGCCAGCCCAAATCTTCTTCTTCTGGATTTAAACCTGCTGCTTCAGCTTCTTGAGCCATTTTTACTAGTTTAATTTGAGCTGACATTACTAAACCTTCTTTCATCGCTTTTAAAAGACCACCACCAGCTAAATTAGGTTGAAAATCTGAATCATTAATTAGTTGTCCAGTTGATCCTCTTGCTGCATTTAATCGATCTGGACCACCTGGTGGTACTTCTAAACCGTCTGTTCCTGTATTTCCAGTAGAATGTTTCATAACTTTTGATCCACCACGTAATGCTGGACCTAAACATTCTGGTCGACGAATCAATAGACGAACAACTAAGTTAGCATTTTCTTCAACTGTTTCACCTGAAATTAAAGTTGCACGATATGATTTATGATCATTATAAACTTCACTAAACTTTGCGTTATTATTATTATTATTATTATTATTATCATATAAATAAGAATCTACTTGTTTAAATGTAAAATGTAAAATAATCGATAAAGACTAAGGTTTAAGTAAATACTTCAAATCTCAACGATATTTTAATTGTTGAAAGGTATCCATTCAATTAAGATCGATGGTACGAATAATAAATAAGCGGATATGTGCATTATACATGAACTATAGTCTGAAACAAACCATTCAGAAACGGCAGGATCCATTAAGAAACTTATTATGGGAATTCGATTAAAGCAGGTAAGTCACTCAAAATAACCCAAGTAGTGTACGCGTTGGCTAACCCTGACACATATGATTCAAAGCTGTGAGATTTTGGTGTATTTGTCGATCACCAGAACTATATGGAATAGTCATATGTGCTTACAGTATAATTGCTAATTTAAATCTCTTTGAGTAACGATGAGTTACAAGTCATGCCTGCAGTGAAAGAAATCTTATTATAATGCTGGATGCTTTTAAACTATCAGCAATAAGGTGTGTATATTACATCCACAACAAGACAGATTTATGTTTTAAAATTTCATCACGCAGTGCTACAGTTAGAAATGTGATAAATGAGCTATTCGATCTTCTTAACGATTTCACAGATGTTGTTTGATGATAAATAGCTCTAAGTGCAAATATATATATATATATATATACCGTAATTCATTATGGGACATTCTGAAAAGCATCAGTTAATCAATATTACAGAGAAATGAAATAAAAGCGTGGGAGGAGTGATGGTTAACCAAAAGGCTAGAGGTTTCCCAAATTCAATAATCACTGCTTATATAACAAAATCAATCTGACAGTTGGTCTCATTTTAGGTATTTAAGTAATTAAATAATTCAAAAATAATTGAAAACAAATAAAGAAAAACACTTTTACCATTAACCCAAACAGTGAAACGTAAGAAATCAAGAAAACGTTCTCCTTCCACTGGATCCCATCCAATATCTGGATAACCTTTTGCTAATAATTCAGCATTTGACTGAACACCACACCGCGATAAGTAGACAGCAACCTAAAATATACGATTTAATAGACAAACATTCGCTTAATTGAATATAGGTTTTTAAAAAGGAATAGATAGACTTTTAAATTGTTAAAGTAGTGTGGAACTTGACAGACCATTTGAGAATTAACACATACAAATCTATTAATATTCATTTGTAAATTTGAATGAGAAAGATTTCTGATAGAACCGGGAGAAACGACGCCAGATTTTAATGAAATATTATTATTTAAAACGCTCTATGTTTAATTAGTGATCAAAATGATTACTATACTGTTGTCAAAACTTAACAAATATGTTTTTATAAGTAAATATGTACACATATATATATTCAAAAAACTTAATTGAATAAATGACTGCTTATTCAAGGACAATGAGTCTAGTCTAAATTGTCTAATTGAAATTTTCAAAGTAAAGGTTTTACAACATAAATTCAAATTTGATTTTCATAAAAACCTTAAACTACTTAGAAGATTTCACGTTTTCCCGCTTCTAATGCTCAGGACTACAATTGATCTATCTTTGTTAGCATACATGCATCCTCAGTAAATGTTTCATGAATGTATTTTAGTGACAGATTTTAGATAAATAAAAAGTAAGGCTTTTATCTTGTGTTCACCACAGATGACCGGTCCTGTGTTCAACAATAAATGTACTTTGGATTCCACTGCTAGAAACAATCCATCTACAGTATACTATCCACTCATTATCAATTAAGTTTAATGTTCTCCTACCTTTTCTAGTTGTTTCTCACGTAAAGCCAAAGCCAGCTCATTATTATCCATCAGAGAAGAATAGGCTACATCCAATGGGCATGTACCACGAAGGCTGGGACGAGCTGCAAAATTAAAAAGAGTATCACATATTACATGCTACCTCAAATTTTCATTTAAATTTGACGCAACAGATAAATTATTATTGATATCACAGAAAAAACATTTCTGGAAAAGTAGTTATTATATGAATATATTGTTCACAGAAAATTAATATCTTATTAAATTTGTAGGATCAGAATACTCACGTAAGTGTTTCACATGAAGGAAGACTATTATATCATTGAAGCAGTGGTAAGACCATTGAATAAAATAAAAGTCAGAAACCTACACTTCATAGTTTACAAACATTCACAAAAAAATACGAGGAAATGAATCATTGATTTATACCTGACTACATTTTGTAAAACGATCAGTCCTGTTAATTGACTGGTGAAGTGAATATCCAAAACAAGGATAACATATGGTGTAAAAACCAATTTTACTATAAGAATTAATAAACTGAAGTAGGACTATGTACTAAATACTAAGCCAAACTGATAGTGTCAGTACTAATGACAGAACTAATATGTGAGAAACTAATGTGACCTCTTAACTAATGAGTTTTATTCATTTCAAAAATTTACATTATCAAGTAATAAATATTGATCTTCATATTGTACTTTTAAATTGACTGAATGATCGAGTAAAAAGAATGAAGTGAGTTATTACAATGGGATACTAACTGTTAACAAAATTTGTAGATGATTATGAAACAAGTTTGTTTCAAGTCAGAACTAAGTATTTAATAGTTGTAATCATCCCTGTAATTTCTGCTACATGAAAGAAATGAAATTTACAAAATTATCTAGTATGCTTCACAACTTCCAATAAAATCAAAGACTAAACCATCAAGAATATAACTTCGTGATAAGATATGTGCACTAAATATTATTGTTGGTCTGATCATTTCGATACTTTGAAAGAGAAAGATTAGCGCATGAAAATGAGAAGATTTTTGTAAGTATTCATAGTCGAGAAAATTTTTGAAAATATACTACTACTGAAAATGGATTGGTTGTAACAAGATGTAATTATTAATTTGCTTTCTCGATTTCTAATCCCATTTTCTTCTTTTTCGATCTTTTTGTGTCTATACCAATAATAGTTAATAAATGAACAGCTTATTTTACTGTGATCAATTTCTTAAAATGTAAACTGTTTCTGTTCTATGGTGTTTATAAGAATTTAAATGCATTCCTGACATATAATGCATTTTACTAATGCAATAGTATTTTCTTACAGCTGTTCATGATACGTTCTCGTTTCGTGTGTTCATTGGATATATCAGTGTTCAGTTTTCTAGTGGACAGATTGATTTTCTACTTATAATTATGGATTCTAGCATAGCTACTTGATGTTACCTAGCTGAATACATGTTTTTGCTCATCACTCTTAGTATTATTGCAGAAATATTCAGGTCCTCATTAATTGTGCCTTGAAGAGTCATAAACGTCTAGAACAATTGACGATTTAGTGTTTGTAAACCTTATGGCTTATATTGTCTATTATTATTAAGATTTTTGTTGACAAATCTCTTAATATGATATGGGTTCTTAAGCCTATCTCAATCGTTTGGTGGAAATAGTCAGTTGGATTTAAAAACGATTTCGTCCAGTTTCTTAGTGTCGATTAAATTCATTTTCAACGATCTAGCAAAAATTGATTATACTAGTTTGTTCTTATGAACTGATAAATTCATTTTGCAATATCTATAATTGTGTAATCTTATGAAACATGATCAAGCAACTAAAGCATAATAATTTCATTGACCAACAACAGAATAATGTTAAAACCAAGACAAAAGTTGAGATCAAGAACATTACTCATTTTTATTTAATTATTATCCAATTCTATTGTTTCATGGACAACACTTATTCCTTTAGTGTTGACAGTTACATAATAATTTGAAATCATGAATCAATCAATGTTAGACCACCATTAGAAACCTGAAAACACTGGACTGGATGTAATTGCATTACGGGGTTGTGAAGATTGGTAAGTTACACATTTGAAATCATAAAATCGATCATTGTTAGACCACTATTAGAATCTTGCGAGGTTCAGGAGTCGTGGATGCGCACTGCCACTGATGAGTCCCATACCAGTCCAGGTTTCTAATGGTGGTCTAACATTGATCGATTCATGATTTCAAATGTGTAACTTAACAATCTTCACAACCCTGTAATGCAATATATAATAATTGTAATACAATTATCAATTTATTCTCGTGGTATATTTCATTTAAACTTAATTAGATACAGATTAGAGACAGTAGCTATTATGTCAAACCTATTCCATTGTGCTAGAGCTAAAAGTTCATCCCTTCTTATCATTTAGTACCATTAAACTATCGAAATTTATGACGGAATTCTATCAATCTAAAAAAAAATCATAACAATGCATAATTCTGTAAAAACAATAATAAATCTGCATTGTTTACCAAGTAGCATAGATGAATTTTCTAACATATAACTAAGATGTTCAAACATAGCTTTTTGATTATCTCTTGATGTACGACAAAAATAGCATAGAAAACGACAACATTGAACAACCATTTCAGTTGGTCCAGCTGAACCACGTTGTTGTTGTTGTTGCTGTTGTTGATGATGGTGACTTCCATGACCTGTGGTCGAATTTAATCCTATAAAACAATTAAGAAAATATAACGGATGAAGAGATTATTCAATCGGAAATTGCGGTTATATCATATCCACTAAGTCATTAACGGTAATTTATCAACTCAATTATATCATTTTTTTTCAACAGTTAATTAGGTAGGTCAATCCCTGTTGTTACCAAACCTTCGGTCAAAGCACTAAAAATAGTAAGTCATAAGTACTTTTATCATTTTTAATTATATTTCCCACGTAAAATACTAGGTCACAATGTAGCACAGTTTATAAATAGTAATAAATCAAAAACTAGGATATTCCTTATACATAGTTGAACAAGTCATTAATAGTTAGCAATATCCCATACTGATGAATATCACGTATTCATTAGTGACTAACGTTGAGAGGAAATTTTTCAAGTTCCTGTGAGCAGCCATGATTAGTTGAGTGTGAGGTAGTTACCTTTAGAAAATAATCAAAGATGGCCTGTCAGTACAAGTTAATCATGATTGATCTAAAGCTTGAGCTCTTTCCAAAAGACTTTAAAGTCACACAAATGTACACTACTGAAGTGTGTTATGATAAGACAAAACAGTCATCCAGTGCTTCCAGATTGTCATTGGTTGAATAAATTAAGTTGGTTTGTAATCCTAATAAAGTTTTGTTTCATCAATTTATGATTTCACATCGGCATATTACAATATTTATAGGATCTATGAGAGCATTAAAGTTGATAGTGAATACTATATTGCAATATGATCATCATCATAAGAAAAGTTGTCGTTAACTTCGATTCCTTAAAATCGCATATTGACCAAAACCCATGTCCGCTAAACTTGAATTATCAAACTGTCTTTCAGTATTTGACCACTCATACATAATCAACAGAAATATCTTCATTAGTTTACAATTCTGTGAAAAGAAATTGCCGTCAATTACAAAAGCTCAGAAAAATACTACAACTGAGTACAATTTATTACACAGTTCATTTTATATTTCCGTTGCTTGCATTAAAGATGAAATTACTGAAATAGTAATGATTAAATAATTATGTATTAAGGAATAGATAACGCTCTGTACATTAGATTGACAGTTCGTGATCTATTTAAACGATTGAATATACTGTTTACTCCATTAAGTGAATTCGAGTGGTAATTCGTCGAAAATTATGGAGCAATGAACATCTTAGCTAAAAAAAATGACAAATAATAATTATTAAGTATAAATTAAATAATTTATTTTATCATTTTCATTATTATTACAAGATTAACTAACCTTCTTCATGTAGAACAGGTAATGAAGAACCAGTGATATTAGTCACTGTTATATCATTTGTTACTGCTTGATTAGATGAATGTAATGCATCTTTGGAAATGGTATTTCCACCAGGTTGTTCAAATGTTGCTTTAGTTAATGTTTGTACCATTAATTGCATAACTGTTTCATGTACAGCTAAACAACGTGTTAAATCAGGATGTTGAAAGAATACTTTATTATTCATTAAATCCCTATTTTACAGATGTTGCAGTTGTGCGCGTAACATAAAAAGATGAAGAAAAAGGAAAGCGATTTTCAGTGAAATGATGTAAACCAAAAAATGATTATCAAGTTAAACTATTGTGGATAATTTTGGATTGATCAGAGACAAAACTCTCTCCAGTTACCATCTCAAGTTGGGTTTATTTTTAATATGTATCAATAGCAAAGTTTGACTGCATAATTTAACAAAGCTGGACATTGGCTAGAAAGTAAACATGTCATTTTACTATATTTTTACCAGTTTACATTTAATAAAAGTGAATGCAAAAGGACGAGTATTAGTAAGGCAGATTCACAGTAGAAAGAGCTCTAAAGGACATCATAATACATCAATACCAGTTAGCATGAAAAAGGGTAATTTTATAATAAGATAAAATTATGACTGTGTATATTAAATCAAGAGTAAATCTTTAGACAATGCTCATTTATAATGACGAGTATTAAAAGTGACTGAATGAAAAGCAAATAGTTGTTGGTCCTAAAATGATTTAGTTGAGTATTTAGCACAGTTGTAAGTGGCAGAAAATCTTTAAATATGGAACTGTATTACAATTAATTAATTGATGTCTGAGTGTGACCATAAATTGAATGAATTAACTTCGAGTCAGTTTAAATTAAGTTATTTAAATAGCATTCAAAACTGTATGAAAACTAACTATATGCAATGAACTTTATTCCAGCTTATATCTTTCAATGCTATATTACAATTAGAATACATAAAAGGTAACAAAGGTGCTGAATTACTACACCTTCAGATAAGATTTTGAGATATACAGAATGTAGAACAATGAGGTGTAGAGGGAGCTATCATATGAAAAGAGTAATCAGGAGTAATCATAAACAAAAGTGATAATTGAAATTATAGCTATAGTATCTACTAGTTTTTCTCACGTAGCATCAGCCAAAATCCAACTGCTTTCGAACACAACAGATTATTGGGATTACTTGATATGACAGTAAGTCGCCATTGTAAATTCCCAATTCGTTAGAAGCACTAACCCCATAGTTTGAATGCAAGGCAACTAAGATAGGTAGAAACTTTCTGGTGCATAATTGTGAATAGGGTGAAAAATGAAGTTTATTCTTTTTTTTAAAACTCTAAGTGAAGTTTTTGATGTAGGTTCCTGGTAAGTATTCTGATGGAAGATTTAAGAAATCACCATCTTTGTTTACTTACATAACTTATGTAGTAAATCCAGTATTATAATGCACTTGATGTGTACATCTTCAATAAACTGATAAAAGTGCATCAAATTTTAAGCTGATCAGATATCATCAATAACCACAAATATATAGCCTTACCGATATTTCAACTATAATATCCAAATTTAGAATAACAAAGCCGCTTATTCCCTTGAAGCTAATGTACATAGCAGAGGTTGCAGCAATCAGTCAACACCCAAAAACAAAGTACGATAAAGAAAAATCTATTTTGCTCATCTGTCAGTTGGTAACAATTAACAACTGAACACAGTCACCATTATATGTAGAGGATGAAGAGTCTTCACATATTACTTTTAAAACAACTGAATTAGAGGATTAGGAAGATTTGCAGACCACACTACTCGTTTTCTCAAACTCTATAGTGTCACATACCAACGGTTCCATTGTGGAAGATCTTGAAACAACAACTAGATGGATAAATGGTATTAAGGCATTAGCCAACGCACTGGTTTTGCTCATTCGAATTAATTGGAATTCTCCACATTTAAAAAAAGGATAGAGTTTACATTTATTGAAAACCAAATAGTTTGTCCAAAAAATCCAGCAACAGATGATACAAAGTACAAAGAAATTACAACAGTATTTGACTGCTTTATTAAATCCTCTTTTTGAAGGTTACCATGTTGATTTTTACTGTCTTGTATACTGTTGTTTTAAGATTCCCATTAGTTGTTTTTATTGTTTATTTTACATGACTTCTACTTAACCTCTATGATAACAAATTTATTTTTACTAAAATACCAAAACTTAAACATACCTATCCATTCTGATAGTTAATACAGACTCATAAATGTAGGGACTTCTGAAAATTTCAAAAATGTATCGTTTGTTCATATAATAATAATAATAATAATCATAACCATTATTAGTTTGGTATTATGGAGATTTAGTAAACAAATAAATTTCTTAATAGTATGATGAAAAAAATATTTAAATACACACTGAATAATTAAAAAAAATTATCATAAATTAAGGAATCAATCAAATTTACCATAAACAATTCTTCAATAGAATTTCTTCATTTGATCCTAACTGAACACCGAGTAAACTTCTTACACGTCCAAGTGAACGTAATAGACGAGATACTTCATCTTGTGATGAACCACTAATGACATAAGTTTTTTCAAGTGCATTTCTTAGCTAAAATGTATATAATATGTGTCAATGAATTTTAGATAAAATAATAAGAACTATAATGTAATAAAATTTATAAAACTATTTTATGTGAGAAACTTAGTTATCTTCTTCATCATAACTCTTGGTCATTAGATGATAATCACGTTAGCGACGATAACAGTTTCACTGACCGAGGAATGTTATATCAGTGCCAATAATAATAATAATAATAATAATAAATCTGAAATAACCACTTCGTTCAAGTTTAACAACATATGTATTGAGGGTATAGTCAAAAATATACTGGCTCGATTCAAATTCGTCTGTGATCGTGAAGTAATCAAAGTTTAGCAAACAAACTACTTTTGAATTACCTCAATAATCACTGGTTTTTTCCACCTTTCGGTAGCTTTATAATATCATGGTATTAAATCATAAACAGTATTTATTTATTTTGAGTAAAACACAGACAGTTTAGAAAAGAAACTCTGTTTTCCGAAATGTTGTGTACCAGTTCTGAACTGTTGCATTTGATCCAAGACATATATAAATCTATATAGGCCTCATAGTCAAAGCCAAACAATTAGTCTATTTAGCTGAAGTTTGATGACTAGTATTTCTAACTTAAATCAGTTCACACCCATCAAATATCACCGATGATGAATTTCTCACTGTTACAGTGATACAGTCCTAGATTACTTTCCAGTTTTTAATGGTAGTCCTACAAAGTTTTTTAACTGAAATATAAAACTATCCAAAACGTCCGTATTAACTTGAAAGCAGAATTAATTAAATAACTTTACTTCTTCAGTCGCATTGTATTGACGATGAAGTGCAGAAAACATTTCTCTGATCAGTTCTAAACTTTCAATGAAACCTTCTTTAGCCCATTTAACTATCGTATACACGATTAATCCATCCAGTGAACCTGAAAATAAATATGCATACATATTTTTTAAAAATACAGTACTAAGTGATGTGCACATTGCAGTTTTAAATATAAACCAGTGAATAGACATATTTGAATCAAAAAATATTTCATATATATACAAGAAAACACCTAGAAACGTTAACATTGCACTTGATATCGAAATGAAATGTAATCGACAACACCAAAATAGATTCTATTCTGTAATAAAGTTTTTTTCAAACGTATACAAAACCAAGTTGATAGAGAACGCAACTAGTGACATAACGATTAAAAAAATTGAAGGAAAAAACTGGCATTTGGTCCGATATCCGTTTAAAACTCACGTATCTTAGTCAGTATCATCATTATGGTCAATAACGACGTACATCCTACTGTTTAGCCAACTGTAAGTGTAAAGACACAATAAATTATGTTTAACAACTCAGTACGACTGGAAAATTGTTTACTGGATGTAGCGGTTTTAAGATATCATTTTATACACTATAACTTCATTTCTCTTCAAGAACTGGGATCAGACTGCTAAATAATATTGTTGTGTAGTCATCTGGATCTGTTATTTGCGTATAAGCTTTCTACTCGCGAGTTAAAAAGCGATTTGAGTGACAAAACCAAGAAAAGGAAACTTTTGTTGGTTAAATCGAATGGAGATATATGCCCAACATATTCAAAAATGTAGGTCAATATCCCATCCGCGTTTTTCACTGATTGTTCAGCTTACGTTTGATTAGCTCAATGTATCAAGTGAAACAATATAGTTATATTTTACCTCAATCGCTCAGATATTGACAAATATGTGGATATATATTTTTTCATTGAAATGATGAACCAATCACCGTTAGACCACTATTAAAAACCTGGAAACAATGGAGGCCGTTTTGTCCTAGTATGGGATTCATAAGGAGCGCGTATCCACGAGCCGCACATGCTGAAATCGAACGCTTAACTTCTAGACCACTGAGCCGGCATCCATTTATGTCAGTGTTTAACTTCGATCAATCCACAGCATTGCATGACCTCACTTATTGCCATCGGTGGGTTTTTAATGTCCTAAATACAATTTGTGATTAATTATTTTTAGTTTATTCATCGAAATCTTTGGTGAATCTTTTTGAAAATTGATTATTTTTTTATACACATATTTGGACAGCTCATTTTCAACCCTTTTCTGCTTCTGTTAGAGGTCCTAACAGTTTTTTGTCATTTGCTTCTTACAGATTTCATGGAGGATAGCAAAAAAACGATCGAAAAATAGGCCAGTACAACACAATCAAAATATTTATAACGTTTAGTTTATAGTTGAATGGCAAATTTTCCTGTTGTATATTACTTTCTTTTCTAGAAAGTATTCTTATCATAGCAGTTAGAAGTGCCTAGTTAAATATTAATATTGAAATAGTTATTCCATTTATTTTAAGATAAGTAAAGTAACAACAAATTGCTTGGTGGAATCAAATTTTTTAAAATTTACTGATACCCTTTGAATTATGAGTGAAATTCATTCAATAATTAATTATCGGCCATTTTTCTACCTAAAGTTTTTCAGTCAGACAAACTAAACGAATTACACAGTGTTCTAATCAGCTGTTATCGAATGCATGCGAAACCAGCTATAACAAGTTTGTTTATAAAGTCAAAGAAAAACCATATATTAACTTACAATTGTAATTATTATAGTATATTTGATGAATAGACGACTTACGTTTTCCTGAATGACAAAATTGAGTGACGGATGTCTGTTTATTTCTTTCATTCATTTCAATAATCGAACCATTTGTCATTGGTTTATTAATCATCATATTCCATAATAATTTAAAAATCCATGGTGGTGTACCTGAACCTTCTTCTGGATGACCCATATCAGGTGGAACTAATGGAAGATGAGCTAAAGCAGTTTGTAATTCATAAGATGGATAAGGTGTACCGAATGATGCTAAACTAAGTGTATCCGATGGTTGTGTTAATAATGGTGGATGTAGAAGTGAGTCATCAAATCCACTATTCATTGATAAATCAGTATCTAATTTATTTCCAGTGTTATTTTCATTAGTTTCTGGTAACATAACACCTAATTTATTACAAAGTAGCCTGTGAAAACTTCGAAGCATTTCCTAGAGAAAATTAAAAAAAATAATATAGAACAATCAAAAAATGCGGATATGTGTAGTTCATTGTAATAATTGTAACTGTAATCGATTGTATTTGTCAAACAGTATTGTATCCGAAAGTTTAAAACTGAGATAATTTATTTTTTTTAAAGTAATTTCCAACCTGAACAAACTCCTATTATAATATGACTTAATATATATTAAACCAATGATCTTTACATGATGTAATGTACTCCTATTATTGAAATAATTAACTCAACACTAGAAACGTTAGCAAATTCCAAACCTAGTCGCTCTCAGTAAAACAACTATGAAATATTATTTTCGTTGAGCGTAATGAATGTTTTAGTTATAAATAGTGTAAATTCCTAATAGTAAATAATTGAACTTCATCTGAATTATAAGTTTACTAGACATTAAACCCATATAAATGAGATTCATGGTTCTATCAGTTATCTTGTGGTGATATGTATAACCCGAAATGATTTAAGTGGCATTCAAAATAAATAAATCATTTGTACGGTATAAAGTGACATACAACAACAAGTATAGGGTTTATAATTTCAGCAAATTTCTAGTTGAATTTAAATATTTCTTAAGGAAAGCTGATTATACCAATCAAATATTTCAGATTTCTAAACAACTTAAGGTTATGGTGACACCTTATAAATAGTTTATCTGAATCTTCTGTTTTTCACGTTCTTCCAAGACATAACTTAATTTAAATAGTTTCACTTTACAGATAGTTTGCTATTCGAACCAATTTTAAATCTATTTTCCCTCTAGTAGATTAAATGCATAACTAAACATCTGAGGGGTCAAAAAATCAAATTAGACAGAAATCGAAGATATGTGTACCTTAACTTCCTCCGAGCAGGGATTAGTTTCAACACCTTCTAATTCATCATCTTCTACTTCCTCTCCAGAACCTGGCTCATTAGCTGATGGTTCTGTTTGTGCCTCTTGTAAACGACCTGTTGGTCCACCTGGACCATGAATTTGGAGAAGACTTTTCATTTGTACTGAAGCAGGACATCGAAATTCCCTTGTTCTTCGAGCTGCTACAGATGAAGGTAGATTGGATTTCTTGATAGCCATATACCTAGAGTTTTGATCCTAAACAAAAAAAAAACAAAATAAGTAATGTGTGGAATACTAGAATTGTGAAAGCACTAACAATTTTACTTACAAACAATGAATTGTCTACTCTTTACTAACATGAGTGCAGTTTTCTCAGATACGTCAACTGTCATTGAAAACCAATAGTTGACATCTGGCTTATTATCTATATTTTACGCTTACATTAACTCTTGTTATTCTGACTAATTTGCATAAAATCTATCCAAATAGGTAGATCACAAGCAATCCAGTACATATATTACAGTATATTAAGACTCTATTTTTACTGTTGTTACTCCGTGCTATCTGTTTTCCTTTTCTTCTTCATAGTTATAAATAATTATAAGTTCTCTTTGATAGCATTGTAATCACTCTTTAATACATCATTCATTTTTGTAAATAACAATTCACGTCATATTATAAGAAATTACAGGTTCCCATCTAGTTCTTTATATTGTTATAATCCCTGTGACAAATATCCAATAAACTATGTCTTTCTAAACGATCAACGCTTAAATCTCTGTTCTATGCATATTACATTCTTTTCTGTATTAACTTGACCATACCCGTAAACCAGTGTACTTCCTGAAATGATTTTCACAACACAATTTTCCTTTAAAATATACAAACTAATAAGCTTACTTCTTGTAAAGACTGTACAAATTTACTGGCAAATTTGACAACTTGTTCCACTCGGTTACGTAATTGTAAATCACATAAATTATGCAACAGACGGCATATTTCTAGTTTAACACTCTCCGGTAAATGGAATTCAAGTAGACTTTCATATGCTGAATCACCTTAAAATGTTAAGAAACAATTATCAGATCATTAATAAACATAGTAATGTAAATTATAAATCTATATGACAATCGTGAAGAAATTCGAATACTTCACTTCTATCTCAAGTTTGCGCTGATGATGTTGTTCAGAAGAACAATGAGAGCTCCACAACCAAAACATCCAGCTCAGAGAACGAAACTCCACCACAGTGGATACTACTCTCAAGATTACCCATAAATTATATGAAGCAGAGCGTCGTGTGGAGGTTACTACAGTCGACAACTGAAGACAAGAGTTTCGGGAGGTCAGTAGCACGGCGTGTTCGGAATACTTTAGAGATCAGAAGAAGACACGCCAGAACCAACTTCGGTTGCAGAACACACAATAATATGCAAATTCGTAAGTGAAGACTCGGTGTACACATTGCATAAATATTGTATAGTTTTGTCCAATGCCCAGTGCTTAAACCAACTAAATGAAATCGATATAGTATAGAAGATATGTCTCATTTTTCACACAACTGTAGACCATTTCTACTTGATTAGGCTGATATCACAGTGAAATCTCATCACCTACTAAATCATTACTACCTGAATGACACTTAATGATAATAGAGTCATATACTGATCATATTTATAGTATTCACTGACTATTGCTCATGCTACTCACTAACTAACTTATAGTAAGCCAACACCTAGAAAAATAAACATAAATTACATATATACTAACCTCTTAATGGTAATGATGCTTTAAATGATTTAGGATCCAAAATAGCCAACAGAGTATGGATATCTTTCTGATCAAGTATACCCATAACAAGTAGACTGTTGATTGTTTTCACTAATGGTCTAAAAATTCAACAGAAGTTTTATTTACGAGAATATCATCGTTAGTTTGGTATGAACCAATTAAAAATACTTCCAAATTATGATTCTGATAAATGTATGAAAAAATTGATCTTATTGTTTTCAGTACATATCTCTATCCGACATTTAAGTTTCTATTTCTTTCTGTCCATCTGAAGATCGTTTTAGAACAGGACTCATTATTTATACTTTGGGAAATAAGTTTTGAAGTGACAGATAAAAAGAAACCACTTAAATTGGCTGTTAATTGATTATCTAGAATAAGCCATCAGATTTACACCTTTAAAGCATGAAATGGAATTTTGTAGACAGTTATCACCATTTCATAATTCAAGGTGAAATAAGAATTTACTACTTAATGGCATTGCTGGATTAACTGTAAGTAGTATGCTCGATATGATTATTAATATTGGTACTAACAATCAACCAGTAAAGCAATATTGATGGAAAATTTAATCTTTGAATAAAAGTACAATTTATTCTTATGATTGAATAAACAGTTTAACAAACTATTAAAATTAACTCAATCAGCGAACTGATAAAATATTCACGTATTTGGTTCATAAATCTTAAAATCAATTGTTCATCAAAACACAAAACTACTAGCCGAATGTTTGAATATATATTATCAAGAAATTAATTTTAATAATACTCAACCAACGTTATATCACCAATCAATTGAGAAACGATTAGTCAAAGATAACAAATTAAAGGAATAAAACACGAATTGATCAACATTAGTGATTGATTATGGGACATATAACAATAAAATAATCTATATTTAATTTTATAACAATTGTTTATTACACATTGAAATCATCAGTCAATCATTATTAGACCACCATTTGAAACCTGCAAGCACTGGACGGTCATCATGTCTTGGTATGGGACTCATCAGCAGGGCACATGCACAACTCCTGCACCTCCCACGGTTCGAACCCAGGACCTTCGTTCTGGAGCGCGTGAACGGCTAACCTCTGAACCACTGGGTCAGCATCTAACGGTGTTAATGTCTAATTCTGATCAATTTACAGATTTTGCACAACCTCAGATTTCTAATGGTGGTCTAACAATGATTAATTAATTAATTTCAATGTGCAAAAACATTAATCTGAAAAAAAATTATTTATTACTTACAATAATAAATGTTCATAACTTCCACCAGCTGGATCACGTATACTTCCACCTTTATATACACTATCAACTAAACAATCTAAACAGATTAATTTTAATTTATTTAATGGAAATGGTGGACAATCGGATAATTTCAATAAACCATTTGAACCAGCCAGAGTTAATGCTGCTGACATTGCATTATTGTCTTCTTTTGTTTTTTCTGGTAATGCAACAGGTAAATTACCAGTTCCATCTGCTCCAGGACTATTAAAGTAGGATGAAAAATATAAAGAAATGTAATGCAAAATGTTCCATAAATTCGTTGTAATATGTATGCATATATTTATTTATATATATGATCAACCTGATGTATTTACGATTTATAAACGATTGCTAAATCAAGTTCAACTATATTAAAAGTTGTATTTTTGATGAAGTTGGTTTATGTAAAGTTATAAACAATAATTTTATCATAAAACTAATCATTATCAATTCAGAATTTGTCCCATCTACTTTGATTTGATAAGTGCTAAGAGTACTTACTCATAAAAATTGTATGGCTTCAAACTGAACAACATAAATTTGATACATGACTTGATTAAAACAATTTTAATATAATGGGTGATATACTAAATTGGACATTAAAATGATTTGAAAATAGTTGATACCTTTACAAATTTCTTCTCTAGATTGTCAGTCACATAAAGTATTTATCATAGAACATTTGTACTATTCAGTTTGTTAAGAGAGTAAAATAATCATTAAGACAACATAATTCAATAAGTCAATAGATCAACTCCATTATTTTGTGAACTTTAAAACTGTCATTAAATATTTTTCTAACGGTTAAAATGATAATAATAATGATGATAATGAGTTGTGAATTGTTAATGAAACTATCCGTAATATGGATGAATTGATTGATAAAAAATGTTGAATAAATAACAAAATGATTAAAGTTGAAAAATAGATAAAACAAACATTCTATTTTGTGAATCCAGAAAAAAATATCTTTTTAAAAAAATGAAATCGGGAACTTATGAATGCAAACAAGAATAAAAAGTATTTTTTTTCCATAGATATAGCTTCAATAGACATGCTTTGTGACAGTTTATTGAATTTAAAAAAAACAATAAGCAAAATAGTCCGTTAAATTCATTTATACATTGATTTAAATACTAATTGGAGCTTAAGTGTGTAATCCGTTACAAATTATATACATCGAATAATTATGATTATATTATTGTAGTAACTGACTGAAAATGTAGAAAACAATGGTAGTTGTAACCTTTGGTCTATAAACACTCAGTAAATAGAAAAACGTACCAAATTTTAACTAAGCATTTTCTAAATTCTATCGATTCACGGTTTTGTACAACCCCAAACACTGTTTCCGGTAGTTACTGTCTACACCTGAACAGGTTGAACTTCAATGGTTACGACTTCCCACTAGAACTCGGAGAAAAGTCCTCACAGAGCTAGTCACTTGTGAGCACAGGTAATTACATTACAGGGTTGTGAAGATTAGTTAGTTACATATTTGAAATCATGAATCGGTCAATGTTAGACAATCATTAGAAACCTGGAAGCACTGGACTGCCGTTTCGTCCAGGTATGGGACTCATCAACACTGCGCATCCACGACTCCTGCGAGGTGCAGCAGTCGTTGATGTGCACTGATTTAAATCTTGTGAATTTTATTTTGCAACTTTAATTTTGTTTATTCAACATTTGTAGGTATCTTTCCTCCAGTATCATATCAATGATCTGACAGATCAAAGTTACGTCTTGGAGACTAACATCTGTATTATTGAAATGTACTAATTAAGATAAAAAGAAAACCTTTTGATATTTTATAAACTATATATCTAGTCTTCGATTCAAAGAGAATCACCTTTTGTACAACTTATGGATTTGAACAATCTTCAATACAGAGAATCTTTTTAATTGTAAGTCATTAATAAATCAGCATAAAAAAGTTAGATAAAGTAAACTGAATGATAGAATTCTATGCAATCAAATTATCACAAATTAACTCTTACTGATTGTGGTAATCCGATTACACTATGTGAATGACCCAGATTTAGTTGATACAAATACACTAAGATAAAAGGTTAGAAGGTCGAGTTTAGTTTACAATACGTGTTTCTATATACAATTGATGAATGTCTATTCAACAATCTAAAGTTATTAGAACGATAACAAGTAAAGATAAAATATCATCTCAACTTGAGAAAATTGCAACAATAAAATAATACTGATCAAGCAATGGTGTGACATAATAATTATTGAATTTCAAATGAATTATAAATTTAACATGAAATAACTACCTGAATAACTGGAAGAAGGAAGATTATAATAAGCAAAATAATGATTGATAAAAATTAAAAACAGTTGATCATGCAGTTGCTCTACATTACACACTTATTTTAATAAAAAGTTAATTAGCAACGATTGTGTAAGAATCAAGAAACATACACTGGGAATATGTAAGAACATAAAAATGAATGTTGCTAGAAAATCGTTTGAATATTTTTTGAAAGAGTGAAATCAGACAAAGTACAAGCTTCTTTTGAGTACAAAGTTAGTATAGACCTATGATAAAAAAACTAATTGAAGTAGAGGTGATTAATCTGTTTGTTAAGAATTTCATCTCAGAGAATTTAAGATTATTTAACATCATAAGACAAATTTTGTGAATCTGTTGAAGCAGTCACATTACTGTTTGAACATTTTTCGATGCAACTGAACTTCTGACTTTTGGTAAGTTTTTCTAGGGACTTAAAGAGTGAACTGGTCCGAAACTACCTGAAATAGCTGACAGGATGTAGCCATCAAACACTAAGTACTTGAAGAATGTTGTTTTTCTTGATAACGGAACACTTTAAAATGTTTTCAGTATTTGGTTCTATAATTTCTCAGCTCTAAAAACTGCGGATTTTAATCTCATGATTTTGCTTGACTTACAGAATTGTACATAGTTTATACCTAGTAAAATCATCAACTACCATTGATTTAACTAATTACTTAATTAGGTGAATTTTACAATATCTCCATGAATATAAATATTTTATCGAATCTTCGTGAATCCCAAAGGGCCTTTTTCAGTCGTTAACTGATGGCCAACAAAAATTCAATAACACTATGCTGACAACCACTTTCGCTTTCACTAATTGTAAGAAATTTGATCAGAACTGTGATGAAATAAAACAAATTCACGTTATTCTATTAAAATCATTGCTTTTTTTATTTTCTCAAGTTAATAAAAAAGCTATCTGTGCACTGTGATATCTGTGGTTGCAGTTAGATAAAGTAGTTTTATCTCTCTAAGAAGAATCTGTTAGGATATTCATCAAATATCCTAAAGAAATTATTTTGTTAGTCTAATTCTGTTGGTTAATTTTTAAGGTCATCGTAAATTATTAAGTTCATATACTTTTAAATGTTGTTTCCTATTGGTTAGTAATCACGGTCGGCCTAACTGTGTAAAAATGTATCGTCTGTAAAGGTTTATGGTCCGCTTCTTATTCTTCTTCTGTACAAAACCTCATATTTTATGAGTGCTTTCTAAGCCATATCAAAAATTTTTGATACCCTTAGTGGGTGCTTGGGACGCTCAGATTAGAGTAGCTTATCGTGTCAGTGGATCTTTGACATAGATATTGTTTGGCAGCTAAGGTGAACTCGTAATAGCTTAAGTATATCAGCTGACGAGCATAAAAGTAAAACATCAAGTGTTTTAAATAGAATTTAGATATTTTATTTTTTATAATCAATGTACAAGAAGTACCTTGGTAATGAACCTCATGTTTATTGTTTACAAAAAGGAAGGATATAGAGTATAATACATACTCTTATCGTCATAAACGAAATTTTAAAGTATTTTAAAAATACTGATGTTTTCCATAGCTATTAAATTAATCATCGAACTACTGTAGCGTATTTTCAATTCATTTTCAGTGTAAATCTAATTTTCTTCTTAGGAATGTCACTACTTAAGTTCAACTTCACGAATATCCAAGTTACTGTGAATTAAAGATTATTTTTCATTGAGTGAAGTAAGAACATAATTTGTTTTGAAATGCACTTATAAAACAACAGATTTCAATAAACCATTCAGAGTGATTTATCAAATAGCTGTACGGTTTCTTTTTAAATATGTTTGATTTCAAATCTAACATTTAATCCCATTTACAGGGATCATAGGTTATGCATTAAAAAAAAGCTGACAACATGGTTGGTCAGCAAAGATCTAACAAAAATTCTTTCATTCTTTGTTTAGTCATCATCGTACCTTATATCTCCCCCTTTGAATTTCTCCCTTTAATATTTAAATTGATGGTCAACTTATTTCGTACTAATTGAGTTTATTACTTATTGTTGTATGTAGTTTTTTTTTCATGTTTTGTTTAAATTATCATTCTGTTATTCTTAATTATTCTTTTTACTATCACTCTTAATAAAGTTATTCTAACACCAATTTCTACATTACATTTATTCTAATGAGTTATGTGAGTTACATTATCGTTATAAATAATCGATAAATTGATTTGGTCGGTGTCATCAAACTGTACCCATGTAACTTTTTATCCTAAACAGGTAAACAAATTATAATGATGAGTACTTATCAGACAAGGTACACATACATATACTTAATTTCAAGTAAAAAGTGTTTTGCTAAGCCCATTTCTGTATAAAACAACTTGATTAAAGCTGTTATTTTCATCCAGTCACTTCATAATAGCATAAATCAAATGTAAGAAGCTAACTTAAGCGAAAGATGCTAGTTTCGGGTATCGGTGTGAATGCTAACACAGGAGTAACAGGCTAACCAGTTTTAAATAGGCAAAAATGAACATTCTAGATTCTATTGCTAAACAATATCAAGCTTTGTTTTAAAAATAGTTGGAGTTATTGAATAATCAAAATATCGGTGGGAGCATATACAGATAAGATTAAAACAACCACAACAAACTGTCAACCAGTTCACAGACAATCAGAAAACAGATCTTGTAGATGAATAGTGTAAAAGAATGAAAGCACTAATATTACAAAGTGTAAACATGATTTCACGTACTTAATAAATCTATTAAATTGGAAATAATCACATATAAATTCATACATATGAACATAGATTATCTGTCTCATTGAACCTTTATACATACCTAAATTGACTTTTAAGACTCTGCGCATTGTTCTCGGTTAGGGATTTTAATCATGAACCGGATAATTTACGGTGATATTTTAGATAATGAAGCATTATTAAGCAAATAATAAATAAAGCCATGCTACGAAACCCAGACCGTTAAAAGCATTTCAATGATAACTGGAGACATTCCTACCTATTTGGATACTTTACTAATTACGTACTCTTTCCAATTTGTTATGTTACTGATTGGTAATTCGAATATCATTGCACAAGTTAATTGAAGATGTTAGGATGTTCATCAAATATCCTAAGAGAACTATTATTGGAAGTCTAGTTCTATTGGTCAATTCCTACTGGTCAACATTATGGTCGTCCAAACTGTCAGTGTCACGTCAAATGTTGTTTCCTAATGGTCGTTCTAACTAACAATGTCACAGACTTCAGTGCTGTTTCCTGTTTTACTTAACTGTATAAATACGCATGATCTGTAAAGCTTACGATCCTTTCATTCCTTCCTTCGTTCTGTACTCGACCCCATAACAACTTCATCTAACGGTGTTGTGTTCTAATATATTGGAGATTTGGGAACAGTATTTAGGGTCGTATTGGAATTTGGTTAATCGGTAGGGTTTCAAATAGCTACATAGCAGCATTAAAGCGGATGAAGCTTTCTGTGTTTAAATTTTAGTTTTAGTCAATACACCATAAGAAACATCATGCAAAGAAATCTTTCCATACAATCACCTAACTCATCATATAAAATGTATCATTCACTTGTTAAGCTTCAAAAAACAGAGTGCACAGTTTGTTTAACTATAAGCTTGAAACGTTTTGCCAATCTCATATACAACAGATGAAGTGTTCAGTTTTCATCTGACAAAAAAAAACACTTACCACTCTTGACCTTGGAGTCTATTTAATGTGAAAAACAGTGGCCTATTTGTGATATGCATTTAAACGTGTAATGATATGACTTTTAATTTGTTTAAAAATATGAAAATATTCCCTGAATGTAAAAAGACTTTTATAAGTGATAACGAAATTGAATGCTGTTCAGTCAACTTTTGGAGAATTTAAGGATAACGAGATCGTAATGAAAACAAAGTTCAGTAGCATAAAAAACATTCAACAAAACATGTTTAGACTAATTTAATTTATAGATCGGATGAATATTTTGATTAACTGATAAAATTTTTTAGATACGTTACATATTTATCATACTTTTATCCACAAGCGTACCAAGAATCAAGATAAATTCAGGAAGAATTTTCGAAGTTCTGATGTGAATCTGACCAGTAGACTTAAACTATTTCAGGAGTGAAGGTTACAAATGAGGAACGCCTAATGACAACTCAGTAAGCAAAGAATAACAGATTCGCCTAACGCTTTTGAGGTTCCAATTTTGATCACTGGTAGGTTAATCTACATACAAAGTCACTTACTAGGGTGAAATAACTAACCAGTACTCCCTAGTTCTCAGTGGTTGTTTACCTAAAAGCAATTCAGTGATGTAAACTATCTTTAAGTTGCTCAATCTCCACGAAACCTCCATCTTTCAGCTTAGTCATTTAAAAATATTCATTCAGAGGTATTTGTTATGGAATAATGGAAGATAAAAAAAATTTTTAACCAATAAACTTACACAAGTAAATGTGGATCAGTTTTCAATTCTGGACGAATACTAATATGTTCTTCAACAGCTGGTATTCGATCAAAATCATATTCATTATTTTCTTCATCTTCTCCTTCTTCCACACCTACTTTACCATCCAATTCACCTGTATGTTCATCAAAATTGAAAATATCTTTTTTCGACTTCGCTTCAACTTTAAACATTGGTACAATGAATTCTTTCCCGGTGACTTGTTTTAATTTTACATGACTACTTATATGCATAACTAGCATTAAATCAATGAAACCAGAACGTAATGGTCCAGGCATATCTATTTATTAAAATAAAATATTGAAAATAATACAGTGACTTGTTTTAAAAACATACGCAGTAAAATACATACATACAGGCTTATAGTTATGTGAAATGTTTTTTTAGTGAACAGAACTCTAAGAATTTTCTCGACTTGACTGACTAGACCAAAATTAAAGCTATAAATAACTCAAAGAGAGAAATGATTTTCTGAATGCATACATATGCATATACAGTCAGAACAATTCACTTTGATCGCTTACCTGAAGCTGTCATAACATGCAACAATTGGTATTCATCCACATGATTAGTTAAATAATGAGCAACATTGTGATTATCATGACAGCACAAAGCACGATATAGTTCCAGTGTGTGAGAATGATACCTGTGTAGTGATTTTTAAAATCAGAAAAATTATTTTAAAAATACATATTGGTGGAATAGAATCAATATATAACAACTATAAATCCTCAACCAATTTTATCATAAAGTATTTGATGAATAAATTAAAAAGTGCACAAATAAATGTTGTTAATACTTATTAAAACTCTTGTAACATAATACCATTTTTCTTAACATTCAATAAAATTTATTAATACTAAGAGTTAACTGAATATCTCCAGCTGACGAACCTCAGACAGGACAAAATGTATATCATGGATTCTACTGGTAACAACTATTCATCTCTATGTCAAATGAATTGGTTTAAATAAGGTTCAGGTGAATAAAGTGTCCTCGGAGTGAAGTAGTACAATCTTTTTTAGAATTACGTATTTTTTTTTGAAAATATTTACAAGCTGGAAGTATTCAATGAACAAACAAATTTTCGGACAGACCTAACTTATAGGTTTAAGTACAGAAAAAATGCATTTGTTAGTTTACTGTAATCTTAGTGCTTTTCACTTGATCTCTGGATAAAGCTGTTCTGTAATTTTCGCTAAATTATAATAAACTTCTGTAATGTTAAGATTTTTGTTGTTTACAACGATTAGTCATTGATAATAAGTCTATGACAAAAAGAAAACATGTAACTTATAAGTAATATAATATTTTTTTAGGTCACTTACTTTAATAATTCTGGCATTTCCTCTAATTCAAGCGCTATAAAACATCTATCGGATTCTGGTAAACGAACAGCAATTTCCGAGACTGGATATTCAATGATAGTACCCCATCCTCGTAGTTCACTTATCTTCATACTGTACATTTTTATAGCTTTTGGTGGAACACGAGCCCAATGAACACGCTAGGCAAGAAAAAAAATAATGCTGATGAGCGTGAAATGCAAACGTCTACTGTACTCTACAACTTAAGTATATGCATAAAAAAGTTTTAAAAAAAAATTTCATTTTTATTCCGTCATCTATGCGAGTTATTTCAAAATCAAAGAGAGTAAAAATTATATCAGCTTTATTCATTAATATATTTCTAGATTTTCTGCACATCCCTAGATAACGATGACAGTAGACAGACAAAAGGGAAGGGTAAAAAGGTAGGTAAATTATTTTCAATTAGAATTATGGAGATTAGTGTTTTTACATATTTGAAATCATCAATCAATCATTGTTAGACCACTATTAGAAACCTGGAAGTACTGGACGGCCGTTTCGTCCTGGTATGGGACTCATCAACAGTGCGCATTCACGACTCCTGAATCTCGTAGGATTCGAACCCGGGGCCTTCGGTTGTGTGCGCGAACGGCTAACCTCTGGAACACGTAATTTATTGTTAGGATATCTTTATACAACATAAATTACAAGTTCTCTGTCAGTAGCAAACTACAAATAAATATATATTCTCATTTAGAACAGGATATAATGAAATGACAGCGAATTAATAAATGATTATTCTTTGAATGATTAATGAACACTAGATTATTATGACCATGACCGCAATCTGATCACCAATAATAATTATTAAAAAATCTAACGATATGTATATATAAAATTTATTATTCAATAAATACCTCCAATGCTTGAACTCTTAAACGATGTGGTAACACCGTAGATGTATATCTTGGTGGTCGAAGCATACTTGCTGTAATTGGCAAAGTATAACGATTTCGTCGACCAAATTCAAAATGAATAGCTTCTTTAACAGTAGGTCGATAAAATACAGCAGCAAATAAACGTGTAGATGGTTCAACCTGAATTTATTGAAAACAAAAATGTTTGGAATCAGATATTTTAAGTACATTTTTAAATAAATGTATAATTTAAAAATAGCTAATGGAAAGTAAAATTTAGATAATTTTTAAACAAATTTCAGTTGAATACATTTGGCAAAATAATTTGAGAAACTATTGATAACAATCGCTTATCAATTTCTAGTTTTTTTTTTAACTTTTTAGCCGAAACACCAGGATTATTCTTGTTGAATAACATCTTAAACATTGAGTAAATACCCAAAGTGTTTTACACTACTTAATAAACATGAAAATTCATCTAAACGTATGAGGTGCATACAAAAATAAATACACCAAAAGTAACCACAACCAATCAAAAAAATGCCAAATGTTATATCTAAATACAAACTAGAAAGTTTGCACTCATAGCTGTTGTTATAGGAAAGAATATTGACATTTCTCATAATCAACCTAAAATAATAAAATTACCTGATATCGTATTCCACTATCACGACCATTTAAATCAAAACCCAGCGTTCCACTGGCTATATCAACCCAACAGGTTAGGGATAAACCTTGACTCATTCGTTTGCCTAAATCTTCTGCTGTAGCCATTTGATTAAGTAATTGTCCTAAATTAACCATGAAAGATGCACGTTCCGCAACAGCAGACTATAATTTGAAATAAAATATGACACTTAACATGATATTTATTAATCTAACAATTATTTACAGTATCTAATCATAAATCAATAGCTTTTTTTTAAAAATATTCTAAAAGAAATTATGTATTCACATTGTTATCATTCTAAATGTTCATCTGTTAACTTGAATCAATTCACTAGTATGAAATATTTTGAATGTCTTTTAGGCAAAAATCTAATAATAATAATAATATCGTTAACCTAAAAAAAAATTTATGTAGCAGAGATAATTATTTGAAAGTTTAATCTGTATTATATTACAAACTGATGAGAATTCTTTAGCTTAAAAGATAGTGTACACTTAAAATGAAAAAAAAACTGGAAACTGTAAGTTCTATTTTAAAGTTGATTGTTTGTGATTTTTATTCGACAAGTTTAAGTAATATATAGAAACTGTTGCTTTACAATCATTTATGATTATTATTATTAATATTTATTCGATAATTCAGATATTTAACAGAAAGTACAGTACTGTGGGAGCAATGCTTTAATATTTAAGAAATTACTGTAGTGAAGGAGAACACAGGTGAGGGCAACCGAATTGTATTTAACGAAAATTACAGAGTCACTCAGTAAAATAGGAAAACCATATCGTAACCGTTAATTTGCAAATCTTTAATCAATCATCAATCCATTGTCTGACATTTCACTATTCATGCGTTTCATACAAATTCCATTGTGTTCTGACTCTTCCTTTCTTGATCTTCCCTCATCTTCTGCTGCCAGACATTACGTTTACACTCACGTCACATACTACTTATAAGTAGCGCGCACCACACTACTATTTACAATTAAGATAGTTCATATTTAACACTAACCTTAAAGAAATGATCAATATGAATAGTTTATAAACTAAACAGTTCTTTTTTAACAAAAAATCTAAAAAAATATTACAATCAATAAATGCTAATTACCTTTAATGTTAAATCTGATTCTAAAAGACAAACAGCTGCTTGACGTACAGTAAACAAATCAGCAGTATATGGTTGCAAACCACTAGCATTAGGATCACCAAGCATAGTATGTTGATTTGATTGACCATGTAATTGTGCATGTGTTGTATCAAATTGTAATTGTGATGAGACATTATGTAAAAATCCACTAATATGATCTGGTTTACTTGTTTTAGCTAATTTAAAATAACTTGTTACCCAACCAATATGAACTAGGCCAGGATCTTGTCCAGGTAGTACTAATACAGTGAATGAAAATTCATCGACAAGATTAGCCAATGGACTTGTATGTCCACTTGATGTTGGCTAAAATTTCAGCGCAAAAAAAAAAAATAAAATAAAACAGTAAAGAATTTTTTTGAGAAATAATATAAAATCAACTAAGAAATCAGATAGTTTACAAATTTCTTGTTGTTAGAAAAAAATATCTTAACAAAATCAATGATCTTTTTTTAATTACATTTTTATTCAACTGAAAGAAAGAAACTTTCAAGTAACAGTTATGAGAATTTTAAAGAAATCAAAAAATTCCTAATGTTTATCGTCATTTTTATCTTTCCTATATTCATATTTCCAAATGATTTTTATCTGCACTCTTGGTCGTATTACAGTGAAGATTTAAATTATAAATAATAACAGGAAATTTAAAGCTTTGAACAACTTTATCTACCGTATTTATGTGAAACAATTATCTGAACACTCAGTTACTGATTATATATTTCTTTAGCAGTAATTAAAAATACTAAATCTAGTCTAAAAGTCAGTGATTCCAAATGACATATTTCTAGACAGAAAAATTTAAAACTCGTAAACGTGACTGTTGTTGGGAACGTTAGATCCTCAGAACTCATTCAGAAAGGTGCTAATTTTGTAATTATATTCTGAAATTTTGAATTTCCATGTTTTCGCGCCAGAGACGCTTAGTTGACCTTCAGCTTACATTTCCCACTCGGAAAATCCTTGACTCTCATTGGTTGATGGATTATTTTAGTACAGCGTTTTGTGGCCTGATTAAGGGCGTTGCTATCGTTGTATAAATAAGCTTGGTTTGTGTGCTCAGTTAGCAATCTCGAATTTTCTGGGTGCTTGTAGAATAAATAATCCACTCTCCATATCAAGACTTCTTGCTCTAGTTAGCAGGGCTGGGGACAATCGAATTAGAATAGCCTTTCGTGTCACTGCATTATTGTTCTACGCTCTCGCTTACCGAGTATTGGTGAACTCGTAATAGCATTCAGGCATATCAACTGTTTATTTCGATTACATTTAGTCTTATAAAAAATTTACTGACAATTAGTTTTCATTTTAATAATCGAAAAATGGTTGATTTCATAATCATACTGAATTATTATTATTTTGATGTAGAAATATAGTCAATATCTTTGAAATATAAACTCTCATGAATAATTTTATATTGCATTTTAAGAAGTAAGAAAGAGATCTAGATGTTATGTTGTGTTATCCTCCTAGTCTGCTACTGACATACAAGCTTTCCATACGAGACTCAAACCAGCCACTCGAATGAGAAGAAAGCTTCATTGACTAAAATGCAGTCGAGAATAAATGCGCATTTATGCATAAATATATATGATTGTGAGAACATAGAGCCAAATTTCCAGCCCATAACATATACTGATTTCCATAGTATACAAAGTCTTGGGCTTACTATTTGACTTATGTCTGGTCGCTTTAACTTATTACTAAGATACTCAAAATCATGAACATTTCGAGCTATTAAATTGAAGAAAATAAGACAAATTATTTTGATTTCCTAAGGATTACTCTGATATACTTCATTAAAAGCACCCAAAACGTTATTTTCAAAATTAGGCTCGAATATTTATTTGCCCTAGTTGTCAAAAATCCACAAGTTCCAAGATCAATATTGATATATCATTCCAATAATTGATAAGTTTTTCATCAAAAACAACTTCTTCTTAGAGTCACTGATCAGCAAAAATGTCAAGCTGTTTAGTAGAATCATTCAAACTGATTTAAGGATTACCATAAGCTGATGGTTTCAAAATGTGAGAAATGAGCGTTTCCTGTTTAAATCAATCTGATCTTGATAGTGGAAATGAGCAAATAAACTGCTGCCGTATATTGGTTCCCGTATCGTTTATAAGGGAAATATGATTATGTACTCAATATACTTGAATATTATTAAAAATTAAACGAACAATGGCTCCCTCATTCAGTTAATCAGAACAATCAAATCTTTTAACGTACAAGGAACAAATCCATATCATCTAGACTTGATGCACCTGCTCTAGTATTCTTTATGTCATTGAGAGCACCTGGCGCCTGCATTCCTGCCTGTTGCATTTGTCTCTGACCAGTAAGATTTTGATCAAGTTGAGACATTTGAGTTGGTCCAACTTGTGGTCCTGTAAAACCAGTGGAAAAACCTCCAGCTGTTGCAGAAAGAAGACTGCCAGATCCAGCACTTCCTTGACCACCACCACCACCGCCACCACCACTAGGACCTAAAGAACCAGTTGTCGCGTGAGCGCCACCACGTTTGCCACCAGTAAGGCTACTACCACCACCACTTAACAATGACCCACCAGCTTTAAAATAAATAAGGAAATAAAACGGTTACTGTAATTAAATAGTCTCAAATCATTAATGAAAAAACGTCCTATTGTTCACCTATAAACTCTATTCAATCAACCTCAAAGGATAAAATATAATGAAGAAAAAATGCATGATAAAGTACCACAAAATTGTTGAAAAAAAATGTTTCTTACAATGTCTTTTGGTTATAGCGGTATGCCAATGCATAAATTGTTTCAGTGAATATGAGATGTACATTAATTTACTTTATGATAATTGGTAAACAGATAGGCTACTTTTGAATATTATAGAAAAATGTATCCTTTTTTTACTTCTGAAGCTAAACAATAGGCACATTAATGGATATCAGTTAAATTTGGGACTTACTAAAATTCATGAAAATCTTCAAGTAAAGGGAAAAATAAATTTAGTCGTATCTTCTTTTTGGTAAGTTATATCAATCATAATACTTTCGTTTACATTTCCAAGCCGACATTTCAAAAGATAACGAACTATCATCGCAGATAAAATTCTAAAGATAAGTAAATAGGTAGACTACATCAAATACTTCACTTGCTAACATCAGTTGAGATACTGATGTAGATTGTTAATGCATACATACTGTGAAACTACATTATAGCTCATCCCTCATAGTTATTTCAGGTTATAATTAAAATTACACTAGTGAATGAATTATAGACCATCTTATATGGTTGACTATTATGTGATTAAAGGTTTATGAATATTTTTAAATCAAATTAATACATCTTTAACTCAACTTCGGATGTTCATTGGATAAACTACTGTTGAGTATTTTAGGTTGTATTCGAAAATTGGAGTTACTAAGATAGGTTGTACAATTGCTATTGATTCACTGGTTTACACAAACTAATATTTATTATACCTAGCAATTAAAATTACATCGACGTATTGTGATGTAATTAGAAAAAATGTTTGTTTGAGTAAAAGAAAAAGTAGACAACAAACAACGAGTGTTTCTATTTCAATGGATATTCTGAACATGACTCAGCTCGATTTAGATTAGGTCTGCACAACACAGCTGACGGTCTTAACTAAACTAATAGGTGTCTATGTATATATTTTACGTTGTACCAGCTAAATGAACAGATAAAAGGAATAATCTTTTTATATAATGTAGAAACTAATCAGGTAGTTTAACAGATCTGTATCTTGTAAACAACATGGGAAAGGTGTGCAGAATGAAATAACAAGAACAATCCACTCTCATCGCCAGAAATTTATGAGCAAATAAATTTCCGTTGAGAGTGAAATCGAAGCAAAAAAAGTACATAAAATTTCACCTATCATTGCAAATTTATTATTAGTGGTGTACTAGTTAAGAGTTTTATAGAAAACTAAACATTTATATTGTCAACCGAAGAAGTCAGTGAAAACGATACAAGATCTACACTCAATGAATATGATAAACAATAAAAAAGATATAGAAAAATAAAACTAGTCAATACAATTTATTTGAATTTCTAACCTCCACCTAAAGTAGATGTTACTTCTGGACTTGGATCCCTTGAACGAGCTTTCTTAAACATATTTCCAAGTCTAATTTTCTTACCACGTCTATCTCGAACTTCTAATGTAGAAGCAGACATATCCTACAAGATGAAATAAAACAAAAGAAAATTAGATCAGTTGGTCAGTTAATTAGGCAAAATTTAGGTAGTAAAATTGATGATGAAATACTATCATCAAAACAAGCTGCTCATAAAATTTCTGTAATGTTAAACTCTTTCACAAATGACTGGACCATAATACCTGATCGAGAATACTGTAAAATAAGGATGCACAAATGTGCAAATTAGATATAATTGAATGGAGAAAAGATGTCCTTACAATCCAATGATAGCACTTCACTAGACAAGATGCACAGAGTTAGTCAAACACACACGATGACTAGGATTTTGTGGTTGGTTATGTCTAAGTGAATGGGAGAGATAATGGAGTGTTGAATTAGAAAAAGGAACTGCTGAAATGTAAATTAATCAAAGCTAATCTCACAATTACATGAACTATGATATGGAAGATTATACAGTCCTAAATATAGAAATGTAAAATTTAGACAGCCGTATATTCATGATAGAATACACGATCGAACCACGCATGTTGAAGTTGGATTGATTCATTCACTTCTATTAGTTATATTGTGTTTAGTTTTGTAGTTAATTCAAAATCATTATCTACCTATCTGTTTCTTTATTTTTCCTATTTAACTGAATAGTCTGTACACGACTCAGCTCGATCTTGCTTGCACAACTCACTTAATGATCTCAACTAAACTAAAAGGTGTCTGCATAGGTTTGACGTTGTCTCAGCTAAGTGAACAGATAAAAGGAAAAATCTCTCTACAAGTGTTCTAAGATTTCCTTAGACAACTGTTCTAATGAACACTAAATTTAAGCATCGGGCTAAACGTCGTCTGACTCTACAAACCACAACGTCAACACAATGATGAAGCCAAACAGATTAAATAAACCACACTGCCATATCGACGTTGAATTAGTTTCAATGATATTCATGAATTCTCTATTTCTCTTTCTTTAGACCCTGAGTTTTATACACTGTTTTACCCTGGGAATTCATTCTTTCCTCGGCAATCATTTCTTTTATATCAATACCTTATTATTGCTACTGTAACTGTTACCACGTTTACTAAAATAGCAGTGGTTGTGATGACTTCATATTGCTGTGTTATCGTGATGTGAAAACTTGAACTGATGTAGACATGTGACAGGTACTTCAGTGCATCCTTTTAATTGACCTAAATAAGTAGTTAAGAAAATTAGTTATCTTCACTCATGAGTCAAATTATCAATAACTTTTTTAAGTTATTTTCTATAAGGTCCTTTCTATTGAGAAACCATAAATAATGCGTTTCAAGTTTGTTCATTTGCTATCAAGGTGAGTGATGAAAGGCACTTAAAGGTCACTTTTGAGGAAGTTGGTCATACTAGAAAACTAGAGACCATGAGGTTACAGCACACTAGCAATCAGAAACCGCTGACTGTGTTACGCCTGCACGTAAACTTGCTATACTTGAACTATTACGAGTTTACCTGGTCGGAAACGAGAGCGAGGATCGACTATCCGGTGACACGACATGCTACTCAAATCCGATCATTCCAACCCCCATATTGAGTAAAAAATAAGAAGACATTATATGAAGTAGAACCTGTATTCTACAAGCATCCAGAAAGCACGAGGTCCGAGTTCAGAAGAGAATCAGGATCCCGGACTAGGGATCTGAGATCGGTTCCTGGTCCTGGTCATAAAACGTTACACAATGCGCATTTATACATTTTGGTCGAATAGGAAACAGCATCGATGTCTGTGACATTGACAGTTAAGACGGCCAATAGGAAGCAACGTTTGAAGTGACATTGCTAGTCAGGACAACCAATAAGAAACAACATTGGAGCACGTGACATTGATATATAAGACGACCATAAAATTGACCAGTACTAATTAACCAATAGGAATAGACCAATAATTCTCTTAGGATATTGGATGAATATCCTAACAGAATGTTAGCACTAATGTACAGTAAGACTATAGGTTAATTCATAGACAAAATTTGCCAATATTTCAAATTCTCTCTTTCAAAAAATATCAATAAATCAGTACATTACTTACTGGTCCCATCATAACCAGATTAGAGGATTCCCCAACTCCAGCACCTGGTGCATAAACTGGTTCTGGTTCAAGCTGACGCCTTAAAGCATCAAGATGTGCATGACGTTCATTCAAGCTCCTATGAATATAGAAATCAAATTCAAATGTTTGAAAACTTCCTTTAAACTCCTATGATAATCTCATCAGGTAAACTAGTACAATTTAAAAATGATTTCGACATTTAGATATGTTGTTAATCAGATGTAAATGCTATGTAATTAACTGAAGAATCCTATGATGAACTTGAGTTAGTTTTGAAGCTTTTTTGGTACTCTATTCGTTTAGCTGATATAAAGAGAAGTGACCATCAGTTACCAAATAAAGGTATACTCTAATGTATGATTCAGAAAAGGACTTTCTCACTACCGAATATGATGTTTCAGTTAAATAAATTAAGATTGTATCCAGATACATTTTTTTAAAACTGTTGTATAACAGAAAATGTGTTTCTTCCTTGTATAGAGCCCTTCAGAAGTGTGCATTCACAATCCCACCAGGGACTAAATCCAGGATATTCAGGTTTCGAGATGAATGGTTACCCAATAGACTAATAAATCCATTTCCGATAGTTAATCTATAAGTTAGTAAACCTCCACAGAACTCCTACATTAAAACTATGATTATCTTCCCCCACCAAATTTAAAGTGAGTTCTAGGCATTTTAGCGGAAAGCCGTTTATTTTATTCACTTAAGTATAAAAAGATTTGTTGTTTTAGTTACTTGATCGCATATCAAGCTATCATTCACTAATTCGTGCCATAGTCTCATCATCATCGTTTATAAGATAAACTCATAAGATCGTAAAACGTTTGTGGCTATATAATTTTGAAGTAACAGCCATATTCTATAGGCAAATATATTCATGACATTCAAGCTAGAAGTGTCCTCAGTTTTATTTAGAACAGAATAAAAATCATAGTTATTAAATAATTGACAGATCAATAATCAAAAATTTAAAAAATTCTTACTTCGATGTAAAATGATCTTTACACTGTGTACCTAAACTTAATCGTAAAAATTGTGTTTCTTCAGATGACATATAGTCTGCTTGTTTAACGGTCACTTTAAAAGTAGGTGTTCTGAAAAAGTTGCAAAGAAAAGTGGAAGGGAAAAAAATATGATAATTTATTGGGAATAATTAGGAAGAAAACAAATGAGTTATATTCCTCAGTCAAGTCAATTAATTTATTGATTTTGTAAGGTATACATATTTACAGCCTAAGTTACTGATAAATTTATGTGATCTGCTACTCACTCTTCACATTTGAATCAATCTATTAATTGAATATTTAACGTGATATATATTTCATTGTTATGTTTTGATGTTGTTTCAGTCACTGGTTGATGAGCAAACAAGTCTTCATTTACAGTCTTGCTACATCCGTCCCGTCCCATCATACAAAGCATCATCATTTCCAGTCTAAGCAATTAGCCGTACTAGTAACAGTAATTAGAATCTTGTTAGGTCAGAACAGAAATAATAATCAGTACTTAATTATGATCTCTCGTATTTAATTTATTAACTATTAAAAAAAGACAAAACAGTGGAACTATGTGTAGATTATTATAAAACTGAAATAATTGATAATAATTAGTTTTCCAAAAATTCATTGGTTATACTTTCTAATTTGAATTCCATATAAAGGAGATATTCAAGTAAATGTTATCATTATCAGCCTCTAACTGTGATAGCTGAAGTTTATCTTCATCATGAAATAATAGTTGTTTTGTCATAGTTTATTGTACTTTGGTTATGTAAAGCTAATATCTAACGCAACACTGAATACAAGGCAAAATATTATAGTGGATAGAGTACCAGTGATGAATTATGTCAGGATCCAATAATTCATATTTTCAACTTTAGTATAACATGATTTTGAACAATTTTTCAATAAAAATTACTTTGGTGATGCAGATCATACTCGAAATTTTAAATTAAGCAATGGGAAAACTTACAAAATCTCCTAAAACTAAATTGTTTTTAATATTTTCAAGCTGTCATCAATTTTCGCAACTTTTTGATGAAATCGATCAGTCCGTCGAGTAGTTAAACACTCATTAGGATATTATCAACTTAAGCGAGATTTACAAAAATGGAAGGGTTTAGTCGTGATTCAGCACTATATTACAAATTCATATTAGAATATCGACGTTCTTCACAATGATTGAGCTATAACATGTTGTTTGTAAAGATTCAATATCTTTGATGAGATTTCGTACCAAGGACAAAATGGAATTCAAAACCAACATTATCACTTATCTGGTGAACAATGTTCGTTACTTCAGTACAATTTATATAGTGAAATGTCTCCAAGCTAGGGAAATCTAATTTCTTTTCAAACTGAAGATCTTATAAGCATCAAAAAGGCGATAAACCTTTCAGATAATTACTTCATGGAATAAATAGTTACGGTATTATTATCTAGTCATATGTAATACATTTTTCAAAGTAGAGAACATTCCATTTCAATTAAATTTATTTTAAAAAAGCAGTTTACTGTACTACTAAATTAACAAACAAATAAAAGAAAAACTTACGTTCCAGATGATACGCTAACTTTTAATGAAGGATGCTGACGGTCAACATCAACAAATAATGATGGATCCTCTCGGGAATACCACATAGGCAATGGTCGACACATATTACTGAAATGATGAATAGATAATAGCTGTTTTATTAGAAAAGAACAACGAATCATCATAACTCTTGTACAAAAAATTTTATGATCTCATGAATGATTGTTACTGGATTTTCAGGAGTTAATCAGTCATCTAACTTAGTCAAAAAGCACTACAAACATTTTCATGTACATATACAATTCAAAAGAATCAGGCAGATTAAGAGCTTATCGTACTGATTTCTTTGATTGAAGTTTGCTCCTATTTGATTTTCAATGAAATTTTATCATGAATATAGGAATGAGTGAATTATCATGATTGTATTAATGTTACCGCTAGTTTTCAGAAGAGGCATCGGCCTCGTGAATTCTGAAGAAAGTCGACTCTCACCATGAGACGTCACAGTTCTTCTAAATGAAGTCCTTCCAACTCTCAGGGCACCAGGTTACTTATAATGATAACCCATTTCCTTCTGCACATCCAACTTTCAATAATGCAGTGTGAAAAGATATGTTCAAGAGGTCGTATTTTTATGTTCATGACCTCTTAGCAAAAAAGGTAACTATCATCACTGTGATGACCAAATTCAAACTATCAAACAAAGAGTAAAAACCCTTTTATAACCATCATTGATACTTTTACTTATTTTAGTATACTTTAATTTTTGTTTGAACTGAAACCAGCTGTGTCTACTCATTTTCCTATACACTTAGTATTAGGCTTTCAAATTCATTTACATAGTGATTTAACTTTCACAGCTGAATGAAATATGATACAGGTTCACATAATTCCATGTTAAATGAATAAATGTGATCAACAGCAGTTGTTTTATGAAGGTTTAGCAGTTTTTTTTTGGTGCTTCACAGAGAGGACATAATGAACTAAGTGCGAAATCAAAGTACGTTTCACTTAGTACTGAACACTTTCAGTTGAAGAATTGTCATAAGTCTGGATTTTTTTTAATTCAAAGTTAAAAAGTTTTAGTGTAGCCGTTTGATCGTATAGTTGTCAAATTATGTATCTAATCAATCATCATTTAATTTAGGATGACTAAATCACAGGTAATTTTAACTTTCATAATTAAACAATAAAATTAGTTGACATAGAATTCTGTAAAATAAATACGTAAAAAAGTAATTAGTTGAATTACACTCCTAATGGTTTATATCCTTCTTGTAATCCACAATAAGTGAAAAATTTCAACGATTGAACATCACTTCCATAATTGATTTTAACTTGTTGTCCAGACCCAAGAGAAAATGCTGGTACATAACCTTTAAAAAATAAATTTTAGTAGAAAAGAAATTTACACTAGTTTAGAATAAGTAGCGATGTATTTTAATTGTGATGAAGTTACATTCAAACTAATTTCATTCGATGTGTATATATGTTACCCGTTAGATATGGTTTATAAAAGTATGATTTTAAATTTAAGTACCCCACAACGATAGTAATAAAGACCGTGTAAATAATTTCTGAAGTACGGATTTATATTCTCAGATTCGAGTCAAACAGTTTGTATGACACCACATCACCGAATCAGGTAGAGGTATGTTCGTACTCCTGACCTAGTAGCCATGTAATTTAACTAACAAGTTACCAAATCCAATCACAGATAATAATCCTTCCTTTTTACAAATAACAGCGACAGGTCAATACATCTTTCAAGTAATGTAAACTGAGAGTGTCAATTATAAAAGAATAAATATACTGGGAGAGTTTCAGAATGAATCTAATTACAGTTTATTTGTGTTTCAGTTACAACCCACATATTCATCGCACAGTTTAACCTATATCATTCGATGGATAAGAGAACATCAATGGAGATACTAAAAACACAACATTGAACATTTAATATACACCTTAGATATACAAAGAGGTAATCAAAAATAGTTATTCAGTCGTCAGACAACTAGAATAAAATAGTTTATGACTTGACGGCGTATCGGTTTCAATAGTTACTTGTTAAAAAATATGATATAATGTAATGAGATCAATATTTTTTAAGAAAAACATGCTCTACTTATAAAAATGAACAACACGGATCTAACACAAAAGAAAAAAAAATAATGAGATAGAAAATGATATCATTCAGTTTATTATAAAAAAAATAAAGTAGATCAGGCGAACAAGTAAACAACAATGTAATATGTTGTTTTACCACAATGCATAGAATCTATATGTTGCAGTCAGAGTGGGAAAAAAATTAGAAAATCAGAAACTTAGAAATAAATAACGATCAAGCAATAAATTATTTCATAGTAAGAAATTCAGGAATAATTTTCACCTGTCAATTAAGATGCTTGACCACTAAATTCTAGCAGTTCGTCTGGTTGAATTAATACATAATTCACATGGATATGCAACAACGTGTATAGATATTTGGCATCTTGAGTTAGCTTATCTCACTTACATCATGTAATAGAAGTTGAGTTCAGTTCGCATCATATATATATCTATATATATATTCTAGTTCATTTCAAATTTTTTGATCAAGATCAATATTTTGACCTGATAGTCTGATGGAACACGTGTGTTTACGTTAAGTTAGTTTGTTCAAATTATTTTTTTATCAAGTAAACTACTAACCAAATAGATAAAAATAAAACACATAAATTTACCTTCATCCACTTTTATATGTTTAAAAGCTATTTCCAATCCAAGTGGATCCATCATCAATTCTCCATTCAATGAAAATGCTTAAAAAATAAACAGAGGATATGCTTTTATTTTATGTACTGAAGAAGAGATATTTATAGAAAAAACAATAACAAGTATCGTTTAACGTTATTAAGATAATGAAGTTGATTTAATTAAACTAACATTAAAATGTTATATTTCTCCCAGACTACTAACATTATCTTTGATTAATATCCATAGGACGGTCTAAAAATAACATAGGACACATTCACAGCTTCGGTTAGGTTCTTTGAATAATTTCCCTTGTGAGCTTCTGATACACAAGTCCAAAGATTGATGAATATATGGATATGATTATTTCTAAATCCACTACCTTACTGTTTACTTTAAGAACAGTATCTCAAAACAAATTAGGCCTGAATATCTCACTGCAATCATCTTAGATTAGATAGTAGGTGTAGAAATTTACACAATCCGATTATGATTGTCATTTAGCCTTTGAAAAGTTATCTCATCCTTATGAATTGATCTTATAACAGTAAATATTAATTTATATTTTCAGGAAAGTGGTCAAATAAAATTGCCATTTAATCGATAAAGCATTAAAAATACGGACCTTTAGAAAGATTCAAGATATGTCCTTGACATGTAATGAAATATATTTTTGATAGAAAAAAGATAATCTAATAACCGCTTAACGTTTAAAAAAATCTTTTGCTTAAAATCACTGTTCATCGTTAAATTACATCTAATACGTGTTCTCTTTGGATAGAACTGTGAAGGGAAGCCCAGGACACAGTTGGTTGGATAAAACTGGTCGGTGACCTATGCTCCATTGGGCGTAACAGGCGTAAGCTATGCTAAGCTAAGCTACATGTTCTTTTTAGAAATTCTAGACAAGTATTTGCATAGATCTAAACTTGATTTTTAAAGGTTACTGTTGTTTCGCACACAGTAAATATAATACAGTCGCAGTGTAGTAACTCAGTTTTCCTTCCGGTATGTAACATTACTGAAAAGCACTTTATATCTACATTACTTACATATAGTTTTATCTACCAAGTCCATCATACAACCGATTACGTCACCTGGTTGACAGATTTTACCATAAGTAGAACCATTTCGATTCCATTTACGAGCCTGTCAAAAGAAAATAAACAATAAGGTAACCAAGTACTGAAGCCATGAAATTTCGTTTTTCTAAGTAAGTAATTGCAATTATCTTTCAATAGTATGAAGAAACATCTTCATATACCTTGAAATTACACTGAAGATTTATTTCCCAGGTTGAGGCTTTTAATGCTGTCTAGTTTACCCATCTCGATAAAGCCTTCATCATTGTTCAGGATAACAGTACCAAAGTATAGTTTACAATAAATATCTATGTTCATTCATTAAAATAATTTATTGATAAACCAAATGAGAGTATGATATTTCGTTATTGGCATTATGTATTCTTTTTAATGTGAATATATTAATTGGTGAAGTAGACTTTTGAATTACACTATTTAACAACTCATTCATTCCGAATATACATATAATAATTGCTACCATTTTCTTTTTTGATTAAATAAATGCTTTATTAATCATATTACCATTTACAGAGGGCAAATAACTCTTAAATGTGTCTAAGTTCAACATTTTACTCGGTATTTGTCTTAATAATGCGAAAAGGTTAGAAAACTTTAAAATATCGTTTTATAAATTTGACATTTTTACTCGATAGGATTAACCATAAAGACTTCTTCGGAAAGTTAAGACAATCTTAATATTGTGATGTGGT
>OX103971.1:20365440-20437794 GCA_944470395.2 Schistosoma turkestanicum
GGATTCTGGTTTTTCCCGCATAAACTTTACGTGTAAGAAGAATACTAAAATTTATGAAATATTAAAAAAGAGTTCCCATTTTATTTACCCAGACAGTAAATCATTATTCACTATACTTGGACGTTGCATTTTATTTGGAGGACTTCCGGGAGCTGATCCATTTACTGTCATCGTAATTGATGATGAAAATTCCTCTGATTCAGTAGCACATGCTGCTGTTAAAGACTCATCACCATGAAACAAACGAACAACATCACCACCTAGTACCATATCTATGAAATAAACATATTGTAAAAGCATAGCAGAAATTAATTATTAAGAAAAATATTTAATCAGTTTTAAGTTTATTTCAAAAGTTGTTAAAAAAATGCCATTTTCTTTATTCATTTTGTTACAGAGTTAATTGAGTTTATGTCATATTTTTAGTTCTTTTTTTTAACTCAATTATTTTCACAATGGTGCGTGCCTATGATTATAAACAATTACAAGGTGATAAGATATTTGATCCATATATAATCTATTGTATTATAAAAGAGCAGAAATAAAATGTTAGCTACCAATTAATTAAATCGTCTATAGAAATTTAAAAAATAGAACTGTAATAAACATTAAAACCCTCTAATATGAAGTGTAGTTGATAAAATTGCATTCAAATAAATTGTGTTTATTAACATGCTTTTACATGGTTTATAGCCTTCGTAAGATTTGAACTGTGATCATTTATTATTCAACCCAGAGAAATTATTACTAATCTCTTTGACTTGAAACGAGACCATGGTCATGATTAGATTGATGTAAAATGAAATCATGGAAAACGTTGGCCTATGAATATTCAATAGATATGACGCTCAATAGAGCTCTGTCAAAGTAAAGATCAATGAATCATTCGTAAAAATATCATTCAGTAAACAATAATCCATTATGATCAGCTTTATCTGACTCACAAATAAACGTAAAGCTTCAGTTATGTAGAGCGAAGTTTTTTATGGGGTTTTTCTGCAGAGGTTTATATTTTCCTGTTGTTAATATTCCAGACTATATTTGATCCGTCTATTGGGCGTGTGAATTCTAATCAAATGCCTAGAAATCATTTATGGTTATAAATTTCATTTTGTTTTCCGATGACGATTTGCAGAGGAAACTATAATGTACGTTTCGTCCTATTTCGGACTTGTTGAGTGGTCATACCTTCACCTCATTGTTGATTTTTATACCAAGATCCAAATCCAGTACTTATCTTTTCAAACGTCGATACTCTCTTCGGTAAACTGAGGGGTTCGGAAGGTGATAGAGTTGTTCAATAAGCATTATATTATTCGTAGTGTCTAATATTTTCCCACTTTGAGTGCTCAAGACTACTCTTAATCAGTCTCTTTGTATAAAACTACAGTTATTAGATTGATATGATATCAGATGTTTGCTAAAACTCAATGGGAAACTTACGCATAGATTTTTGTCTTATTGCACCACTAGATACAGGAAGCACCGTCCACAAGGTTTGTTGAAAACTAGCGATTACACCGATACTTGAGTTTACTTCTCCATAAACATGCTATAAAAAATTAATATATTTAAGAAATAGTTAAATGCTAATTTCTGGGTTACACGGTTTCATATGCAGTGTGATATTGTTCAAAGGCTATTATAACTTCTACAATAGTAGGTTTTACTGTGGAACGTTTGTTTAGCCGATTACTATGTGGGCAACTGTATTATCTAGATGACCACTGATTAGTTCATAAATATTAACTGTAGGACTGATGATCTTCTTACCAAATGAGACAGTGACAAATCAGCAACAATCCAAACCCATAAGCCTATTGGTTCTCGAGCCCCCTCATCAAAAGACGAAGATATCAAACAGATTGATTCTCTATTACATTCTATTCAATCATGACTGAATACTCATAATATATTACCTTACCATTACCTGACTACACAGTAACACGGATAGGAAGATACAATATAAACACAATTCAGTAGTAAGTAATAAAGAAACGAAGTCATAAGGATATAATTAATTTATGATAAATCTGAAACGATAAGATTCGTTAAGGCTGTTCATCGGTTCAACGAAGGCTTAGGATTAGGATAATATAAAAAACTTCATAATTCAAACCTCTAATAATTATACAATAAAAATATAGTCAGTAGTTACGCAGGGGATAATTCTAAAAGTTCAAGTTTTCACAAATCTTCTTTTGTAGGAAAAAGGTATGCTGACATAATTTTTAGGAGTATTAGGGTTTCCCGTTATTCAGAGATGGGAAACTACAACTCCTAAGCCTACTTGTGACTGATGAGACCAGTTATAAGTGTGGGTGCTCGAATATATTTACTGTAGGGTAACATAAAGTTATATGTTCAGATTTTAGTAAACAGTATTTAAAGTAGGAAACACGATGATCTGATAGATTTCAAACTCGCGACATTGATTGGATTCTGATTCCGATTAACAGATGAAATGTTTCAAAATCTTAAATATTTTGTACGTAATATATCCACTTTTTGATCCGACTTCAATCTGTCAACGAATATTTTTATGTCTGAATTTTAATAATTTAAAATTGAGATCTTAACTAACAGACGTAAGTCTAGAGTCAGAACTACGCATTACAATTAGTTAAATGGAGTCTCATTAAAACACACTAGTGATAAACTATGCATATTTACATTCATATGATTGATAAGGAGAGATTATTAAAGATAAATATTACACAGACTGATGTTAGTTTCATTAGTGAGTAATAAATTAAGGGTGTATTAATTAGAAACATTTCGGTATTTTGTATATGTGATTGGCACAACGTAACGCATGGACCCATTAACACCTTTAGTAAGGTTTGTCTATATCTAAGTTAACCTTTAAAGTATTCCAAAGTAATTACATGATATTCTTGATCGATAAAGATCGGGTAACTTTCACAAAATTATTTTTTAAAAATCCTGAAGTTAACCACAAGTTTGGGTGGAATAATAAACCAATAAATTACGGTTTTACTTTTTTTGGACAGTAGAATAATTTGGTTAATTTTTTTATTAGTAAGCAGATAATGACCATTATGTACCTAATAAATAAATGAAATATCTTAAATTATGATTAGAAAGAATTAGTTTCTGTTTGCCTATGTTTATATAATTCACTTTAGACTATTAAATTTTATTGTTTAGTCTAACTTTTTGAACGGTTATGTAATGAACGATGTTCAATTCATTATTTGTATTAACTAAGAAGATTTATGAAGACTGTATTATTTCGATAGTTGAAATCATGAACTGATCTTAACTATGCCACCATTAAGAACCTGGAAGCACTGGATGGCCATTTCGTCCGAGTATAGGACTACTCAGCAGTACAGATCCAAGACCTACACATGTGGGAATCAGATCCATAACCTTAGGTCTTGCGCACGAACGGTTCATCTCTAGACCACTGATTCCGCGTATAAAGGTGTCAGTCACTAGCTTCAATCTTGACATTCTTCTATCTAGAGTTAACTTCACTGTAGATGTTCATCAAAATCAAATAAGCCATATTATATGACTCTAGTTTTTAATAGTGCAGATGTTTATTTCAAATTTCACTGGATCAGCTAGTACTGATCTAAATGCTTCCAGTTATTATATCTCAAGTAAGGCTAAACGCACATCTTTTATTTTCCACAAAAATACCTAAAGCTCCTCTAAATTAAATAATTAATAACTGTGAATATGATTTTCTCTGAGTTACTAACGCCTATATGTTACTTGCTGAAAACCAAGTAATAATATAAATAATTGTGAATGTCATTTGTCAGTAAACTTAAGTAAGAAGCAGTGAGAAAGAAGACAATTTTTTTCAGCTATCGATTGAATAATTAAAAAATTTTCAGTAATGACAACATGATGTTTAAAGTATAACACTCAAGTTCACATCTAAATTTCTGCTTCGAACACTGTGATAACGTTATATCATCAACTCATCACTAATAGTTTAAAGAATAAATGTGATTCAGTAAAGAAAATATCCTTTTCAACGATATAATCTAGTAAATTTATTCATGTCATAAAAGCACATCAGGACACTGTATACACACATACAAGGATATTTTTATTTTTTACACGATACAGAAAGTTATACACATGTTTGTGTATGTGTATCTATACACTAATGCATATATACATTCTTTAGTGTACTGATGGTGAAATACGTTCCATACAATTTGGGTACAGAGAGGAAAATGTTACTTATTGATTTATGCACCAATCAGTGATTTACAAAACTGATTTAAATTGAAGAAAAGGTTATATTATCAATGAATTTGGTTGGATTTAGTTACAGTCCACAGAATTTATTGATTGGTTGTGTTGATCGATTGTTGGTTTACTGAATAGTAGCTTTCTAATTGTATCTGGTTCAAAAAAAACCAGTGATAAACCACCAAAGGATGAAAATGATTTTTGATCATGTTTCGTGAAAATAAAAAATACTATCCTAGTTAAACTAGAAAATGGTCGACTTAAAAGTTGATTCAGAAGCTTATGTTTCACTATCAAAACATACATGATACATTTGTTGATTTCTGAAGATGGTTCAGAAGTTCAGAAATAAAGAGGAAAATAAAGTAGGGTAGTCTTTTCAGATGTTCTACTAACAAAAAGAGCATGGATGCATATATGGAAACACTAGGATAGAGCAGCAAACACATGTTCTTCGCATTGTACTTCAGTAGTACAAAAACAAAGTTAAAGAATCCGAGCCTTATTTTCTACTGATACAGATGAAAAGGAGCTGAACGCCTCTTGTAACGTCCTTCAGAAAACGAATACTCTCAGAAGTTTGTAGTCAGATATACGACCATTAAAATCAAAATAGAAGAAATATAAACTACCCATATGAAATCCCTGCTTAAGCATATAGAATTTAGAGTCAATTCAAAGGTTACTCGGGACAGTTCAGGGAATGTTCATTATCTAAAAATAACGACTAGAGTTTTACACACGTCTGATAGTAACATGCAAATTAGAAGATGTAATGCATAAGCTAGCCTCCTCTTTTTGTCCTTATTAATTCAACGGTTCTTGCAAACAAGTAACAACGGCTAAATTTCTGGAAATTTACATTTCTGTACTCATGAAAATTTTCCAGTATAGCGAAACAAATGTGTAGTTAAGGCAGTACATAATTCAGTATCAGTATAATTAGTTCGAAATCATCGTAATACTAGTACAAATCAGTCGATTTCAGTAGTTTACATGGTTAGTAATTTTCTGTCAAAGTCTATCAAACACCAAACCTTTCAAATAGGAAAAGCAATAACTATTCCGATTTCAATACTGAAGCTATCAGTAGAAAAGAAATATGTTCAATCAGTCCCCTTAATTTGGCCAGATTTATAATCAATAAGTTTACTAGATATCTTAACTAGAAGATAACTGAATTTTACTAACGTACATACAAGCTTGTACATTTTGTAATTTCATAAATGAAAATTAATCTTATTCAAATCTATACGATTGACGTTGTTACTATCACCACCACTATACTTATCAGTATTGTCATTATTCATCTTGCAAACACGCAAATAATTTAATTAGTACCTACTCGACCTCACTATAACTTCTTGCAGTCATATTACTTCACACACTATGTAATCTTCCACTAAACATTTCATTTGATCTGTAATTACATTATTATTTCACTTATCTTTTGTTATGAATATTTATCTTTGATTATTGTTTTCACAACTCCATTCAAGCTGATAATGTACAATGGTCATTCTTGTAGTACCAATTTTGTATCGAGTAAGAAGAACAGGATTTACAGAATAAAACAAACTTGACATATAATTCAAGACTTAGCATCAAGCTACAAATCTCCTAAATTTATATTTATACTATCACCATAAATAGTTTGACATACTGTAATCAATGAAGTTTGGTTTGAAAGGGTATAAGAAACAAGAAAAGGAAATAATATATTTATTTAACGTGATAGTTATGATTGATTAGTATTTATATAATGAAGATGAATTCATGTGAAGAAGGAGTTGAAATTATAAATGACTGTAGAAATAATCAATAAAAGAATGATTAACAAATAGAGTGATAATCAGGGATGTTAAAGTTAACATTATGAGTAAATGTCAGTGGATTTTCTTAAACCCTTATTTATGAAGTATAATCAAAAGAGAATGTAATTGACGCAATTATAAGAAGTTTACTATGCTTTCTTTCGGTATTTAAAGTTCAGATCGAAAGCAAAGTGAAAATACTGTTCACTGCATGTTAATTCTCATAAAAGCTTATGAAGTATACATGTTATTTCTACTATCCATTCAACGTCTAGTTACTGCACTTGTGAATACTTTACTTCTTTTAAAACACTTGCTGGTACAAGCACATATGAATTTGTGAATACATTTGGAGATGACCTCAAAAGGGCAAAGGTCGACTTTTGGTTGGTTTAAAGAGTATATGATGCTATAAAAAATAGTTGTGCTATATGGAAGTTTCTTTATAATCCTGTTTTAAGCCACTTTATTGATTCTACCTGAAATCTCTTCATCTTTGGATGCAAGTTCGATAAAGACAAGGTTTTGTTGAAAGTTATTTGTTTGTGACTTTCCATAAAACATTTCTCAGTACTTCATAATAAATGTCTTTGAATATCTATTTTTATTATAAGATACTTTTCGTTAGATTTTATTTCTAATTGCATTTTGTCCGTTGAACACAATCTTCAACTAAGTACCTTAATTATCACTCTATTTGTTAATTATTCTTTTATTCATTCATTCTACAGTCATTTATAATTTCAACTCCTTCTTCATATGAATTCATCTTCATTATATAAATACTGATCAATCATAACTATCACGTTAAATAAATATATTGTTTCCTTTTCTTGTTTCTTATACCGTATGTAAAACGATTAATAATGATAGTACAAATATAAATTTAGGCTATTTATAGTTTGATGAGAAGCTTTGAAATATATGTCAAGTATGTGTTATTCTGAGAATCTTATTCTTCTCTTCTTGTTTAAAGTGATCAGCTGATCAAAATATATGAAATCACTATTCTATTCTACTTTACAAACAATTCAAAATTCAAACGGTATGATGTTAAAAGATGTATTTGGTTGAAGTTGGTTGGTCATTCGTTTGAAATATTAATTTGCATTTATAACTGTAGGACACTATGAAAATTTTTTGGAAAGAATATTTCATGTTTATATATCTGTGTTTTGACTTAATGGCACTCAGTGTGTTAAAATTTCTAATAGTCATCATTGATCTCTATGATATTTTACAACCAATCTTTGGTTTCACGAGTACTTCTTGAATGTCCTAGATAAAATTGAAATAATTATTCTCTTCCTTATGTTCATTACCAATCATCTATGATCTATGATCAATAACATCCATCACACCATGTTGTATAATTTCAGATAACTCGAGTAATAAAATAAATAGTACAGCTTATAGTGTACACAATATGTTTACAATTTCATCATTACCATTACAAAGAAATAATGTAGAAACCAAATGTTAATCAAGTATGTATTCATATCGGTTGAATAATGCTATATTAATGATAGTTTTCTGAATTTCAAAAGGGTTCTGAAAAATATTCGTCATTCCGAATACAACACATACAATCAATATTGATAATAATTAAAATTTTACTCATGAAAATTAACTCGAACTATGATACCATTAAATATCAATGAATATGATACAATGTTAGGATTAATTACTTTGGAAATATATACATATGTCACATTGACATTTACATTTAGAAAGTACTTACTAAATAACGTTCTGATGAAACACTGACCAAAATAAGATCATCACCTATTCGAACCTTTTCTCCAACTGAACGTTGTTTTGATGCTGGATGTATTGTCCACCAGCATGCTTCAGCTTAAACATAGGAGTACAACGAATGTAAAGGTTTGATTATTAAACGAATAACAAGTTTGTAGTTTGACTGTGAATCAATAAACCATTCAGAGCCTAGGGATTTGTCACTATATGAAAATATACTATCTTTCTAAATGTCATTAGTAAAAATAAATAAATATAATCTGTGTGGTCGATTCTTGTAATAGGTTAAGCATATATATAATTTGAGGTGGTTTATTTTGCTTACGAGATTCAAACCTTTGTGTATAGGCTTAGCTCTAAGAAGTGTTTATTCAGCGTCATGATTGTAACTTATCTTATACACAGATACACTGTGTAACTGAAATGGTATTGAAATACTAATCAAGATGATGATTTTCACCCTTATGCTTGCCACGTGTAACTGGTGAATTATTAAAATGAGTTTTAATTTTAATGTGAGGATTTTTTTAACTTTTTAGTTCACGAAACCCTGTTCCAAACAACATGTTAAAGCTCTAAATGTCCGGACATTGTGTCAAATACGACAATAGGCTTCATTAGATAGGACTTTAGAATCTCATTAATTTGATTTCACCTTGTCCAAATAAAGAACCAACTCCGTTTACGTCCCGTGTATCTGAAAGCCCTGCTGCTGCTTTTCGTGGCCCAGCTGGTGTAGGTACAGCATTGGGTCCTAGGGTAGAAGTAGCTCACCTAGAATGGATACCGATAGACAGTCTCTTACAGACTTTCCGATTAATCGGGGCAGTAAGGACTCGGAAAGGTAGGGACACTCGCCGCTGTCTCTTTGTTGTCTCTGCCTACGCCCTCACTGACTGCAGTTCAGACGAGGTAAAAAAATAAGCCTAACAGATACCTTTCGGACCTCCTCCGAAACGTTAGGGGCTCTGACATGGTAGTAATGACTGGTGACTTCAATGCTTAACTAGGTAGACTCAGTAAAAAGGAAAGACACCTGGGTGGATCTTATGGTGTCGCGGCTCAAAGAACAGACAATGTTGACCGTCTGCTGCAGCTATGCTCAGATAACCGCCTATTTCTAGCAGGTACTAAATTTAAGCATAAGGAAAAACTTCTTTTGACATGGCGTTCCTTAAATTCGTCACACCGTTGGACCCAACTAGATCACATCCCTATCAGCCACGGATGGAGGGGTTCGATAGAAGACTGTCGCTCTTTCTGGAGCGCATGTTTAGATTCAGACCATGCTCTAGTGCGAACGCGTATTTATTTGCAGCTTATTGGATGTAGAAAAGGCACCTCTTAGGGCTCTGCTTAATGATAGCATAGCTGAGAATATATTTCAAGAACAACGAGAAAAACAATTAGGCGGCTATAGTAGTGATTCCCACCTCGGGGCAGCTTGGAAAGATCCGAAAAGCCGCAGAAACAGCAGTTATATCTGCTATGAAGGTAAGTCATTAGGTTAAGCAAAAACAGTGGATATCAGTGGCATCTGCCGAACTGATAGATGCTCGGAAACTTATCTCGCCTAGCTCTGAACATGATGAAGAGCGAAGTCAGCTTAAGCACAGGCTGATAAAAAGCCTACGCAATGATCGAGAACAGTGTTGGGTAACGAAAGCAAGAGCGATGGAAAAGGCAGCAGCGATAGGTAACAGTAGACAACTGGTACTAGGAATCCATCTAATAGTCAAATGGTTGTGTCTGCCATTAAAAGGTGTACCAGAGAAGTACGTTAACCTTATACAAGCTCTCTACCCGAACACCACTGGTCAAGTTAAAGCTTATGAAGAACTGTTGTCGAGATTTTCACTTCAAGTGGTGTCCGTCAGGGATGTCTACATTCTCCATTCTTGTTTAAATTTGTTGTCGATATGATTTTAAAGTTAAAAATTATCTTCGTCTGACTTTTCACGAGTAGACCTTCTTCTAAGAAACTGACTTTTTGACTTGGAATATGCCGAAGACATAGTTCTAATTGGTGAAGAGGCTGATAAAATTCGGTGTCTCCTGACTACTCTAAGCGACAATGCAAGCATGTTCGGGATGCGATTCTCCCCGTCAGAATGCAAAATGTCGCCTCAGAATTGGCTTGTATCGGCACCTATACCAGTGGTACGGAGTAAAGTAATCGAGCGTGTTGACCGCTTCACTTATTTGGGGAATCTCATCAGTGCGGATGGCCTGGTGTCTGACGAAATCTCAGAGCGGAGACAGAAGGCTCGACTGGCTTTCAACAACTTACGTCACTAATGGCGTAGCCGAGATATCCGTTTGCTAACCTAAGTGCAAGTGTACTGCATTGCAGTTTGCTCCGTCCTGCCATATGAATGCGAAAACTGGCCGGTAAGAGTTGAGGATATTCGTAGGTTAATCAGTATTCGATTATAGATGTCTTCCTGGTTGCGGTCCGTTAGACGATACTAACCGATAGTTAGAGACCCTGAAATACATGGCCAAAAATCATTTGCAATGGCGCAGGTGCATTCACTCTTTGTGTTCTGTCAAATTCTAATCACCTGAATTCCTCATCACCTCTTTCTCTTTTTAAGTTTATTGTACTGAATTATACTTCTTGAATAACTTAATCGAATCCTAACCTTTTCCATTACAACAAATACTTCGAATGCCTTTAATACTTTGGGATTTGAACTGACAGTTGCGTCTCTGTACTAGGGCGGTATGGCGACCTGGAGTTGTGTACATACGTAAAAATTTATATGTTGTAACTGACTGATCGACTGAAGTCCAGTTCAGCAAGCTTAATTGTGGTTTGTTTTGTGGTGACTAAATTTGAGATCAGAATGATTGAGATGTTAACGATACTTATCCTGATATAAGTTTAAAGCACTCGGTTTTCTTACGGATTTTTACTTCCGAGTAATTTTTACCACTTCCTTAATTAATTTTATCCCCTTCTTTTCTTTTTCATAATCATAAACTTAGATCTTTAAAAGTACTAGGATGCGAATCCACAGACTATTTTTTCAAGCCGCAAAGTGTTCTAGTTTGATATACCAAGATATTTCTGTTAAAATGCACAAAGACTATGAGTAAAAACATGCTTATACAATGAGTGGGGTCTGTACTTTCACGGTGAAATTGTAAATAATTTCATAACCATATAATTTCTAGGTTGTTTGATGCCGAATAATTGAAGTTGGTAGGTAAGAGGTACGAACCTAAATTTTACGCTTGTTAAGATGACGTAAAAGAATACCTACAACCTACCAAAAACGATGTCATTTTAGAGATTCGAACCTATATGACTGACTACTGTTTATATACATATGTACATTTATGCACTAGTTATTACTTCTCAGTTAGTGTTCATAAGTTTGTTTAAAGAATTTGAAGGGCCTCATTCCCAGAAGAGTCTTTTTATAGCAGCATTTTTTGAAATACTTTTGATGTTGTTTGGTGAAATAATTGACTATGTTTTCATAACGAATATCAGTAAGTTATAATCATCTTAGAGCATAGGACATCTGCACACAGGTTCAAGCTACCGAAATAAACCAACAGAGAAATAAAACTATAAAAGTGAATACCTCAGTAGTAAGAGTAGTAGTAGTAGTATTAGCTGTGATACTAAAAGGGATATGACATAGAGAATAAGGTTCTAGAAGAGATAACGAATTCGCTGAATTAAGTCAAAATAACTTGTAACCACAGTATGCCTGTGAAACAACGGTTCAGTTAAATATCTTAAAATATATACTTCTCATAAAATGATTTTTTGTATTGGTGAGTTAAGCTAACCTCTTAAAAAAATATAAACATATATATGCCTAGATGAACGACTTACTTTCAGCATTCTGTTGAAGGCCAACATCAAAAGCTAGTTTGTCTTGAGATGTGCTTGTCGAAAGGCATGAGAGATACTAGAAAAATTATTGGAATTAAATTTATTTTTAAGGAAATGGAAGTTATAGCGTAACAAAATTTTGCTTCTCCAGTTAAGAACTATACTTTGATTATAGTAGGGAAGATCACTTTTTAGTCTACTGAAATAGAGATAGTAAAATTTTTGGTGTAACTATGAATATCAGGAAATACATCAGCTTCCTACTCGTAATATGTGAACGAAAGCTCCATAGTTATGTCCTGGAGTAATGAATGGCTGGTCGTTAGCTGTATACTTAGTTAAAGTTAGTAAATTCAAGCAAGGTTGTTTCGTACTGGTAAAGCAAAATAGAATAAAAGCAATAATCCATCATAGTTAGATAACAAAAGACTTTAGATAGCCCGAAATTGATTTGCTTGAATATGTAAAAATTTAAGACAACTGTGTATAAGTAACTCGACTTTTACAAAGTACGTGGAATTGATTTGTTGTAAGTCTATAAAAGTAACCGAGAGAAAATAATCCAAACTGCCCTTGCACAAAGATAAACCTTTATCTTAACCGCAGGCTTTTTGAATATATTTGATTTGTCAAACAAATTTTAAGCTTACTAATCAAGTCTTGAAACACAGATAACGTAGATCGAAAGCCACAACTATTAGTACTGTAAAATTATAATATACCCATACAGTTTGAAGTGTTAAATTGAGAAGAATACTCCTTCCCCTAGGAAACATTAACTTTCAAAAATAACTTCAATTTAATCTCCTTTAACCTGCGTATTTGGAAAGACTAACTGCATAACTCGGTAAATGAGACGCATTTTCTGATTGTAGCAGTTTGATGTGGTGGCAATCAAAGTTATCATTGTAAATTGTGTCATCAACTTATTAGTGTCCGGTATTACTCATTCCATTTTATTTCAAATAAATTAGTGATTTGTACACTTTAAATATATAAAACTCAACGTACCCGGATATATTACTGGTGAATAATTAATCTTAAATTCTTCCTCATATCAAATTACATTACTATCGATGATATTATAAAACTGAGTGGAAAAAAGAATTTGACCTAGCTTTAAAACTTTAGATACCTGAGAAATGATACTAATGGCTTTGATGCAGCTTATAATTAAATACGCTTGATATGTAAGATTAAATTACACAACTAAACTATGTAATTACATTTAATAATGCAAAATATCTCATTTTCGAAGCGTACCTGCCATTTCAGTATAAAACAGGACATATACAACAAACAGCACTTACCATGTTACTTTCTCTATGTTTAAGCCGGATAGCATGTCCATAAAGCAACGTTCTGTGACCGGACTGACCACTCCCCTATTGAAATTATATAAATTATTGTCGAATTATTATATTTTCTGTGTTAAATTGTCTAATGATAATGGAAAAGTATATTCATCAAAAAATTCATTTTTATTTAATTACACCTACGTTCTTCCTCGCTCAAATTCCACAAATAGTTAGAGTAGTCAGTAGAGTCAATGGATAGAAAACAAAATTTTTCAATTTAAGGATGAATTTCCTCCTGACTTTGGAAATTCAAAAGTATTTGTGTAGTTAAAATCTTGATGTAGTAACAAACTCACAGGTTATTACATCACGGATTTCTTTCGTAAAGCTATTATCATCTAATACATTTTAACATCCATTCCCAAATTTTCTTGATAACGCTTAATTGAAGTTCTAAATTTAAAGCGCTCAGAATGTGTCTCTTTATTCATAAGATCATGAGAGGTTAGGCACGTAAAATTAAAATGATTGGTTTTGAAACATTTTAATTACACTGATATTGTTTCAATATCGAACCCAGCTTACTATAACACTTGGACATGATTAGGTTTTTATGCGCCTCTCGATTACAGTATTAGAGTTATATCTAGTCAAATACTTAAGCTGACAATCATGAACTAAATAAAGGGGAAAGAATTCCATCTCCTAGTTTTTGATTCAACTAAATTTTGGCCATTGTCATGTGAATAAATTAAATTACCAAACCAAAGCTTTTAGAAATGGGCTTTTTGTTTATCAAAGACCTTTTCTATAGAACTTATGCTGTACATTGTGTCACTGTATAACTTATCTCGTTAATTATTATTTTAAGAATATTTAACAGGCAGTTAACTTACATCTGAGCTTTGATGCTGAATTGAAAGCATTTCTTGAAGTGCCCGTACAGAAAGCGCTTGGTCCAGAACAAAAACACAAGGGGGCATATTTGGAGGAGGTGACTGTCAACAGATAAAAGACTAATCTTAGATTATCATTTTCATAGTATAAGCATTTTTAATGATCTGATTTATTGTATACAACAGTGCTCAAAACGCTGCACTAAAAGTTGCTATAAATCTTGTAAACCTCAAGGTAATAATCTGACTGTTCACTTTGAACACTTCGTTTGCTTTACATATCTGAGTATAGCAAAGACAAATAAACTCTCGACTAAAAATACATTTACTGTACAATTTGATGCAATAATTTTGTCTGTTTTGTTCAGATATCATATTTTCCTAAGCGAACAGTTGACGTTATGTAATTGAATTTTGCTTCATTCTGCAAAAGTTTGAATTAAACTAATTTTATCCTTGATAATGGTCACAAACGCTCGGAAATTTATACTGAACTCCATACCAAACCTCCGCTGGAGGTATTTAACGACCGTCATACTAATTTCTAGCTTTTCAGACTCATTTATAACCCCACCATTCTTGTTTCATTAAGTTTCCTGTCAAAATTAACTTAGCATAATGTACGTTCCAAGCATAAGAATAAGACTGATCACATTCCTTTTAAAACTTCTAAGACAACTAGGAGTTTGTGCTTATCTTCTAAAGAGTTAAAACTTAGTGCTACCGATTATCAAGTGGTTTTAATATGACGATAATAGTAAAAGAGTTCAGTCGAAAAATAGATATCTATGAAAGTATTCTAACGGTATTTGACCGAGATGTTTAGACCATTCCACAACAAGACAGAAATTTTTATCCGTTATAATCGAAAAAGATGTGAATAAATCAAGTGAAATTTCGTAAAACTAAACACATCATAATGTATTCTAAATGAAATGCAGAAACGTATGTACTCATATGTTATATCAGCCTGAAAAAAATCGGAAATAGGCAAAAATGTGTGTTATACCACTTTTGATGCAATGATAACTAGAACTTATCATTCAATAACTTGTAAAGTTAGTCTGAAACTAATAAACTATGAAAACATTTACCTCTCTTGAAATTATTTCTAAAGAACACATTCTGTTTCCAAAACCTTCTGCGGCCAAACAAAGTCGCTCCGAGCTTCCATGAGAAAAGCAGCTGAGGCAAATAAAGTCCTCCTAAACAAAAAAAGAAGTGAGTATTATGATTATCCATACAGTCCGTAGAAAGGAGGTCTCCTCCTCAGCTGGTAATGAAGACATATCCGAAAGTGATTTTAAAACTTCTTAGGTGTTTTGTAAATCTGGGATCACTGTTTCATTTCAAAGTTAGGTTAGTGTCAAGACCTAGGTATGCGCGATAACGACGAACACCTGTCGAGCGCTTCAGAATACCCGAATGTTAATGAAGTAAATTTTCTCTATTTAAACAAACGTAAAATGTGCTTCAAAGTTTCGTAATAGTTACATTTCTATGATGAAAAAGCGGGAAGTAAATTAAGATTAGCATATCATATTCCGTAAAAATGGCTTTCGGTCAAATTCAACCTTACCAGGATGTATAGGCTCTATATTAAGAAGCGTGTTGTAATCACTAACTGAACACCTGGAACTACGTGAAACTGACTGCTAACAACGGAGGTACATTTTTTATGATATATGTCAAGACACTTCTACTATATGGAGTGAAAACTTGGAGAACTACGAAAGACATGATTAGAAAGATAAACAGTTGTCTAAGGTGTCTCTTGAACAGACATCATCAGGGGTAATCTTTGTGGAGGGAAACGAACCAGCAGCTAGCCTTGGAAGAAATGCTGCAGGTCGGTAGGACACACGGCGAAAATCTGCAACTCGCTAGCGTATGATCCTTGAGGGTACTTGCAAATTTAGGGATATCAAAAGGTGACTAATATTACTAGTTGGATTACGAAAGTCACCGTAACATGTGAATAGGCATGGTTACGATATTGAGTTTATCAAATCTTTCTTCAAGGCGAACAGAACCTTGGTACTGTATTGTGTTTTGAATATCCAGGATGATATACTACATCCTAGTTGGTGACCCTATTAGCGCTATAAAATAGACCGAAAAATTAGGTCGACCAAATCTTATTCAATTTTAAATAGAAATTGCTGCTGTGTTGAATCCCGTCTCCTTTTGCAGCTCAACTCATTTAGCGTTAACGTAAATAATTGCGAGACGTTAATGCTTTGCGTGATTATAACAATAATAGAGATACGTGGTATTCCTTATGACACCTAAGTCTTACATATTTCACGAAAATTATGCCCAAAGTTTGCAGTACTTGCTATACTTTAACGGCGTAATACGAACGTAATTTAAAATCGCAAAAATTAGCAGAATGCAAATCATCACACTACCAACAAGTCAACTTGAGATTCATTAGGCTTGAAACTCGCTGATTGTACGTACTCATATTTTTATCAAAAGATTTTGAAATAAATCGAATTTTGCATATAAAATGAAACCCTCCATTAGAATTGTATCATGCTTCACATTCCTTACTCGTTGATATTTGTCTGATACTGATCATAGTACTTCAATCCTCGCCAGAATCTATGACTTCAGATTGGCGACTGCAGCAGGCTGTAACCCAGATACAAAAATACTACACTGTGGTTGTTCTGGTGGTATTCCCTATAGACATAACCGCTCTCAGTCACGATTCCTAATGCTGGTGTACGTCATACAATTGTCCTTGGGTTCGATTACAGGTTAAAGACACTGATATTTATTGTGAAAAATTGATGATCGTTCTGCCAATATATATCTTAGACACTTTTCTATTTCTATGGGTAGGTTGCCTTACTCGAAATGACAAAATTGTACAACTTTGTATGGACATAAACTCCGAATTCTCCCGGACTTTATGTTTTCAGCCCTCGTCACACTCTCTGTAATCACTAGTCGAGGTACACTAATGGTGCTTGAACCAGAATAAAAAAGTAATATCGCCTTCCAGACAAAATAGAAATTGAGTTTATAGTAGAATTGAATGCCGGTGGTTACGACAATATCAACATACTCTCGACTACTGATACAATAAAATCATTTTGTGGTTGGAATGATTATTTCGGCTCATCCATTTTATTGATATGAAATTTTACCTAAACATATAAGCGTTGGTTTGTTTTAACCACTATCGCCACTGAAATAATGTCCAGAATTCACCTTTACTCTGTTGAGACATCAACTTGCTCAGGACAAGCACTAAATGATTAATCTGCTGATACAACTCACTCTCTTTACAGCCAACACTGCCACAAAAACCGACAACTGATTTTAACAGAAGGGTAAAGTACATATAGCATCAATTACTTGGAATGAGGTCAATCAGTTTATCTAGGTGAATAACCAGTCACTATGATCCTTCGCCCGCACAACATGCAAGCGTCGTATCATGGCTATCTTGTTCATTCCACCTCACGATAGCCAAGTCTCCATGTCTGATGGCTGAAAACCTCATAAATCGAGAAAAAATCTCCTTTCCTGTCATATCAGATGTTATGACAAACAACCTAGATGGACTAGACAGCAGTAGAAAAGCTAAACATAAAACAACATTATGTCAAATGACTTTACTCAACAACTCTGGATACAGACAACAGAGAGCGCGGTTACGCCATTTGGACAATCTATATTGGTAAAAAGCCTGTAACGCTGATTAACTTACTCAAATGAACTCGGTCCAGAAACCCGAGGACGGACGTTGCAGTGGTGGAAAATACGTGAAAACACACAAAGAGTGTCTCTATAAAGATTACGGAGGATTAAGCGGTGAATTATTGGGGGATCAGCAACGTGTGCTGTCCGTTCGAGCTGAGGATCACGGTCCCCTTGTGGTGTGAGCTACTTATAAGTAGTATATGACGTGAGTGTCAACGTAATGTCTGGCAGTAGAATAAGGGGGAAGATCAAGAAAGGAAGAGTTAGAAAGCAATGGAATTTGTATGAAACGCATGAATAGTGACAATGGATTGATGTTTTGCTACAGGAACAGTCCAGTTCGACATGATGAACTGATATTTTGCAAATCAACGATTTACGTTATGGTTTTCCGATTTTACTGAGTAACTCTGTAATTTTCGTTAAATACAATTCCGATGCCCCACCTGTGTTGTCGTTCACTACACCCTGACATGATGGATAACAACGTGAGCTTACAAGTCATGACACTTTCCCCATATGATAGAGTTCACAAAACAAGTGGAGTGGTGATGTACATCGACAGACACTTAAAGGCTGTACCACTACACAGCACGGAATAAATTGATACCAAGCAATCATCCTCTCCCATTTTCAAAGGATAGGATGGGAAAGACAAAGCCAGAAACGCACCGGTTTCATAATGAAATTAGTATCGAAAGGATGTGAAGTACTGGTCAACGAACAAATTCAGTCATAAATGGACCAAATCAACAACAGCCCAGTATGGGCCCTTCGCTTCTAACCCCACCACCATATCGCGGTCTAGCTGGATGAATTACTGGAGCTACATATGCCCGTCAAATAATATTTCTTGTCTCTGCAAAAACCCCTGACACATTTCTGCACGTACTCTTCGCTGACCCATTATTATCTTCGTTGCAAAACTGCCTGGGAAACAGGATATTTAACGCTACGTTTAACAGGGTACAGACCGGCCGGTGGTCATCGACATCGTAAATTTTACGGAAAAACATCCTAAGTTCGTCTTTCCCCCTGATCTTCATCAATGACCTTGCAAACAAACTTATCCTAGTAACAGACTTTTCCGCCGTTATTGCTAGGTCTTCCACATATTTACGACTGTCGACTTTGATGCTCCTATTGACTTGCATGTTTGCTTCTGTGTGTTTACCTGTGCCTTGGCTTTCTCTGCTCTTGTTTGGCAGATATTGATTGTTGCCTTCTAGTTTCTCCTTTCTTGAATCATATCGAGAGTACCAACAGAGATCCATTCCTTGTGATGGTAGTTCTTGTGATCCAGAAGCCCGTGACATGTTGAAGTGATTGCCTCCTTAATCTCTTTCCAATCGTTCTTCATGGTTGCTTCCTCTCCATTGAGTAGATCCTGAAAGGCCTGGAACCTATTGGTGAGAGCTATCCTGAATTCGTTGAGCTTTACAGTATGCCAACGAAACGCTGTATTAGACCCTCGTGATGTTGTCTGCTCTGTTGTCCAGTGCTGCTTTAGTTTCAGTTTCATTTTGGCGACCAGCAAGTGATGATTTGAGGCTATATCATCTTCTCTCTTGGTTTTCGCATCCTCCATGTAGAATCCACAGCGGATTCTGATTTCCGAGAAACAGTTCTAGAAGTTTAGATACGCGCTTTGCCCAGTTAATCCAAAAAGAAAGCAATTTATCTGGGTAAGTAACGCTTCTATTATTAATCAAAAAGGAAACACAGCATTACACTGTTTTCCGTCCAAAATAACACAGTGCTTTTCCAGTTCTGGAAGAATGCTTCCGTTACAATCCGAATTACACCCGTCCAGTCCAGATACACGTTTTACCCGCCAAGATATCAAATCCGATACAGCTAAAGCCATAATTAAGTATCAATTTAAACAACATAATACAGTTCAGAAGGAAACATAGAAACTCCAATAAAGGTACAGAAACAAAAACTATGACAATACAAATATTAACATTCCAAAATGGGATTAGGCAGACCATCAAAATGTAACACAGAAAGAGTCAGTAAGAACATATTACAAATGTATACATGGAGGGATTTTCCCGAAACAAAGACTTCAAAATGGATTCTACACTCCATGGTCCTTCTGCACTTTAGATTGATACAGATATGGTCGATTTGGTTTTGAGTACTGTGATCCGCTGAAATACGTGTAGCTTTATGTATGCGGGAATATTGCTCTGCCGATGAACAGCTTGTTGAAGGCACATAGGTTTGCGAATCTCTCATCGTTTTTGTTCCTTTCTCCCAGTTCATGGCGCCCCATGATGTCTTCATAGCCAGTGTTGTCCATGCCAACCTTTGCATTTAGGTCTCCCATCAGAATAGTCGAGTTCTTTGATGAGCGTCTCTTGACGATTGACTACTGCCTCTCGTACAACTGATCTTTAACGTCGTCATTGTAGTCGTTGCTAGGTGCGTAGCATCGGATTACGTCCACTCTAATGCCCTCTTCTTTGTTTTGAAGGGTGCTTCGATGATCCTGGGTCATTGAGATTGTCATTCTATCGGTTGCTTTCGTGCTTGTTTTAACAGCACCAGTTAAACTCCTCGTGTGTGAAGCGTTTTCTTCTTCATGGTCGGAGTGCAACAGAAGCTCCCACGAAGCTAGTCTCAGTTTTATGACTTGAGCCCAATGCTTTTTACTGATTCCAAGCATCTTCCAGTTGTATCTTTACATCTCTGCAACAACTTAGAATGGTCTTCCGGTCTCCCATAATTTCCGGACATTCCATGTACCTAAAAATGGTTTCTCTGGTTTCGAAAAAGGGCACCAGCCTCGTGACTTTTGAAGAGACTCGGCTTTCATCATGAGAAGTCATAACTCTCCCGAAAGAAAACCTTCGATTTCCCACGGCAGAGTTAAAATGATTGAATTGATCTTTCTGGTTAGCATTTTTTAGCCGGTTAGTTTTTTGTGACATGGGGCCGCTAACCCCATGCCCAACCTTCCTCCTTTATTCAGGCTTATGAGCTCCAGGCGGAGTTTGACAGAATTCAATAGATTTCAAAAGGACCTTACAACGATAACGGAACAGGCAACAAACAGTTGGTTCCCGGTGGATACATAGTAACTTCTCGGACGTTATCTCCATCAAATATCATCCACTTATTTCTATATGGCCCATTTTCACTACCCTTCCTCCTTTTATCCCCACACTTCGATATATTAACAATTTATTAATTTTTTGAATGATTTATGTCTTAAAACAAAGGTTGTCCCTCAGTATTAGAACTTTCTTGGTATTATTTTCCAAAGTGAAGACAATTAACGTCGTTTTCTTTAATGTGGTAGCTGATATATACCAGAATCCATACTACCCTAGACAAACAGAGCCACTCGAATAACAACGCATATATATCTTCCAATAGTGACTATTATGAATACAATTGAGTGGTTATTATTATAACTGATTAGAAATTATTTTAAACCTGGAACCTTGCTAAATCAATGATAAGCGAGCGAAAAGAAACTAAACGGTGTTTACTAACTGGTGACATGTGCACTTTATAGCAGGTATTGGGTTTCGGACGACCTTTTGCCGGGCCATCCGAAAATTCACTTCGTAACGTATTCGAAACTTCATTAATTTACAGTTTCGATTGTCAGCTTGTCTTCATCTCATGCACATGTAATTTCTGATATTTGAAAGTTTCTTATTATAATCAATGTAATTGCATTAAATCTAGCTACCGAGTCGTCTGTCCACCTTTTTCTCTCGTTCTTTACTCTTACAGATAACCACACAGTGCCTCAGCACCCAAGGTACCTTCTGGCTAGACGCAAAGTTACCAAAGGCTGAAGTTACAACTTTTGTGATACTTTCTGTTAAAAATGGATTTCCAACACCGTGTAGGGGGGAAGACTGGCTCTGGTGGTGTGGCATCAGAGGCTGAAGCAAATCGCGACCGTAGGGAACGTTTGCGACAACTGGCACTTGACACAATTGATCTGAACAAAGACCCGTATTTTATGAAGAATCACTTGGGGACTTACGAATGCAAATTGTGCCTTACTTTGCACAATAACGAAGGGAGCTATCTTGCACATACTCAAGGTATTCATGTTTTTTATCAGACTATGATGAGCTTAGTTGGTAAATGCTATACAAAAAATTAGTGCTCTCTGTACATATTGTGCTCTGTATAAGACATCTTTCCTATGTGTTCTCGGATCTCATTCCCGTGACCTTTTTGAGTTGGCTTGATTAATCTTCGATTTAAGATTGCTCACGTTAGTATGGCTTAATCCTTTACATACTCTACAAAACTCAGTAAAATCGTTAGTTATGATGCTGGATTCTGTACGGCTAACTATGGCATTCTCAAGATATGCGTATAACAAAATTAAGATGCAGTAATGTGATAAGTTTAGTTTAATTGTACATAGATTTGTAGACCACAATTTTCTAACAGCAAGTCTATGTTCGCCAAAGTTACTAAATAACCCTAACAGATAGCTTGGTGGACCACTTGCGTCTTAGGTTACCTGTCTGTGCGTGAAAACCCACTAATGGACAAGGCGAAACCGGTGCATCCCCATTACCTTGGCATGCTGAGCATACATGGGCATAGGTGTTTTACTGTGTCCTGGATGTATAAACTTTCCAAGGCTCGGTAAAGATATTTAATACTATCGACCGTTTTATTTTGTAACGTATGTTTCTTTATGCCTTGTTATTGGTGAAAAATTTAGCTATCTAGTGGGTGGTTATACGTAACACAACTACGTAGCAGTTTACCCTGTTCTCTCAACTACAACTTTACCAAAATCATTCACATCACATATCGTTCTAAAGCAGTTATATTCGTGCAAATATAGAATCAGTAATCTATTAATTAAATGTAGGGAGTATTCGTCATAACAATCATTATGTCCTTTTGTTAGTTACAAAACAGTTTAGTTTGTTTACAGCGCGATTCACGGTCCAGTATCTTTATGTAAATGCTTGTTTATCGCCTTTTAACTACAGTAGTGTAAGACTAGATCTACCCGTATTTTATCGTCTTGTATTTGATGCATTTCAGTTGATATTTAGTTGGTTATATTGTTCCTAATGTAGGTTTTAAATGCTGTTTTACCTCAACTTGAAGGTGCAAGTTGTTAATATGTAACTTTGTAATATTATGGTGCCTTCTTTATAGGTAAAAAACATCAGTATAATTTGCAAAGACGAGCTGTTGAGCAGGCTCGCGAGGCTCCATCTACCATGCAGCCAGAGCGCGTCAAAGTAGAGCCAAAGAAATTCATCAAAATTGGTCGTCCTGGATATAAAGTAAGTTTTTGTGCATATTAAAACATAATGTATCCATCCATTCGGTTGTTACATTCTTGATAGTAATTTTAATGTGTTTATTACTTTTCATGATCACATCTAATTAAGTAATTTCGTGCACATCTAATTAACCTTATGGAAAATGTAATTTAGTGGGTTCTGAATGGTACTGTTTGTAGCTGAAGAAGTATTAGTTGAATATTTGAAGGATCTCCGTAGCAATTTTTATTTTTCCAAACTATATAGCATGGTAGATAACTGAAATATGCTTCGTCTTTATTTCTATAATCTGAAATATGTTCTGTTTTCAAATAATCTTAACCAAACACATAATTAGTTATATATGGTTTAAAACTCAACTTCCAGTCAAGTACTGGGAATTTTTCGAGTGAATTCAAGTGGAAGACCAAAAACACAAAACAACGGTGACAGGAAGCGAACTTTCGTATCCTAAGTTACTTTAACATAATGTCAACGTTTTTTAACTACTGTTCGACTATAATGAGCATGTTATTTCAACACAACCAAAACAACCAGCTCAGAGAACGAAACATCACCACAATCATCCACCTGAGCTACAGGTTTTCTCCACCATCTCTATTTCAACATATCCTTGTCTCAAGTCTCAAAGATATCGTAGACGAAATGTATTGTGTAAATCCTGAAATTACTCTAAAAATCCTTAAGAACGATAGGTTTTCCATTATAGATGAGAGAAAATTCGATAGACACATCGTGTCAAAAATATAATTTATAAATCCTCAAACCATCCCAGTCTTCATCGATTAAGTCACACCACATATACGTAGATCTTGAAGAAGTAACTAGTTTTTCATCGTCTTGAGATATTCAAGCTCATTTACCCGATATATTTGTTAAGTGTGTAATGTGTTTCGGGTCTGTAATCCCAAGCAGTAACCAGATCTTGAAGTTAAATGAATCACATATGGATTTCTGAAAGACCTCCATAAAGTCAGAATATATTCACACTAAATGTATTTTGTTTTATATTTGTTTTAAGTAAAGCTAACAAGAACAATTATCCTTAAAAATGTTTTAGGTATAGGTCCGTGTATCTAAACTTATATCATTATTGGTATCTGTTACTAAGTTTGCAAAAAGTAAATCATCTCCATTTGAAACGTTGATGCGTTTCAAGAGCATTTAAGTAGAATAACAATATAGTCAAAGCGTACCATATTTAAATGTATTTAAATTCAGTACCCCATGCCTGTTTGCAGATATTGCTGTATATGGTAATCTCATGCTAATAATATAAACAATTTGAACATGCAAGTCAAAAAAATTTCAACTTACATGAGTTAAATAAAACATACCTCATAAATACCGGTTCCAGGATTCTGATTTCAGTAGTTAAATGTAAAGTATTTTATGTTTCTCAAGGAGTTTAACATAAATTCAGTTATTTCACTAGTGTTTATTTTTCACCTATATCCTTTCTGTTTGCTTTGTTATCCTTTCCATCGTTTTTCTGCACCTATACTGTTAAAGTTGTGACAATCCACTTTATTTGTGCGCAGCGTTCTACGTCTTTCCTTTTGTCAATATATAGTAAAAGTACTAGCAAAGATCTAGTGTCTTTTGTGGATCAATCCCTAGTTTAATAAATCAAACATGTGATTAACTTTTTTTTTTCTGATCAGGTAACTAAACAAAAGGATCCAGATGCTAATCAACAGTCTATGCTTTTTCAAATTGATTATCCAGAAATTGCTGATGCTTCTGGTGTAATACCTCGACATCGGTTTATGTCTGCTTATGAACAACATGTTGAACCACCAGATAAACGTTGGCAATACTTATTATTTGCTGCTGAACCATATGAAACAATTGCTTTCAAAATTCCGAGCCGTGAAGTGGATAAAGACCCAAAAAAGCTATGGACTTATTGGAATTCCAGCTCTAAACAGTTCTTCCTACAGGTTAGTTTGAAGTTGCAATCCCATGAGGAGGGTAGTGCTAAAAAGTTTCGCTGATTTTTGCTGTTTACTCCTAAAATACCTCACTTTAATCTTGTGTAAGTAGTGAAAACAATGGGCAAAATCATTTTAAGGCAATGTTAACTTTCTGAAGGAGAGATTTATGATACTATTCCGATCTTTGTACCTTGGTAACTTTTCAAAGTAAGGTTTAAACGAGTAGCTCATTGCCAAATGATTGTCCAACCACTGACAGTTTCGAGGAGCAATGTTTTATTGTGTAGGAGTAGTCCGGAAGACAACTAGGGGTGGCCAGAACAAAACATGGCAGAAATGCATGAAGCCACTGACAACTGAACTGAGCCACTAATACTTCTACTATATATACCGTATTTGAATAGACAACTGCGTCTCTGTGATAATTTGGTATGGCAACTTGAATTTATGTAGGTACATACGAAGTTCTACGTTACAGCTGACTGACTGTATGGTTTAAAACTAATTTTTAGTGTTAAAATATCTTGTTGTGAGTTTAAACAGTTAAATTTTTGATACATTCCTTCACATTTTGCATCCAACATAAGCAACTGCTAATTTTAACATGTCACCTATTTTAAACAAGAACTTTTAAAATTACGATCTATATTTTTATGCTACATATGCATTGTTAAAAGTTTTTTTATAGAGAAATTAACTTATCTGACAAAACTCCATCCTCTTTAATAATTTGTTCTCGCAGATATTCATTTCTAGCACATTTTTCAATATTGTTAGTGTTTTGACTTCTTTGAACACTTTTAACTTTTTGTGTGACTTTTTTTTTCCTAACAGTTTGCTTTCAAACTAGAAAGTCAGTCATCTTCTACAGCCATGCTTCGTGATTTGGAAATGCAGAAAGCCAAAGCTCAGCATGCTCAACTTCAGCTTCAGTTACCTCCACCGCCGCCCCCACCACCTCCACCTCCACCACATGCTATTGGTCTTCCTATTCCAAGTTTTCTTCTTAATATGCCTATAAACACTAGCTTGACAAACATGCCACCGCCGCCACCTCCACCACCAATTATGGTTGGAGCAAAAGATACCAAGCCCTTATTGCCTCCCCCTCCCCCGCCACCACCTTCATTTTCACTTGGTGCTCCGCCGCCTCCTCCACCACCACCTACTTTTACGGCAAATTCTAATGCTTTAGGGACAAATACTTCCTCAGCACCAATCCCACCACCGCCTCCGCCAACTTCCGTTCAAATGAATGGGAACTAAGTAATCTATTTGTGTACTCTGTTATTATTTCTATACACACAACGAGTTATTTACCTATTTGTTCTTGTATATTCATACCTGTCAGTTTGTATTAATGCATGTGATTGTAAGAAAAATACTGTAATCATCGTTCATTAGGTGTAAGTTTGAAAAATTTTCTAACATCATGGATGGATTTCACTTTATAGTTATTGATCGCTTTTAAGTGGCACGAACTGCTGCAACACAGTAGAGATTTTATTATATCCTCAGGTTGTACTTTTGTTAACTTCAGCGAGTTGTCTATTCAAGATTACGCGTCATTCTTTTTCAAAGGTCTTACATCTATTTACTCGAAAAAGACTTCTTGATATTCGAGTAGAAATGGTATTCGATCCAAATTTTGAAATTATGATTAAATAGAACAGACTTTTTTGTAATAAGTAGCACCATCTATGATCAATCCGGATTCCAACTAAAAGATAAGTCATTATTATTCAGTCCAGGGGTTTCCGAAAGCTGTCCTCTGGTTAATCAGTCCCATACTACAGATCTTACTGCTCGTACCTGTAGAACTTTCCGTTGTTCCAGTCCCATGATAAAGACTTAGCATTACAATTAACAAGTTACTTAAGTTTGTGAATATATGGTTTTACTTTAAGGTCGTCAGAACTACTTGTGAATGTTCGCATCTACATTTCCGGCATTTCAGTGTACGCATAAATAAGACAAATTATTGCCTAATCTTTGGATGACATATCTATTTATGATAATTAAATATAAGTTTTTTAAGCTCCTACGATTCAACTGCAGCTGACTGACAACTGCATCCTAAATCTTAATTCTGCCTCAAGTCATTTTCTAGTAGCACCTATAAATTTAGCGCGTTTTCGCTATCCCTTTTTCCCTGTATGGTTTATAAAAGGTTAACGTGGAGCCTAAAATAAAAACATTTCATTCTTAGTTTTCCTATTTGTAAACAGTGGCAAAGTATGATTTAGATAGTTACAGATGATGTAGCTCCTGAGGTAAGTTTACATCAAAGTGGAGCTACGCTTCACACCAGAGCAACGACAAGTGTTTAACTAAATGAAAATATAAAATCGAAATAGCAGTAGTAATAATCAGAAGACGGAAACGTAAAATATAACAGAATATGTAGTAAGATTAAGGCAAGCTTGTTTGCACTACTCTTTTCTAGAGGAGTGAAATCAAAAGTTCAAACATGTATCGACGAAGATAAATCTTTTTAGCCACTTGAAACTCTACACTTCTTCCAATAAATAAACTAAAGTAACTTTTCAAATGATCGTTCGTAATTGAACTTGCACTATAAGAAGAATCTCATTTGTAGCCTAATGTTTGAATCTACAAACATATATGGTTTGATAACAAAAGTAACTACCCCGTACGCTGGCTACAACAAAGATGTCCAAGAAATCATTTTGAAACATTAATTTGTTGACAAAGCATTGCTACATTGGAACTGACTTAACAGTCCAGTTTATTCTGTTGACATGTAAGGGTTCTAATCAAATAAAAAGGCGAGATCAGGTTTATAACTCTGATATTTGTTCAATGTTACTTCCGTTTTTCAATCCAGCACTATTTCTCGGTGTAATATTTTTTTTATTTTTAACGTTAGTTTGTTCAATATAACACTGATTGTATTTTACGGCGACGTCTATGTAGGATATTTTTTGTATTTATTCGATATAAAATTAGTCTAGTATGGAATACATGCGTTCGCATATTGATTCTGTGCATCTGCACTGTATGTGATATATGTTAATATCAACTAATTATTGCTCTACCGTAACTGTTACATTGACTTGGTGGGTGGGCTTGCCTATCGTAATGACCCAACCGAGCTGTATTGGCTGTAACATACGTTCTTGAAAGTTCTACCATGCCAGACAGGTCGATCGCAAAACGGTGATAATAAAAGCAGCAGCTGAAAGGTCTGAGGGCGAAGTCGTACTGCTGACTGTAGAGGAGGGTGACAACAGGAAGGTGTTTCTCTCGGATAACCAGCATCTGCAGCGATGCTGCCTTCTCACGACGAAGGAAGTAGTTAAAAAAGGTCGACCCTAAAAATGTCACACCTCAACTTCATGGATTTCTGTCTCCTGCGGTCTTTTAAAAAGAATGGAGCTAACTTTAAAAACCTCTCATAAAAAGGCCGTGCGTGACCGGTCTCAAGCAGTTGTCCCTTGGGATCTGCGGTCATGCTCCCAGGTCTCTAAGACCAACACTAACCTAACTTCATTTTCAGATTCCTCAAGAAACACTTCCACGGTGTGGGCAGCCTGGAATTGGTGTCCGCCGTCATTCCCGTAACAGCATACGAGACCGAATTGGTCACGGTCAAATCCTTCCTACACCCCCCAACATCTCTTTCATATCCATTACTCACCCTTCTGACATTCATTTATCACCCCGCACCGCTAATGCAAACGATTCGAGTTCACGAAACCTTATTCCTAGTCTCCTGGAACGCCGTTCTAAACTCTATGTTGAAGCTTCTAATGTTCGAACCTTGTGTCAAATAGGTCGATAGGCTTCATTGGCTAGGACTCTGGGATCCCGTGCCATTAATGTATGCTGCGTCTCTGAAACGCACATACAGCATCCTTGTAAAATCATTAGTTTGATTTTATCACATAGAGAACCAACTCGGTTTACGTTACATGTATCTGGAGGCGCTGCTGCTGCTTTCTGTGGGCCACGCTGGTGTATGTATGTAGTGTGCCGATCTCGAGGTGTTCTTAAGTTTCGTAATTAGCTCGTTCAGACAATCGTTGCCAAATAGCGCCTAACGGTTTTTATAAATCAGAAAATGAATTCGAAGTATTGAATACATTTATTGTGGCACACCACAAAAAGGGATGTCAGACACACCAGCGAGTGGATGTGCGAATGAATGAATGAGATTAAAATGTTCGTATATAGACAAAGAAAAATGCCTGAGTCATCGTGATATTTAAGAGATTAATATTAAAGCGAATAGGATGAATATGTGCGTAGGTGTAAACAATGTTCAGTCATACCAATTCATACAAACCACACAATAATAAAAGCCAATGTTTAACAAATGGCCTGGTTAAATAAATTAACCGAAAGGCTTGACCTAATAAAATGTAAGCGACTTCAAATATATGTGAGGTCACTACAAGCATTATAGCATTGAGTCCTAGGGTAGAACTCTTTTAGACTGGATAACAATAGGTAGTCACTTACGCGCTTTCCGACTAAACTGGACAGTAAGGACTCGGGAAGATAGGGATATTTGCCGTTGCCTCTTCTTCGTATCTGCCTACGCCCCCACTGACTGCAGTTCAAACACCTGGGTGGATCTTATGGTGTCGCGGCTCAAAGAACAGGTATTGGTGACCGTCTGCTGCAGCTGTGCTCAGAAAACCGCCTATTTCTAGCAAGTACTAAATTTAAGCATAAGGAAAAACTTCTTTGGGTATGGTATTCCTTAAATTCGTCACACCGTTGGACCCAACTTGATCACATCTCTATCAGCCACGGATGGAGGGGTTCGATAGAAGACTGTCGCTCTCTCTGGAGCGCATATTTAGATTCAGACCATGCTCTAGTGCGAACGCGTATTTATTTGCAGCTTATTGGACGTAGAAGAGACACCTCTTAGGGCTCTGCTTAATGATAGAATAGCTGAGAACATACTTCAGGAGCAACTGGAAAAACAATTAGGCGGCCATGTTAGTGATTCCCACCTCGAGGCAGCTTGGAAAGATCGGAAAAGCCGCAGAAACAGCAGTTATATCTGCTATGAGGGTAAATCATAAGGTTAAGGAAAAACAGTAGCATCTGCCAAACTGTTAGATGCTCGGAAACTCATCTCGCCTAGCTCTGAACATGACGAAGAGCGAAGTCAGCTTAAGCACATGCTGATAAAAAGCCTACGCAATGATCGAGAACAGTGTTGGGTAACGAAAGCAAGAGCGATGGGTAAGGTACCGGCGATAGGTAACTGGAATCCAATTAGCTAGACTCTCGGAAAAGGATGGGCTTATTATTCATTCTCAACCCAGAAGATAGGACCAATGGGCACAACACTTCAGGTCTCAATTCGACTGGCATTCAGGCACACTTCGGTTGCCTAAGATCTTCAGTTGTAATAGATTTGATCCTATGTGTGACTTACTTGGTCGATTGGCAAGTAGTGATTTCGAGAAATTATCAGCGAAATTTGTAAACTCGCCAACTTACCTTCAGCTAAACTGTCTAATGAACCGACTGGCAATAGATGTATACTACTTTTTAAGACCATAGAATGCAATATCAATACAGTCCGTTCATAATGTCTCAACAACTACCTACTACTGCATTTATTACATATCAATGCGGACTTCTGGTAAATACATATCTGTCTCCTTTAGTACCCATTATTTTAAACACAGCCACTGAAGTCGTAGCGGTGTGTCTCAGTCGAGTCAATGAAGGTGTCAGGACTGCATCATTATCAAGGTGAGATCACATACATATGAGCTCGGTGAGACCCTGGGACGAATACCAGTGTCACAGTACTTCAGCATCCATACCAAATCACCCGACTGTCTTGCAGGAATGATAATGGCAAGATATCGATAGATAAATAATCACTGATCAGCGCGATATTAGAGCGTTCTCTGATTACCAATATCACAATTATAATTCCTTTGTTAAAAGACAGTGGGACCACTGAGAGCAATACATCTTTGAAATTCCCATCCTAAATCACAAAAATCTACATTTAGAACACCGTTAAGGATCAGATACCAATACAAAACCAGTAGTAAAGCAGTATACCACCCGTAATGTGCTCATGAGTCACAAAATGTGATTAGTTTTATTCCGCCCACTTTCAGAGCTTGGAGGAAGATAGCGCAGTTAAAATTTAAACGGTAGTTTCTGATAATTGTTAAGAAACAGAATCGATAATGAAGTGACTCTGTATTTGATTTTTTAGTAAAGCAGATGTTATGATAACATTACTGTTTATTGGTAGAACTTTACAAGAGAAGCTTTTAAGATTTATAGGTTTATGTGTAACAACTATAAGACCGGGTATGGAATCACGTAACAGAAGGATTTAGAATTTGTGATTCACCACTTCAGTGACAACAGATATAAACAAGAAAATACAAAATAAACCACCAAGATGTTTAATATAAAACTGGTGTTTTCCAAAGAAAGCATCACAGATTGTTTTGTGTAAACGATGTAGAGGAACACAGAAATTACGACCTAAAAAGCAAACAGAAACTAAGATTTATATCAAAGCAAACTAAAATTGCTCAAGTGAAATTTCAAGTTAAACCGCAGTTGAACAGTAAGTCAGAAAATTAAAATAAATAAGCTGTACATGGATAGATATCAGGATATGATTTTCAAAGGTACGAAAATACATTCAAACCAAATTTGTCGAGGTAAATCCTGAAGAGAAATGAGATGTCGACAATGACAGGATAATTTGAGAACAGTTAATATATATGTTTACGTGTATATAAATGTTTGCGGAGGATTTTGCTGGTATTCACGAAAAAATTTTTGAGCATACGGATTGGAATTTAACAACCACAGGTTTTCCACTGATTTTCTTGGGGAGGTTCAATCGGTTTTAGTTCAATATCTGCAGAGAAGTTTTGATAAATAAGATCAGTTACAATTTTTCGGATGAAATGATAAATGAATAGAAAATGCAGCATCAGTGGAGCGTATATTTCGTAATTATCAAGGTTAAGGATGAATAAGCTTGAATATACGCATTTTTTCCACAGAGATGTTAGAAATGATACATTCAATGCAACAATCAAATAATTTTGGACAGCTAGATCTCAAATTATGAATATGGTTAAATGTTAATATGAAAAGAACTCTCTGTAAAGATTAGGCTATTAGAAAAAGATATGATAAGTACACAGGGTAGCAAGCATTCGATACCATTTAAAAATCAGCAACCATTGAAGATGGGAAATTCAAGATCGATCTAAAATCTGAAGTGTGAGAACAATCTACTTATATTTGATCACATTGTTTGAATCAACGTTACTAAAAAAAAATGACAAACACACTGATATCCTTATGCATCTTTATAAGGTATATCTTTCCGACTACATACACATCGAACAATTCTTAAAACATTAGCACAAAAATCTGAAAATACAGCAAATCACTACATAAAAGCGCCACATTCAAAACAGAAAATTTATAAACAGGGAAAACCAAACATGAAACCACTTATTTCCCAAAACTACATGTGCATTGGATTAGTATCATAAGAAATGTGCTAAAAGGTGTATAAACCATATTGCACAAAAACAAATGCTTACAATTAAGTGACTTAGCACCAGCAAACTCGTTGGTTAAAATCAGTATCCTTAGAAGCATCGTGTAACTTAACCTCGATGACTAGAATTTTTTTTTAAAAAAGCACGACAAAAACCACACAACAAAAAGCAAATCACAAACACCGATCCCCCAAAAGGAAATTATCCAAATCAAGGAGAAAAGCATTATAAGTATACTTAACATTATTAGTCTAATCTAGATATGAAACCGCTTAATTTTAGGACTGATTTTACTGTAACTAAAACAGTAGTTGATTTTATGCATCCATCTGCAAGTCTATTCCAAGGAGCGCGCACAAGGCAGTGCAGAGAACGTACGTTTGTCGACTTGGTTAGGTTCGCAGGAGTGCATATTTTTTGGAATCGCTGTGAGCCATACGGCAGATAAAATTTATGGTAGTACTCGTTTCCTAACGACAGCATTGCTTACTCGCTTGTCCCGCGATATACGAGCAATGCCTTGAAGACATCCATAATCGAATACTAATAACCTACGAATGTCCTCTACTCTAACCGGCCATGTTTCGCACCCATATAGTAGGACTGGAAGGAAGCTAGGGATTTGAACTTAAGATTCGATCTCCGTCAGTCAGTTACGTAGAACTTCGTACGTACGTACATACCACATTAGCACACAGACGCAACTGTCAATACCAACCCCATAGTATTAGAGGCAGCAGGACCATTAGCAGTAATCAAAAAGATGTGTGGTACGGCAACTTGAACTGATGTACGTACGTACATAGTTCTACGTTGTAGCTGACTGACTGTTCCGAGTTGGATATACAATCATAATACCTATTAATTACTCTACGAATCGTTTACGCATAATCCTATCATGAACTAAATACTGATAACGGACTATTTTGGCTTTATAAACCATCGTATTAGTAACGCATAATAACCAAGGCTATTGTAAATATAATAAAGATCCAGAGCCCCACACATTTAGCAAACTAATGCAGTAGATAATCTTGTGTAGGGGTTAACAGTATCACTGGAATAGACAAACCGACGTAGACTATAAAAGATGTATAAAATGTGTAAAATCTCTGTACTGCTGGCTAAATAGGTAAGGAAACTGGGGGAATATATATATAGAATCAGAAAGGATACAGTCATCATGTCTAGGAGCCGGATTATCTCCATTCGATAGTTCTGTAGCGATCCGACGAAACAACTGAAAAAAGTAGAAGAAATATAAAACAATAATCATTGGCTTATCAGGAATATCAGACATTACTACCGTAAAGCATGAGATGGAACACAAATCAAAAATAACACCACTCTGAGCAACACTTTAACGCGACTAAAAATAACTAGTTACGGAAGCAAATGAAAACAAAAAATCCAAAGTACGTAAGTTAAAATCAAATAATAGATAACGTAGACTACCTCCAGATACAAATTTCTTGTAAGTTTTGAGTGCTAATCAGCTCACTATATCTTAAACAGCACACATGGTTATCGCTTTTGTACAACGTAAATTACACATATACTTGGGTCATTTCGAATCACTTCGATTCTAATGTATGCTAAGGTAAGCGTATATATCAACACGCTTATTGCGAAAATGGTCTAACAAATGAAGTCTCATGGTATATGTCAAAAAAATTGACGCTTCTGTCGCTTATTTCGGTAGATAAATAAACAGAAAAGCAATGGGCTATATATCAAAATAACCTGGATTTTGTGATTTCTTATCGAACTGAATGCTTACGGATTACTTTTAGGCATAACCCAGTTAAGTCAAAAAATGGAAAGTGTGACGTACCAGAAGGCTTTACTACGTCTCAGAATTCAACGTTTAGTAAAATTACGGGTCACTAGTTTTTCTGGCTTGAAATCAACTTTTCCTATGAACTGAGGACACTTACTGCGTATCATATAATCATGTATATCGTTAAGCGAATCAGAACAAAACTATCCGACATGTTTGAACGTTTAACAAACACAAACCAACAAAATAAAAGAGGACCTAATATAGCGTAATAACGAGACGAAATATTATGTCGGTGGATATTAAAAATGAGTGCGGTGAGTAAAACATTTGTGATTCATGGAAAGGTAAACTAGTGTATCAACAATGGAAAATGTTTATCACTTAGGGAACGGATTCATCTTATTTGTGTCGGACACAGCCTAATTTTATAACTGGCCATTTAACGAATTTGCCTAGACTAGACCACGACGCGAGGTCACGGTTGGAAGAACTAGTTCTTTATACACAGAAGAGGAAAATTTGAAATGAGGACTGCACATTTTAATCATGCGATTGACTATAAAACAAAATTACTATCTAATTACTCACAGCTTTGACATTATATCCAGCTTTTGCGCTTGTTTCAATAAACATAACATTTAGATGACTAGCCAGCTGCTCACCTTCTTCGGTAGTCACTTTTCTGCAACAGATAGACTCATGATGCTTATATGTACCTTTTATCAGATAAATCCGTTTTGTTGCCAACGAGCATTATGATAACATCACTGCCACGTTCATTCCTGACGTCGTCAATCCACTTATGAATTGCATTGAAAGAATCAATGTCTAAAAGATAGAGAGCGCAAGTGAAACATACTGCATATGTCATAGACAACAACCGCTACTGAAGAGTCACGTATGTAGCTGGGAATTAAACTTCGAAAACGTTCTTGTCCTGCAGTATCCCATAATTGCAGACGAATCTGATAGGTTAGTTAGGAATCTTAAACTTACAGTTCGGTCTTCGAGATACATGGTTTTCGATAAGAAATCAATCCCAATTGTTGCCTTAAATGTGAGAATAATATAATGGTATTATTTATTGTACTTGGTACAAATTGTCAAAAGTTTCATACATAAACCTAGTTATGAGTGACGTCTTCCCGACTTAAATTAAAATATGTTTTGACAGTTTAATAAGAATTTACCACTTTGTTCTCCTAAAAATACAAGCTTAAACTTTCGCAAAGGATTGTTAAAGTCAGCCATCGCAAAAGACCAAGAACTAGCCACGCGAATTACCGCCACAGGCGAATTTCCAATATCCAATGTCTTTTGCACTAGCTAATGTAAAACGATTGGTTTCTTTATGCTCGGTTCTTCTTCCTTTGGTACGATTACAAGTGTTTAGTAGTGTCCAATGGATGAAGGTCTAGCCACTTGACTGCCTGATTCTAGTCAGATGGAAGTTGTTTGTGCCTTCAACAAGCTGCTAATCAGCGGCACAATATTCCTACACAAACGCACACACAAAGCTTCATGGATCTCACCGGATCACACTACTCAGAACCAAATCTACCCTATCTGTAACCTGTAAATACTCAATATGTATGCATCCATGTTTCTGAGTGACTAAATTTTCAGGTTTTTTAGGACTACATTGGATATCGTCTCGTATAGAGGATCAAGTGGAGCTTTTACTTGGTTATGTGCATGTACTTACTTACTTGCTTAAGCCTGTTACCCCCAATGGAGCATAGGCCGCCCACCAGTTTTCTCTAACCAACTCTGTCCTGGGCTTCCTTCTACAGTTCTGTCCAATGTTTGTTCATTCTTCTCATATCTTTCTCTATTTCTCGGCGTAATGTATTCTTCGGCCTTACTCTTTTCCTTTTGCCTTGAGGGTTCCATGTGAGGGCTTGTCTCGTGACGTAGTTACGTGCTTTGCGTAGTGTGTGTCCTATCCACTTCCACCGCTTCTTCCTGATTTCCTCCTCCACTGGAATCTAGTTTGTTCTCTCCCACAGTTCGTTGTTGCTAATGGTGTCTGGCCAACGAATGCGAAGTATTTTGCGTAGACATCTGTTAATAAACACTTGTATCTTCTGCATGATGGCTTTGGTAGTTCTCCAAGTTTCCGCTCCATACAGTAGAACTGTCTTAACATTTGTATTGAAAATCCTGATTTTGGTTTTGTTTGAAAGTTGTTTGGAGTTCCAGATATTTTTCAACTGTAGAAATGCAGCCCTCGCTTTGCCAATCCGTGCCCTCACATCTTCATCGGATCCACCTTAGTTGTCGATTATGCTGCCAAGATATGTAAAGGTGTTAACGTCCTCCAAGGCATCTCCATCAAGAGTGATTTGGTTGGTGCACGTTGTGTTGCATCGGAGAATTTTGCTCTTTCCTTTATGTATGTTGAGACCTACTGCTGCAGAGGCTGCTGCTACACTCGTCGTCTTCTCTTGCATTTGTTGTTGAGTGTGCGATAGAAGAGCCAAGTCATCTGCGAAGTCCAGATCGTCCAGCTGCGTCCTTACTGTCCAGTTGATACCGTGCTCCCCTCCAAACGTCGACGTCTTCATAATCCAGTCGATGACCAGGAGAAAGAGAAAGGGTGAGGGTAAGCAACCTTGCCTGACACCGGTCTTCACCTCGAACGAGTCTGTTGGCTATCCTTCGATTTTGCAGTTGAATCCATCAAAATAATTCCGTATGATATTAACTATCTTCTCAGGCACACCGTAGTGTCGAAGAAGCCTCCACAGTGTTTTCCTATCCACGCTATCGAATGCTTTCTCGTAGTCGATGAAGTTGATGTACAGTGGTGAATTCCATTCAATTGATTGTTCCACAATGATCCGTAATGTAGCAATTTGGTCAGTACACGATCGATCCTTACGAAATCCGGCCTGTTGATCTCGAAGTTGGGCGTCTACGAAGTCCTTCATTCTGTTTAACAATACCCTGTTAAAGACTTTGCCTGGTATTGAAAGAAGAGTGATGCCTCTGTAGTTCTCACACTTGCTCAGGTCGCCTTTCTTTGGTATTTTGATGAGGTATCCTTCTTTCCAATCTGAGGGTACTTGTTCCTCATCCCAAATCTTCTTGAAGAGGATGTGAAATGTTTTCGCAGTTGCTTCTACATCTGCTTTCATTACCTCTGCTGGAATGTTGTCTGGTCCTGCTGCTTTGTCGCTCTTGATTCGTCTGATGGCCATACTGATCTCCTCAATTGTAGGTGCGCCAATATTAATTGGGGGGGTCTGTGGATGCTGCTTCGATGTTGGGTGTGTTCAGTGGAGCTGGTAGATTCAAGAGTTCCTTAAAGTTCTCTACCCACCTATTTCGCTGTTCTTCAGTGTTGCTGATTATTTTCCCTTCCTTGCTTTTCACTGGTCGTTCTGGTTTACGATAGTTTCCGGCGAGCTTCTTTGTTGTTTCGTACAATTGTCTCAAGTTTCCTTCTCTTGCATCCCTTTCCGCCGTCATTGCTAGATCTTCCACATATTTTCGTTTGTCAGCTCTGATGCTCTTCTTCACTTCCCTGTTTGCTTCTGTGTATGCAGCTTGTGCGGTAACTTTCTCCGCTCTTGTTCAGCTGACATTGATTGCTGCCTTCTTGTTCCTCCTTTCTTCAATTTTCGCAAGAGTACCAACAAACATCCAATCCTTGTGATGGTACTTCTTGTGACCCAGAACTTCGTGACATATTGAAGTGATTGCCTCCTTAATCCCTTTCCAATTGTTCTCCAATGTTGCTTCCTCTCCATTGAGTAGATCCTGAAAGGCCTTGAACCTATTGGTGAGGGCTATCTTGAATTCGTTGAGCTTTACAGTATCCTGAAGAAAGGCCATATTAAACTTGTGTGACGTGGTCTGTCCCGTTCTCCAGTGCTTCTTTAGTTTCAGTTTCATTTTGGCGATTAGCAAATGGTGATCTGAGGCTATATCAGCTCCTCTCCTGGTTCTCACATCCTCCATAGTCCTTCTGAACGTTTTGTTGATACAGATATGATCAATCTGGTTTTGAGTAGTGTGGTCCGGTGAAATCCATGTGGCTTTGTGAATGCGTTTGTGCGGGAATATTGTGCCACCGATGACCAGTTTGTTGAAGGCACATAGGTTTGCAAATCTCTCACCGTTTTCGTTTCTTTCTCCCAGTCCATGTCGTCCCATGATGTCTTCATATCCAGTGTTGTCCATTCCAACCTTGGCATTAAGGTCTCCCATAAGAATCGTCAAATCCTTTTGTGAACATTTCTCGACGATTGACTGTAGCCTTTCGTAGAATTGATATTTATCGTCGTCATTGTAGTCGTTGGTAGGTGCATAACATTGGATGACGTTCATTGTAATGTCCTCTTTCTTTGTTTTGAAGGATGCTTTAATGATCCTGGGTCCATGAGATTCCCATCCTATTAGTGCCCTTTTGTGCATGTTTGGACAGCATCAGTGCAACTCCTTGTATATGTGAAGCATTTTCTTCTTCATGACCAGAGTATAACAGCAGTTACCCTGAAGCTAGTCTCAGTTGTCCTACTTGTGTCCAATGTGTTTCACTGATGCCGAGCACCTCGAGGTTGTATCGTTTCATTTCTGCCGCAACTTGAAATAGTCTTCCAGTCTCCCACAATGTACGAACGTTCCATGTACCTAAAAAAATGTTTGCTCTGGTTGTCAGAAGAGGCATCGGCCCCGTGACTTCCGAGGGAACTCGGCTTTCATGACGAGACGTCATAATTCTTCCTCCAACTCCCAGGGCAGAGTTAAAATGGTTTGAATTATTTTTTCTGGTTAGCGTTTTTTTGGCAAGTTAGATTTCGACGGAATGGGGTCGCCAACCCCATGTCCAACCCTCCTACTTTATCCGGGCTTGGGACCGGCAGTAGCTTTGAAGGTTCTACTGACGGAGTTGCTACTTGCATGTGCTTCATACATAATGACAAGTTTAAGTTTCGGTCTTTGATCTCACAGCTGATTCATGTAGTTTGCTAGGTAAAGCTTTTTAATCTAAACACAAGGATTGATAAACCGACCTAGAAGCCCTCAAGTCGTCACAAAACATTAACAATCACACCTGACAATTGTTCTTGTTCTTAACAACAATAATGATATGAATTGTCTACTGATTTGGATTTCAGTGTTAAAATAGAGCATCTTTTAACTAACAACAGAACGGTTCTATTATCTCATGAGCCATAGGATGATATAGTGTGCACTTTATTCTATTGGAACTCCAAAGTTTCTATAGGATGTTAAATGGCTCAGATTTGAATCGGGCTCCTCTATTAGTTATTATTGTGACAATTGTAACCCAGTTTTGATTGAAAGCTTCGGACACTTTCAGCTGTGATGTCCGTTTTTGGTGTAGTTACTGACAATCTTGTCGATCGATTTTTGCAAATAAAGAAATCAGCAAATAGTTAAAATCGTTCAAACTCGGCAAAGGACCTGCCAAGTATTTATGAATGTGTGTAAGACATTCGTCTGTCTATAAAAAAATCCAACAGATGTAGTTGTATCATGGTTAGGATTAGACTGTTGACCTACAGAACATTACTTGACCCACCTGTGAAATTCTCTCACTACTTCTTAGTAGTCAGGGTTCGTCCGCTTTTTCTTGTATCATACCGGCTGAGCTAACTATTGATAAAGTGACCATGTTCTTATTAGTTAGAACATATTTTCCATAGACAGACATTTTGAACCCGTCATTTTTACATTGGGCAGTTTTACCATTGACTTCTGTTGTTCTCTTATCACCTTGACTGTGAGCTTAGATTCAATTAATTATAATTTATTGTAGAATCACATTTATATTGTTTTTATAAAGTATATATATAACCAAGACAGTCTTCCGACTTAAATAGTTCTCGAGTGCTTTATTCACTTGAATTCAATCGCTATTCCAGAGAATCTAACACAACTTTTGTACGTCTTCCTGTTAGTTAGGTCATATGTATCTAGCATCGAATAGTCTAGAGAGAGCTTTCGCGCCAGGATGAGATAAAGTAAAGATATAATTCAATATAAATTTTCCTATACTTTTGGGGTAGAATGCTCGAGGTAAGCCTTCTATTTCGTCACAAAACATCCAAAATTCTGGTTTATTTCTGAATTGTGTTGGTTTTCAATCGTGAGAATGCAGCCGACACTAAGTTGACCTGACCAGTGACATGTGGAACTTCACTAAGGAACCGAGATATAATGTAAAGGCCTTAGATCTACCGAGGCCAGATTTACCGGATTTAGATTTCAATGCAACTGTCAATGATTTGCAATCAATGTAAATTATGAATGCCATATCTTCCAACATGTACTGAAAATGCTCGGTGATTACGTAGATTGCGAGTTCTCGTACGAAAGTAGAGTAATAAGCGAATGACTGGACTGACAAGGTCGCAAAAAGAGAGAATAATGACTAGGGCTGAAATGACGAGCTGGTTAGTCCGAAAGCTGGGACAAGCCATTAGGGTTCATTGTATTTAGGACATACCGCATTATAGCTTCGATAGCCTTGAAAATCCATTTAAAATCGTCTGGTTATACCTGAAACGAATCTGTCGACAGCTGTATTAGTTGTGCTTAATTAGCTGTGAATCGAAAAAAGGTAACTAAACGTAGAAAAATTCTAATTCGTAGTCAAGAACATAGCTCGAGATATTGCTTATCGGTCGCCATATCCTTAATTGGTGTAGTTACTTCTGAGTTAACCGTATATCCGAGGAACTCGAAGTAAGAACTTCGAAAACAGGCCTTTTTGATATGTTCTTTCCATTTTCATCTAGCCTTTTGAAAACAATTCTCACATGTTGTATATATGATGCTGATTCTGAACTGGAGGCTAACAGATCGTCTATATATTCTTGGGCGAAACACATAACTCGAGGCATATTATCTATACATCTTTGATATACTTGAGCCGCGTTTCTAAAGCCAAATTGTATGCATACAAACTCGAACAGTCGGAATAGAGTGATGGTAATCGTGTGTCCACCTGTGTCCACCAGAAATTTTGAGCCCCAATTTCTGTTATATATAAAATACGCGACTACCTGGAAACCCCTCCTCTGTAGAAGGATCATTTGTCTCCCCTAATCTTCGGAGTCTATTTAGGTCAGTTTCTCCGAAACTGGTTGACTTGAAACCAAATTTCCTAGGATGCCGACTGAACTGTCCGGATAGTTCAGGTGTCTGTGACCTGCCTTCTGTTAGCACATTGGGGCGATAGGTTATTTTTAGAACTAACAGACCTTTCAGCACTCGAATGAGGATGTTAATGTCAACTTTTGATACAATGTTTTAATCCTAACTGATGTATTCGGCTAGCCCATAACTACCTTACATAGGCTCTTACAACCTAACGTCAAAACTACTTAAAACCGTTTTCACTGTTCACCAGTAATTCAATAAAAATCTCTGGCATCAGATCAGATTACCCTAGGAGGATATTTTTCTTTTGGAATTTACACAAAGGAGAGGAAACAAAAGAGTACTCTGACCAAAAAGCTAACACTATTCAGCGGACATGGAATCTTCAAACTGGCAGACTCTACACTACAGAAGGATGGTAATAATGTATACTAACAATTTATAGCAGTGTTAAAGGGGGATATGAGAAGGTGCTTAACATTTAAATATATACTGACGAACTCATCAGTTATTTTGTACTTACCATTAAAAATTATCATGAACTCTTATGTATCAATACGTGTTCACGAGTCTGTGTGTCAGATGGACTTAGTTTATTAAAGCTAAGTTCTATTTATCAAAATCTCTAAAACCTGTTCAAGTCGTCCGGCAAGCAGATAACTATATAGAACAACGTGCAGAGACACACTATAGCTACAGGCACACAACATATGTAAATCAACTGCAAACTATCAACAGGTACATGTGACAACTGCTCGATTATATACATTTCTTACAAAATATTGCCTGGGCAGGATTATGCTTATTAATGTTAGTGAAAATAAGAAAAGATAAACCAAATTTAACCATAGTGTGCCAAAGCCTAATCATTATTGTACAGGACGTAAAGATAATCTTGAAAGTCTACAGCACGAAGTTCACTTGGATAAGCTGATAATAAGGACCTCAATGTAAATATCAAGACATCACTGCCGGTTTTCATAGTGATAAGCGATATTTGAAACTTATGATTGAAGAAGCAGCATAATAAGGACCTTAAATCAGGATTACCAGTAACTCTCTCCTATTACTTAGAAGCGTATTACGAGGAACATGTGATCCTCTAGGTCTTCCAAACAACATTTTTAGCTTTTGCTGAGAACTGCCTATCATCTGATGCCGTAGATTATGAAATGGGTATCAATTCCTTTTTATGTGGTACTAAACACAAAGCAAAGGGGGAGGTGTCAATATAAATTATCGGTCACTGAATAGAAGTGATGCCGAAAAACCTTGCACCAGTTAAATTGCTGGTACTGTGCAGACGATACTCAATACATAACCAAGGGGGGTATACCGTCTATCTACGACAGATAACCTTCGTGAAGAACAAAGGGATATCCGTGATATCTGCTGTCACATTTGAAGTTCGACCACACTATCAAATAGCTGTAACCTTACCGAAAGGAAAAGATCCGAGAGCAAAGAAATCAATCGGTCTATTCTAGTTGGTGTAAAAGATGTCGGATATAACTAATTATTAGGAACCTAAACATTTCGTCACTGAATCTCAGGTAAAACGGCCTTTACCTTTACTGGAACTATTGCAGTAGAGTGGTCACATTATTTATTTTCATACGAAAGACCTGAAATACCAAATTGTTAACAAGGATAGAGGACAAAGGCATCATACGGTTAAATGTATCCCAACTAAAATCTGTCGCCTTTTCAAAGGTCAGAACGTCTCGAAAGGAAAACCCCCTCCAATGAGGGTAACTCTTGACTCAGCACGACTAGCTGAAGACATCATCCTTTCGTCCCAAAGACCATCGGTCAAATTGTCCTCGCTGATTCGTATCAGGCATGACAAGCCATGGTCGGTACGTGCAGCAGCCAGAACTGCACCAGACACCCAGGAACAGACCACCATGGTAGTTCACGGCATACCCGAACTCACCAACGGTAACCCGGACGAAGCACACGAGCACGATGTGCAACAGTGGCGATGGCTATCGCGTAGCCTATCCCTCCACACCCCGATGGCAGTCTGCATCTCCAGGTTGCCCCGCCCGTCACACCTTACGTCTATCAAGTCACCACGCCTGATAGCTGTAACACTCAGGAACCGGGAAGACCTGACCGAAACACTACAAGCTTGGTACAGTTCGAAGAACGAATTACCTAGCCACATCAGATGTTGCGAGAGCCGACCTAGATCTGTGAGACAACAACAGGGAGGCCAAAATGAACGCACACAGCTGATAGTTAAACTCGGTCAACTACCTCGAGATGTGAGTGAACCAACCGCGCAGGCAAAAAACCTGCAGAGGCCAGTTCCCACAGAACTGGCCGACTCGGTTTAAATAACTTGTCTGAAAACCCGACTAAGGCTGATGCTGCAAATGTGCACCAGGTTCAGAGACAAACCACCAAGTGCCTCACTAGCAACGTAAGAGGACTAAGGGGTAAGCTGTTAGAAGTCAGGAATATGCGCTCTCAGATGGATCTGAAGATCATAATCCTAACAGAAACATGGCTATCCCCCGACATTGCCGACGCAGAAGTGGGCTTGCCAGGCATGACAATCTTCCGAAGCGATAGGGAACACCAAACTGGAGGTGGAGTGGCTATATATGTAAATAACCACTTAAAAGCAGAGCGGCTATACAACACCCAACTAACTGAGGTGACAGAATCATGTTGGTGTTGGTTCCACTCAAATGGCACGAAATACTTGATTGGAGGGATCTACCGACCTCCTTCGGGTACTAGGGCCCAGAAAAGCAAACTGGTTGACGTAATTCTGCAACTGCCACTCCTAGGGTTTGATCAAATACTCTTAGCCGGAGACTTCAATACCCCATCTTTAAATCTCAGCAACCAGAGTATCACCCCCACTGGTTGGTTCCAAAGACAACTTGGTACAGCCATTAGAAGCTCTGGCATGACTGAGCATGTACGCAGCGCCACTAGGTGGACTAAGGAAGGGAAGTCCTCAAACCTAGATTATCTGTTAACGAACGACCAGCTCCTGGTTGAGGATGTTAACATCCGCGCTCCAATAGGTAGTAGTGACCATGGCACAGTCCTGTTTAACATGGTCACAAACGAAATGCTGACACCGGACAATAACGAGCCTTACCTCTGCTACAGTAGGGCAAACTACACACGCATGAGAGAGGTGCTCCTACATGCCCCATGGCCACGGGAGTGGCGGAGGCTGACAGTAGATGATCACTGGCAAGCAGTGAGAGATATCATCCAAAACGCTGTCGTAGACAACGTACCTCAATCACACCCAAAACACCAGAACAGAAGAACCTGGGTTAGGCGCGGCACGGAACGCTTGCTACAGGCGAAGAGGAAAGCCTGGCACAAGTGGAAAGTCTCCTTGAAGGATTCCGATCGCAGTTCTTACTTGGCATTTAGAAACAGATGCAATACCAAAGTTCGAAGCGACAGGAGACAATTCCAGACGATACTAGCCGCCAGAATAGAGGCAAACCCGAAACATCTGTTTAGGTTCATGTCCAAAAGAAAACCTACTAATCAAGGGTTGTGCCCCCTAAAAGGGCCTAACGGAGAAGACCTCACCAACCTAGAGATGGCCGAAATCTTCAACACCCATTTTTCTGATCAATTAAACCAGGCGCCTACATGTTCAGAGTATTACGCCAACCCAATGCCAGCTGACGGCTTAGGGAACATCCGTATCACTTCTGACCTAGTATTAAGGAAACTAAAATCCTTACGCCCAGGTAAGTCACCAGGTTGTGACAACATCCGCCCTATAGTCTTGCAACAGTGCGCTGAAGCCCTCTGTTCACCGTTATGCAACCTGTTCAGGCATTCACTGGAGTCACACCAATTCCCAGCGGAATGGAAACAAGCTACTCTCACTCCAATCTTCAAAGGAGGAGATAGAAAGGACCCAGCCTGTTACAGACCAGTCGCACTACTACCTATATTATCAAAGGTTATGGAAGGGCTAGTGGACGAACAAATGAGGGAGTACATGGACAAGAATAAAATACTCCATGAAGCTCAACATGGGTTTCGGAAAGGCAGGTCGTGTGCATCTAATCTTCTCATCGCATGGGACAGTTGGACATCCTGCTTGGACCGTAAAATACCAGTGCACGTAGTATTTCTCGACTTCGCAAAAGCCTTTGACACAGTGCCCCACGCACGCCTAATCGAAAAGGTTGTGGAAATGGGCTTCACTGACCCACTCGTATCTTGGCTCAGAAACTACCTTGAGAATAGAAAGTTTCGCACCAAGGTAAACAGGGTGCACGCGAGTTGGAGAGTATCCACTTCAGGAGTTTCACAGGGGACCATCCTAGGCCCACTCCTCTTCCTGATATTCATTAACGACCTGCTAAGCTTAGTTAGCTCACCGGCACTGATCTACGCAGACGATGCGAAGATCTGGAGGTCCATTAAAAGCGAAGAGGATCCGACTGAGCTTCAAAAGGACCTTACATCCATTGAGAAATGGGCAGTGAAAAACGGTTTAAAACTCAACCAACCAAAGTGCCATGTCATGCATTTCCTGCCTCATATGACGCAAACCACCTACACTCTCAATGGAAGTCCGCTCCCTAATGTCTCCTCAGAGCGCGATCTTGGTTTAATAACCACAGAAAGCCTCCACACGAGTCCGAACTATGTAGGGGATGCAGCCAAGGCAAATGCGACTCTTCACTTTATGCGAAGACAGCTTGGTGCTATAACCCCGAAATTATTTTTAACCCTCTTTAAGACGTACGCGCGCCCACACTTGGAGGTTCACAACGTCATCGCACCCCCTCTGCTTAAAAGAGACATTAATCTCTTGGATCGAGTGCAGAGACGAGCAACGAAATGGGTGATAGGGTTGAAAAATAAACCGCACGACGATAGACTCCAGCTCTTGGGATTATTCCCACTGAGCTACAGGAGAATCAGAGGTGACCTGATTATGGCGTACACCATATTAAACACGCCCAACCATCCCAATGTGAGCATCTTACCGATGCATCACCACCACTCCCCTCGAGGCAATCCTCAAAGGATTGCACATCAAAGAGCAAACACTCAGGTTCGTGCACACTTTTTCTCATTGCGAGTCGTCGCAACTTGGAATGCTCTCCCAGCCGAGGTAGTTACAGCCCCCTCAGTGGACTGCTTTAAGAAGAGACTTGATAATCACGTACTCACATGCGGACTATCATCTCCCTCTTGGATAAGCTGTGCCTGATGCATATCTTGAGACCTGCTAGTTGTTACCATTGCCATCTCCTCAGATCACTTAATTAATTTAACTCGCCTATTCCTCTCCCTTGCTTACACTTCGGTCCTCTCTCACAATCTTCACTACCAATTAATAAACTAAATTCATCTATATATTACTCAGTTCTGAAATTTTACTCATATTATCATTCTAATTTACCCTTATTACCCTTATTACTCTCCACATTGCAACTAACTGATCTCCGGTTTGGTAATGTGACGGCTGCTAGTATCCAGAAACCCTACTGCCCTGAAACAAACGTTTCATTCAAATCCCGAGACATACAAACTCACAACCAACTGACTAGAATTAGACAGTCGAGTGGCTAGACCTCCATCCATTGGACATTACCGAACACCTGGAACCGTACCGAAAGAACAAGAATCGAGCGCGAAGAAATCAAATTGGTTTACACTAGCTCGTGAAAAAGATATTGGATATTGGACAAATATATTGTATTTTGGGCAGTTTTCCGAGTGGATGATTTGAGGCTGACGTAACTGAATACATTGGCATAAAAATATGTACTTGTGGCGTTTAGTGGTTTATACTATGCGCCTCCAGTTTCAATTTTTGAGTTGCTCTATTTCAGGCTTTTGTTATTTTTGACTGTTTTCTATTGCTTGCCTTCTCAAATTTAAGCCCATTCACGCGCTTGTTTGGTGGTTGGCCAACCTTTAAGCCTCTTCCAGTTTTCAACAGTCGCAACTCTGCATGCTTTCGTTGTTGTCAATGTACCTTTTGGCTGGATACGCAGCGCTAAAAGGGACTGGTCAGCTGAAACCATTATTGCAACTAAAGTATATTTGGAAGCGTTCCGAAAGTAAAAGAATCGAACGCAAAGAAAAAGATATTGGATTCGCGTAAATATTAAGTGTGCATAATGAGCAGCGGGAAATACCTCATAGTTGGGTCATTCCCGCCTTTTTACCTTCCGATATGTAGCATTTAGTTTACAGATACTGTATGAACAATTGGTAATCATAGAATACCTATTGGCTTGTGTACCTCTTTCTAGCGCGTCTCAAAATTACCACAACTGTTAAATCGCTGAGACAACTTATGCCACTGAATATTCCTCCGTTATCATAAGTGATTATTATGGCATCGCTTCAACAACTTGAAGGATGAAATTTGTCAAACATTGCTAGACTTAACAAAACTCATGTTTGTAATTGTCTTGAATAAACCGCTTCTGCAAAAACTTGTAAGTTGTGTTGGCGTAATAATCGTTTTATAACAGAATAACCTTTAAGTGCCCCAAAACCTCTATCACTAATCATTGCCTGTAGATCGTTATCGAGTAAAAGCGTCTTTGCATACTTCTCCAAATGTCCGGGATTGTTTATAAATATAGTCAAGACGATAATAATAAATGTATGATTCCCTCTCTTTAGATAGTGTATAACTGGCAGATTAACACTTCTTAGTTTCCATCCATAAGCATTTAATCACGAAACCATAGTTTCTAGATTATAACCTTCGTTTGTTGGCATCAAATTTGGTAGATGAACTAATCAGATAGTCCCCTTTTTGTTGTTTCCTTAAAATAGATTAGTATGTTTGTTTTCCATAAACTATCCATTTATAAGCGTTGTTTTACGACTACGAACTAAGAACTTGTTTGAAATTTGTCATCGTTGTCTTCAGATCGTCTCTAAAGTCTGCTTTCACTCTAGTGCTGCAAACAAACTGTTAGATTCTCCATTTCTGTTTAGTCACTCTATTAATTTTAATTTAGGTTGGCAATCAAAATGTATTAGTCAGTAAGTCTACTTTAGCACTAATTTACGATGAAACCACCCTTTCGGCTAATCTTGAAGCAACAGAGATAACTATACGATTTATTACCCTCAAAAAGAGTATCAATATATTTGGACTTCACCACCGGGCAAATTTGACATATTAGCCAGTTTGGAAATTTAAGAGAGATCAATAATAGACGAGAAACTTATTATGCGAAATTCGCTTGTCCAAATGGTTGTGGATGGGACCGGAAAAGCTTTTGCCAAACAAGCTTATGTATCTAGTCGTTTACCGATGCTTCTTGGTGGGAATCTAGTCATCTGAAACAAACAGAAGTATGAGTACATTAGTACAGTACATTGTTTTGATTTCTCAAGAATATTTAAAGTCGCCTCTTGAAAATTTCTCGTAATTTGCTTGGACCACCTGAGTTTGTAGTGGATTCCATGATTTGACTACTGATGTAAGTGTAACTACAGTCCGGTTTCCTGCATTGTACACTCCATTTCTGAGTACCTCGCCTAAGGTTAGTTTTAAATTAAACTTAAATAGGCATGTTAAAGGGTGATCAGGAGTGTTTGGGAACCTATAGGTCGTTAAAAATTCATCATTAAGTAACCTATACTCTGATAGGTTAAGATCGATTTAAGGGCTTTTTTATAGGGCCTGAATCAAAGTCTCCGAAATGATTCCTTGACGCTCCTTCAGAAACGTTTCAGAGTATTTTCCTTTTGGAGTGGAAGAGATATTATATTTACGTACTCTAAATGAGGCCGAATAAACCGAAAATTTAGGTGAAAAGTTCTGCTATCAGTTAGCGTAAGTTAAGCGAGGTAGAAGTTCTATTACTGTTCTGTGAGACCCGACTAGGACTAGTGCATGTCGTCTCGTCAAGCCTCCATGCATTGGTTCCCAGCTTTTTTGAACTGCTCGTATATACTGTTGTCAGTTTGTTTGAATTCCACCCAGTAATATTGTTTTGTTCTGAGAATTTAGAGGGTGTAATTCCACATGATCCTAGGTTGCTTGCAACTTTTAGGGACCGTTTGTGGGACAGACTGATTTACAGCGTTTGAGACTGTGTGCATTTAAAAAAACCCAATGAGCAACCACATCACACTGACAATGGCCTTCCTAGCTCACCTGCTATAGGTTTTACATCGTAACTAACATCCGAACTTTTGAAACTCCAATGAGTGTCATCAGGAGGAGGTTTTAATTAAATTTCGCAAATAAAACTAGTGCTTAGGACAGTTTGGTCACTTTTTAATAATAGAGCCAAGATTGATTGGTTGTCATTTAGAAAACCCCTCTGTGAAGATGCAGCCTAAGTGCGTTAATGTGTGGCTGTATGTTCACCAAATTATTGGCCTAGTTCCTCAATAAGATTAAATACACTAGTTTTATCAGAAATCCCCAGTACTGAAATTTTTTAATTTAATTTCTGTCATAAAACGCTAGTAGCCGTACAACATATGATGCGGAATTCTACGTTTTTTATTGCTGAATTACACGAAGATAGTTTTAAGATCAACCAAGTATGTCTAACCCCAACTGTATCGTCGAGCTATGTTTTGCGATGTAGGAATAGGTTGGACGAAAGCTAGGGGCGACCAGTCCAAAACATGGCAGAAATCCATGAAGTCACTGACAAGTGGACCGAGTTATGTCGGTAGGCGTCGACTACCTGGTTTGGGTCCGGTAGATGATAGTAATCGATGGTTAGAGACCCCGAATGACGTGGCTTAAAACCGTTTGCAATGGTTCAGGTGCATTCATTCTTTGTATTCTTTCAAATCCTAATCTTCTGAATTCCTCATAACCTTTTTCTTTCTTCCGGAACAGTATCTTCGAACCCTGATCTCTTCGATTACTGCTTATACTTCTACTACATCTACTACTACGGGATTTGAATTGACAATTACATCTCTGTGCTAATGTGGTATGGCAACTTGAACTATCGTACGTACGAAGTTCTACGGTGCTATTGATTGCTTGATTGATTGATAGACATATATACTCACGGGTTTTCATACACTAAAAGTTTCTTGCTTTGATGTAGTTTATTTTCTCGGTTGCATTTTATATCCTGTTCAAACTCTTTCTGGTTTATACGCTTCTTGATTGAACCCGTTCTAAATTGATTTCACACTAATTGTAAATGAAATTGATCATTTAATTTTCAAAATCTAGATACAAATATCAGTTGAGGCTGTTTAACCATGAGATTTTTAAATGTTCTTTTTTTTAAATACTTGCAGGTGAATCGAAGATAAAAATGGTAAAATGAATTTTGGCTGCCTATAAGTTTATTATGTTAAAGTATATTTTATGGTTTACGAGGTTTCACCATTACCGAGTCTTCAGGTGTGTCAAACTAGTTTACAAATGGAATTTTTTGTCTTTATTTTCAGCCTAAACATTATTTCGTTAATAATACTTACGTTATTTCATATCATTCCTTGGATTTGTTTCTAATTTTACAAATGTAGGAGTATATTCAAATGAACTCTGGTTTTGAAATTTCATTAGATAAATAAAAAAGGCTAATAAAACGTTGTAACTAATGTCAGTTTATTGCTTATCTTAGAAGTACTATGACAGTTTTCCTATCTGTATGTTATGATAATTATAGTTTGATCTTTAGATTTCGTGTGCCTTGTTAAGTAATTGACGGCTTTTGTATGTAGCTGTGTAAAACACTAGTAATATTACTTGATCCCCTAGACAGGAGTAGGTAAGAAAATATTCCAAACTGTTGCCTACTGGTGTAAAGGGGGCGTTTTACCATTAAACCATCACTCTTTTACTGTCACATCTACATAAAGTTGCAAACAGCTGTTGCTTTTGATGTAAGAACTTGCTGGATAACTCTACAGAACTCAGCGGTCATTCTTATTTAGGTAAATGAAACATTTGCATTTTTATTGGAGGGGAATGCTTTATAATACGCAGGTCGTATTCTCAACGTTCAAGGGATATTTACCTTGATGCCTTAGCTTCTTACCATTTGGGCCCCACCACTTGCATCAGGAATAAGCCGTCCCGTTTTTCGTCCCGACCCTTCCAGATCACTTTTTTCGTTGTGAATAGACAGTATTGTTTGAGTTGCTGGCTGTCTATAGAGATAGTCTTACTGCTACTTTATCCTAATATTTTTTGTGTCAGATCTTCAGTTTAATACTTTTAATCATTAAGCTTCGATGTAACGAATAGCAAGTAACTTTACTCACGAACGAATAGTTTGTTAGCCATGTTTACACTGCATTATTGAAAAATACCATAGTCACTAACCTCTGATAAATTTTCGATACTGTTCGAATAGTTAAACACTGATTATTTTAATTTTAAAACTTGTTTGTTTCTATACCTCAGTTTATTGTATACTCAATCTAATCATCGAGTTGTACCAACATTTACCAAAACTTTATCTTTTACCATACCATTTGCTTGGTGGCCATTTGAATTATGGAAAAAGAAAGATGTACACGAACAATGTCGACAGCTATTCAGTGATTCCTTGTTTCTTATAGCTACGGGTCAATTCAATGCAGCGAATGATAAACTACATGAACTATTATACTTTATCAATCAATCCTATCAAAATAAGGAGTTCACCGATCTTGAATACGTCAATAAACGTGCACGAATATGTTCTGAAATGGCCAATCTAAATCTACTCATGGGTAATCATTCAAATGCAGAAAAATTAATTAAACAGACAATGCAAGATTGTTTAACAGCTCAAATATCACCAAACGATGCAATGTTTATTGAACTATCGCTTAAAATGTCTATGCTTTTTGAAAAGTCTGGTAGATTAGACGATGCTGAGACTGGTTTTCGATTTTGTATAGAAAACCAAGAGAAAAAGTTGACAAATAAGGATGAAAACATGGATTATATGAATGAGAAAGCTTTACTAGCGATGTGTTGTAATTATTTTGCCAAGTAAGCTCTACGGTTTTTTTTTTTCAAAACTACAATCAAATAAAAAATAGTCACCTGATCACCCAACTTAGTCAAGTTCGATGTAATTTGTTACAGTTTTCTTCAACGATTTTTTCCATAATGATAATATGAATTAAATTATCCTCGGAAATGTTTAATGAGTAATTAAAATCTTCAACAGTGACTTCGATTGCATCCTTTAGCTTAATCAATTTTAAAAGCTATTTACTGGGTAATACTCGTATTCATATGAATAACATCTAGAATTCGTTTAAATTTGTTATGTAAATCTTTAAACTAAACTATGTGCCTAATTTACTAATTCTGGTTTCAAATGAACAGGAACACTAATTATCTAGATTTGGGAGGATTAATTTCCTCGCTATGAATCATTGAGTTGTCATTGTTGACTAACTTTTCTTGTGTTTAAATGTCAGGTTTGTGATAGATATTACACTACTAGTGACGTTTATCATCAATATAAAGTTTTGTTCGTCTAACATTCATGATTGTCTCGTTTCAAATATTAAAGTATTAGAAATCGCTTTTCTAAATTTATCGATTGAAATTAATAATGTTTCGTTTTTACAACGGACGTATTTAAATTTGATGAACAAACAAAAGTATATTCACGCAATATTCTCAAATTTCTGCACATTGTCTTTAAAATAGTATTTTATTGGTGTTCAGTGAACAACATGGGATTCATTTTATCTTATTCTTCAAGCATATATTACAATGAAACTTCAGTCATGCATACATTGTTCATACTTTAGAACAATAGGGTTCATATAACATTAAATGATTGGTTGACGTGCGAGCTGTGTACTCTGTAACACAATATGTTCTTTTTCTGCAGTGAACAAGTATGAATTTAGAATATTCTTAAATTACAAACCGAGTTTTTAACTAATTAGCATCAATCGAAAACGTCATAAAGACCAAACGGACATCGAAAGCCATTTTCCTTAAACTCGACTCCTATCTAACTGTTTACATTCATGAGATAAGAACTAGTATCGATAGGTGTCTCGTGATAAGCTTAATGCTATTTGATCACTGAGTTAAAATCAAATTTTATAAATATTACCATAGTTTGACAATTTACATCTTCACTGAACTGAGTTCAGCGAAAAATTCAACTGAATGTTAAGATAACTTTCCTTTCAATCAAAAAATTAGAAATATAGGCACTAAGTAGCCTTTATCGAAAAACATTTTCAAAAGTAAACAGAAAGTATACAATTCTAATTTATAAACGAATGTTGTATAGCCCTGTAATTCTGATGCTAATGTAAAAGTTTTCTATGCACTTCTACATTTTCAGTCAGTGATGTATGTGCCTCTTTCCATAGAAAGTAAAGTCAAATGTTTGAAAATACCATGCACTCATCATTTAGCCTACGTTTGATTAGCCCAGCGTATCCATTCACAAACTAGTGTACTCAGAAACTACGGTGCTGATCAAAGTCATTTAAGAACTCGATAATTATTCTTAACTACCGAAAATTTGCATTTAACTACTATTTGACTATTTATTAATTTTTAATTGACAGATTTCTCTATGCAAATCAACGACAAACCGAAGCTTTAGTTTATGCTCAACGAGCTTATGATGTAGCCAGTCAAATTTATCCTTTAGATCATCCGAATTGTTTAAATTTATTAATTGATATCAGTGCTATTCAAGCGGATCTAAATAGATTTGTAGAATCTCAACGTATTCTTGAACAAGTTATTCAAACAAGTCAAACCAAGTATCAATCAATCATTGATAAATACTCCAATGATAATGAACTGCAGTCTGACTTATCAAAACAACATGAAATACATGAAGTTGTATCTACACTAATCCATTCATTGATACAATTAGCCATTGTTAATTTAATGCTGAAAAAACCAGAATCTGTAAATCAGTCATTATTACTACAAGCTAATGACATTGTCAATCAAATTGACCAGTTAGGTTTGAAAATTGCTGTGTATCGTGAACAAATTAATGATTTCAAAATGAAGCATCATTTACCAGTCTAGAAATATGTTCATTTTTATTTCTTGAGTTGAGTTGTTTGCTATGAAGATTTTCCATATGACAATGTATTTTAAAGTGGTTTATATTTGTAAATGATTAGAATTGTTAATGTATTTCAGTGACGTAACAAGGTTACTCTTCTTCAATGTTCACAATAATTGTAGCCAACTTTTCTCTTTAGTCCTCCTACCTCATTACTACTATGCGTTGTCAATAGATACCTTTTAAAATGCTGTTCTTAGTTATACAACTTGAATTTTTTTTACTGTTTCCAGTCCAAAACTCTTCTCTTCTATGACCTTTGCTTTTTTTTCTCATTTCGTTACTTCATATTTTACTAGACCATCCCTAACAGAGATGATATTTTCAGACAAGTTGTACAATAATATTGTCTTTTGTAGATAGAATAAAATCTTTTTTTACAAATATCAGCTTATTCAGTGTGGTATGTTGAAATATTATATCTTGTATATCGTTATGTAGCGTTAGGTTGATGTCATTTGTAGAGTTAGCGTTTGAACAATCCATTCACTAGGCAAAAAAAACAGATAACCTTCGATGATATGTGTAATCAAGGTTTCATTAGTTGTGTTGAATTTCACGAACAAGAAATCGCATGAATCTTGTTTTACATAATACATTTTCTTCAATGTCACTCATCTTAATCAAAAACGGTATTTGTGGCAATAAGCGTAAATAAAGTGTTTATGTTGGCATATACGCGTTATTCAGGCTGATAGTGTAGGTCTAAGTTGGGTTCGCATGTGATACATTAGTCATTGGTTAGCCATCTATTACAGTACATGACACGAAATGAAACCATCCTCCTTGTTCAGTCTAGGAATTATAAGGAGATACCGTACTTCATATTTAAAAATGATTTATCATTATTATTCTAATGAACTGTACACAAAATAAGTTCGTTTGTGCAAGTAGTAAACAACATACATCAAACCATTAGTTGTTTGTACTTTGCAGTTTGATTCTTTCAATGTCCAATCGCCACACATTATTCTAGTTAGAAGAGACTATCTACAAGAAAAACAAAACGATTAAAATATAATCGAATTTTACTTGAATGAGTGAAAATATTAGGACAGCTTAATCAGAAACAGTAATGTATTGCTAGGACGTGGTCATTGTAATGTGAGATTTTTAAGTGGTAAGTTGTGATGAGGCGTTTGATATCATCCGTTCTTACTCAATAAATTATATTAACGTTGTATCTAACATAGTTTAGTTAGCTCACAGAACAAATTCATCATATCTTAGTTAATTAGTGTTATATACTATATGCGTGCTTGTCATTTCAAGTCAAATCATTCTAAATACATGCTAAAGATTCTCTTGTTAAGGGAACTACTAATGGAAGTTGATGATATAAATATGCAATTAACGATATACTTCCCGAATAATTCTGAAGTAGTTAAATGTTTATTAGATGATAAATTTGGTCATATGCTATTTATTTACAGTTATGCCTAAGAAAATTTGTGTAAGACTGAACGTTCAGGACTACCCCATGCGTAATTATTGATTATATTTTTACTATATAATTATTAGATGTTTGAAATCAGTCAATCATTGTTAGACCACCAATGGAAACCTGGAAGGCTGTCTTGTCTTGGTATGGGACTCATCAGCAGTGCGCACCCGACTCCTGCACCTCGCAAGATTCGAACCTGGGACCTTCGGTCTTGTGCGCGAACACCTAATCTCTGGGCCACTGGCTGTAGGGCACACGAGGCCGAAGGTCCCGGGTTCGAATCCCGCGAGGTGTAGGAGCCGTGGGTGCGCACTGCTGATGAGTCTCATACCAGGACCAAACTGCCGTCCAGTGCTTCCAGGTTTCCATTGGTGGTCTAACAATCACTGATTAATGATTTCAAATGTGTAAAAACACTAATCTCCATAACTCTAATTGAAAATTATTAGATGTTTGGATTATTAAGTTTTTATGTTATACTATATTCGTAAGCCTTCGGTTGAACTCATGAACAACTTTAATGAATCTCATTATTTCAGATTTATCATAAACTAATTATTTCCTCATCAATTAGTTTTTGTATTATTTATAACCGAGTTGTGCATACCTGTGTGGTCAGATATCGGGAAGGTAATATTTTATGAGTATTCAGTCATGGTTGAATCAATTTGTTCAATGTCTTTGTCTTCTGATTAGATACAAGGCGGGAAAGGGCTCGAGTACCGATAGGCTTATGGGTCTTGATTGTTGTTGAAAGATCATAGTGTTATTCGATAAGAAGTTCACCAGTCCTACAGGTAATATTTGGGAACTAATCAGTAGTGATCGAAGTAATACATTTACTCCCATGATAATCGTCAAATCAAAAGGGTCTCAATACGATTCAAGAGCCTGTTTGTTTTTGCTCTTAGAACATCATTTCACTGTAATTATTGTCCTTAGTAGTGTACACATGTACATATCTATACCACTAACAGTAATAATAATTGTTTGTTTAGTTGATTGGGGAATTCTTTCAATCTGTAGATAATTTGAACTCAGTATAGTCTTAGGCATGGTGCACTCACTTAGAAACCTGGAGGTTTTAGGTCAGATTTCTTCTGTAGTTTGAAGTTGGCATTGCTTTCAGTCTCTTACTAAGATGAAACAACTGTCTTATGCTCCCTGGTTTTCAATTACACCTCAACTGATGTCTATCCGTAACAAATATGATGTACATATTCTCAATGCCTTTTGAAATAAGAAAATATTGAGGGATTATCCATTCAATCTATATTTCTCATTAGTAATTGTAAAAACTTCCTTTGTAGTTGTTAGTATTAGAAACTGCATTGGACTATAAATATCATAACTGATGAAGGAATTGACTATTTCGTGATATATAAACCTAGTCAAAATGATTTGGTGTTCGAATCGGCTGGTACTAGGGTCCGATTCCTTGATTTTAATGCTAAAATTCGGAGGCATGTATATCAAAATGACTTATCCCAAATAGAACGATACTTACTTACTGTACAAAAAGCTTTAATTTATAGATTTGGTTTTCTGTCTTATAAAATAAGGTATACACTTTACATAGTAAAATATTAAACATCTGTAGGTTAAATATTTTTAATGATTTATTTTCAATCTTTCAAAAGGCTTTTATATTGAGCCATTATCATAGATCCTAATTTATAATTATGCCTAATTACTGTTATTAACATAGTTCAAACTGGGACACTTAGCTGAAGGATCATTTTAAAATATTTTTTTTGACAATGTTTATACTTAAACTATTAAATCACGTTAGAGACCTTGAACAACATGGCTCAAAATCGTTTGCAATGGCGCAGGTGCATCCACTCTTTGTGTTCTGTCTAATTCTAACCTTCTGAATTCCTCATAATCTCTGTCCTTCTCCTCCTAAATTTATCTCACTGAATAATACCCTTATCCTCTCCATTACTGCTAATACTTCTGATATCGCTACCACTATTGGATTTGAACCGGCACTTGCGTCTCTGTGCTAATGTTGTATGACAACTTGAACTGATGTACTTATGTACGAAGTTCTGCGTTGTATCTCTCTGTCAGTCTATTAAATCACATATTTCACTAATATCATTGAACATAGAACAAAGACAAACGCATAATAGAATCATTGGAAACTTCATTTCCAATTGATTATTCTCGCTAGAAAAATTATAAACGGAATATCGGATAATCTGTTTAGTTTGTGAAGTTTTTTATTTATTTTCAAACGAGTCTGTTTATTTATTTGAGTTTCTTGTCAGTCAGTCAGTCTACGCTACTTGTTAACTAAAGAAAGACCAATATGCTTCAATGTGACTAGTTCCATTTATGATTCGATAAAAACAGCTGACTTAAAACATTTCAACAATCAACAGGTAAAATACAGGAAGAAGGCGAAGCGTAAGAAAAATTTGATATTGATGCGGATTAACTTAAAGTAGTACAATCCCGTGTACATCATAATGAAAGTTTAATCTCGAAGGATACAACACATTCTAATTTCTTTAAAAGGATTAATGTTTGATTATTGTGTGATAACTATTCTTGAAAAGAATTTTGTTCACAAACAATTAAAGTTTGCACTTGATTTAAACCAGAATATATATATATATATATATATATATATATATATATATATATATATAAGAATAGAAATCTCTAAGTATTTTAATAGTGTCTAACTAACACTTTTCATGAAATCTTATGAACATTATAGATTATCCAATAATTCTTTTTTTCTGTATCAATAATATCGATTTTATGAGCGTTCACTTGTTTTACATTTATATAAAAAGTCGCTTTATATTTGATAAGAGAGTAATGCTATTTACGTTGCAGTAAGGGAAACTCTCAAAACAGACATATTGTTACAAAACATTATATAGGATTCAAATTAACGATATAATTTACAAGTCAACCTTTTGGAAATAAATAATCTAAGCCATAAATGACCAGTCCTTACTAGTATTAAGAGTTAATATCAAAAGTATTAACACCTACACAAGGTGAACGTTCAGGTCACCAGAGAAAACAAACATTTAATCAGTGATCACACATTTGTGCATAACAACCAACCAAATTCTAGATCAACAGAACAAATTGTTAGTCAGTTGTGGGGGGGAATTCTAATATCTTACTTCTCTTTAGAGTACGTGCTGATATTTTCCAAACTTCACAAACAAATCATTTAATTCAAAGACCACAACAGCTCAAGGATATTTTTTTTGTTAGAAAAAGAGTTTCCAGATTATTGAAAGTAATTTTGTCTCAATTGAGTAAAAACTTGCAAACAAATATTTAGTTTACTTAAACGTACTCATTCGGTTTGTCGAATTTCATGTCGACGTACATGTATTTTCAGAAATAATCACATTCTGTTGTGGACAACATTTTGAAAGTATTCTCTGAACTTTTTCTTCCTGTATATATGGCAAAACAATAAGTTATACAAAAAAAATTTATTCTAACCAAGTACTAGCCATCAGTTAAATAAAACCACCGTCCTACAGAAAAAAAGATACTCATACCCAGTGTCAAACCAGAAGATTGCCTTGGTTACTAGGAACAATAAATATTTTCATTTAGAGTTATGGAGATTAGTGCTTTTACACAGTGAAATCTTGCGAGGTGCAGGAGTCGTGGATGCGCACTGCTGATGAGTCACTATCAGGACGAAACGACCGTCCAGTACTTCCACGTTTCTAATGGTGGTCTAACTATATATATATTTTATACGAATAATACAAGTCTGATTCTACAATAAATCGTAATTAGCTCAATCTAAGCCTACAGTCATAGTGATAAATCAACAACAACAGTAAATTGTAAAACAACCCAACGTAAAAATGACGGGTTCAGAATAATAGCTATCTATGCGAATTATGTTTCAACCAAAAAAAGAACATAGCCAGTTTGTCGATAATTATTCCAACCAATGAGAAACAACTTTTCATCATTGAGTTATAGGGATTGTTGTTTATCAATAAAATTATGAATGAACCATTGTTAGACCAGCATTAGAAACCTTGAAGCACTGGCCAGCCATTTCGTCCCGGTTCAGGACTCAATAGCAGTGCACATGAGATACAAGAAAAAGGAATGAACTCTGTTTACTAATAAGTAACATAGTCATGAAACGAGAATTTCACAGTAACTATCAAATAAGCAAGAGAAAGTAGTGATTGACTGCTTTCCTTCCTTCTTGTGAAAATTGCAGGTAGTTCTCATCTCACATTCATTTTGAGAAAATTGGATCACGATTTCGGTACCAAATCTGTATGTATGTATCTCTTCACTTATGAAACAATGTAGGGTTCTTATAGCACAATGTTATAATCAATTTGAAGTTCCCCATTTGCATTGTTTCCTCACATCTCACTTCGATTGTATGTGGGCATTGGGGCAAACACGTTACAATACAATTGAAGGTATTCCATCGTGTGAATCTGACGCATAAAAAGAACACGATGTGTGTACTTTTCACGTTAAAATACAGAAGGCCATTGTTCCAGTTGTAAGGTGACTATACACTTTTAGCATTTATATCTGTCAGTAACACATGTAGGTCATCAAGGTCTGGTTCACCTGCAAGACACTTAAATGGGACATGTGAAATACCTCATGCTCATTGAGATTATTTTTCTGCCTGTGCAATCTTAACAACTAGACATGCTGATTCTCTGACTGTTTTGAAGTTATTTACTTCGCTTTCTTATTCATTGTGGCATTGATAGAGGATTCTACTGGATACACATGGTTATATCAATAGTCAACTTAAACTGCAGTTTATTTTAGAGTTCTGTAAGCAAACTCAATTCAAACAAAATGAAAACCATGAGTTGTTTTAAATCCTTTGAAAAAAAAAATAGTTAACTAGTACTCATTCATATAAATGGAATAGATAACTCTATCACTTTATTCATTTAAAAAATGAAAAAGTTTGCTTTTCAATGTTGAAATAAATATATGATATTGGATAAAAACAATTATTATGATTATTTTTAATTGAAATTGAAAAACATCATAACAAACACATGTACATTAACTTACTCATTTATATTGTAGCTGAAAAAAGTACTAACAAAGTATATATACATATATACATATATATACCTGATGAAACATTAATTTTATTATTGTATCAGTGATAGAAAAGTGTAGAATATTTTACAAATGTTGTGTAAAGTGCATTAACAACAATCACTTATGTGGGGGCATTATACATTTGCTTTGATTTTATTTACTAGTAAATCAATTAAAGTTTTTAATGATGACATACCATAAGAAAAGTAAACTGGTTCTATAAAGTTAAGTGACTAATGTGTGTAACGACAACGTTTTACTTACTTGTTTTTGTTATGTATAAGCTTAGCAAGTATTAACAATCTTATTATCAGGCATTTTGAAACAACAGTACAAAATTGAACAAAACAGGACAGATTAAGCACAGTACAGCTATACATAACAGTATATACTTCAAACAACAATGATTTTAATCAGATGAAAACCAAGGAAAGGGAATTAAAGGTCTATTTTATGGGGTGAAGAAGTTGGATAGGTCAAAAACCAATATGGAAGTGTGGTTCCCTTTACATATTCTCAGCAAAGTATTCTCTGTTAGCCGTGTGCACTTAATTAATGCAAAATAATTTGCATCACTGAACTGTTGACTGATTTATATATATATATATATATATATATATATATATATATATATATATATATATATATATATATATAATATATATTAGAAATTAGTCTATCATATAAGTAATCCATCCAAACCCTTAAAAAATGGCTAATATTCCTAGCCTCACACACATTACCATTAGTCTATAAACCAATCATCATGAATGTCTGCATTTCATTGGCTGATCAAACCTTTTTTTAAAAAATCAGTATTTCCATTGGTTTAATTGAACAAAACTTTTGTTTCAAAACGCAAACTCTTAAATAATTCATTCAAGACTGATTGCATAACATGCCTATAAAAAAATATAATCTCATGTGTATAAATAGCTTATTCATTTTATTTCATTCATTAAAAACATAAACAAAATTGTGTAAAAAAATTCAATGATCAATATAAACACTATTAATCATTTGGCGTTAATTCATTCAAATCAACAGTTAATTGTTCAATATTGCTCGATGAATTGCTCCATAATTTTGTGTAACATGTTAAAAATAAAATTGCACTTAGCTAACAAATAAAAGCGTGAAAATATTGAAACATTGACAAAATAACAAAACAACAATAACAGCAACAATAATAGAAATGAAGTAAAAATGTGAACGAACGTCGATGGTGATAGGGAGGGATAGAAAACAAAAAATAAAATTGATCGATAAGCATTTTACGGCAGTAAAAGAAATATCACAATAAAGCTTATCAATAGGAGGACATATCACTTTACAATGCATCAAGCATGACAAAATGGATTCAACTTAATAATTTTTTCTAGACTTAAAACCCTACAAAATTACTGTTTAGGAAAGCGATGTCTAATATGTAAATTTTGAAATTCCTAGGATACTACAAACAGATTAAACTCTGACAGAAAATCTGATATTCGAATTGTCCAGTTAATTTATTTTCAAGCTCATCGTAGATAGTTTGAAAAGATTGAAGGTAGGTGAGACGAATAAAGTTCAGCCATTGTTTATACCCTCAATTTTATTTGACAAAAGTGATGTCTTTCAGTCAAAACAAGGTACATTATTCATTTAGAAAATATAAGTTCATTCAAAATATTTAAGCTTAGTTATTGCTTATGGTTTAAATTGCAATAAACAAATTAGCGTCCCAAGCATTTTAATGGTTCTGATCATTTTTTTTAATACGTAGGCAATATTTTAAAAGGATTCCTAAACTTTTTATGATTTGTCTATAAAACGTATTCTTATAAAGCATTTGAAAGTAAACAATGTCGCTTGTTGGTTAACTCCTATTCAATCAGCGCCTGACCGATACTTGGAGAGCATTCTAGAAAATTTTCGTACGCTGATTGGCTAGATCTAATCGATCAGTGCTAGTCGATCACATGGATTATTAGATTCCAGAAGCATCTCATGTAAAAACTATAAAGATACTAACGTTGTTTCGATTTCGCCTTCGCTTCGGCTTCTTACTCCCATTTAACCTTGATATTTGGAATATAATCTTTTCCTGTTCAGCCGTGTTTTTGATTCTTTGGAACTTGTCTAGTGTATTGATGTCAGAGAAAGTGCTAAGCAATAGGAATGGCTGGGTTCACAAATAGAGATTTAAAACAATACTATTGAAATAACAATACGGACTTGTTTTGAAAAGCTACAAGTTGGAGTTTTTAATTGATTATTGAAAATTTATTTATTAAATAACTATGAAATATTCAATTGTTCATTATTTATAATGAACCTGGTCAATCATTACTGGTTTTTTAAAACATAAACATAGATATAAAATTATCAGGATTTTCTACATAATAGCTTACCTCTTCAAAACTAGTTTTTTGAATTTTAGCAAGTTGAGTTTCGATTTCAATGAGACGTTCTTTTACAGCACGAGTTTCTTGATAGGTACTAAGTGCATATTCTCCTGGACGTATAGGATCGCTTAGGATCTTCATTAAGTTAATATAATACAATATACATTACATTAGTCAAAAAACAAATTGTATTTGAACAAATTTCAACGAATAATACAAAATTAATTCCCGCTCCCAGTTACTGTGAAACTGTTAAATCCAATGTTATGGAGAATGATGAGTTTCATTGAAATCATGTATCGTCAATGTTAGACCATCATTGGAAACTTAAGATCACTAGACAACTATTTCCTCTTACTATAAGGCTGCTCAACAGTGCGCATACACGACCTTGCGAGAGGAGAGAGAACCTGTGACCCTCAATTTCGCGCGCGAATCTTTAACATCTTAACCACAGAGCCAGCATCGGACAATTTTAATGTCCAACTTCAATCAATCTATGATATTGTGAGACCACCGTCTAATATCTTCGGTAGGGTGCCTCACACTCGACACGGTTGAACCTCACTGGTCACGGCTTCCCTTACAAAGCTATACACTAGTGAGTATTTGATAATCGTCAGTATAGGGTTGTGGAAATTGTTGAGTTTCAGTGGAATCATGAATCGATCAATGTTAGACCGCCATTGGAAACCTGAAGGCAGTAGACGACCGCTTCTTTATAGCATGATATTCGTTATAAATGGTCGAAAGTTGCACGGGGCGGAAAGTCCCGGGTTCTATTTCCGCTCACAGGGTCGGGGCACGTACCGCCGAGAGGCCCAAAGTAAGAAGAAATGGCCACTCAGTAATTTCAGTTTTTCAACGACAGTCTAACATCGATCGATTAATGGTTTCAATGATACTGTGAAACTAGTCGTTCCAATTTAAATGCAGTTTCTCATTAAGTTAAATTTCAGCTGAAAAATCTATCTAGCTGAATAATTTTAGAAATATAGATTTATGTCAAACTAACAAATATTATCGAGTAGTGGTTTAGAATTCAAATACAGAGTGTGGTAAATCTGATATGAATCTTAATTATCTGATTTATAGGAGACTTTATTTCAGGTTTCGATAATTTAAACTATCGAATACTCATACAGTAAAAAAAGAAATATTTTGGGAAAAGCTAAATTCACAAAAACAAACCAATCCTATTAAATAAATAATTTCTTTAAAACATCAGTCTAATCTAACCACTACAATATGACAAAACTGATAACCATCATTCCTAATAACCTTGAAGGTGTTTGTAAACTCTTGTATTGACATAAATTAGGAACACTAACCTAAAATGGTGGTGCTGAATAGATTCAGTAACACTACAGTTAAGAAAATATTCCCTTTTGTGACAGCTTTTGGTCTTCGAAATGTAATAAAAGTGTTACACATAACAGATTCTCTCTTAAAATCACTAAAGATTTTTATTTCAACTCCCAAAAGAATTATAAGTAAAGAATTTTGAAAGAAAATAAGATTGACTACAGAAGCCAAACATTGTCGATTGTCTATTATTGGTAACTTAACTTCCATCATGACGCGCATTAAAATGATGAAGCTATACTCAGATCACGTGACAATAGAAGCATGATTAACGTGTAATCCAAAGAAAGTATCTTATTTGAGTGTCGTGTTACTTGACACTGAAATCTTGAAGTAACTGATAATTCTAATGAGGTTTGAAACTCGTCCGCGCCAACATCACAATCACAAGCCATATCGATATGATATGGTATGATATGTAATAGGATATTATTTTAAAAGCATTTTCAAAGTATTACCTGGTTTTCTTCTTCAGTTGATCTTAAATAAGACGATATTTCCGATATATTTCCACTGTCTGCTTTTCTTTGAATTTGAAATTGTTCAAGTTGTTTATCGATTTCATTAAGACGAGATAAAATTCCAAGTATTTCACTATCTACAACATGTTGATGATTTGCTTTCAACATTAATTGATTAACTGAATCAGACTGATTGTTTTGGGCATTGTGGTCATTGTCATCATTATTATTATTATTTAGTATTGAATATGTCCCATTTTGTTTAGTTGCATTTGAATACAAATGTAGTATACTAGGCATGTTGTCTATTGATGGTAAACTAGCAGTATTCTGAAGTGATAAATCACTAGATTCATTAAACTAAAGTGAAATTTAAAGCAAATTTAAAGCAGATGTAATTATGATTGAAAGTAAGAAAAAATAAGATTTTTAGCAAAAAACTATTTTATTTGTATTCGAGGTTTTGTTGCATCATGTGCAAACAATCAAACTTGTGGTGGTGTTTCGTTCTCTGAGCTGGTTGTTTTGGTTGTGGAGCTTTCATTCTTCTTCTGAACAACATCATCAGCACAAACTTCTATCTGAAATTTGTAAGTCAGTATTGGATCGTCCTTCGAGCATACAGCAGCAATTCTCTCATCCTTGTCATACATTGGTTACCCAAAGGCTGTCTACTTATTGGTTAGTGTAAGGATACAAATATGAAGAGTATAGAATTTCAACAGCTGAATTCGAGAACTGTCCTTAGTTAGGCTACCAGTGAAAACCTAAAAGTACTTGACAGGTGTTTCGCCCTAGTATGAGACACCCAAGCAGTTCATATCTAAGCATCTACACATACTAGTTGAACTCAGGACTTTTGATCCGTTGAGTACACGTCTAACTTCCACATACTCAATGTATTCCAACCAATCTTCCATAGTCTCCGGTGAATAACCTTAGCACATTCAACATAAACGAACTTGACTGGTCATGACTTGTCATTTGGACACCAGGAATTGCATCTGGAAGTTAATTATTAGTGAGTGCATGTTTATTATCAGTATAGAACTTTTCGAAAATGAATTACTTCATTGAACAATAAAAATGGTTTTAGAAAATTTAGATCACTATTTCTTTTTAGCCTGGATAACTAACTGATTCACTTTTTAAACACAATACATTCTAACTCTGTTTACTATCTTCACAAATTTAAGCCTAAAATACTCTTATTTCTTATCTTACGAATATACTATTGGTGTTTATTCATCACATTGTATATGAATAATCTATTCTATAGAAACAATTCTCCTTTAAATTATTATATACTACAGTAAAACATTGAAAAACAAAACTATTTACTACACTAACATGAAATTCATTTTGTTGTGTATCATTCTGTTTCACAATTTGCATTTTGTCATCATCATCATCATCTGCCAAGATCTCTTCAATTCTTGCTTTATCTTCATCTGTCATTGGAATTATATCTTTCCAACGGGATACCAACTATTCAGATACATAAATTCAACATGAAAAGATTGATTTTTAATATCAAAGACTAAATAGATATTCAGCTCAGAATGATTTTAGAAATATGTACAGGATTTTTTAGTAGTAATTCTTTATTCAGTTCACATCTTTCAAAGTGAATATTAAAATAGGTAGTGGAATATCGTTTGAAAACAGAAAGAGCCCTAATTAATAATATTAAAATACTTATTCCAATTTGAAATGTTTCTAGATTGTTCCATTGTTGATAGTTTGACTGAAGTTTGATCAGCCTTGGTTGATATATAGGCATTCTACATGCGGATTGCCTCGATATTAGCCATTATGACAAAATTTAATTAGAATATATAACACCGGAATCCAGGACGCGTGTTTCCCTGACAGCTGAATGAACCTGCATCTTAGAGTCGAAGTTGAAGTAAGAGGCAATCTAGACTCAGCTGCTGGGTGGACAACGCGATGACGTTTGAGTGAAACGTCACTGGGACAGAGCCCCTGAGTGAGCATCAACTAAGAGATGTAGTTATGTCCAGCTGATGAGTCCCATATAAGACGACACGTGCGTCCTAGATTCCACTACTAGCCACATCCTATCTATTCTATATGAAATAGTTATATTTTGTTGGTAACTTAGTAAGTAGAAATTTGTAGTTTACTGTTACGATGCTGCTAAGTAGCTATTCAAATCTTACCGACGTCCTAATCCAGATATTCCAATACTACCCCGAAAACTATTCCCAAATCTCCCAAATATCAGAACACAACACCTTTAGATGAAATTGTTTATGGGGTTGAGTACAGTAGAGATGAAGGAAGGAAGGAAGGAATGGAATAGCTTTACAGATACACTTAGGTCGAATAGGAAAGAGTATCGAAGTCTGTGACACTGACAGTTAAGATGACCAATAAAAAGCAACATTAGAGTATGTGACATTGATATCTAGGACGATCATAAAATTGACCAGTAGGAATCGATCAATAGAATTAGACTTCTAAAAATAAGTGTCTTCGCATATTTGATGAATATCCTAACACTGACACAGTGGCATCATAAAAGTATAATTATTTTATTATGATTAACTTTCTGTCGCAATTCTCAATTTATTTGAAACTATCAAGTCTAATCATGGCAGTGATATGTGGAGAAAAATACCGTATTATTGGATAGACTAGTTGATATATTACTAATGTTAATGAGAAATTATTGATGGTCTTAACACTTTCTAATTGGATTTTATCTATTGTCAGTTAATCAGTAGTTGACAGTGACTAGTACGGATGTTGAACTTGTCAAACATGATTAGTTAATTAAATACTCCACCAAAAAAATTCTTTTTAGAATCACACTATGAGACCAATACAAACAAACCATAACCTTAAAATTATTTCCCATTTACGGTAATACACTTATACTGCTACTCTCGAAGCCTTCAAAAGTTAAACTCTTCAACTGTCTCATTGGCATCAAGGTTTTTGTGAAATACAGAAACAACTCTCTGTCAAGAAATTCGTTAAGCATTAACCAGATGCTCAGGAAGATAATCTAGTAAAGATAATTTTTCAGCGTGCTGAGCATTTCAATGATAATGCAAGGAGGATATGACGATTATTAACGAGGGTGTTGAAGAGACTAACTTCTGAAGACATCCAAAGATTTTTTCGATCAACAGGAAGGGGGGAAGGATAAGAAAACTGTTTAAAATAAGTAATAATTTGAAGGATATAGAGTTGATTTACTTTTAAATTGATAGAAAAAAGTTCTTGTGATTTAAGTTTATCTATTTATTGGATGGAATAGTATAATTAACTTTGTATAAAATTTTGATCTCTGCAAATTGGTTTCATAAATTCACCACAAAATCCTTGAAAACCTTATGCATTTTGAGTGTAGGGTGTTTGTTTTATCAACAATGTCCCAACTCTTATCAAATTGATAATTTTCACTCATGATTGAAAAATATACTGGATACTTAAGCTTTATTCATTAATGACCGATTTTTTAAAGTAACTGTCAATACATCAGATAAACTTTTCCAAGTCTCTGGGATTAGTGATTTTCATTGGAAAACTTTAAAAACTTTAAAACTAATCAACTTATCGTATTCAAAGAAAATAAAAAAAATTCAATATTCTCACTTCAATGTTACGTTTTATGAAATTCTTGTTATTGCATGTTGATTTGCCATTGAATGAATTAAATATGGAATCAATGAATGATGATACATTTTCATTCTCAAATTGATTTAAGTGATTATCTTGTGAAGGTAAATGTATATCAATTTCCGTGTAGTAGATTGAAGAGAAATAAAAATAAAACACTATATTAAAAAGAGAATATATATCAACGTATTAACTGATAATTGACCAACAGCAAAAGTCATTTAAGGAATAATTCAACGCCTTTTTGAAAAATAACTCTGAGATCGGAAGCAGATTGTTTAGGTCACTAGCACACAAACCCACAAAATCTGAGTAATCAATATTAAGCAGAGCACTACGGTAAACGGAGATAAACCAAACACCATCCAAAAAATCAATTATATTAATTGTGAATAGCACTTCATCAGCCTGTCTACTAGAGAGAGTGAACGCTATGATCTAGCTTCTTCCATATTAATGTATGTGGTCAACTATGGACATGCCGATATTAATTCAATCTATCAATCTAATAGGGAAAAGGATCAAGGGTGAAAGCAGTAAAAATGATATAAAAACAACGACCGCCCACCAACGGAAAACAACCGGTCAAATTGTCGGTCAACAGAACAAGTACGTAATCAGTTGTGGAGACATTCTAATAACTCACTTCTTATTGAAGTGTCTGCTAATGATGTCCAGAAAGACAGTGAAGACTCCATGACCAAACCATCCAGATTATAGAACTAAACATCCTCAGATCCTCACCTTGGTGGGCTACAAATATTATCTATCATCTCATTCCACTTAAAAAATGTTCCAGAAAACAGATTTATAATTTAAGAAACTCTCATGTTCTCGAAAGTAAAAAATATAGACTAATGCAAAAAAAAGCTATTGAAGTGACATGTGAGAGCACTTATTTTAGACGGCACATATAAATGTGTGAAATTTATCCTCATCGGATTATAGATCAATGAATTTAATTCCTACTGAAAAACGCATATATATAAATGACTGGGCACTGTATAAACTCCCGTGATCTCCGTCAAATGCCAGATTTCATTTTAAATACTATGGGTTAACAATTAAGATGAGGTCGATCAATAAGACGAGCAAGTTGAAAAATAACTTTAATAATTATAAATAGTTATGCAGTTTCTTTGGCATTCTTGATTAGTTTTCCAGGTTTTAATTAAGTATCTGTAACTTCATCCTGAACAGTTAATATAATTTTACTGTCTGGTTTCGAAAACGGAGCCTATATAAACCATTCTCTTTTGTGATACACCACAGATATTACTTTATCGATAGCCTCATCAATTATTTTTATGCCTCGTGTTATACTACTTACTATTATTCAGTAGTATAAATGTAACTTATAACGTCCGTTCAAGATACATGTTAACGATCGGCGATCTTTATAGTTTTGAAAGTAATTTTTTATTGTGATTGATGTATTCACCTTCGTTAATTAATTTGTTTATTTGATCTTCTCTTTCTTTTTCCTCTTTCGTTTGGCATTCGCTGATGTATTCCGTCTCGAAGATAGATTTAGAGGCTATCTCTTCTGTCAAATTATTTCTGTTTATGTTATTTTGATAAGAATCATTGTTGTTTTGATTTCTCACTGAAAGAATCATAAAAATAAGTAACAGAGTATATGTATAGAAATATATTTGACTAGTATTAAAACTAGTATGTCGTTTGAAAGTTAGTATCATACAAGATAACTGATAATGTGATTAGAGAATATGTTAGCAATCAAATAGTTCTATTCATCACAATTTACTAAACTATCCAGCTGAGTAAAATATTCCCATATCTGATAAAAACAATTGAAACTAAACATGCGGAGATCGTGGCCCAAATTGAGATGAATTTCAAAATACTTTTGTTTTCACTTTAATTTATATATGATTCCATATAAGCGTAGATAAGAGTTATCAATGGTAGTAGTGTAGTGATTTACTTTTATGAATAGAACGTGGTTGGTGTAATGGAAACATTTATTATTATAACCAGTCACACCAATGATTATTTTACTGTACCCCTTTGTTTAACTGTACTAAAAACACATCTTCCTATCATTGTGACCCTGGACTTAGTCACGCTCACTTGATAGTCTCGTCTGTAAACGTTGACATGATCTTGGTATTATTTCGATACCACGAGATTGCCAAAAATATATTCTGACTCCAATCACAACTGACCTTCTGAATTCTTAATGTGGAGCGAGTTATATTGTCTCAACTCTCCATAGTAGTAAAGTGACGGATTATTTTGAGTTAGTAAAATTAAGCCAGTGAGTTCAAAAACTATATTTGAACTGCGAAATATTCATTTGAATATTATAGTAGGTCTTGAATTAGCTTGAAGTTAACTAAATCTGTACAACCTTGCAAAATTGAGAAAACTCACTAAAGCAAGTCCTTTTTAAAACTTGTTTTTAAGGTATTGCTACGTCAGCTGAAGTTAATTGGTACCTAATAGTGTAATCCAAGAAGTGTTTTTACTCCTATTTAAAGTTAGTCAACTGTAAATATCAACATCCATGTTGATGCTGACAATGAGACTCAAACTCACAACGGCGAAGCGTTATTTACTGAATCTAGGCTTCTATTAACTCGTAAAATGATCATCAATTTTATTTATAAGGTTTTATGCTTTTGCGTTGTTCATGTAAATGACTTCAACTGATCGATTACATTTGTGATTATGTGGATCCTGAGCTAATTGCCTCTATATTACTATTTGTTTACAAATCCGGATAATGGCTATCAGAGGAATACAATACATTCGTTTAATCCTATGTAGGACTCGTCGCTTAGATTAACCTGCTCCTAGTCTGCTTTAATGAAAACGTTATTAAGTGGCAAACTAGAGATAATCTGATCAGGAATATTGTGGTGCTGTGGTGCGAGCTACTTATAAGTAGTATATGACGTGAGCGTCAACGTAATGTCTGGCAACAGAAGATGGGGGAAGATCGAGAAAGGAAGAGTTAGAACACAATGGAATTTGTATGAAACGCATGAATAGTGACAATGGATTGATGTTTGGCAACAGGAACAGTCCAGTTCGATATGATGAACTGTTATTTTGCAAATGAACGATTTACGATATGGTTTTCCAATTTTACTGAGTAACTCTGTAATTTTCGTTAAATACTATCCGGTTGCCCCACCTGTGTTCTCGTTCACTACAATATTACCTGCGTGAAAATATAAATCCTTACAGATGCGTTTTTATGTAGAGGCAAAAACATCTGATGATCCTTACAGGTAAGTGAAGCTTAATAATTATTATGGTAAATTGAATGCAACTGAGTTTTTGTTCCGTTCACACTAGAACTCAGAAAATCATTTTCCTAGTAGAATGTAAACGTAGAACTTCATAGAAAGTATTTCTCATGATTAAGAAAAAAAACCCAGTTGATCTCGAAATCATTCACTTAGAGACATTTTGCTTCAATTCAAGTTACAATTCATGTTTTTTTTCTCCAAAGAAACTTTAATGGTAACCACCTCACACTAACTTCTATTAGGTTTTATATCTGTTTTATACACCACAACAATACATAGGGAAAAAAAATAAAATTTTTAACAAAATCGTTTATCATCACAAAAGAAAACGAATATGACATTTGAATTACCTTTATCGTTGTTATGCTGTGATGAG
>OX103971.1:20438293-20679629 GCA_944470395.2 Schistosoma turkestanicum
TTCAGCCAGTGTTTAGACATTCACTTATCATTCATCGGATATTACACCATTAGAAACCTGGAAGCACTGGACGGTCGTTTAGTCCTGCTGTGGGACTCATCAGCCCTGCACATCCACAACTCCTGCACGTCGGAGGTTTCGAACCCAGGACCTTCGGACATGCGCGCGACCGCCTAACCTCTGGACCACTGGGCCGGCATCCTACGGTGATAATGTCTAATTCTGATCAATCTACAGATTTTGCGCAACCCCACCCATTGCTCTGCCTACATGCGACAGAGTTGAACTCCACTGGCCACGTCTTCTCACTAGAACTCCGAGAATTTCCTCACAAAGCTAGCCACTAGTGAACACATTTTACAATTTTTCAATTAGAGTTATGGAGATTAGCGTTTGTTGCACATTTGAAATCGCCAATCCTGTGAAGTGTAGGAGTCGTGGATGCGCGCTGCTGATGAGTCCTATACCAGGACGAAACCGCTGTCCAGTGCTTTCAGGCTTCTTAACATTTCCTCAACGCTACTTAATATTATAACTCAACGTACAGATAATCATATTGTCAAAAATTTTGTTGGGTAAAAAAAAACTAACCAGTGAATGAAAATTCAGAAAATAATAAATCAGTCGAACTATCACTCTTTACTTTCAAATCTTCATTTAATTCATCCTACAAAAGTTTGAACAATAGAAAAACATGTTCAAAACAATAATCATTTTCATTTTTTACAACAAAATTGAAGATTTGCTGGTTTCAATTAGCTTTATTATGATTTTCGTCTAATATTCATTTAAATTGAAAAACATTTGAGTTTCATTGGAAACTTTATCTTTTGTATTTGCTGTTACTTGTTGCTGTTGTTGTTGTTGTTGATGCTGATGTCGTTTGAATCGTCCAGTCCATTGTTTTCCATCTGGATCAATTAATTCAATCAAGGAATCTTCTCGAATATTATTTTGTTCAAATTCTGCTTTTAGAATATGTCCACTAGGCCAGTAGTATGTACCTATGCCATCCATTCTATGAGAAAATTAAAAGTAACAAAAAGGATTGAATAATTTGAAACTAAATGACTAAAATCGGCTAGAATCTCTTAATTTAAAGAGTTGTCTATCAGAAAAAGTATATCTTAACTACTTTGAAAGTTTTTGTCTGCTGATGGCTCGCGATCTGGCTCTAATATTTATCAGCAATTCAATATGCTATGAAATAAATCTCCCCTGCATTTTCTTCATATCATACTTTGGTGAACCCGTTTCTGCAACTGCAGTGATAAGAAGCCATGTATGGATTCGGTTGGATGAGTTTATTTCAGAAATGATAATGTAAAGCAAACAAGCGAAGCAGTCAGTCAGTCAGTTGCAACGTAGAACTTCGTACGTATGTACATAAGTTCATGTTGCCATACCACATTAGCACAGAGAAGCAAATGTCAAATCAAATCCCATAGTGATAAAGATAGTAGAGGTATTAATGGTAATGAAGAAGACTATGGTTTGAAGATATTATTCAAGAAGTGTAATTCAGTCAGATAAGGTTAGAAAGACAAAGATAGAGGTGCTGACGAATCCAGAAGATTAGGATTTGAGAGAGCTCAAAGAATGGATGCACCTGCGCCATTGCAAACGATTTTGAGCCATGTCGTTCAAGGTCTCTAACCATCGATTATTATCATCTCGCGGACCCCAACCAGGTAGTCTACATCTACCAACATGACTCAGTCCACTAGTCAGTGACTTCATGGATTTCTGCCATGTTTTGGTTTGGCCGCCCCTAGCTTTCTTCCAACCTACTCCTACACCACAAAACAAAGTTCGTTGAGGCAGTCGGTGGTTAGGCATACGTGACACATGTCCCAACCACCTCAACTGATGAAGTTTCACCACTTCATCAATTGATCCGCCATCCTTACCTAGCACCCGCTTCCTAACGACAGCATTGCTTACTCAGTCGTCCCACGATATACGAGCAATGCTTCTTAAACATCTGTGATCGAAGACTAGTGTCCTACGAACATCTTCTACTCTTAACGGCCATGTTTCACAGCCATATAGGAGAACGGAGCGAACTCAACTCAAGCGAAGCAAAGCGGAGAAGTTGAGTGAGCCAACTCCATTCAATGAATCATGACTAAGCATTTATAATGAGACAACGTAAGCCATGCATATAATAAGCGAAGTAAGGTGTGCACATACACGAATAAAAGCAAAAAAGATATGAGCGACTGACTGACAAGGTTAAAAGACGAGTGAATTATAACTTGAGGATGGATAGTGGATTAAGTAATTTGTCCAATGATAGAGACGAGCTCTATGGGCTAGTCATAAAAGTACACACTACAATACACAAACATTTTTGACTTTAAAAATAAAAGTCACTAGGTGTATTAAATATACCTGGTTTTCTTTTTTCTTTTGAAATAATTCTCAACCATTAAAATAATAGAAAACTGTAAACTAGTCGTACTGGATTATAGAAATTGTGAAAATTGATGGTTGAAGATTATGGGTGATAAAATTATGCATAAGCTGCAACTGCATACAAGTGTTTATTTTCATTTTTCTCCTAATATTGTCTAAGATGTTTACTACTTCTTATGAGTGATATATTCCATGATCTGGGATGAACTGTTATTGTATTTTTTGGAATGTGTTATACTTTGTACTGTCTTATCGTCTAAACGTAAAAACTGGAATATAAACACCACTATCTAAAAGATTCATGACGCAAAAGTAAACAAAGCAAAAGACAATTTCCGCAAACACTGTTACTCCTGGTTGATGAAGAGATGCCGTTAGGTTTCTTTCCTGCTTTAAAGAAACTTTATACAAAGCCCAGTAGTAAGATTATAAACCAACTCAGTTTAAAGGATATAGTCAAACTCATCTCAATCTTATTGTAAGCAACCATGATTTTGACGAAGTCTGAATAATTATTAGCAGCGTAAAATAGGATAATTCATCAAGATCTTTTGTCAGATGATTAGAATACGTAGGCGAGAGGCTTGACTACAGCATGAGTTCAAAATTATTCCCGAACCGTTGGGTCACACTTAAAAAGAGTGGTAGGAATGTATGCCACAAACATGTTGGATCGCTAGTATATATTAAAGATAGAGAGCATGAAATCTATTCGCTCTTGAGTCTCTTGAAGGCTTGCTGTGTGAAGTTATTTTTATAAATGTATTAACACTAGGTGTTATCTATCATAATCCAATCTACTCAACATTAACCGGAGCTGTCATGGTGACATGGTGATCAGGTTCGCCTATCGCCATGACCTAAACAAGCTATATTGGTTACAACATATGTTCCTTTAGGTATTACAGTGCCAGGTAGGTCTATTGAAGAACAGTAAGACTAAAAGCAACCACTCAAGGTCTGAGGGTGAAGTCGTACTGCTGACTGTAGATAGGTGTAGATGCAGTAGATGTAGATAGGTGTAACTGCAGTAAGGTGATTCCCTAGGATAACCAGCATCTGCAGCGATTTTGGAGTTAGAAAAGGTTGACCCCAAAAATTTCACACCTCAACTTACCCCACGTATTTCCATCTTCGGCGATCAGGCCACTTTAAGAGCGGAGATAAAACCTTAAAAAATCCCTACAAAAAGGTCATGCGCGAAGAGCGTCAAGCAGTTGTCCCTTAGGCTTTGTGGTCACGCTCCCAGTTCTCTGAGACCAACAATAATCCATCTTCCTTTTAAGGTTCCTCAAGAATCACCCTTCCACGGTGTGGGTAGCCGGAAAGTAACATCCGCCGTAATACCCGTAAAAGCACATGAGGTCGAGTCTGTCGCAATAAAATCCTCCTATACCAATTGAGAACCCTCATATCTCCATGACCAAACCTTCCATCTATTTTACTACCTGGTGCTGCTGATACAAATGATTTGAGCCCACGAAATGTTATTCCTGATCTCCTGAAACCAAGTTCTAAAATATCTGTTGGATCTTTTAATGTCCGGACAATGTGTCAAATATAACAACAGGTGTCATTAGATAGGACTATAGAATCTCGTGCCGTTAGTGTATGTGGAAACGCGCATACATGATCCTAGTAAAATCACTAATTTGATTTACTCTGAAAGCATTGCCGCTGCTTCTGGTGGTGTTAGTATAGTATTAAGTCCTAGGAAAGAAACAGCTCTCCTAGACTGGATCCCAGTAGACAGTTGCTAGTTTGCTGCCCGACTTAACAGGATAGTAAGGGCTGGGAAAGATAATGACACGCCGTTACCTCTTCATTGTCTCTATCTACGCTCTCAGCCAAGATGAGGTAAAAGTACAGAAAAATTTACCAACCTCCTCAAAAAGTTAGACGTTTTGATGTAGTGACAGTAGCGAGTGACTTCAACGCTCAAGCAGGTAAACTAAGCGAAAAGGAAAGACACCCGGGTGGATCTTATTGTGTCACGCCTAAAAGAACGGACAATGGCGACCGTCAGCTGCAGCTACGCTCAGAAAAGCGCCTGTTCCCAGCGAACGGTAACATTAAGCACAAGGAAAAACATCTCCTATCCTGGCAACCCTCCAAATCGTCGCAATGCTGGACCAAACTAGGTCACATCGGTATGAAATACTGATGGGGGCAGTCAGTCAGTCAGTTGCAACGTAGAACTTCGTACGTATGTACATAAGTTCATGTTGCCATACCACATTATTAGCACAGAGACGCAAATGTCAAATCAAATCCCATAATGATAAAGATAGTAGAGGTATTAATGTTATAATAAAGAAGACTAGGGTTTAAGATATTATTCAAAAAACTATAATTCAGTGAGATAAGGTTAGAAAGACCAAGGTAAAGGTGCTGGCTAATCCAGAAGATTAGGATTTGAGAGAGCTCAAAGAGTGGATGCACCTGCGCCATTGCAAACGATTTTGAGCCATGTCGTTCAAGGTCTCTAACCATTGATGACTTTCGTCTCGCGGACCCCAACCAGGTAGTCTACATCTACCAACATGACTCAGTCCACTTGTCAGTGACTTCATGGATTTCTGCCATGTTTTGGTCTGGCCGCCCCTAGATTTCTTCCAACCTACTCCTACAACACAAAACATAGCTCGTCGGGGCAGTCGGTGGTTAGCCATACGTAACACATGTCCCAACCACCTCAACTGATGAAGTTTCACCACTTCATCAATTGATCTGCCATCCTTACCTAGTACTCGTTTCCTAACGACAGCATTGCTTACTCGGTTGTCCCACGATATACGAGCAATGCTTCTTAAACATCTATGATCGAATACTAGTAACCTACGAACATCTTCTACTCTTAACGGCCATGTTTCACAGCCATATAAGAGAACGGAACGAACTGCTGCGCAGTACACCCGCCCTTTGGTTAGCGAACGGATATCACGCCTACACCATAAGTGACGCAGGTTGGCAAAAGCCGATCGAGCTTTCTGTATCCGAGCTGAGATTTCGTCAGTCACCAGACCGTCAGCACTGATGAGACTCCCCAGATAAGTGAAGTGATCAACACGCTCGACTACTTCACTCCATATCACTAGTTCAGGTGCCAATGCAACCCAGTCTTGAAGCAACATTTTGCATTTCGAGGGGGAAAACCGCATCCCGAACATGCTCGCATTGTTGCTTATGGTAGTCAGAAGACTCTGCATTTTGTCAGTGTCTTCACCGAATAGAACTATGTCATCGGCATATTCTAGATCAGTAAGCGACTTTCCTGGTAGGTCAACCCCTGAAAAATCTGACGAGCTTAATGTTAACTCTAAGAGGATGTCTACGACAAAGTTAAACAAGAATGGAGAGAGTGGACAGCCCTGACGGACACCACTTGATGTAGAGAATTCAGATGATAGTTCGCCATATGCTCTCACCCGACCAGTGGTGTTCGAGTAGAGAGCTTGTATAAGGTTAATGTACTTCTTTGGTACACCTTTCAATGACAGACACTGCCACAGAACCTCACGATCCACTGAGTCGAATGCCGCCTTAAGGTCCAGGAACACGACTAACGTCGGACGTCTAAATGTGTGTCTGTGTTCCAGGACCTGTCGAAGTGTGAAGATGTGGTCTATACAACCACGTCCAGGTCGAAAACCAGCCTGGTTTTCTCGAGTCTGCTCTTCGCGAGCTCTAGTTAGACGTCTAAGTATAATCGAGGCTAACAATTTAGAAACTATATTAGTTAAACTTATTCCCCTGTGATTGTCACAAGAGGACTTCTGTCCTTTCTTGTAGATTGGGACAATTAGCGACTGAGACCAGTCAGATGGGATTACGTCCATTTCCCAGATTCTACCTAGGATCTCGGTCAGTCTAACCGTTAAAATTGGACCACCATACTTAAACATCTCAGGGGTAAGCCTGTCGGGACCTGCCGCTCTACCTCCCCTTAGATTTCCTATAGCTTTCTCAACTTCATGTAAACTGGGAGGACTTAAATCGATTTGCCATTCAGGATGACTGGAGATCGTGGGCAACCGAAGTGTGGCTGAAGGCCAGTTGAACTGATCCCTAAAGTGTTCTGCCCATCGGTCCAGCCTCCTAGATTGAGAATGGATAATAAGACCATCCTTTTCCGAGATAGTCTCACTCACATTCGGGTTCCTAATACCGGTTTCTTTGATAAGGCGGAAAAGTTGTCTAGTGTTGCCTATCGCCGCTGCCTTTTCCATCGCTTTTGCTTTCGCCACCCACCACTGTTCACGGTCGTTACGTAGGCTTTTTATAAGTCTGCACCTAAGCTGACTACGCTCTTCATCATGTTCAGAGTCAGGTGGGATGCGTTTTCGAGCATCCATCAGTTCGGTGGATGCGACTGAAATCCACTGCTTCAGCCTAGCATTGTGGTTTACCTTGCTAGCAGATACCATTGCTGTTTCCACAGCCTTCTTGATATGATTCCAACCTGCTTCAGGATGGGAATCACTTGCATGGCCGCCTAACTGTTTTTCTAGTTCCTCCTGAAATGGGGGCATTCGAGAGAGGACTGTCGCTCGTACTGGGGCACATGTTTATATTCAGATCATGCTCCGGTGCGAGCGCGCATTTGTTCGCGTCTTACTGGACGCAGGAAAAATATCGCGAAGAAACCTCTGAGGGTTCTATTTAATCATAGTTTAGCTAAGAATATATTTCAGGAACAACTAGAAAAACAGTCAAGCGGTCATATAAGTGATGCCCACCCTGTGACAGCTTGGAATGATATCCAAAAAGCTGTTGAAACAGAGGTAGTATCTGCTAGTAAGGTAAATCATAAGATCAGGAAGAAGCGGTGGATCTCAATAGCATCTGACGAACTGGCAGATGTTCGTAAAACTCGTCCCGTCTGGCTCTGAACATGACGATAAGCGAAGTAAGTTTAAGTGAAGGCTGCCCAAACGTTTACTCAATGACCATGAACAGTGGTGGGTAGCAAAAGCAAGAGCTGTGGAAAAGGCTGCGATGATAGGTAACAGTAGACAACTTCTCCAACTTATCAGGGAAATGGGACTAGGAATTCAGCCATTAACGAGACTATCTCAGAGCTGGAAAGGCTTATTATTCGTTCCCGATTCAGGAGATTAAAGAGATAGGAACAGTTCATTTGCGCTTCAGCCAAACTTCACAAACTCGTTAACGTCTACAAGTTCTGAATAGCTAATATCTGTTCACTGTAGTGCCAAAAACGCATATAATCCTATGAGAATTAGAGGTTGATAATCCAATGACCATCAGCTTGTTCAGGATTTTCAAGAAATCCCAAAACGTTACATCAATGGATGAGCGTAGAGAGATGATTGTTTCTCACCATTTCCATTTTAGGAAGATTCACTGGTAGTTTCAGGTAGAAACACTGAAGAAATCGAAGCCTCATCAAAGTTTTTATGTAATGTTTCTAGATGATGACGGTAAAGCACCAGGCCGTAGTTTTGAAGATCTACTATTTACAAAACTCACTTTTGGTGAAAAACCGTCCTTTGACGGATGTATTGCCTCAAATTGAGTAAGTTCGGTTATTTCAATGACATCCATTCACCATTTATTGTAAATACTATCTCTAATTATAAAATTCACAAGTCGCAATGAGTAGTGATCTTAAAGACACGGGTAACTGTAAGGTCTTTCTGCTTTATAATGTAAATATAGTCTGAAACACCTCGACATGCTTCCGTTATCGTGCATTTTAAGTCATCGGCTTGCTACACACTAAACGACGGTCGTGGAATCAGTATACCCTATTCACATTTCGTCTGGAAGCATTCACACGAGAGGACATTATCATGAAGCTTTAAAGTCAAGATCAAAACGTCTACATCCTGTTGGGTCCTTCTCACTGAATCATATAATATTGGAATTCTGTGTAAGATGATGCTGGGTCGAAAATATCTGTCAATACTGTCTAATTGGGGTGATTCTTATAATACTTTAGGACATATGTACCAGCATGCCACTAATCATCTTAGCGTTATCCTTAAAAATTGGATAACGAGAATGTGCTTTATAGTTATTTTGTACATAACATGCAGTTAATCTTTACTTGTAAAAATATTCGTAAAATCAGGCCTAAAATGTGAAAATTCAACTAACTTGTTGTCCTTGAAATTGCCTTCGTAATACGATCCAGACGGAAAATGCACTTTACCATTTCCCTCAATTTTGTCATTTACCCATTCTCCTATGTAGCATCCTTGATTTGGTCCAGACTCTAAAAATAGATCACATAGTGTTGATACGTCGAAATCTTCACTGTATTTATATTCAGAAAAGGTTTCCGATAAACTTTTGTATGACTGGTCAAGTGAATTTGGGATTGGTACATCTAACATCCGTTTTCTAAAATTGCCGATGAATAGGCCCTTTCCATGGCGTACTATTTCCGAACCTTTAAAAATATACTGACCTTCGTAATAGTCTCCATTAGGAAATACAAATTGGTCAGACAGCTTTTCATCAATCATTTTAATGCTGTGCAACGAATTGGTTACTACTAATTTGTCTAGTAAAACAACCTAGCACTTCAGTTAACTAATACCCATTATCTGTAGGCAGGGTAATTTTAGCACATATTTTCGTAGTCACTTTGTAATAGTGAAGCATCTCTGTTTTTGTAAGTGTCCAATGCTGATGGTCCAGCCACTCGACCAAACTTGTCCTTGTGGATCCGATCGTTATTTGGTGGTTGATACTATTTAGAACCAGCAGCTATCGCGTAACAGATCGGTCAGGTGGTCAGTTATTATGCTGAATACTTCAGAATTGAAACAGATAAAATTCAAATACAAAACAAGGCTGGCTCTTTGAATCAATCATCAGAATATGTTGTATAGTAAGTCTTCAACATTATTCAGAATATTGTAGAGGGAATAAAAGAAGTTTTCGCTTAAAAGGTTGCTTACCTAATAGCAATGGATCAATTATGCCTTCAAGTAAGAACCCAGGTATAGTCAACTAACAAAAGATAAGTAATAATGAATCACAGTCTCGAGTCCTTAAGAATATGTCGCTTCTTCTTGAAGGATTCCTATTAATTCGCTTCTGCCTCTTCCCAATACAGCTTTACTGTCAAAACCAACTAAATCACGTCTTGCTCATTTAACGCAACTCGTTTGTTTCCTTCGGTAAGCTTGCGGCATTCGTACATAATTAGTTAATACTTCTGTTTGGAAGTGTATTACAGTCATCATCACGGTTGTCTGAATTCGCTTCGTGAAGAAGGGCGGTTAACCTAGTTACATAGGGCTTACAGGTGTGTGGTCGCAATCCTTTCCTCGTTATCTTCTTCCGCCTGACAATGCGAAAGTGAAAATGGTTCGCCCCTATTTGTTTTCATTCTAAACCGTTACATCATATGGCCTGTCCGTACACATGTGCATTCTAGTTGGGATCCGGTATCGATTGGCACGAAATGACTCGATAATGGCAGCCACTATTTGGGAAAATGGGAAAGTTATCCTCACTAGCCGGCGTCTGAAATCCACTTCCTTCTTGGCTAACTGCACAACTTGTTGGATCTACATTTTCTCCACTTTCAAGGTCAATTTCACGGACTTCCAATCATGAATATGATTGATTGCATTGTTGGAGCTCATATATTCTGGAATACCCTGAAAAATTACATTTTTTCTGCGAAAGATTCTTTCAACTTTTTTTCGGATGTCAGGGATGAGACTGTGCTCTGAGTGTGGTATATCAGCCACTATCCGCTCACACGCTTCAATCTTCAGCAAGTAGCTGCCCAGTAGGAAATATTTCACGTCAGCATTACTAGCGAGTCACACAAAGAGGAAGTAAGAGTTTTTTGTGTGGCGATCTTCCAGCAAGTTAGCTGTGTAACCGTTAGTTGTTCGATAAGGTGAAGTTTAAACTTTTTCTTGTTGATGACCATAGTAATTTTAACGGACACACTCCGGTTGAACGCTTTCCATCATGCATCCGTAATTAATTTCCTTCAAATGTAGTGGAAAGCTTCGAAGGCTTTGGGTGAATCTCCCTGATAGTTGTTCTTGGTGTCCAACCTTTTCTTCAAAAATCGAATTATTCATTTGTAGTGTACACTGTGGAGCGAATGAGTGACTGAAGCGAATCATGTGAAGCGATGTGGAGAAGCAGAGAACAAAACGAATGAGCGACGTGAATCGGAGAAGACTGTTGAGCCAACTCCTAGGATTACAATGCGAACGAATGGGTGAAGGAAGCGAATGAACAGGCGAAGCGCGTTGGAGAAGGCTAATGAGCCAACTCCTAGAGGTAGAGCATGACTAGGAATATATGGTCAGACAAATATAAGACAGACATGCGATCGACGAGATAGGCATGCACACATGAATAAAAGCGACGAATAGTTGACATGGTCAAATGACAAGTGGGACATGTCATGTGAGCTCATACAAACCAGACAATAATAATAACTAATGGTACATATAAACTGTTGCAAAACAAATGGCTTGGTTAAACAAATTAATCGAAAGGGCTTAACCAAATTAAATGTAAGCGAACTCGATTATATGTGGAGGCACTGCACATTACTCTGTCGAAATTCCAAAGAGAAGCCTGAAGTGGGATTAGTAGCCTTCGCTCTACTTTGTTTAATCTAAATAATATCCGTTTGTACTGATTGTTTGAATCACTACATCCATGTTTAGGACTGTAAATGACCAGTTACTCTGTTCGGATTGCTCTGATTATGTTATCGGTCGAAAAACAACCATAAGTTATGTAGCGTCTAGGCCAGTTCTGCTCCCTTGTCCATCTGAGCAGAACCAGCCTAAATGTAATTGCAGCCTTTCTGCCTGTCCATTTATTTGAACATTTTAGGGGCAGAGGGTTGGCGCGTGACACTCAATCGTTGGTAGAAATTAGGAACCTGGCTAAAGCGAACTAATAACTAATCTCAAACACAATCACATGAAGCAATCCACCATGAGAGATCTCTTCTAAGAGATGTAGCGTTTTAGTTATCGTCGAAAACATACTGGGGAGGATTTTCGGCCATTTCGAAAGTGCACTAACTACGACTATGTAGTTAGTTCCGTTGATTAGGCCGGCAAAGCTGGTATGTATCATAGGTCAGGGGCACTTAGGTGGTTGTTAAACAATCGCTATCTGCTAGCTCTACGTTTATTCGACCACCAGTTCTATGATTTGCTGGTCTGTCAGTGGCCAAAATGCTGGACCCTTATCGATGAACTTTATTTGTTTTATCTCAGGATGAACAACACTAAACTTCTTCAACACCTTCTGCTGTAGGGTTTTCAACACAATCACTCTATCTTTCTTCAAACGTCAGTCATTTTTCAACATTGCACAGTGAATCTCGACGACAATAACGTTGTTTCCAGTAACGCTGCATTCAGTCCATCACTTTCTTAATAGTGGGTTCGTTACCTGATATAATTTCTGATGTTCCTTTATTAACAGTGACAAGACATCTGCCTGACCAAAATGTTGAGTACGACGGAATCGAGTGTCGAAGTAATATAACAATATAATCAGAGTGCATTGTTGAAGATGTGTTTGTGAAAGAGGTTGGATGACAAACTTTGAGGCTTATGTTCTGTTAATATCAAAAATCCCCAGCTATTTTAAAAGTAGTAGAAACGGCGAACCCGAAAAATGAGTGGTAACTCCTTTGTTATCTCTTTGTACTTCTTTTCGTTAACATTAATTGATCAGGATGAGGGCCTAATAGCTTTTAGGATTGTGGCTGTGGCATCCACTATAACGGATTTTTACTCTCGCAGTTCGCTCCAACTCGCCAGTTACTACAATAGGTTCCGTTGCTGGAAGAATAAGTGCTTCCAGTCCGTTTCTGCTAGAGTATCAAATACAAAAATGGCTGTAGCCATATTAAATATCAAATTTAAACAACATATGTACAGTTCAGAAGGAAACATAAAAACTTCAATATAAGTACAAGATATAGAATTAATAACAATATACAGTGATAAAATCTCAAAATGGAATCAAATAGAGTACCGAAATGTCAACAGAAAGAGTCAGTCATATCATAACACAAATATATATACATGGAGGGATTTTCCAAAAACAAAACCTTCAAAATAGATTTTGCATCAACCATTAAGATTGTATGCATATATTGATCACAGTGCGTCAATAATAGATTTAGATTAACAATAACTGGCGAATACTGTTCAAGCTTTCTTTGTTGCTGACTTAATTGAGGGTTCAAAACATCCCAGGGGCAATGATGATATTAGAATAAGTGTCTGTTTGCAATCGTAATGACTGCTCATTAATATTACGATTGATGAATTTTCTCATACCTGCTGTTGGCCCTGACAAGATTCTTGTTGGCTCACTGAATTGGGATGCCGGTCGCCTAAAGCTCATCGTTTGCTGTGATAGTTGCCCTAACTTCCACCGTTTATAAACTCAATTGTTGTGGTCAGTGGAATTGCACTTTCTTCAGCGATGTAGCTTGAATGGTCAGGCTCTTACGAAATGCCTTGCACGCAGTGTCAGCGTAGAGATGCGAGGTTTCTCTTCGTTCACTGTACTGAGATGGGTTAGGCTGAGCTAGTGGTAACAGGTTCAGGTTTTCAAAGTTGCTTGTTTGTTAGACTCAATATACGATAGCTGAGTCCTTTTTTCATTTACTTTACGAGATTTTTGATAGTAACATGTAACATGTTTGTTATTTGAGAATAAATTATTATTATTATTATTATTAAGTGAAGATAAGGTTTCTGAATTGGTCTTCAGCCGAAATATTCAGGGCTGACGTTGCTAACACGTGTAAGGATATCGGCATCATCATTCAAAACCAGCTTTAAATAGCGATAACCTGCGACGAATAATGAGGAGTTAACCCTAAACCATCAGCTTATAATTGTATGGTATTCAAAAATGAGCTATCTTCTCTATTCTGTGGCACAATCGGATTTCAGCACAACCAAACACCTGAAACCCTACCGAAAGAAGAAGAAGAACAGATACTATTAGCGCCAAAATTACCTATCAAAAATAACATTGAAACAAGGATAGTAGTGAAATTCGGTAATACTATTAACAGTGATATTTAACTGACAGTGCAGCAGTCGATGTGTTGGGTTGGGAGGTAGACGTGATTTTTGTATCTGGTAATAGATGAATAAGTTAAAACTGCTAATACAACAATAGTTCCATTTTTACAGGATCCATAATTTCAGAAATCTTTTTACTACTGCTTTACTTGCACTAATTAAGATGCGAATTCATACTGATGAAAGGGGCGTAGGCCAATGATACAGTAACAGGACAGCTAAACCACGCTCTGCGGCCTAGCTCGAGCTGACAACCGCTGGAATTTCAAAGTCATCAGGAGGAATGTGTAATCCATAAACAGCACCGGGCGAATAAGCTAACAAGCATCGTCTTAACCACATTTGGTTTGAACGTACAGCTAACGAATCAAAGATTTTTACTCCAAACCACACTTTTCTGCAAAGAGTACGAAGCCTTTTCGAATGACTGGCATTATGTTATCTCAAAAAAAGTTCTGTGTTTGATCTGAACGGTTCTAATTTAGAAAAGATCAATCAAAGAATGACAATCACCCAAAGGACAATATAGTAACTTCAAGCTTAGTCAAACGCAGCCTAATTTATGGTGGGCCGGAAACATGCAATGAAAAAATTCAAGACAGCAGAAATCAGTGAAATTTGGATATGAATGTTTGAGAAACATTATATATACTAACTGGAGTCCTTAGAAAAAGTTCAACATAACATAAGGTCAAAATGCATAGAAATCACAACACCGTCCAACAGAACATTGTGGTGGGATTTTTGTGGCATTCTTTCCCATGCTGCGACCTCGAAAATCCATGCAGATACGCAGAGCGACCCATGAAAACATCCAGTCAAATATCTCTTAACTAACTTACTTCTTCTAGTAGAAGTACCAAGAATTCAACAGTACGCTTGTACATCAATGAGGCTAACCTACATACTGTCGACATTTGGTTCTTACCAGAAGTCAAAGTTTGCATAAGTCCATAAGTCACCGCTTATTTCATGTTTATCATCATAGTTCCTTTCAGTCAATCATCATCCGTCTGCAACTTGCCAACCAATTCCACTGATCACTAGCCTCAAGTGGTAACGTAGTTAGCCAATAGCACCACATCTAACTTCCCTAAGTTTAGATTATTATGAAACAATTTCAGTCGCACTTGAAGTAACAAGGTGAATTCCATCAGAATGTATTAGCCTAACAATATATGTATCCTCATGGCACATTCTATTCCCAAGCCATCACAGACTCTTAATAGCAGAAGGGCGTTGAGCTTAGGAGCAAAGCTATTGCTTCCATCCGAAGTAATGAAAATAATAGGACGGTTATTGAAAATTCCTTGTTTCCAAACAGTAAGTGGCCAGGATATTATGGTGTAGCACTTGTTTGTTAGCCATGGCTATTACTTTCATTCTTAGTTCTTCCTTATTAAATGAGGGAGGGGTCAAAGAGCATAAGTTTCCGTATCTAACTCCTTCACATATAATATTCAGCTTCGTAAAATGATTCTTTAGTTCGGCAAACCACAACTTCGGTATTTTGTAGTAATGACAGTGTCTGTTTCTACTAGTGGCAAATTACACTAACTTTCAGTCCGACATTTTGAGGCATATAATAAGATAACCAATGAGTTATAAATAGGGGACAATAATTCTAACACTATAAATGTCCAGTAAAGAAAATATTTGTTAAGGAATGTTTAGTTTTATGGTAAAAATCAATAACAATGCGGGTAGAAACGAGAGCTAACCAATACTGAGTTTTTTATTCCACCCCAATATATATATCTAAAGCCAATAACGTGGTTAGTGTGTGTTTTTCTTTATGTCTTGTTGAGCAGCGCAGTTAAGATGAGAGGTTGTCATTAGAACAATCAGAAATGTCAACACTAAAAATGTGATAACGTAAACCAAAACGCCTATATCAGGTAGGTAAGCTAAAACCCATTTTAGATATAAATTTTTAATCGCACCTGATGTATTCGGCTAGCTCGTAACTACTTAAATTAGGCTTTTGTTAAGGATTTATAAATATCAGGAACGATAAACGAATTAATCTAGGTTGTTGTGATACCTGAGAGTCCTACATATTTTTCATTATTTTGGAAACTGGAGCGTCTGTTTAGGTTAAGCGCTCTGATCTAAGACTTAGATATTTGCGGTGTGCTTTGGCACGATATCAGTGACAATAGTTCACATAGCAATAACAAAAATAAATCTGATCCACAGTTTCATCCGATATTTTCAACGACTTTAAGTTCAAACCGTAAGCCGCAACTCCATGAGCGAAATATATAACTCTAACAAGGAGGCAGTGTGGAAAGGTTGAGGGCTAAAACATTGAATAATAAAAATGTTTATTCTAAGTCAGCGGTGTGTTACTGGAAGAATGTCAGTTTACCGGTAAGATCAAATAATTACAAATGATACCACGTTCAAAGCAATGGATTGCAGTTTGTTTATTTATTTGGAAAAGATAGGAAACTGATAAATAAGACTACATATTTTCGAAAGAATAATTGTTGTAGATATATCGTTGGTATCAGATGCTTATAATAGTCCCTTTTCAAGTACTATGCAGCAATATCTAAGCGAGTCGGATTTATAGCCCCGAAACTACAGTAGATATATACTTTCACCATGCATTGTTCTCTGTGACTCCTGGTATGTTCACATTGTCTCACCATTTCATCCACCTCATTGTCTAAAACACCAAGAGGTTGCCAGGTTTCAGCTGGAACTGCGGTTTTCATTTCAAACTTCATGCATATGCTTTTGATTTTTCTCCAATCCACTTATGTTACCGATATGATGGTCGGACGTTTATCCCTCCAAGTGATGCTTCTTCATGTCAAGGCTTGCGCGAATGGTTGTAAGTAGGACGAAACTTGGGCAAGCTACTATCTATTTACGTGGAAACTAGTCCAGATGGGTCTTTTTCCTGACTGACTAGTACAGCCGATATAGTATCGATCCGAATGCCTTACGTTTCGTGATTCTGATGATGATTAACTTCATTTCTTGAACTTATATTTCTGGTCTAGCGGGGCTTTTGCAGCACCAGATGTAGCTATGCAGGTTGTTCCTGGCAATTTATGACGCACCAAGAATTACAACCCTCTATTCCCGGTTTCTCAAGAAGAGATCTTACCACTGTAAGTCACTGAATACGTGAAACAATAATCGCGATGAGGTGACCTGATAACTACTGTCATTCTGTCATACTGTTAACTAGTCCATAATTGCAGATAGCTATAAAGAAATAATGTTACTACTTGGAGCGAATCATGTTTGTCGACAATCTGACCGTAGGGTCGTCGTAGGTCCTTTGGAATTGGAGTGTCAAGGGAGGTGCCTTACTAAAGAATGACCCTTTTCTAGCCACACTTAAACTCATTCAGCCATTTGGCTATGATTTCGTGGTTGTGAAACTTATAAGATCTGAAACATATTAACAATAATAGCATACATACGGATGACCTTGACAAGGTAGATGTATCTGTCCGGAGGATGTCCACAGCGGAAATTAAACTTCATTGTGACTACAGCTGCGAGATGAAACATACTTTTTGAATGATAGAAAAGTCACGATTGGTCGCAGTGATCTGACCTAATTGGTCTGACAAGACTGCGTTTTAATGCATCGAGGTGACGGGGGCAGTTTAATCTTGGAGAATGTCGTCAACTATGGGCGTTTCAGCCCTTGTTAGTAATGGTGCGTCCTTAGACATGCGTTTAAACTAGCTTGGTTTCTATGATTTTTGCTAGGGTTATTATCCATGAGATTTTAGGTATTTGAACTATGCGATCTAATTTTTTTTTTTAAATATTCCTCGTACGTAAAAATGATTTTAGTGATTTACATTTATTGTTGTCCCGTATTAAATGCCTCTATCATATCTTTTGTCGTTCTCATACTTTTTTCTCGCTTCAAGTATGTTTAAAATTTTATTTTCGACATTCATTATATAATATTTGGTATAGTTCCTGCGTTCACAAGTGCTCGTTCTCTGTTTATTTCTTAGTTCTTAGTACAAGATTTTAAAACTAGAACACTGTTATGTTTGTTTCTTCAGTATTAACACTGACTGTACACTTTGTACATGTTTTTTTGCGAACCTTACCAACTCCCTAGTCCATGTAATACATATAAATCACGTTCTTACTATCCAATTTTTAAGGATAACGCTAAGATAAGTGACATTTTGGTACATATGCTCCAGAGTACTATAAAAACCTCATCCCGATTCCACCATATCGACAGTGTGCCGTCCCAACATCATCTCACAGAGAGTTCCAATATGTGATTCAGTGAGAAGGACCCAACTGGTTTTTCGTGGTTATAGGCATTCAAATTATTGTGTAATCGTGTGATTAGTCGCCATAATTAGTTTGTATTACACTACCCACTAAGATTCGTCTCAAACTACCAATCAGTACACTTTATATGTAACCACTTTCTCGCTCGTAGTGCTAATATATTTACGTGTCGATTAGTTTTATCGTATTCGCTTACAGAGCTGGCGAAAATGAACGTCTCTACACTGAAAAGCCCCTCTTTTACTAGTCGCATGTACAATAGTAAACGTACTTAGTGTGTTTGATGTTTTTCATGGTTACCCGTTTTCTTCTTCTTTAACTAGCTTTTTCATAGACTTGCTTTTAGGGTTAACACTTTCGGCGTCTGACTTTTAAGGGATACACCTGCCTGGAGGTTCGCTTGTTGACTTATAGTATGCTGATGACAGTTCTATTTGGTGAAGACGCTAAAAAAGTTGTCTTCTAGCTACCTTACGCAACAATGCAAGCACGTTTAATGTTATTCTCCCTCTCGAAATGCGAATTGTTGCATTGAGATTGGCTTGTGTCGGCACCTGAACTAGTAATAGGGAGTGAAGTAGTTGAGCATGTTGACCGCTCCACTTATTTTAGTAGTCTAGTCAGTACTGATGGCCTGTTGGTGACAAAACCTAGGCACGGATACAGAAGCCTCGGCTGGCGTTTCCTAATTTGCGTCATTTATGGTGTAGGCGATATCTGTTTGCTAACCAAAAGACGAGTCTCCTGCACATCAGTTCGCTCCCTCCTGTTCTATGGGTTTGAAACATGGGCAGTAGGATTGGATGATATCCGTAGGTTACTAGTATCAGGAATCAGTCTAGGAAGTGATTGACAACGTGACTGAGCCATGTTAGTAGGTGTAGACTACCTGATTGGGGTCCGCGCGACAATTTTAACCGGTGGTCAGAAACTTTAAATGACATGGCTTAGAAGCGCTCGTGATGCCTCAGTCACATCTATTCTTTGTTCTCTCGTAAATCCTTGTTTTCTAAACTTCTCATGACATTTCCTTTTTTCCCTTTTTAAATTTATTTCACCTACCTTAGTTTGAACTACAGTGTAGTACCACTAGCTTGCAAAGTTATTTGAAACCGGATTACACGAACCTATGACTGACGAATGAGTGAGACTGATTTGATCGATTATCAGAGGTTATAATATCAGTTAGATGTGCGTACCTCGCTTTAAGTTCTGAACTTTGAATGTGATCAAGTTGCTGATAATCGCATATATGAATCACACATAAATTGTTTCATTACAACCTAGTTGTTCTAGGCATTAGAAGTGTTACAATTATAACTAACGATTACTCTTGTGATTTACAGTGATAAAGAAGGAACTGTTGTTGGTGCAAGTGTAAGTAATAAACACTTCTTAGCTTATACTCACAGTGAGAAATATCAAAATGTAATATTTCATAGTATTAATTTTCTACCCTAATCTTCATTGTTTTCATGGCTCATTGTTTATTTCACCGGTTCTTGTTCCTGTTTATTCAGCAGTTAGCCGTAAAATTGTTTACAAAACTAACCTAGTGACACATTAATTTTCACTTGATTTTGCCTGAATTTACCAAAAAATATATTCTTGTTTCAAGCTTACGGTAGGACTCATCCAGTTTTACTACAAATATCTTTTCGTTAGTAATTCTTGGTTTTCGATCCCAAAAGATTCATACCTTGCTGAAAAATTTGATGTTGTGTTGCTGCGACGATTTATTCCTGTTATGAGATTCTGATGTTGTGATCTTGTCAGTGAGATTGCAAACCGTGTTGTATTTTTGTATACATTTTCCATCTCTAAAGTGAAAATTCGTCTCAACGCTCGTCTGAGTTTTTATTTAGGTTGGTCGTGAAAAGTGACTACTGGAGCGTCCAACTTCACTTCGAACAGTTTTTATTATTCCTTACAAGTTGTTTCTTCCTTGAGTACAGTTGATATTTATTAACTTCCGTCACATAGCAGTCAAATAATTAATTATGCATTTTTTTTCTTTTATTAACAGATACGAATCCTTACTTTTCTGGTCTCTTGAGACACCACGGTTCTGATTGTGTTACAGAAAGAGTTGGTTATCGGGAGACTTCTTACAACTCAGTAAATGTTTCTCCCACTCATAATGTGTCACATAGTCCATTGATTTCACATTCATCTTCTAAAGATTCTCTTCCTACCTGTGCTGGATGCAGACGGACCATTACAGATCAATACCTATATCGTATTCAAGGTTTAGCTTGGCACGAATCATGTGCTATTTGTTCAGTATGTTCAGCTGAACTGGTAGAAGTATGTTTTATCGTTAACAAAAATGAACTGTTGTGTCACCGAGATTATGACCGGTAAGTTGATCCATTAACGATTTCAAATGTTCTGTCTAACATCTTGTAACTTCCCCATTTAGTTTTTTAACATGTTAAAAACAAATGCCATGTACTTGGGTGTAAGCCACACTCTAAGTGTGAAGGCTAGTGAAACTAGTCGGTTACTCAAACTGAACTAGGTGTAACGAGATTCCAATCTTGCACTTAATGACCGAAAATCAGTCGCATTAACCACGAAATCACCCCTAAACAGAATAAAAAATAGAGGGAATGCAACAAATTGAGTTTTCTTCACGGTGAAATTGTAATTATTTTGATTTAATAAATATTTGAGTCACAGAAGAATGGGAAGAGGTTTCAAGTACCAAACGAAAGTTACGTAACGACCTAGAGGTTACAGAAAGATAGGAAAGTGAAGATAATTTATTGGTCAAAATTATCGTCAGATTACTTTTTTTAGCTGAATTACTTTTATCCATTCAGTGACACTATTGGTTTCTTTTGTGACATGTCAATTGAATCAGGGAAATACTCTTCAAATAGCAACGTATTTATCGAACTTTCTTAATACTTAAAGTTAAACCATGACTATTTTAAGTTTCTGTGAATCAGTCAGTCAGATGCAACGTAGAACTTCGTACATAAGTACATCAGTTCATGTCGCCATACCACATCAGCACAGAAATGTAATTGTCAATTTAAATCCAATAGTAAGAAGAGGTAGTCAAGGTATTAGGAAGTTTCTGTGAATTATGTGAACTGAACTGCAAACATCTTTCGATAAAATCATTTGTGATGCTTAACATCAAAATAACACATGATAAATCATACCATTTCATACTTTTATTATTTTATGAATTGAAATTTCTCTTCCTTACGCATATGTGTCTAACGTGTCTAAATAGATAGTATACTTTTTCATTATTGACCTACTTATATTTATTCTTAAATAACAAACTAGTTCATTTGTAAAAATGTAACACTTTCAATTTACTGGTTACATATACTGAGAAGCTTAATTTCATAGTTGTTAGTCCGAAATTGGCACCATATCGATGTGTATTTAATGTACCTAGTGTATATTAGACCATATTTCACACTTTTATAATCCAAGTTAACAGAAAATCTGAAATTCTCAAGAAAATCGTTAATGATGTGTAGATTTTGAGAACTTTCGATTTCAATTGCTTCCAAATTTAAAGATTATTATCAGCACTCAATGGCTATAGGTTCAAGGTTTCGTTTTTTTTATTTCTAGGCTCTGAGAGAGTACTCTTAAAACATCAGTTGTGTTACATTGTAATGTAGTTAGTTATGTATAGCTTCATAATCATACTGAATAATTTTATTTCTAAGGTTGGAAAACTTTTATAATTTTCAAAATCGTTTTATACATAGCATGAGTAGCAAACCTGTAATCGATGATTGAGAAGTGTGTTTTTATGAATGTTGTATAACTATTTACAGCTATTTATCACTGAGCATTGACGTGTCTAGCCCACAGCTCTGATCACTTATTTGGTTGGCAGTAATTGTCTGAAAATCCCAGACTTAGGTTTCGTGTCAGTCGGCACTCGATTAGCAAGGTGGTGCTCCCTAGTGGAGTCACACAGTCTCGCATTTTAAGAGATTATAACCGGACTATTCGGATTGCGACTGAACTCCAGTAAGAAATAAATATTTACATTAATTAACCACGGATTAGTGATCAGTGTCATATTTGTCTAGCTCTTAATACTGATTGAATTCTCTTGATCAGGTTTAGATATTGACAGGTAATACGATCACGGAACTAGCAAAACAGTTCGTATACTTTTAATATGAGATATTATTTTTTCTCATATCTCATCTTTTTTTTTCTTTATTTCCTAGTTCTTTATTTTTGTGAAAATAATCCCAGTTTCATTGTCCTATTCTGTCTCAAGAAATGGTAACTGTTGCATTAATCTTAGTTTCTACATTGTACAACCAGTCAAATGTATGTCAGCAGATAGATTTCCCGTTTAGTACTTTCACAATAATCGTTATCTACGGTTAGGAATTATTAGTGATTTTGTTCCTCCTTTAAATTTCTAACCTACTGTGATTTTGTCTTCTACCTGTGAATTCTATTCATTCTTCTCTAATCGTATTACTTATGGTCAATTTGCCGTTGTAATTTGACATCATTATTAATGCACTTTTAATTTGCATCTTATTTATTTCCTTATCTATTATGTGACAGCCTGAACTTCTTGACGATTTTTCTCTAGATGTTATGTTTTCTGACTGTCGAAATGATGAGTTCTTTCTAATTAATCCTGTTTCACAAATGTTTGTGCTTCTCTATATCTCTCAATAAAGTGATGGCGAAACTCCATAGGATCGATGGTCAGGCTCATATATAAACATTTAATGTTCTAATTAGTTGTCTAGTCGAAGTTAGTTAGTGCACTTGACTATCTATCAATTTTATTTGTACGTTTTTATAAGATAAATTTTATTGGATTTTATAAAGCTGTGCAAATACTCATTTGTTATTAGGTTACGTTTTCAAATCTAGTCGCCCTCTTAATAGTATTTCTACCTTTTGTCTCATTAATGAATGTGTGGTTCACATGTTTTTGAATAAACTGAATTTTATAATCTAAAATGCAGTTATCTTTTTTTATACATTACATACCTACCTAGTTAGTGTTTATTTAGTTTTTATATCATCAAAATTGTATTTCACTGTTTTGTTCAGGCTTTATGCAACTAAATGTGCTAACTGTCGACAACCAATGCGAAGTCATGAGTTATTTATGCGCGCAAAACACCCTACATCCGTTAAAAATTCACTTGATTCCAAATTATCATCTTTAAATCAAGAATTAATATTTCACGTCTCCTGTTTTACATGTTGCATTTGTCAGCAACCAATAGCAGCTGGTGAAGCTTACATTATTGATCCTGTTAGTCGTCGACCAATATGTCATTCGGATTTTTTAACTAAACAACAACGACAACAATCATCTCCACTTCTACTACAACAGCCTAATCATCATCAAAGTTCCACAACTTTATATCCTGTCAGAACAAATAATCGTCAATCGTCCGACCCGAAGTCATGTACATCATCGTCATCATCTCCTAGAAATTGGCGACAATTTAATGAAAACACAGAACATATTCATCAATCTTCATCAAATTATTGTTTAACTAACCAACAGAACGATTATGATGATATGGAATTAACAAGTCATAAAAATGATTGGCCAACAACAGTTAATCAAGATTTAGATCAAAGTTATCAATCATTTAGTAGTGGAGGATTTAGTTTAAGCAGACGTATACGAACTTCATTAACTGATGAACAACGTTATCGATTACAAGAGGCATATGAATTAAATATTCGTCCATCAAAAAGTGTAAGTTTAGCTTATTATTATCATTGATAGTTGTTGATTGTGTAGTAATATTAAACAGTAAATGATAATATTTTAATATGCTCCTACTGTTTTATTGTATAGAATACTAATGGTTTATGTGATAGTTGTCAAACTCATATTCTTCTACCCACCAAGGATATTGTATATGACTAAACAAATAATCAGAAGTAGCCGTCAACTGATAATGTTTCATTAAATCGATTACTGAGACCTTTTAATAGTTATCAGTGTCAAAAAGAAATCACTTGACATATGACTCAGTTCGTTGATATTATGTAATCTAGTTTAGGTGCATGCGTTTTATGATTCATCATACAGCATATAACAGAGAGCATATAAATGAACAATATTGTCTTCAATTAAATCTTCGTCATATATATATATATATATATATATATATATATATATGTGTGAAAGATATTAAACTAATCAAGGTAACTTATGAGTCAGTCAAAACAATGGAAAAAGATTGCATAATTGATTATAATTAGTAAGTAGAAGTACGAGTTGATAGTAAGTAAGGTGGTGATAGATTATAGTAGTAAATATTAAGAATAATAGATGGTATGATATATATTATAAACAAAATATATATTGACACAGCAAGTAGGTTAAAAGCTTTAAAAAATAAATCATTAAAAATCACATAAGCAATGTGTGTGAATAATCAGATTAAACATGTGTAAGTAGTGAAATAAACGTTAAAGAAAATCTGACAATCAAAGGGTGTGAAAAATTGATAGAATGGTTTGTGAAGTCCTTATGTAGCCAAGGCATAGATAAGGGTATAATAAATTTCTTTCAAATATAGAGATTCAGGTTATTAGCTTGAATCTGTGTTTAGTTTCTGGTGTATGTAAGAGATGAGATCGAACCCTATTGATGATTCAAGCTGAAGTTATGCTATAAACCATTTTGAATATAATCATTCAGTCTATATTACGTGACCACTATTGACTTAGTGTCACTACTTATTGACTTTGTCAGACCAAACCCTTTTACGGACCGCAAAGGGGGGTTTGACGTTAACTTGTCAGCTATGTTGTCTAGTCTTAAGCCTGATATAGTTTTCACACGACTGGATGTAGCAGAATTAGGTAACTTATCTTAGGTTCTACTTGTCTAGTTAGCATGACTTGTACATTACATACTATGTATACACTCTATTTGTATGTTAATAGCATCATCTGCTTGTAAGGCATCTAATTTTATTTCTCTTGTAACAATGGGCGCGAAGTTAAATAGATATATTTATTTGCGTGCTGGTGAAGCTTTCCTGATATAACCAACCACATCACTCTCTGTCATTAATTTAAACGCCAATTGTAAAGCGGAGTTTAGAATTTGGAAAGACGGTCAGTTTTCTTTGATTAATACCCGGTTATTAACATTCATGTGCATACACTCCTAAACATTTTCATATCTGAGTGGTTTTCTCACCACATAACTGTTATATTAACAAAATCTTGTTTTTAAATAACCACTTAGTTACCAAAAGCTTTTGATTAGTGTTATTAAGCAGTGAAATGTCTCTTCTTTGAATGATTTCATTCATTACTCAATGAATTGTTGAGCAGTTAATATGAAGCGTTTAATTATGTTCATATTAGATACGTGAGGCCTTAGCCTCTGAGTTAGGTGTACCTATGCGAGTTGTTCAAGTGTGGTTTCAAAATCAACGTGCACGTGATAAACGAGCCTCTGCATTTGGTCATTTAAACCCTAACACTGATAATTCATCAGTTACACATATGAATACTATCAACCCTCATCAGTTTGACAGTCATCAATTGCATTTGAACGAGCAGCAACGTAATCATTGTGACAAACAACAATCTTCAGATTTATGCCCGTTTACTCCATCTCCGCACACCTCTATCGAAAGTGGTGAGTCCTAAGTTATTTTTATTTCATGAAGTGTTTCTTTTGGTGATTTAGCTTATTCAGATTTTGTGAGACTGGTTATCAAAACACTATCTATATTTTGGTTATTTGGATAGTAAGCACAAGGTTGGATCCACTTTCTCGTGATGTTTAGTGTTGTGTCATTTAATATGTGACATCACCAAAGTTATGTAAATAATCTAATGTAACTCATTTGCTAAATGCAAGTGCCGTGGTACGACCAAGAGTGGAGAGAGTCCGCTTTCCCTCTCGTAAGGTTCTAACGTGACTACGCGCGCATGGCCACTGCCAGGGAAGTCCTACTCTTCCTTCTCGTGGCGGAAGTGCTGTTGACTAAATTGAGAGAACAAAATGCACAGGTTCGGCACCTTAACCGGGTTTGGTGGTACGGAAGATCCACCTAAGTTAATTGAAAAACCCTGATTCCAAACCAATATTGCATGTAAAATTCAGGATCCTGAGGGAAAAAATGGCTTATTAACCTGTTGTTGGTCACCCGCTACCATAGAACTGCATCTCCTTACGTTGCTCCACTGCTTGTAGATTGAGTTCAGTGAATCGCCCTCTAAGAAAACTACCTGCTTCTGTTTGGGCATCCGGACGGTATCACAGTTCACTCATAAATTCAATAATTTATATGGCGCATAAACATATGGGTGTCTGTTTTGTACCAATGTTAATATGTTTAAAGAAAATTAAAGTGAAGCGGAAGTCTGAACCTACAATCTACTGACTGAAAGCTGCTTTTACCACTAAGTCTTTACTTCATATATACATATATTATCACTTCTAAATTCATCTTGTTAGTCATATCTCTCCATCTCCGTGTGTGTTGAGGTTGCTTAGATCAATAGACATTGGTGTCTAGTTTTACATTGCTTATGATTGATATGATACTTGTCTAACAGTGGATCCGAATAAAAAGGTCCTATAAATCAATCTGTTTGCTCCATGAAGTCGCAATACTTGAATTGTACCTCTGTAAATCATATGTTTATCCATTCACTAGATAAGACTACACTTTTCCTTACTCTATGGTGAAACTGAAATTATTCTCAGTTATCAAGTTTGTATAAGATATAATCAAACAGATGACACTTGTGTTTTCTTTTTACACCTCTTTTCGTCATAGACTTCTACCACTATTGGAACACATGACCTAGTATTTGAGAGTTTAAACCATTATGTTTCAGCTTTCTAAATGTTCTTTTAAAGATTATTATTATTATTGACTCAACATTATAATGTGTTCATTTTCTCCTCCTATTTAAGTGGAAAAATTGAAAAGGAATGTGTAATTATGCCCTATTAACCTTTGTGATGATTCAGTCCTTTTACATACCTAATTCTTATGTTTTCTTCGTTGAGTCACTACTTGTGCTTTCTTGATATATGTAATTGTTGAGGATGTGGAGTTGATTCCCTTACATATTCTTTGTAAAAAAAATCTCCGAAAAAGGCAATTTATGCGGAAAGCTTAGGGTTTTGTGAAGTATTTGTAGTAACCGACAGACGCATCAACTTTCAGTTTTTCAAGTTAACATTTCCGTTGCTTTCGCCTAAATATCATATTAGGTATTATTGTATATCTTAAGTGTGATCATCACTTAATTCACTCTATCCTATGGACTCGTTAACATATTATAGTTTCATGACCTTAGATCAAGTGTTCAACCTTGATAGATGGTGGATTACAGTTGAATAAAACTTCAATTGTTTTTGTGTAGGTGAATAATCAATAAACTCATTACTGTATATATCACTTCCAAGTTTAGCTCTATTATCCTTTTAATATTATTTTAATAATGTAACTTGAAACAGTTGGTTATTCTCTAAAAGCAGTTATATAATTAGACAAGCTATTTCGATTGTATGTCTACTTCTATTCAATTATTCTGTTTCATATTAATTTTACATTATACAATAGGAAAAACCACATATAATTGCACCGTAGATCAAACTCAGAAACTTTACATTCCGCTTTTCGGACTTCATGTTGTTGATTGAATAAATTTAAAGTCTATTTGAAATAAAATTGATATAGGAACTACATAAAGTGACTTGTTTAATTGTTGATTATGTTCATGATGTTATCTATTGTTAATGAGACATAGATTGGATTAAAGCATGATTGCGTTACTGCACACTGATTGGCTCTTTCGTATCCAATCAGCGCCAGTCGATACTGAGGGAACATTCTAGAATCTTCTCATGTAAGAAAACTATAAATATGCTAATGTCTTTTTTCCTTTGGAACGTCTGTCTTCTATCTGACCTTGTTATTGGAATATAATCTATTTCCTGTTCAACCGTGTTTTGATTTAGGAGAACGTCTCAAGTGAAGTAGTGTCCGAGAATACTAAGCATTAAGAATAGCTGGGTTGTAATAATAATAGAGAATGATAACATCTATACTCTATAGTTGTGAATGTATTATGTATTATCTTATAATTTACAGCTCTTTAACCTCCATATAAGAGAATAAGGAATAATTCAATAAATCAATGAAAATTTAGAAAAAAACTGACTCATTAACAACACGCGACTTCATGTACTCTTGTTTAAGCCACACACACACTATTAGCATACTAACTATCGATACTACCCTTTTTTGTACAAATCATAAAAGTTCACAATTAAAGCTTTCAGTTTCACTGGCAAATTATTTTCATGTTGTTTCATTTTCATCATATTAATCAATTACCAGTACGTGTATTTACTAAAATGATAAATAGTTAACTACAAATTTCATATTTTTCAAGGTTATAAACGAACAGAATTTTGTTGTTATTTTTAACTTGATTCTTGTGACCTTGATCATCATACTATAAATTTCTATTGATAGTATATACTCCTTTGTCCTTATGAAAATGTATACACGTATTACTTATGAATGGGTCAGTACTTCGATTTATGTTAAGTAAACAATAATACTGTGTTATTGCTATTGTTTTCGATGACTGTTGCACTATGAACTTTGAAATTTTGATTTGGTACTGACAAGAAAGTAGTTGTAGTGTAGATATTACGTGTGAATTCATCATTTCTAATTATTTTCAAGTGTCAACTGTGTAAGAACTTTCATAGACTATAAATTACATACTAACTTTAGTTAAACCACCGTTGAAAACCTGGGAAACTGAATGGTCGTTGCGTCCTGGTACAGGACTCTTCGGTAGTTCATCCTTGAAACCTCGCTTTCACTAGTCGAACACAAGACCTCCAGCCTTGGCTTGTCAACGCTTAACCTCTAGACTACTGAACAAGCATTCAACAGTGTTACTGTCTAATTTCAATCGATTCACGATATTGATAGTCATGTTTGATTACCTGTGGTGGATGACTGTCCCTCATTGTCAAATAAAATAATGTACACTTGACTACTTTGTGTGTGTGTTGTCATTTCGTCTCGTTGACTCAACTATCCATTTTAAGTGAACACTTTTTTCCGAAAGAAACGTTACTTTTATCGCTTCCTGAAGTTTCTTCACCACGTTTTCACAGTAACTTATTTCGTTTAGTTATTCCAATCTTACTACTAGGCAGCTACATTCTTCAGAGTTTATTTAATATGTATCTGACTATTGTGATAAGTGATAATGATTTTTCAGTGACTATAAAAGGATAATTTTATACACATGTTACTATTGAATATCTAAAGGCATACTACTCCCAGTATCCAATATTTTTGAATAGTAACAACTAAATATTGAATAACTTGGTATCTGAAATGAAATTATCCTCTAGATAATACAACTTTTGATGTGATAATTTTCCTATCCTTTCTTATTCTTAATTATCACTTTATGTGTATTTGAACTTTTATTTAATCGACCTTTTATTGCTCTTCATATAAAATCCCTTGACAAGTATGTGTGTAACCAGATTGTTCGAAATATGTATGTATAGCGCAAATACATCACATTTTTCAGACCGGTTACGTCCTCTCACTGTTTTATCAAAATTTATAAAAGGGTCTAATTGTTTTGAATACAACTTTAGTTTTTACACATTTGAAATCAATCAATCATTGTTAAACCACCATTGGAAACCTGGAAGCACTGGACGGCCGTTTCGTCCTGGTATGGGACTCATCAGCAGTGCGCATCCACGAATCCTGCTCCTTGCAGAATTCGGTATTGTGCGCGAACGCCTAACCATCGGATCAGTGGGCCGGCATCCAACGGGTGTTAATGTGTAACTCTGATTGATCTAGGGATTTTGCGCGACCTCACCCAGTTGTCTTTGGTAGTTACTACCTACACCCGACAGGGTTGGACTCCATTGATCACATCTTCTCAACTAGAACTCCGATAATTTCCTCACGAAGCTAGTCACTAATGAGCACTGTTACGATATTTTGGGGCAGAGTTTTAGAGGTGTTTGTGTTTTTACACATTTGAAAACCTCCAAAACTCTGCCCCAAAACAACTTTAGTTGATATTACTGTAACACTTCTTGTTACTGTGTAACTGTTCCAGTAGTTAGTTATGTGGTTGTGTTTTCTTAATGATTTTAATTTATTTTCAGAATTGGTTTTTTCTTTTCAGTAATTTAGTCAAACAATGAGTTTCGAATGCTTCACATACTATATTTATTATCGTTGTGAATAATTTGTTTTGTTGTTACAACTTTACATGAAATTAAGGTTTCCGTTAATATGCTACTACGACATTAATTTTAGTATTGATTACGCTTTGAAGTTTAATCTATTTGTAATCACCTTGAATGTCTAGTTTTTACTTCATAGTTTATCCGGTCACAGCTATCATTATACATGGAATAGTTTCGAATTTTCGTAAATGTATGAAGTACCTAAAGGATCATTTTAAATCTATCGAGATCCTTTTACAATTGTAAGGTATATTTTTTTGCCGAAAAGAAATTGACGCATACACAACTGTTTTTGTTTTGCTGTTATTGTCTAAAACAGGTCCATTCCCTGAATTCGGTGGATTTTCCTCCGATAATCTAGTACGTTATGTTTCCAATGATGTACACAATGATTCTACTGATGTACAACAATCTTGGCGATCTGTATCACATGCTGTATGGCTTGTAGACAATGAAAATGAAAATTCAACTGTCCGATAATAATCATATTGTTATTGTTGTATATAAGTAAATTGTTAATCATAAGATAATGTTCCAATTGTGAATAATGAACTATATATATATATATATATATATATATATATATATATATATATATCTTCTTGTAATTATTCTTATTCATTTCTAATCTTTCCTTATATTTCTTATTATATATTATCGTAAAAATATGTATGTATAAAGGAGCACTTTACAGATTCATATATATGATGATATTTTTTATCTTATATGATTGTAGTTCAGTCACAGTCATTATTCATACTTAATTTAAAAGCTTTTATTTCTTTTTCTTCTTCTGATGAGTACATGCACCATATAAATTTTTAGAGATAAAAGATACAAGATGAAAGTTATCTGTGATTATGTGCCAACTATCAGCATTAATGCAACAAGATATTAGAAGGAAAACCTAGCATACTTTCTGTTATGCTTCATGGTTATTTATTGGGAAATTATTGCATTTCAGTGGGGGAAAAAACACTTATCTTACTGAATAAAAAAAAATACTATATTGTAGGTGTGTGTGCTTGTGTGTACTCGTAAGTTTTCGTTGTATATATAAATGTAAATACATTCTGTTTCTATTATTCCTTGCATCTTCTCATCACGTATTTCATGCTTGTTCATTGTGTCTATCGCCATTGTTCGTATTATTTGTCTGTTTTACATGCTTCCTCATTTTGTTTTTATTATACCTAACAGTTATTCTCATTCTTTGATGTGCTTTTACATTTCACTTCGTAGTATTCTGTTATTATTCTTATTATTGTCTTCATACAATCTCAGGTGTTTCCTCATCCTTTTTGCTCTTATTGTATTTTTCTGTGATTCTATCATAATGTGAAAACCCTATAAAAAACAAGTAAGTATTTATCACGTGTATTGAATATTTCAATGCTTGGAATGTACTATATTTTTATGAATAATTGTCTTCTTTCTAGCATGATAAGATTTATAAATTTCAACAGTATTCTTCTCTTAACAAAAAACAAACAACAACAACAACATTTCATTTTCCCAATGTAGAATGTTTTCCTTACAATAATCATGCATTTCTGTCTGTCTGTCTGTCTATGCAGCAATCACCTACAACTTCTAAAGAAAAAAACTTCTACATACTTTCTATTTTGTGTTTGATTTCCATTTTTTCTTTTCTGTTTCTTCTTCTTTTTTTTTTATTTTTAAACTGCCTCCTCACTATTTTTCCTTATCGGTTTATTTTATTTACTTTTGTACGCATGTACTGTCAACTTCTTTTTCCGTTTTTCCATTTTTTTGACACTTTTTCGAAAATTCCGATCATTGTTATTTTACAGTAGAACTTCTGTGTGTGTGTTTTTTTTCTTTCTTCCTTTTAAAATTTCGTTAAATTGTCAATAACATTTATTGAACACGATGTATGCGTGTGGCCTGTATAGATATATACATATAAATATTGCTGATACAATATTTGCATCAGCTCCGATTAGATGATATGTATTACAGTTTCAATATATGTGAGTGTGTGTGTGTTTGTGTTATTTTTAACATTCATACATAAATATCAGTCGTACGATCAGTGTTCATAATGCATGCGCATATTATGTTTGTGTTTAATTTTGTTAATAACATTGTTTTTCTCTTCATTGAATACTACTGTAAATGAAAATATCCTTGTTGTGATTGCCGCCGCTGCTGTTGCTGATAAAATTGATCTCTCTCTGTAACCGATATCCCTTTTTTTCTTGGTATTATTACTGTTATTATTAATATTATTTGTCGTAGCTCCTCAGCTGGGCAATATACCTATTGATTGAAGACACTGTGCGACGAGTAAACCTACTTTTCTAAACGTTGAATTTAAAAAGTCAATGATATTAATTATGAATTAAAACTACAAAGACAATTAAGATTTATAGTTTTTGCTGTTTTATTTTGACTGCTTGCCTGCCTGCCTGCATTCTGTCTTCATTGTATGCATTGTGTATATAGATAAATCAATTTGAATAAATCATTTTGAATCTTTTCTCTTTTTTTTTATTGGTAATCTCACCTTCCAGTATACACAGTTACTTCGTTTGTTTGTTTGTTTTTGTTTTTTGGTTTTATATTATTATTTTCGTTTTTGTTTAGTTGTATTCTATATGCGCCTTTTGTACATGACATATACATATATATAAATACATATATACTTATTTACTGCTACAAATCCCTTGTTACTTACTTCTTTATACTTTCGATTAGATTTTCAGTGTTTTTAGGCAATTTCATCTGAGCCATGTTGTCATTGTTTACTTCAGTCTGTGTATGGCACTTATGTTAATTAAATATAAGTAGGATTACTGAGTTAGATATAAATATTATATTCTGTTGGTTATTTTAAATTTGTAAAATTGTAGGTGATTTGTGTTCTAGCTGTAATAAATTATTACATAACATGTATAACATGTATAGTTGGATAGTGAATTCAATAGTAGGATTCATCAAATTGTAACACGTGTAGTCAGCAATCACTGAAGGTTGGAGAAGAACTGATACCACAACACACAACGTTAACCGAGAACTTCACATTAAGGGAGAATGCAGAGTGGTATTCATAGGTCTTTTATTTGAAAATTAAAATTCCCGGGTTTTGTACAAAAGGAATGGCATACTGACGAAATAGTCTTATGAGTCATCTTCCAAGTTCAGCATACTCATGGCTTGCTCTTATCCTTCCAAAACGTTTATCCTTGGTCGCCCTGCAATAGAAAATGAACAGAAACTATAAATAGCCTCACACAGTGATCTCAACATTGTTAGAAAATACTCATTTAATCCGTACGCTTGATCAGATTGTGGGACTAACACATAAGAAGTGTATAATGTAGATGTATATTATTGGGTTGCAATCTATACTCTTTATGAATCGGTTTTAGTGAGCTAAATATACTTGGTCATTCGTAGAATTTTGTTCTGATTCTTACTCATAAATCGATTACTTAATTAGTGGTCAGTTGATAACATCGAATAATGTCATTTCCTTTTCATCTAGTACTGCCAATAGCATTGTATTATTAGATATTCCGTGATTAAGAAATCATAGCCATTCGATTTCTTATTTATCTAAAGTTATCTTGAGCTTATGATATCCTGATGGACATCACTTAGGTCATTCATTCTTTTTAAGTGTTGATAGCATTCAAGTGGACTGAGTAATGTTGGTAGATGCAGGCTACCTTGTTGGGGTCCGCGAGATGATAGTAACCGATGTTTGGAGACCTTGAACGACATGGCTCAATATCATTTGCAATAGCCTAGATGCATCCACTCGTTGTGTCCTAAGAAATTCTAACCAGAATTCCTCATCATCTTTCTAAAGTTATCTCATTGAACTATACTTCTTGAATAATGTTTTTGATCCCTAATCTTTTCCATTGCCGCTTAATCTTCTACTATCTATATCATTATGGGATTTGAACTGACAGTGCTAATGCGGTGTAGCAACCTGAACTGATGTACGTACGTACGTACGAAGTTTTACGTTGTAACTGACTGAGTGATAGCATTTGGTTTACAGGGAAAACTGATCATATCTTGTTGACGTATTATAATGCTCTTGTATAAACCCTAACCAGCAGTAAACCTTATCGAAATATTTTGGAAGTCTATAACAACCAAAATAAAAGTTGTGACTTCAATGTAACTGATACTCATTGAGCGAAATGTATGCATTCTCGGTCAGAACAGCTTAATAAGTGTTTCGTTTTGAGTGAGGAACAATAACTAGATTACTAGCAAATACATTAGAATCTAGTAGCATTTATTTAATGCGCCTCGAACAGACCAAAGTATGTGTCTTCGTGTCTCATTTGAACCTGCCAAATTCTGGATGTTTATGTTTCTAGTTTGTAGACGAAATAATACATAATGAGAACTGGTAAATTTACTTACTCAAGGTAGTGATATGTATTTTCAAACATTCTAATTTGCTTAAAATTATGATCTGATGGTTTCGTCATTGAAATTTGAATCGCGAAATTCGGAGATTTAATGCTCCACCACTATATGTACGATTATTTAACTATTTCAAGTGAATACTACTGGCTTTAATTAGTAGTATAATCAGTCCGTGTAGCCATATATAATATGAAAGAAGTATTGTTTATCTATCATTCAACCATTCTTTTTTATTGGATCATAGCTAGGAAAATTCTTATTCCTTAAAAAAAATGTAGTTTGAATGTTTCATTGTTCATCGTATATTATCAAGTCTATTGTAAACTGTTTACTGTTCATAATAAGAATTAACGAATATTTATTCGTAAGCTTTCCTACATGTATAAATTAAGATTTGTTAGCCACTGGTGAGTAATAACTATTATTCATTGGATAAATTTTCAATTTTAATTAGCATCATTGGGAACAATTAAATGTGTTGTATGAATTATATCTGATATTTATAAACAAAATAAATAACTGATATTATTTTATTAAATAAAAACTGACATCATGACTAAAGTGTTTTACTGTACATTGCAGAAGCCATAGAAATACGTACATTCAACCCTAACCTATGTGATCAGAAGAAATTCGTGACACCCCTATCTCTTCCGTGGCCGGATATGACGTAACTAACGATGGACATTATGTTTTTATTTTCACACATTTGCTTATTACGTAATGTTTTTGATGATTATTTGAATTCTATTCATCCACCTTTGACCTACTTTAGTTATCATATTTTATAAATTTTCCTACTACTATCAGTACACCTGTCTTCCTACTATCCACTTGTACTTTCGCCTTTTTCATTTCATTGTGATTATCACTCACATTGCCTTGATTGGTTTAACATTTTCATATAAATATTCATGTTTATTGTAGAGTAAAGCCTGATGACGATCTAATCGAAAACAATATTGTTCGCTTATATGTATGTTGTTCTAATCACAAGTATCTAGAATTTCTCCGATTGATTTTTATTGTTCGAATGATCAATAATGAAGTCGTTAGTTAATTGATATTTGATTACATTAATGAAATTTCTTGACTTAATTATGATATCTTTCTTTATTGAATAATAAAATGAGATTATATGATTATTCAGAAATAAAAATCAGTTATTCAACAAGCATTGACAGAGATTTTATGAGTTAGTGAATATAGGTTCACATGATGATTAGACCTGCTGTAACCTCATCTAAACTTTCATTCCAAATAATACTGAGTGCGTTTCGTATAAATATCTTGCAAAAATTTATTTTAGAAAATTTAGAATACTTTAGTTTCCTTCAACTCAAAGTACTTCTCACTGGTTGTTATACAATTTCTTCGTTTTCATTTTCATTGTCCGAAACTTCTTTTGAAGTCATCGGAAATCAAGCTTTTCAGCTGTTTATAGTTTCACACTTAATCAGTCCTTGATATTTTGACAGAACAGTATGCACAGCTGCTTTTCTTAATTTCCATTAGTTAACAGTCATTTATACGAAGAATAAATGAACAGAACTCACAAAAGACCGTACTAGTCTCTACGTTTTCATCAATATATAATGTCGAACGTTATCATTTCATTAACTTTGAAGTTTTGAATGATACCATTAAAACGCTTGATCTACCTGAAAAGAACTGTTTTTTTTCTGTGAATTGTCTTCATGAACTTTCATGAATTTCGATGAAACTACAAATATCATCTTGTCCTAAAGGTACTCACGAATCACTTGCTGATACATAAGGTTAGCAAAAAATCATTCGTTGATGTCTATTTAACCAGCTTATATGCATTTTTAAAGTTGTACAACGAATAATGTGATATACTAGTTTTTTATTAAGAAAGCAAACACTATGTTGTTATGATAAGCTGTATCGAAAATGTACCTGTAGTATTTTCAGTAACTGTTTTTATATGAAATCAAACGAAACAGACGAAGATAACAAAGAGATACATTTGTGTGATAATGGTTTTCAGGAGAAGAATACACACATCAACTTTGTATTATGTGGAGTTCTCTTCTCTTAGGAATTACAGTCCCAAAATGAACAGTCATAGTGCGCATGAATCTAGTTTTTACATCATAATGGATTTATTTTAGTGGTCGCGTCCAGTATGCTACAAGGTGATGTTAATACTAAATGTACAAAACTTGTTTATTCCATTTCTTTCAATAAGCAATCAGCTGATTTTCAGCTTGTTAACTTTTTTATATTGAAGTAATCCTAAAAGATGTACGAAGATAATTTAGGATAATTATCTGCAGTAATGATAGTGTAGTCTCTGCCTGGAGCGCCTCTACGGCTACTGCCTGTTACAAGACCGAATATATAAGGAGGGGCGGGCATGGAGTTGGCGGCCCAATCCCATAAAAAATTAACTCGCTAAAAAAAGCTGGCCAGAAAAATCAATTCCAACAATTTTAACTCTGCCCTGGGGGTTACAAGGTCTTTTTTCAGAAGAGCGGAAACTCAGAGAACTACCAAGGCCATCATCTAGAAGATTCAAGTATTCATTAACAGTTGTCTACGCAAAATACTTCGGACACCATCATCAACAATCTACTGTGGGAGAGAACATACCAGATTCCAGCGGAAGAGGAAATCAAGAAGAAGTAGTGGAAGTGCATAGGGCATGTATTGCGGCAAGCACCCAACTCAAGGTAAAAGGAAAAGAGGAAGACCAAGGAGCACATTACACCGAGAAATAGAGAAAGATATGAGAAGAATGAACAAAAATTAGACAAAACTGGAAAGGGGAGCCCAGGATAGAGTAGGCTGGAAAATACTGGTCGACGGTCTATGCTCCGTTAGGGGTAACCGGCGTAAGTAATTTAGTGATATTTTACGTAATGATGGCTTAATGATTGTTTTATGGATTTTATTAACAATAGAAACTTTCATAAATAGATGTATTCAAATGATGTGCATTTAAGTCTTTCGAATTTCCTCCCTATTCAATTATTGTTCGTCGCTTATTTTTTCAGAATTCGTCTGATAATTAAAATTCTGTTCAAATTATGGAAGGTCACTGATACCATGTATTTGTTTATCGGTGTGATGAGTTCTTTTCTCCGGTAAAATCAAACTATACTGTCAAACATGAGTGAACTAGTCAGATTTAGAATAACTCCTCTTAGACTTTCGCATGAAACTCAAATCTCGTCAAACGATAGTTATTTATCCTGTCTACAAGAATGTAAAAAGTTATCTATATCTAGTTGCTAAAATACTTAAAATTATTGAAATTATCTTTAGCACAACTACTCAATAGATGTGTCTTGGTGCGTCAGCTAAATTATAAGAAATACATGTTCCAAATGAGGATTATACCTCAGAGTGTGGTGTGCGCTACTTATAAGTTGTATATGACGCGAGTGTCAACGTAATGTCTGGCAGCAGAAGATAGGGTAAGATCAAGAAAGGAAGAGTGGAAACACAATGGAATTGGTATGAAACGCATGAATAGTGAAATGTCAGACAATGGATTGATGATTGATTGAAGATTTGCAAATTAACGGTCACGATATGGTTTTCCTATTTTACTGAGTAACTCTGTAATTTTCGTTAAATACAATTCGGTTTCCCTCACCTGTGTTCTCCTTCACTACAAGAGTACTCTATGTGATTCAATTAATAGTCAAGGATGTTTTTCTACATAAAAGTTATAGTCACACACTTGATCGCAATGTTCTTAACCATAAGTTAACTCTTAGGACAACATATTACAACATATAATCCCTAACTCATTTTTCGTTTATTTTAATAAATAATCTGACATAGTAAGTTTCATTATCATTAATGTTAAAACTGTTCATCTACTGAAATTCTACTACTATTTTTTTTGATTGACAATCATTTCATAACTACTGTTTACCTATATACACTGATAAATAGACCGACTTGGTCAATATTATTATCTAATCTAACTAATTTTATTTACTTGTTTTATATTTGTTTCAATGTTTTCAAATATTATTCAATTTGGGTTATATTCATTCAGAATTTTACGTCTGAATATTAATAACAAACAAAAAAATGATCAACAAGATGAATTGTTCAATTGTCAAATGATTAGTAACACAATAGTAATTCATGGTACACTGATAACTAACTAACTATTCAATACAACATTTTATTTTAAAAAAATTAAATTGAACAGAATTTATTGTTAAATAACAAAAATTACAAAAAGTGAAGTTGATTTGATTAAAATTATTTATCATGTATAACTATTTTTTATAATCCGTCATTCATAGAAAAGAACCAGTTAATTGTACTTGATCAAAATGGATATTTTTTGGTTTTAGCCATATAATCTAAGGATATTTGAAATTTGTATTCATACAGCAAATTATCGATTCGTCAGCACTGATTACTACTCAGATGAAGAATCTATTTGAATAGTGATCAGCGTAAATTAAGCATAAAATAGTTGGTAAATTTAGGGTCATGGTCTGTGTACAAAAAATTGTCATCTTCTTTGTGTTGTGTGGATTATAGTTTCATATAGTAGATAACTCTTTAAAATGGTTGGTGCACACTCTTTGTATAGTTCTGTTTTTGTATGAGATTATTATGTTATGAAATGTTATAAGTACTGGTATAACTAGTTGGCTTTACCGAAATTTTATTCACAACCGCAGTTTTATTTATTTATTATTTTGAATAATTACACCATGAAAACTATTTACCATTGTGGTGAGCGCTACTTATAAGTAGTATATGACGTGAGTGTAAACGTAATGTCTGGCAGCAGAAGATGAGGGAAAATCAAGAAAGGAAGAGTGGGAACACAATGGAATTTGTATGAAACGCATGAATAGTGAAATGTCAGACAATGGATTGATGATGGATTGAAGATTTGCAAATTAACGGTTACGATATGGTTTTTCTATTTTACTGAGTAACTCTGTAATTTGCGATTAATACAATTCGGTTTCCCTCACCTGTGTTCTCCTTCACTACAAGTGTAACTAGTCGGCTTTACCAAAATTTTATCCACAAACGTAGTCTTATTTTGAATAATTACACCATGAAAACTACTTACCATGATTATATTTATATATTGGTAGTGTTACATTCTCTGAGCTAGATGACTGAAATTAGGAGATTCCATTATTATTCTTAAAAGCACCTTATGTTCATTCTTCATTTATAGTACAGGTATATCTATAAAAAATCCATATCATCCCAACATAAAGTTTCATAGGCAAACGCTCAAAAGAATTTCGGTTCATTATTTTCAGTCAAACTCTTGTGGATCCCGTATGACAAAGTTTTTAGATATGACCGTGTAGAGTTAAAAGAATTCATTATATTGAAAAATATGAATAAATACAGGCAATATTCTTCATCCTCAATAGTTTATATTATACTGAATATCAAAGGTTAACATTCGACTAGAGATTGTGCAGAATTATTACTCAGTCAAAGTGTGGTGCGAGCTACTTATAAGTAGTATATGACGTGTCAGTCAGTCAGTCAGATGCAACGTAGAACTTCGTACGTAAGTACATCAGTTCATGTCGCCATACCACATCAGCACAGAGGTATAATTGTCAATTCAAATCCAATAGTAGTAGAGGTAGTAAGGGAATTAGAAGTAATCGGAGAGGTTAGGATTAGAAGATATTATTCGAGAAGTATGATTCAGTGAGAAAAGTTTAGAGAGTCGAAACTAGAGGTGTTGAAGAATCCAGAAGATTAGGATTTGAGAGAACACAAAGAATAAATGCACCGGCGCCATTGCGAACGATTTTGAGCCATGTCATTCAAGGTCTCTAACCATCGATTATTATCATCTCGCGGACCCCAACCAGGTAGTCGACAATTACCGACATGGCTCAGTCCACTTGTCAATGACTTCATGGATTTCTGCCATGTTTTGGTTTGGCCGCCCCTAGCTTTCTTCCAACCTACTCCTACACTAGAAAACAAAGTTCGTCGAGGCAGTCGGTGGTTCGGCATACGCAAGACATGTCCCAACCACCTCAACTGATGACGTTTCACCACTTCATCTATTGATCTGCCATCCTTACCTAGTACTCGTTTCCTAACGACAGCATTGCTTACTCGGTTGTCCCACGATATACGAGCAATGCTTCGAAGACACCTATGATCGAAAACCAGTAACCTACGAACATCTACTCTCACTGGCCATGTTTCACAGCCATATAGGAGAACGGAGCGAACTGCTGCACAGTACACTCGTCCTTTGATTAGAGAACGGATATCACGCGTACGCCATAAGTGACGCAGGTTGGCAAAAGTCAATCGAGCCTTCTGTATCCGAGCTGAGATTTCGTCAGTCACCAGGCCATCGGCACTGATCAGACTCCCAAGATAAGTGAAACGGTCTACACGCTCGACTACTTCACTCCCTATCACTAGTTCAGGTGCCGATGAAACCCAGTCTTGAAGCAACATTTTGCATTTCGAGGGGGAAAACCGCATCCCGAACATGCTTGCATTGTTGCTTGGGGTAATCAGAAGACTCTGCATTTTGTCAGCATCTTCACCAAGTAGGACAATGTCATCGGCATATTCTAAGTCAATAAGCGAGCCACCTGGTAGAAGGTCTACTCCAGAAAATTCAGACGAGGATAAGGTTATTTCTGAGAGCATGTCTATGATAAAATTAAACAAGAATGGAGAAAGTGGACATCCCTGACGGACACCACTTGATGTAGAGAATTCCGGTGACAGTTCGCCATAAGTTCTCACTCGACCAGTGGTGTTCGAGTAAAGAGCTTGTATAAGGTTAATGTACTTCTTTGGTACACCTTTCAATGACAGACACTGCCACAGAACCTCACGATCCACTGAGTCAAATGCCGCCTTAAGGTCCAGGAAAACAACTATTGTCGGACGCCTAAATGTGTGTCTATGTTCCAGGACCTGTCTGAGTGTGAAGACCTGGTCTATACAACCACGTCCAGGTCGAAAACCAGATTGGTTTTCTCGAGTCTGCTCTTCACGAGTTTTCGTTAAGCGTCGGAGTATTATTGAGGCCAATATTTTAGATACTATATTAGTTAGACTTATTCCTCTGTGATTGTCACAACAAGACTTTCGTCCTTTCTTATAGATTGGGGCAATCAGTGATTGAGACCAGTCGGATGGGATTACGTACAGTTCCCAGATTCTATCTAAGATCTCAGTCAACCTAGCTGATAAAACTGGACCACCATCCCTAAATATCTCAGGAGTAAGCATATCAGGACCCACAGATCGCACTCGCTTCAGATTTCCTAACGCTTTCTCAACGTCATTAATACTAGGGGGACTTAGGTCGATTTGCCATTCAGGATGACTGGAGATCGTGGGTAACCGAAGAGTGGCTCGTGGCCAGTTGAACTGATCCCTAAAGTGTTCTGCCCATCGGTCCAGCCTCCTAGATTGAGAGTGGATAATAAGACCATCCTTTTCCGAGATAGTCTCACTCACATTCGGGTTCTTAATACCAGTTTCTTTAATAAGGCGGAAAAGTTGTCTAGTGTTGCCGATCGCCGCTGCCTTTTCCATCGCTTTTGCTTTCGCCACCCACCACTGTTCGCGGTCGTTTCGTAAACTTTTTATAAGTCTGCGCCTAAGCTGACTACGCTCTTCATCATGCTCAGAGTCAGGTGGGATGCGTTTTCGAGCATCCATCAGTTCGGTGGACGCGACTGATATCCACGATTTCATCCTAGCCTTATGGTTTACCTTACTAGAAGATATCACTGCTGTTTCCACAGCCTTTTTGATATCATACCAACCTGCTTCTGGATGGGAATCGCTTGCATGGTTGCTTAACTCTCTTTCTAGTTGCTCCTGAAATATTTTCTTAGTTTGATTATTATTAAGTAAAACCCTAAGAGGCTTTCTTACGGTGTCTTTCCTACGTCCAGTAAGCCTCAAACAGATACGAGCTCGCACTAGAGCATGATCTGAATCCAAACATGTGCCCCAGAACGAGCGACAGTCTTCTATCGAACCCCTCCATCGGTGGCTGATGGCGATGTGATCTAGTTGAGTCCAGCGTTGAGACTTCGGGGGTCGCCAGGTCAACAGATGCTTTTCCTTATGCCTAAAGTTGGTGTTCACTAAGAATAGGCGGTTGTCTGAGCATACTTGCAACAGACGGTCGCCCTTGTCTGTTCTCTCAGTCGCTACACCATAACTTCCACCTAGATGTCTTTCCTTTTCACCTAGTCTACCTACTTGAGCATTAAAGTCACCAGCCATTATTACTATATCAGAGCGCCTAGCTTTTTGGAGGAGGTCCAAAAGCTTTCTGTAAAACTCATCTTTAACCTCGTCTGCACTTCAGTCAGTGGGGGCATAGGCAGATATGACGAAGAGGCAACGGCGAGTGTCCCTATCCTTCCGAGTCCTTACTGTCCCGTTTAGTCGGACAGCGCACAAACGACTATCTACTGGGATCCAGTCTAGGAGAGATAATTCTGCCCTAGGACTCAACGCTATGCCTACGCCAGCAGGACCCCTGGAAGCAGAATCAGGGCTACCGGATACACGAAGAGTGAATCGGGCTGCTTCTTCGTTTTGACAAGGTGGAATCAGGTTAATGACTTTACTAGGATCCTGTATGCGCGTTTCCGAGACGCAGCATACATCGATGGCGTGAGTTTCTAAAGTCCTAGCTAATGATGCTTGTTGCCCTATTTGACACAATGTCCGTACATTAAAAGCTCCAACATGTAGTTTAGAACGAGGTTTCAAGAGACCAGGAACGACGTTTCGTGATCTCGCTTCGTCTGCATTAGCGGTGCAGTGTGAAAAGGGAGTGTGAGTAGAGTTAGTCGTAGAGATGAGAGAGACATTAGGGGGTGTAGAAAGGATTTGATTTTGACCACTTTGGTCTCGCGTGCTGTTACGGGTATGACGTGAGTGTCAACGTAATGTCTGGCAGCAGAAGATGTGGGAAGATCAAGAAAGGAAGAGTGGGAACACAATGGAATTTGTATGAAACGCATGAATAGTGACAATGGATTGATGTTTTGCAACAGGAACAGTCCAGTTCGATATGATGGACTGATATTTTGCAAATTAACGATTTACGATATGGTTTTCCGATTTTACTGAGTAACCCTGTGATTTTCGTTAAATACAATTCGGTTGTCCGACCTATGTTCTCCTTCACTACAAAAGTACAAAGCTTCATTAATATATCTTTATTCAAGAAAGAAATGCAAACCAAAAAAACGACTGAATAGTTTTTACTAGCCGCTATAGTTGGATAGCAAATCACAGAAACTATACAGACGCTTGAATCAAAATCAAAACCAGAACAATTTCTCCATAGATACTAATAACCTAAGACATTCATTTCTTACTAAGTTGTTTTTTTTAATAATGTTTGTAAAATATAAATTTTAAGTTGAAATGAATGGTTTCCAGCTAGTATTGTAGTGAAGGAGAACACAGGTGAGGGAAACCGAATTGTATTTAACGAAAATTACAGAGTTACTCAGTAAAATAGAAAAACCATATCGTAACCGTTAATTTGCAAATCTTCAATCCATCATCAATCCATTGTCTGACATTTCAATATTCATGAGTTTCATATAAATTCCATTGTGTTCCCACTCTTCCTTTCTTGATTTTCCCTCATCTTCTGCTGCCAGACATTACGTTTACACTCACGTCATATACAACTTTTAAGTAGCGCGCACCACAGTATTTGTAGATTAAGTGAGGTTTAAAAAGCGAAAACAAAGCCAATATTGTAAATGTTTACTACTTGGATTTAACACTGTGATAGTTATTTAGCAAGAAATTCAGCTAGTTTTCTAATATGTATGCCTTTTATTAAATTTTAGTAGTTCATCTGATAAGAAACGTAAAAGAAATGTACTGATGCAGTGAAAGATGTAACTGAACGAATTCTAGTCACAGTTTAAACAACTAATATCTTCAATTGAACTGAGATTTTAAGTGATTTCTAGTAAAGAATTAAAAACAGCTCTTCATTATTCTCTCTTCAACTGATTATAAACGAGATCTAAATTTCTATAATTCTAACTGAAAATATGTGTCAACTAATTCGTCAGGCCACACACAGTCACAATGAACATTATTTCTTATATATGATAAAAACTCTATGATACATTTTCTAAAGTCTACTATAAACATGAATATAGTTATATGTACTATTTGTGACACCTCGATTCAGATAGGGGGGACCATAGTAAACTGGGGAGCCCCGAGCTGTTTCATGATATTAGAAGACTTTATCATTCCGGACCTGTGAACACAGCAAAGATATATCTCAAGACCATTAGATCCCGTCCTCGGCACCTAACCATCAGAACACTGAGTTGGTAATCATTGTTTCCTGGCTTCAAATGGTCCAGTTGTGGTGGCCGGTGTCTCATCAATTTTATGGCGGTCTGTATTCGATACGTTCTTAGGCTTCGTATACTGCTCGTCCTGACCAACGTTACTAGATAATGCTCAACGGTGTATATATCAGAAGATGAACACGAAACAGACCATGAAAACCACAGGCACACGAACCGAAAATCATATGTCAGTGCCGAATAGCAAGCAAGCAAATGAGCGAGTTAGTGAATGAATAGAATAAAAATGTACACATATATACATGGGAAAATGTCTGAGTCATCGTAATATTTAAGAGGCTAATATTAAAGCGAAAAGATGAATATGCACGTAGGCGGTAAGCGGTGTTCAATCATACCTGGCCATATGAACTTAACAATAATACAAGCACAATAGTACATGTAAGTTATTGCTAGACGAATGACTCAGTCAAATAAGTTAGTCGAAAAGGCCTAACCAAACTCAAATGTATGTGAGGGTACTATACCGTACTCAGAGCCGAGTTCAGCATGGATACTATCTACAGGTTAAATTAATCCCTACCACACCTTTACATTAAATCCACATACTCTTATAGATAATTTTCAGTTTGAAGTTAATTTTAACCATTGGTTGACACTATGATGCAAAGAACCTGGATAGCTCGAGAAAGTTATTTTTTATAGTGAGTGACTTCATAAGTGTTGATGTACAATCAAATTGAAACGTTAACAAAAAATATATTTTGTGCAAACCATTGAATCCGAATTCAATGATTCATACTTATAGTTGCTGTCAATTATCCTTATTGTATTATTGAATATAATCTGAAACTAAATGTAACTTCTATCAAGGTCAATGATTATGATTAGATTGATGGCTTTCTGAGAAAATCAATCTCTAAAAATTAACTAGTTTAATTTTATTAAATACATTTCACCAGCTAACTGACTGAATATACAAATATATTAAGGATTTTCTTGCCCATTATTAATGTAGAACATATTTAATCTGATTTGCTTGTGCATAATAAAATGAATATTCGAGGATTTCTAATACTTTAGTACACAAAACCACTTAGGATTATTGATTTCATAAATACAATAATCTTCAATTTTATTCCTGATGAATTTTTGACGAAGAAAATATTTTCTAACTTATGTACTATGTAAATTACTTTCAAATAATTAACAGTATGCCATTTTGAATGATTTGGGTGGGTTGGAATATAATCAGTTATTCATGTGGCTAATGTCATGCCACTGTTGCTTATTTTATAACGCTGATTTTACATCCACTTTTTTGTTCAACAACTAATAACAGCAACTCATATGTTTTTTATTGGATAAATTGATTAACCAATAGCCATAGCCGTAAGATTTGTATATGTTGGAGTTTATTGATCGATTATAATATTAACCTTCTTCATCAACAGAATTTGATTGGCAGTTTTGACTTCAGTGATAAAAAAAAATGGTTTCCTCAAGTTATATGTTTTGATTTACATGGGACGATTGCTATAATTACTCTTGATAATAAATATTGATGAATTTTATCAGTTTCCTGATCGATTCATCTTCAGTTCACATGACTAAGTGGATATTCTAATAAAATTCATTTTTTTTTAATATTTTCGTTTCCTATATAAAACCATAACAAGTATATGTGGGTCAATTCCGACTTACAAATATCAAATGAACCACAAAAGAAAGGTTAATTAGGATTAGTATTTATTTTTTCCATCTTAATATGTTACTAACTATCGTTTGTCTAAAGGGACAGTAGTGGCTGGCCACATTTTAAGAAAATGCTGACATCTTATTTTGAATTTAAAGACTGTTTATCTGATTTCATTATTTCTTTGTAAGTTGCATTACGGGGTTGTGAAGATTGTTAAGTTAAACATTTCTGAAACCATGAGGAGTCCCATACCAGGACGAAACGGCCGTCCAGTGCTTCCAGGTTTCTAATGGTGGTCTAACATTGATCGATTCATGGTTTCAAAAATGTGTAACTTAACAATCTTCACAACCCCGTAATGCAAATTACCTGTGCCCACTAGTGACTAGCTTCGTGAGGAATCTTCTTTGTGTTTGAATTTTCCCGATGTTTATATCAATCAGTGAACTGTAACCAGTCTCTTAGCACACGGCATCGTAAGTGAATCGCCTCTATATTACCATCAAGTGGAAAGAAAGATGAACAATGGTTAACAGTGGGATCCAAGATTGAATGTGTTACGTTTTCGTTTCAGCTATTTGTTAGTTCGATAGTATACCCTACTAGAAACCTCTACCGGGAGAATAAAGTTCAAAGAGGAGCGTTCGATTTTGTTTTAAGAACTACTTTATTTAATTTAAGCTTATTTATCGTTTGCAGAAATTAATTATGGTTAACAATAAAGGATTTTCAATAACTATATTTACGTAGTTACTATTCTCATCACTAAGTTGATAATCATTGGTTGGTTTGAGATCCATTTTTGAAGGCTTTGTTTGTGAAAATTCCTCAATGTATACGTTTGTAATTTGTTCTTATTGATTCCTTTAGCTGTACATTTTGTTAGTCTGTTCGATTCCATTTGAGATGATAATATTTGTATTTTATTATAGTTTCTATTTCTTTTGCCTTCACTGAGTTTCTACGTTTCTTTCTGAACTGCATTAATGTTGTTTCAGCTGATACATAATCATGGCGACAGCCATAATGATTTGTTCCACTTTTGATTGTGTTACTTGCTTTGACTGGAATTGTGCATTTTGATTGTGAATTGAAACACCCTTCCAGAATAGGAAACACTCTGTGTTATAAAGCAACCAAATATTATGTGTCAAACGAATCTGATCTACTCAGGAAGGTTAGAATATCAGTTATTTGTTGCTGTTTATTTGATTAATTGAACAATTATTGTTGGAATAACAGAGTGGTAATATTTGTTTAGGTAATGATGTGCATTTATATTTATGATGAATATTAGAACCGTCATTTACCCAACTCACTTGTTTTGGTTTGAAACTAGGCAAGGCGCATATCTAAACTATACCTAGACAGTTAGTCTTCAGTCTTTGATAGGTATTTGGATAGTCTGGATATCAACTGTGTGATAAAGAATTAGGCATCGCAGTGTTTGTGAAGACTGGACAGAAAAATATAAAAAAGTGAATTAACCACTCGCTAAGTCCACTAAAAAACTCATTTAGTAATGAAATCAATCGGGAAGAGTTAGCAATGGCATAAGTTATTCAGATAATCAAAACTAAATGTTTACTAGTTATATAAACTAACTTTTAAGCTAGGAAGTTTCTAGAGTTTGTTTAATTTCAAGTTATTTATCGAGCTTTGTCCTAATATACATGAATATTTATGTGAAAATATTAAACCAGTCTAGGCAGTTTATTAGTCAGTGTTCACAATGAGAAAAATGATAATAGGTAAAAGTACAAGTTGATAGTGAGAACGCTAACATAATAAAATGTTCGTTTTATAGGTAGTAGTGTAGTGAATGAGAACACAGGTGGGGCAACCGATTTATAATTAACGGAAATTACAGAGTTACTCAGTAAAATCGGAAAACCATATCGTAAATTGTTCATTTGCAAAAGATCAGTTCATCCTATGGAACTGGACTGTTCCTGTTGCCAAACATCAATCCATTGTCACTATTCATGCGTTTCATACAAATTCCATTGTTTTCTAACTCTTCCTTTCTTGATCTTCCCCCCATATTATGCTACCAGACTTTACGTTGACACTCACGTCATATACTACTTATAAGTTGTTCGCACCACAGCACCACAGTAGGTCAAACTAGGATAAATGGACTTAAAATTAGCACAAAATATTATTAGAATTACGTAATAAATATGTAAATAGTTAGGTAATGAAGAATATAAATGGAAAGAGGCAAAAGTTGGTAAACAATAATAATATTATAAACATGTACTTTTACCTGTTATGTATAGTTATTTAATCGATTTCATTGTGATCACTGATTCATAAATTTCTTTGACCAATTTAATATTTGCATATAAATATTTATGTTAAATGTCTATTATATGTATGTGTTGTTTTAATTTTACGATAGTATACATCATTGACAACCTACATCAGGAATTTTTGGACTGTTAGATATGACTTTTGGCTTATACTCCATCAGGAGTAATCGGTGTAAGTAAGCTTGTTAGGAAGGCGTCATGTCATTCAAATGAATCCACAGTGTTACGCTTATTTGTTCTATGCATTTTTCAGGGGAATAAATCTTTTTTCTTAACCGCTGTCAAAATTGTGCTAACGACATAAAAAAAAATTTAAATGTTAATAAGGTCAGTCAATGGATAAAAAAGACAACATATGTTCGTCTTTCTTTTGATCGTCTATTCAACATAAACTAGACTGTGATATTTCGTTTCATAGAACACATTACAGTCAAACATATTTAAACAGCTGTTGATCTATTTAAACAATTTTGGTGTTTCTTTGAAAGCGCCACAATGAAACTAGTTCTTGTTTATGAACATTTTTCACTTTCCTTCACATTATCACATGGTATCACCATTAGATAAGGATTTCACTATAATTCGCTTCAGCCTGTGGTAGACCGAAATGCAAGCATCAAATAAACATACTAAGAAAGAGTTAGTTTGTAGTGCCTCCACATATATTTGAGTTCGCTCATATTTAATTTGGTTAAGCCTTTTGATTAACTTATTTAACCAAGCCATTTGTATGACAACAACTTTTATGTACCATTGGCTTTTATTATTGTCTAGTTTGTATTAGCTGGTATGCCTGAACATTGCTTACCGCATACGCGAATATTCATCCTACTCACTTTAATTTTAACCCCCTCAGAATTTCGATGACTCAGCCACTTTCCTATATATAGATCTTATTAATACATTCGCCTGATTCGCTAGACCGCTAGCGTGCTTTCCCTTCTCTGTGTGATTGTGGTCTGTTGGTCCATTTGTGGTTTGCCAAAATAAACGTATTCAACACTCCGTATTTTCCTTCCGATTTACGAATCGTCAAGAGATATTTAGTAACGAATGTCTGGGCGAGCAAATTACGAAGTTTAACAGCATGTTAGATACCGACTGTCATGAAACTAATGAAACTTTGGCCACCATAAATAACACACAAAACTAATCCATAAGTAATACAGATGTTGCTGACAGAAACACTATGTTTATGTATTTGATAGGTCAAAAGTAAGACCTTAACTACAATAGAAGACTGATAACTCAAAAGTATGAGATATAGTTCAATAAAATGACGGTTGATTGACTAAGATAAGTCTGAGAGGCTCAAGCTGTAAATGTATGTAACGGATGTATTAGAGGCCTGTTGATATCGCAGCCAATTCAAAAGAAGTAAGGTTTGATATATACAGAACGTGTACTTTCTGAATGATGATCAATTTCACATGCTCACGGTGTACGAAAAATTCATTGTTAGCTTTAAGAACAATCTGTAACCAATCGAGATGTTTGTACGAATTCAATAACGTTTTAAGAAATGTGGATAATGGCAACAAGTTATTTGCAAATGATGTCTACATTAGTCAGTCGCCAGCCTTCGACTTTATGCAGCTAAATAAGATTAAGTAGAGATCCGAGTATAATCCTTATCACTCACCATCTAATTATCGATTCTCGATAATATTCTACACGAAGCAACGTATGATGAAAAGATTCGTTCATCATTCGTAACCAGTAGCGTTACGTAACTAAAAGATAATAACCAGTCAAACTGAACAGCTTAGTATTACTAAGAATGTAAGTTATCACGTTATATTTTAACAGTGTTATAATTAGAGATACATCACACGGGAGTTAAAACTTAAAAGTGGTTCACAAATATCTGTAGTGGAACACTTCTTCGAAGAAAACGCGATTGGGGAAAAATAAACATAATTGTACTCGTTTTGTTTGACTATACCAAAAACACTTTTTGCGCGCAACGTTATTTTCGCGTTGCTGCCACTTTTCATAACGTGCTGCTCTCTGTGTAATGCCTACTTTCTCCTTCAATAAAAATTCAAACATGGATTTATTTTGATGTATGTGACGGGATAGTATGGAACATTTAGTGGTGATCACGGTCAGTCTCGACTCGGTCAACACTAAATATCTTTTAAGATGAAGAGATATTTTTATTAGTTCATGACCCACCACTCGGTCAATTTGGGTGTTTATCCCAATATCTTAATACTACTTTCTGTTACGCATGCAAGTAAACACGTCATTTGGTGTATATTTGAACTATTACGAGTTTACCTTAGTCGGAGAACGAGAGCAAGGATCGAGGATCCGGCGACACGACAGGCTACTCTAATCTGATTGTCCCAACCATCTGAAGAATACGTCTTGATATGATGTAGAAAGGGTGTTCTACAAGCATCGAGAAAGTACGAGGTCCGAGTCCAGAAGAGAATCAGGATCCCGGACTAGGGATCCGGGTCTCTTTGGACGAAAAACAGGCTTAGCCCTAGGTTTCAACTTTAGCGTTGCTGTCATGGCAGTACACGGACATAATTCAGGTTGCAAAATGGTTAAAAACTGCGTCATTAGCTCCCTCGTATATGCTTCAGGGTCATTTGGTTTTGATACCAGGTGGTATATAGTATTTAACGGAACATCAACTAATTTTAGCTGGTTGAACCAATATAAACCAATTAAATTTAGATCAGCTAGAATCATATAGCACAACCCACTAAATGACGATTCTCGTAAGGTAACTTTGCATTCCAGTTGTTCTAACAGGAGAAAGTAATTACCGATGCTGTATGAGGCTCTTGTGTTGTGTGCTGCAGGCTTGGGCTGTCCTATTGGGTCCAGTTTTTGCGTGAGAGGGTGGTGATGTCAAATGCGATATCTATTTACAATCTGGTGATAAGTTTGGACGGGAAGATATTAGGCTCAACGAGTTCATGACAGATCTAGGAACAGACCTCTTGATGCTTCTGGATCGGTTCGGCTTTCTCTTTACGCAAAAACCATCTTTATGAACGACTACCTTACACTTCCTGCATCGATGTTGCCTAAATGAGCAGTTTGTACATAGTGCCATGAGCCGCAGTTACAATAAGAACCAGGAGGATTCGTTCTCGACTTTCGGGATGAACTGGGTGTAGCAGGTGCACATTTATTCTGGTTAGGTATATACTGTACTAAATGCACTTCAGGATCATGATGAAATTCAGCAATGCTATTTCCTATGCCGTCGACTGATGGAGCTGTGGTTGCATTAGATGAGCTGGTCTGTGTGGAAAGGGAAATCATGAAATCTGTCAACATCTACATCAGTTATAATTCCATTTTGTCAGGATCGATATTTCCAAAACCACCGTCGCAAATTGTTAAGCATGCACGTAAAAGCTCCATTTGTTATGCCTGAACTATTACGAGTTTACCTTAGTCGGAAAACGAGATGAAGGATCGAGGATCCGACAGGCTACTTTATTCCAGCTGTCCCAAGTTAAGACTACCAAGGAGAGGATTTGATCCTGTTGATGGGCGATCTAGGGCTAGCCATTTGCGTATCTACTTCGTAAATAACACGCCCAACAATTCTTACCACTCACGCTTCTGTCCGACGACCACGGTTTGTTCTGCAGTCACATGCAAACACAAGACATCCCACTTCGTACGCAGGTTGTCTTTCCGACTTTGACTCCACTGGTATTGATGCATTACTTGGATGCATCAGGCTGTTGATCGTTTTCAATCTTCTTCCCATCAGGATTTCAGCTGGGGACTTTTGCTCCGGTAACAATTCATTTGGTGTTGTCCAATAGACGTACAAGAAATTTTGCAATGCATCGGCTGATGTCCCCTCCCCTTTTGACTTAATAAATGCTCTTTTAAACGTATCCAGAAAGCTTTCCGCTTGCCCATTCTATTGCAGGAGGTATGGTGGTGAGAGTAAGAGTTTAATGACTAGCAATTGACAGAAAGTCTGGAATTGCGTGGAGATAAATTGAGACACAATGTCGGATACGATCACATCTGGTATGATATTCGAGAGAAAATTTCGGTGAGGAGCTGTATTATCTTAGTTGTCGTGGGCGGCATTACAGGGCTGATTTCTAGTCATTTTGCAAAGGCGTCGACCACAACTAAATACATAGGTCCATTGATTGGTTCAGCGAAGTCGGTGTGTATCCTGGAACAAGGATGATCAGGTTTGGGCCATGAAACCAGCGGAACTATGGCATTCATCTTTGCCTCTTGCTGACAATGTATACACTTTTTAACCACCGCTATGATATTTTGATCCATGAGAGGCCAGTATGCATAACTCCTGGCTATGGATTTCATTCGTCCAACCCCTGGATGACCAAGGTGTAACTTTAACGAAGGTATTCTGGCGCCACCACTATTTCTCCAAACATCAAATAGTCGCTTACGAAGTATAGTGAATCCCTCCTCTGATACAGCTGCTTCATGTTACCATCAAATTTCTTAGTCGGCCAACAGTTGTTGACATTTTTCATCTGCATCTTGATGATAGGGTCGTTTCTAGAAGCATTTCGTCTGTCTGTTGCAGACACCGGTAATGCGCGGTTGTCAGATAACAGTACGCGTGGTCTTCTACTGACAGAGATGCGATTACCATGTTTTCCTGAGCCTCCACTCGATCATTAATTAGGTTTGACAAAGCGTTTGGCTTACTGGGTTGTAGAGTGCGTCGGTACTGGGTTTCGAAATCATACCCCAAAAGCACCAAGGTCCATCGCTGGAGACGATTTGCAGAACAGGATGGAATACCAGATTTTGAACCGAATATTGCTAGCGCAGGATTGTGATCTGTGAGAAGCGTGAATCTTTGACCGCACAGAAACTTTTGGAAACGGCGAACAGCGAATACAAGGGCAAGAGCACTTTCATTCGATGAGCTTACGTGAGCTAACTGTATAGTCAGAGACCTACAGTGCTCGCTGTAGTAGCTTCGTTGTATGCATAATTGAAGATTTTTTTTAGGTTTTAACAGTAATTTATTTCCGATGCTTTATTCGAGCTTCAGTATTGACTGAGAATCATCCACAAACTTACATTTTAGTATTGTAGCATAGTTTATGTAATCTAACGCAAGGTACTTGGTGGCCACAGGCGCCTAAGTTACTTTTGTATCGTCTGGTAGCAGAAAGTCTCAAGCTACGATGCTTGGACGACGCTCTGCGAATGGCCTAATTCATTCCTACATTTAGTACACGACGGCTAACGAGCAACCTGGAAAATCGTTGGCAGTATCTCTGGATGTTCATCCCTGTAGATGTTCCCATAGCCGTACTCAGTATCGATTCCCTACAGCTATATGAACTACAACTCGATTCGCCTTGGCTGCAGCTAATCGATATTTCGTCGAATATCAAATCCATGGGCTTTAACGCGCGAGCATATATGTAACGAATCACCAATACTTGTTTCGCATTATTATGTATTTCATGTTATACTTGATAATGTCCACGAAGTAACGAAACCGAGGAGACTCAACTGGTGATCAATTATGCGGTAAGCCACATCGTCACCTGCAGACCCCAAGTCACGGCAAACCTTCGCCGACTGGCTTTCGCTAGGTATTAGTTTGATAGTTTACTTGCTAATATATATTGCTTCATCTTTTTCAAAGTCCTTAAGCCTTACTTCTCCACTTGTTTCGAAAAAAAGATGGCATTAGTTGGAGATCGAATAGGGATTGCAGAGCAGTAATGGCAGATATCTAATGTTCCACCTCTGAACCTGTTTTCGTCACGAAATTGCATCCGGCCGGATATGCTTTCAGACCACGCAGCTGCGAATTTCATGTTCATCAGATAACACCCAACGACTATCTGACTACAGGCGAATATTGCCTCCGGTGTCAACTCAATTATAGCATCGACAGGTCGCTCTTTCTCGAAACTTATTTACCTGTTCATATTTTTTATACGAGCCGATTCGGTACGCAAACCTTTGCAACAGCCTTACTATGGATCTTTTCGAGTGACCTACATTGACGAAAAGAGCTTCATGGTTGATCAACACCGTCAGCATTGACCGCCTCAAAAGAGTGCATGTCAATAACAGCTCCCTGCTCGATAAACTGAGATTCAATTCTAGACAAATCAAATCCACTGACGAGAGCCCTTCACACCTTCGTGCCACAGGCTAAATAGTTCAGAGGCTTCATTCTCATGTCCTAGACAACGGAACGCGTCATCTGGTCTATCTCCAGATGAGCCTCTGGTCTCACGTCCAGATCAGCAGACCAAGCCTACTTTAACTTCAGATGGAATAGCAGTCTGAAACTCTGAAACATGAGGTACGAACAAAACTGTCGTTTCCGAACGCCACGTACACCTATCTGCACTCTTTCACTACCAGCCCCAGTATAGTTTGTCTAGGCACCAAATTATATGAACGTTTTATAAAAACAGCGTGAAACAAACAGATTTTCGGTTTATGTCTGCTTTAGATATGCGAATACTATATGAATGTTTGATGAAAGCTTAAGGATTTCTAGGTTAATCGGTTTTTTTACATAATTTGTAGATAATATACAAGGCTCTGAAATGTACCGTTACGATAGTTCGCGTGTCAGCGAACAACTGCTGGCTGAGAATGTATGCAGGTTAAATCCAGGCCTGCAGATAACTGGAAGTGATGAGGTAAGTGTCTAGTGATCTGGTTGAGATTTGTAAGATAATAATTTGACAGGTTCCTAAGTAAATTAACCAAATCTTCGTCAATATCGAGGCTAATATTTAAGGGGTAGGATTAGGTGCTAAAATCGCGAAACAAAGAGAAAGGAGCAAGAAGCAGAACAGAAAATTTGTTTGTTTAAAGCCGAACAATCACTCAGCAGATACTTCTTTAAATTAGAACAATAACTGTACGCCTGCACTTACGTGGGGCAATGAAGACAATTCTGCATTAAGATAACGAATAACGTATGAATAAAGGAAATTCAGAAGAACCAAATGGTCAGCAATAATGTTGATTTACAGAATATAATGATGAGGTATTGTGGTCTGATGCTTTTATGATATTTTATTCATTCTTCTTTTTTTAAATCTTTAGCTCAAAAAATCATGAGTGAGCTCTCTTTCAGTATTATTGTCCAGATATACTTGTGGGGAGTTAAAACCTGTTCAAGGTTACGAACATGAGTCGTAGACAAGGTTAACAAGGAAAAGTAACATCACTATCACTGATTTGTTACATTCTACTATATGGCGGGGAGCTGTAAGCAAACAAAATGTTTATTTCATAATCCCTTCCTTATCCTCTACCAGAAGATGAACTACTACAAAAGTAGTTGCGACTGGTTTTCCTCTAGTGAAGTGCAAGATGTTTATCGAATAAGCACCTTTTTTCTATGAGGACACACTATACAAATGCAAGCATTGAATCATTTTCTTTTTTGCTACCGATCTGTTTACCACATAACATGCCGAGACTCCTGAACTGTATGAAATATACGTTATCAATGTGAATAAATTGACCTCAGAATCATTGGAATATAGAGTTAGTATCTACAAAAGCCTTCAGTATTTTATAGATTGTGTACTTGAAATCTTGTTCATCAGAGCCATCGCGTTTTGTGACATTAGCGAAAAAAATATGTAAGGGATACTGTCTATGACTTATCATGATGCACCCAACGACTCAGAACCAATTCTTTTTTCAACGTCATGTGTCAAATCTCATCATTTTCCGGTTAATCCAAGCTATGGTTTGACGAAGTATCTATTTTGAACTCTTGCCTACATTGTTATGTGATTTCGTCTAATATGCAAGCACCACAGAATCAACTAAATAATACACAACTTTGAAACCTTTAAGAAAAGCAAAGCAAATCTCTAAATCGTTCTGTTTAAATTTATCTCTCATCCATCAACTAATTGAACATAGCACAAGTTAGTTTCAGTCATTTGGTGCACAGCAAGCGAACAAGCATGGTAAAAGAACTAGCAAATGATGCAATTTTATGATCCTAATTGGAAGGTGCGTAAAATTATTCTTTGGAAATACCATTTTTAACTACTAAACGAACAGAAAACTGTCGTGTATACTTAATGCGTTACAATACGGTGTCTGCTATGTCCACACTCCAAACTGCCCCTCAAGGTTGTTGGTATAAACGAGGGGGATTTGAAACACTGCTAGTGTATCCTAACGTCATGCTTTCATAATCTATTATTGTTGTCATTTGCTTCCTCTGTCAAAGTGAGCGAATTCTACGCACTTTTTGCGTTGTCGGCTCACTTATAATATTGTTCTTTGTGCTCGATAACTTCATGTTCTGCTCACTCTCCTGGCCCACCAAGTACTTTGAAATCAAAAAGATAGTTACCAAGGGCTTATTTGCGTCATAATTTTAATTCCTTCCATTTTTACGACTGTTCGTGTTCCCTGTATTTCGTGTATGCTGTCCTGTGTTACGTTTTTGATTTGCTAACATATTTAGCACCTTTTTCCTACTGTATGAAGGTTTGTTTGTTCTGTTGTCTAATTCAGCTGTAGAAAATCTAATTTTTTGCTACATTCTCTGTAGCCATGTTTTTAAATGGGAAAGAAATGCGGCATGCTTGTAGGAATACTAGAGTTTAAGTTGAGAAAGTAATGAATACAAAGTCGAATATTTCCAAAACGACGGGGTTTATGTCTTTACCTTTTGACAAGTGTTCTGAATCCTTTAATAGATATTGGACAATATTTTTTTACTAGTTGGAAAATAAGTTTTTGTTCGAATATTGAGTGGCTAAAGAATATTTAGTACACACGCCTATATATCTAGGTGACTAATATGTCTCATAACGCGTTGGAACCACTTTCTTGCTACTGAAAAATTCTAGGTCTTTCAGACAATTTCTGTGGGCCTTTTTGAAGTTCAGAAATGTCCCTTCCATTTTACATCGCTCTCCATATTTTGGTATCAGCATGTATCGAGACGAGTGATTACAGGATACTATGGAGTTTGTTTCCACATTGGAGGATAAAACCGGTCACGAAACTTCTATGGGGAATTTTACTAAGGGCCTTTTTAGCAGTAGCAGCTTATGGTATTCGACCTTATATAAAGCCTTAATGAAGTCAATGAAAGCTACATTCATAGGTTGTTTTTGAATCTTTGAGGTGTCCGTTCTTAAAATGTTTTCATATCTCCTCACTTATGTAGCCACTGCTACGAAATTCCTACTCATTTATTCCTCGTGTCAGGGTTGTTATTCACGAAACTGATAGAACAAACAGCGAATGTTAGGGGCCTTAACTCGGTTGGTACGTACAGAGGGTCCAACTAGAGTAGTTGGAAATTCTTGGTTGCAGACCAAAGGCGCACGTACCCGAGGATCCTGATGTTAAGAATGGAGTATGAACCTTCTGTTGGTCGCCGGCTACCATTGGGCTGCATCTCTTAACGTTGTTCCACTGTCTTGTGAATCAGATCTGCAGGTCAAAGCCCTGGGTGGTGGCTTCCTGAGAATAACACTTGCTTATGTTTAAGAAACAACAGTTTCACGGTTAGCATGCAAATACACTGATTTGTGTAGCGTATAAATAATCATTTAAACAGTTGGTTATTTGCTTAAAAAATTGCTGAATACGTGTATACGTCGGGCTGCACCTGTTAACATTGCTATGCTGAGTTGTGAACTAAACCTCTAGACTAAAGCTTTAAAAGTACCTCATAAGAAACTCATCTGCTTCAGTCCTAGATATCAGGTGGTACCCTAGGCCACTTATGATTATGACAGTCGAAACCAAAAATAGGTTTATATCCCACTGTTACCTTGGAGATTTTAGAGTTCATGTGCAATATTGGTTTGGAACCAGGATTTTCCAACTCCTTAAGGTTTATCTTTCTTATTCGTTAATCCGATTGATTTACCGGAAATTCGCTTGTAGTCCATTTTTAGTAAACAACGTCCCCTCTTCATGAATGCAGCAAGTTTGACTTCCATGGTAGTGGCTATGAGCAAATGCTGTATTAAAACATCTCAGGAGAGATCGGAATCTCTTCAGTTTCAGTTATGCGTAATGTCAATCCAATTTCCAACGACAACCCAAATTGCCTGATTCGCTCAACAACTGTAGGAGAATTACTGTTCATCAAGAGTAAATATTCAATTAGTTTAAAGCCTCCCTCACTCCATATTTTCTATTTACTAATTTTCCTAACTCCTCGCTTATCCACTGTCACCTTTTTTATTTTCTCTCATGTCCTCTATTTCAGCCCTCCGTTCTCATCAAGGGGAGCTTCATCAATCTTAAACCAACTTTTCTAAGATTGAAGTCAAATCTCCCGAAATCGGGTCCTCATATTTGCATCACAACCTGTTAATTAAGGCGTGAAACACCTATATTCTTCTTAACACTTATATTTCAACGTCGTCGACTAACTTTTGTGAAAATGGTTAAGAAAAAGACGTCATTAATTGTAAATGACTCATCTGCTAATCAAGTTTATGTCAATGAAAAATTGGATAAAGAATATTCAGACTTTTTTAATATATGTCTTCTCATATTTCTGTACATATTACAAGTAAGTTTTCTGATCACTTCATGTATTTCTACTATTCTTGATTATTCCATAGACTGACTAGTGCGTAGATTAAGGCTTTAAGTGTAGCGTAGTAGTAGATTTTCCTTAGCGTGATCTAACTCGAACTCCCAACTAATTTCTTACACTCTCTGAAGCTAATTATGCTGCTGAACAGATTAACTGTCAATAACGGGACACTAAAAAGGCTAAATGCGAAAGGCTTTGAGATTAGATGAAAAACTCACGGCAGCAACAAACCGAATATGAAACATTCATTTGAAGTACGGAGCGCATATAAAAGTCTCCATTAGTCCGTGAACAAATAGGACTCAAAAATGCACAACTGGTTGCTTGAAATTATGCTGCTCCAGTAGTTATAGCATACCATCAGCATATTTTTATGCTGATTCGATTGTCTACCAGACCTTTGAGTTTTATGTTTGCTGCTGAACAGTCTTTGTTTAATACACTTAGCGAATACCATCCCTTGATCAAAAAATTAATCCGAATGCAGAAGAGTTTGCTTCACAACCCAGAATTACTGTTTCATTCAATACTTTTTTGGTTCACTTCTGTGGGTTATCGATATTTTCATAGTGGAATTCGGTATGATTGTTGCACATCGTGTGTTATCCTTGTGTTTGGTTAGCTGGAGACATCACCTACCTTATTTCTAAGCCCCTTGTAAGTGCTACTTGGTTTTCATCATACTGAACCAAATGATTCGGATGGCAGTTGTTTCACCTTCGGAAAGGCCGCCCACTGTTAACCGGTGTCTTTTTCTGGATTTAGAACTAATGGTAAATACATTCCTTCGTAGCAAGTAGTTAAAATGGTGTTTACCAATCAGTCTCAATGGAAAAATTTGGATACAGACACTGAAAATTCATTCCGTTCTTGCGGCTTCCATTTCAACAGTTTACTTAAACATATCAGTCAGTCAGCTACAATGTAGAACTTCGTACGTACGTACATCAGTTCAAGTTGCCATACCACATTAGCACACAGAGATCGAGTGTTCACTCAAGTTCTATAACTATCGGTTACTATTATCTCGCGGACTCCAACCAGGTAGTGTACACCTACCCACATGACTCAGTTCACTTGTGAGTGACTTCATGGATTTCTGCCATGTTTTAGTCTGGCCGCCCTTAACTTTCTTCCAGCCTACTCCTACATCACAAAGCATCGCTCATCGAGGCAGTCGGTTGTTAATCATACGTAACATATGTCCCAACCACTTCAACTGATGAAATTTCAATACTTCATCTATTGATCTTCCATCTTTACCTAATACCCTTTTATTAACAACTGCATTTCTCACTCGATTTTCTCACGATATACCAACTAAGCTTCAAAGACACCGATAATCGAATACTAATAACCTACGAATGCCTTCTACTCTTACTGGCTATGTTTCACAGTCATAAAGTAGGATGAAGCGAACGGCTGCTAAGTGGACTTGTCCTTTGGTTAGCAGACAGATATTTCTCTTACGCCATACTTGACGCAAACGTCAATCGATCCTTCTGTATCTGTGCTGAGATTTCATCACGCATCATGCCATCAGTACTGATGAAACTCCCGAGGTAAGTGAGGTGGTCGACCTAAACACATTTACACTTCGGATTTCGTAAAATATGTGCAGGCATATTTAAAAGCACTTTACAATTAAGTTTTGATACCACATTTGTGTCTGAATTTACTGGAAGCGTTTATGTCCGAAATCTTCATATCTCCGGTCGAAAACTGAAGTTGTAGCAACTTAAAATGCAGCAACAAACTGGTGTGGTTTGTATGCCTTAACATTCTTATATAGTAAATATTTTTCATATCATTGATTTCAAATTATCTTTCGTTATGGCTTTTTGAACTAACTTTATGTACTTTTGACCCAATATATCTCATTTTTAGGGCATTCCTCTCGGACTGTCGTCTGCAGTCCCTTACTTACTACAAGCAGATCCAAAAACGGTTAATTACCAATCACAAGCAGCTTTCTCGTTTGCATTTTGGCCATTCTCACTTAAACTAGCTTGGGCTCCAATAGTGGACTCGTTGTACAGTTCACGTATAGGAAGACGGAAAACCTGGCTTATACCTGTTCAGTATGCCCTTGGAATTAATCTAATTATTATCGCGCTCTATGTTAACCAGTGGTTAGGTCGTACACCTGATAATCCGTGGGGTCCATTAGGTGTGACACATCCAGTGGATATTTCACGTTTGACTATAGCTTTCTTTGGGCTTACGTTTCTTGCGGCTACACAAGATATAGTAGTGGATGGATGGGCACTTACAATGTTGTCTAAGTGAGTTTATTTTATGATATATATATCTATGAAAAATAGATATCATAACAATTGTTAGAGTATATTTCTTACTTTAAAGTGAAAAATTCCCATTTAAACATGTAATAAAAAGATAATCGAACAAAGAAAAGTTTTCAACCGGTTTTTCATCACAGCAGCGTTATGTAATGACGTTACAGTTCTACAAGTGATTATAAAAATATTCTCAAACGATTAACTAACTGGTTAGAATAAGAAGATGAAAGTGACTAAGGTAATTAAAATATCCAAGACAATTGTTTGTATCGAAACCAAAACCTATTGGTTCAATAGTCGACAGAGTAGTACAAAATATCCAATAAAATAATGTTTCAAATCATGTAAAGTGAAAAATATCGAAATTTATTATGAACATGTAAGTAAAACAAATGAAAAATAGTTGGGGATAAAAATTTTGTTTTAATTCACTCTGTTATTGTCTATGCTGATAAATCGGATGGAAAGATGGATTGTGTACCGATTTCTTTTGAACATAAAAGTTCGTTTTATGAATAAGAATTCGGATAGTTCTGCAGTATAAAAACAGATTGAATGCGGAAACCATGCGGTTTATCAAATATCTTAGAAAAAATCGATAAGCTTTATTCAAGTCTATTTCATGTCCTTGATTAATTAACTAGGCAAAAAATATAACTCATAACTACTCTCTCTGTTCAACTTTGGCGAATCAGTCGGTCAGTCGGATGCAACGTAGAACTTCGTACGTAAGTACATCAGTTCATGTTGCTATACCACATCAGCACAGAGATATAATTGTCAATTCAAATCCAATAGTAGAAGAGGTAGTAAGGGAATTAGAAGTAATCGGAGAGGTTAGGGTTAGAAGATACTATTCAAGAAATATGATTCAGTGAGAAAAGTTTAGGAAGTCAAAACTAGAGGTGTTAAAGAATCCAGAAGATTAGGATTTGAGAGAACACAATCTTAAGGCGAATAGTGTTTGTGCAAATACAATAATGAAGGAAGGCATCATGAAAAACTCTTTATATTCACTTTGTTTTGTTATTTTGATGAAAATCACAATCATAGAGTTTTTATGCTTTCGTAATGGTGACTTGTATTATTATCTTACTCTAATCGTGTAGAGCAAATTAATAATTAAATTATAACACAAATGAATCCATTATTATTATTTAAATTTATATCGTTAAACTAAATAATCTATAAAACTAAATCTACCATTAACTGTGTATCAATTCATTGGTAAATAAATCTTCCATTACATTGGTAGTAACGTCAAATAAAATTAAAAAAATCATTGAAAATTCATCATTCTTTGTTTTTGTGTACACAATTAATTATTGATTTCCGATGATTGACTTATCGACTATTCACTAAAAAATAATTAGCATTGATGTATTTATGATAATAACTCTGACGATACTTAGAACTTTAGATATCCCTCATGCTGAGAATTCCATACTTTACTAAACATATAATATTGAATAAAGTTATTATTATTATTATTATATACCATAACACCCTTCTCTGTTAGTCACTACTTCTGTAAAAGGCCAATTTTGCTAGAAAGACTTATTCGATAAACACTTTAGAAGCTTAAATTACACTGAAATTCATTCATTTATGTACTGAGTAATTCCAGTGATGATGTGTTACCGAAATTACTAAACTCTAAACTGAAATATGGAAGTGAAAAGGAAATGCGATTTGTTCTTGAGCGTTGACAAATAGGCACTTAGTTTACTGACTATTAAATATGTGGTTTCTTCGCCTGTTATTGATTTCTACTCTGGACTCACTGAGTGTGACTGTTTGTAATTGTGCGGAATGAGATATTGTCTATCGCTTCCCTGTGGTTCTCTATTTTGGTCGCGAATCGCATATTTGATACAACGTGATCAAGTCCTTGTATTGTGTGCCGTTCAAGTATCCAATCTACTAGTGGTGGTATAAAACTCGATCACCCAGACCAGTCTTATTTTACTGTATTACCGTATTATTTAAGTAAGCGTCGGAGAAAATTTATTTCGAAACCCGGTATAATGTAAACAATCATGGAAAATCAATGAATACAGATAAGTGCCCTGAAAATCAGTTGAACAAAGTTCACCAAATAAAAATGCACTAAAAATCAATATTTCAGATTCACACAGAAACTACATATGATGAAAGCTAGTGAAAAAATCACCTCAAAAGTATCCTGTGAATTTTCGAATGGATTTCTTTATTACATATATTTAGATATTCTTGTGTTAGCCTGATGTGTGATTACATAGGTCGGGTGTGTAGGCACAAAGGAAAGTGGTTCGAATGTCCAGTAGTTATTGTTTCGTCATAGGTCAGACAAGAACGATTGTCTCCTTCAGTTTACTTGGATTCTAACCGTTTCTGGTCAGCACCAAATTCGTCATAGTCATGGTCGATTTGTTATCTGACATCCTTTTTATACAACTCATACCTGGATTCAGTCTGATCACATCGAGATCATCAACCGTTAGTGTGGTTGTATACAAGTTTGTCGCTTTGTTTAGATTACCTACTTGAACTATCAGCATAGCCTGTTTCATACTAAGCTTATCTCTTGGGTTTCAGTTTCCAGTGAATGACTCGTCCTAAACAGATGGATTCAGGTGAATTGTTAATTAGAGTATGTTACAACTGAAGTTGAAGAATCAAAAGTGCATTCTTTTTAAGAGTTTACATATGTATTCATCTTTTGATTACAATATATCGATTTTTTAGTTAATGCACTTTTTCAGTTCTGACAAAATTTGCTTCCTCAGCTTATAGTCACGTAAGACGAACTGATTAACCTTAAACTTACACTTCATGTTAGTTATGTGATGTGAACAGATTTTTTATGATTGTCATCATGTCTTATTTGCTGTTGTGTTAAAATCGAATGTTAATCATTGGATCACTTTTTGTGATATAGAATAATGAATTAACTTCTACTCACACGGCTAAAATTATCGGTGCATATCTGTGATATGCAAAATTTATAATAACAAGCAAAGAAGCATAGTTCATTTTTTTAGTAAGATAATACAGGCATGTATGAACTTTGAAACACAGATATATCGCTTTCTTTGTCTCAGTGTTGTTCACATGTTTACGGGTGACAATTGCGTTAACATACTTCTTATAATTAATTCTCAATAGTCCATTTGATAATCTCAACTCATACGATTATTTTGTTAGTTAGATCTCTGAAGATAATTACTGTTTTCGATTGCACATGTCTAATTGAAACTTGAATTTTTCGCTTGATATTGTTTTTCCTATTTTAGAAAAAATTTGGGATGGGCTTCAACATGTAATACAGTTGGTCAAACATTGGGTCATTTAATTGCATTCGTTGTACTCATGTGTTTAGAATCACCGGATATTTGTAATAAGTATATACGAAGCACCCCTGTTGAAGGCGAAGGGTTGATTACTTTTTCAGGTTAGATTTAAATTAATGTTTATTTAATTTTATATGATGAATGTTGTTGGATACTAAATAATGAGTGTCAGCCAGTCAGCTACAACTTCGTGCCTACGTACATCAATCAGTTCAAGTTGCCATACCACATTAGCACACAGAGGTCGAAGTAATAGCGGTAATCAAAATGACTAGGGATCGAAGATATCATTCTAGAAGTATATCCCAGAAAAATCAATTGTATTAAGAGAGAGAGAAGAAAAGGTGATGAGGAATCCAGAAGATTGGAATTTAAGAAGGGACAAAGAATGGATGTATTTGCGCCATTACAAACGCCTTTGAGAAGTGTCATTCAAGGTCTCTGACTATCGATTACTATTACCTCGCGGACTCCAACCAAGTAGTCTACATCTACCAACATGACTCATTCCACTTGTGAGTGACTTCATGGATTTCTGCCATGTTTTAGTCTGGCCGCCCCTAACTTTCTTCCAGCCTACTCCTACATCACAAAGCATCGCTCATCGAGGCAGTCGGTTGTTGGTCAAACGTAACATATGTCCCAGCCACCTCAACTGATGAATTAGTGAAACTTCAGTTGTTCTGCCACGCTTACCTAGTACTCGTTTCCTAACTATAGCATTGCTAACTTGATTGTCCCAGGATATACGAGCAAAGCTTCGAAGACACTGATGATCGAATATTAATAATGAGTCTCATAACATCTACACTATTCTATAGGTTTTGTTAACTAGATTAGATTATTCCTATCACACAAATCATTGAACTCACAGTGTAACTCAATACGTAATTACTCGGCTAGAAAGTATCTCCGTCATCAACTAGATATTGTTTTGTAAACAGTTAATGTGTTGTTTTACCGCTGTGAACAGTTAATTCAAACCAACATAGTCCAGGTATAGATCTTTTTGAACTAAACTCACCTGAATTACATCAATGATCTCAAAATTGGTGCATCATGTTATTGTTTTGCTAGTTTATTCGATGAAATTCGAAAACATCAAACAATCATTAGTATTTTTAGAAACCATGAATCGATCAATGTTAGACCACCATTAGAAACCTGGAAGCACTGGACGGCCGTTTCGTCCTGGTACTGGACTCCTCAGCAGTGCGCATCCACGACTCCTGCACCCCGCAGGATTCGAACCCAGGACCTTCGGCATTATGCTCGAACGCCCTAACCGTTAGACCACTGAGCCGTTATCTAACGGTGTTAATGTCTAACTTGATCAAATTCACGGAGTTGCGCAACCTCATGCACAGTCTTCGGTAGACATTGCCTACACCCGAACAGGTTGAACTTCACTGTTACTTGGAAAAATAATCATCCTGTTGCATGGATTGGTTGTTTTAAATCAGTGTATACATTGAGTTATCTCAGTTGGGTTTTAGTTAATTAATTTTTATAACAATATACATAAATGTATATTACATACCTTACATTTTATTTCAAAATTTAACTTCATTTTATTTACTTGTGATTACAATACACTATACTTATATTTATATATATATATATATATGTTGTGTTAATTCTTAAACTAGGTTTTCTCTATTTTTGGGGTATTGTATTTCTTGTGACAACTACACTTGTTGGAATTTTAAAAAAGGAAACATCTATCGATTCATCTGTTCTATCATCTATGGAATCGAATGATCTTGATACTACTACTAATAATAATAATACTAATAATTATTCGAACGGTTCAGCAATTTATTCAAATCAAACAGAAATTTTTGAAAGACAATCATCAATTTCTAGAAATCGTATCGCACAAACAAATTCAATTGATAATAAACAAGTTGATAGCAGTAAATCCATTCGAAGTCGTTCAAATACTCCTAATTATTCATCAAATAATTGGAGTCATATTATTGAAGTTACTCTTGATGAAAAATTGAGCACAAATAAATCAAACAAAGAATTATCATTATTGGATACTTATCGTGTTATGTTAGGTATTTGTAAATTGAAACCTATTTTACAATATATATTATTGTTGTTCATTGTTAAAGTAAGTAAGAATATATATTTATATATATGTTTATATATGTTTTGTAGTTTATATTTAATCTTGTTACACAAAATTAGAGGTTGGGCATTCGTGTACAAGACCGAACGAAGGTCCTGGTTTCGAATCCTACTGGGTGCAGAAGTCGTGGATGAGCACTGCTGATGAGTCCCATACCAGGACGAAACGGCCATCCCGTGCTTCCAGGTTTCCAATGGTGGTCTAACAATGATTGATTCATGATTTCAATGTTTAATAAAATAACAAAGTCGTTAGGAAACGAGTTCTAGGCAGGGATGGCAAATCAGAATCGTTTGCAATTGCGCAGATGCACCCTTTATTTGTGTTCTCTCTAATTCTAACCTTCTGAATTCCTCATAATTTCTATCTTTCTCCTCCTAAACTTATCTTACCTTATTATACTTCTCGAATCATATCTTCGCTCTCTAATCTTCATTATTGCTAATACTTCTACTATCACTATCACTCTTGGATTTGAATTGACAGTTGCATCTGTGTGCTGATGTGGTATGGTAGCTTGAACTGATGTACTTACGTACGAAGTTCTGCGTTGTATCTGTCTGTCTGTCTAGTAAATTAAAGAATTTCATCTTGTAGCGTTGGTGTATATACCTGGTTGAAACAAAACATTTGTTTACCGGGTGGTTTTTTTTTCTTACATTAGTTCTTTATAAACACTTAAGTAATTTTTATTGTTTCACTTTATTGCACTTGACGTTAACATTGATGAAGATATCCCCACTGTGTTCCGACTAATTGTTATGATTTATGATTCACTGTATCAACTGCATACTTTCCTAATTTATGAAAATGACTTATTATGTTATTGAAGAAGAATAAGAATCATTCAGCGAAAGATATATATATTTTTTGTTGGTGTGAATGATTTCATGTACTACTTAATTTGTACAATGGTATTCCTAATCCATTTATTTGATAAAAATAGTAGTATGTTTGTAAAATAGAATGTTGAATAGTTTTGTGTTATCAGTTGTTTATAAAAGTCAGGTATTGAAAAGAATTTTTGCCATGATCTGATTGCTAATTAAAATTTATAATAATGACTAATTAATTGTTATAAAAATTGTTGAAAGATAACCGAAGAAAAAGAATACAGATTTTAGAAAATGAAAAGGATGATTAAGGTCCTTTGGTAAAATGAAGGATTAAACATACTATTTCTTTATAGACAAAGGTTAAGGTTGAATTGGTGGTTCAGTTAGTCAGTCAGATGCAACGTAGAACTTTGTACGTAAGTACATCAGTTCATGTTGCCATACCTTATCAGCACAGAGATATAATTGTCAATTCAAATCCAATAGTAGAGGAGGTAGTAAGGGAATTAGAAGTAATCGGAGAGGTTAGGGTTAGAAGATATTATTCAAGAAATATGATTCAGTGAGAAAAGTTTAGAAAGTCAAAACTAGAGGTGTTGAAGAATCCAGAAGATTAGGATTTGAGAGAACACAAAGCATAAATGCACCGGCGCCATTGCAAACGGTTTTGAGCCATGTCATTCAGGGTATCTAACCATCGATTATTATCATCTCGCGGACCCCAACCAGGTAGTCTGTGCAGTGTATGGAGTTTTTTTTATTTTTATTCCTTTTGAATCGATTCTCTCAATTGTATTTATGATTTCGAAGAAGGATACTGGTCAAGCAAATTGACCTGAATTGACTGAATTCTGTAGACGTCGTGTAAACTCATATTTTAGAAGCCATTCATGTAGGTAGAAATACTCTTTCACCTTGGACATCTGTACCGTACATATTATCATCGACAATATTTTAAAAACAAATAATTAAATCACCGATGTTTTTTTTCTCAACTGTACTACATGTTTGTTTAATTATTGTATTGTCAATAGAATTATAGAGCTAATTTAAAGTGTTTGTTTTTTATTTTACATAATTAGGTATGCTTCTGTCCTGCAGATGCCATCTCTGGACTAAAACTAATTGAGCAAGGTCTACCAAAAGAACAACTTGTTTTTATTGGAGTTCTACTATTACCACTTGAAGTAATCCTACCACTACTCATTACTCGACTAACAAATGGACCGAGAGTATTAAAATATTACACTTGGGCAATGTTACCTCGGTAAGATTTTTTTTTTAGTGTATGGTCATTTTCGATGATGTATTCATGTTTTAAAAGGTGAAATCGAAATGTTATTAATTTGTATTGTGGTTTATATGACTGGGTCTTTATTATGAGGGTAGTTGTATTACATAGTCTTATTATCGATTAATTCACCTATAATGTCTATAGGATTGGTGACCTTTTACTCACCAAATGATACGGGCACTTGTAAACAACGATAAAGACCATAACACATGTTGGCCCTCATACTACCTCCAATCTAAGATATGTCCTCCTTTCTGTTTGGCCAATGTAACTACTGCTTTGGTACGTACATGTAAATTTATTAACGGAACTGCCCGTAAAATAAAAAGAGTATTTATTGACATTTGATGAAGTTACTGAACATTTTGTGTTATACGGAATTATTAATTGTAATTAACTGGTGAGTGAATTCATGCCACTCTGCTCAAATCTTTGTTCTTGATAAAGAGAACTATGTATAGAAAATAGGAGAGTATAACAATACAATAATTCCAGCATATATTAATTATACAATAAAAATACAGAAATTTTATTTCTGTTCAATCTCCTCTATATGAAAATCTATAAATAAAAATATAATGCTACTAATATTACTACTACTGTGGTGCGCGCTACTTATAAGTAGTATATGATGTGAGTGTAAACGTAATATCTGGCAGCAGAAGATGGGGGAAGATCAAGAAAGGAAGAGTGGGAACACGATCAAATTTGTATGAAACGCATGAACAGTGAAATGTCAGACAATGGATTGATGATTGATTGAAGATTTGCAAATTAACGGTCACGATATGGTTTTTCTATTTTACTGAGTAACTCTGTAATTTTCGTTAAATACAATTCGGTTCTCCTTCACTACACTACTACTACTCCTACTTTATTCGGGCTTGGGACCGGCAGTAGCCCCGAAGGTTCTACAGGCGGAGTTAATAATGATAGTAGTGATTTTTATTTAGTATGGTCGTATAAAAGTGGTTAATGAGTCCAAGAAAAGCTTGCAATACAGGGAACATAAAGATATAATAACCCATTTAAATGATAATCATGTAGTAGAACCATAAACAGTAATAGTACTTAAAAGTAGTTCCAAAATTTTCAACTTCCTCAATACTTGTATGGTGAATATTACTCATAAGTAGTATGTAGTGGAATGCCGTGTGAAGGTTGTTATGGTCGACAACCGAAGACAAGAGTTTCAGGAAATCAAAGGTACAGGTTGTTTGGAGTACTCTAGAGATAAGAAGAGAAGCGATCAAAGACAGTTAAGAGCCAACTTGGGTCATAGGGCACACAAAATGTAAAAATGCTTAATTGAAGACTGAGTTGCATAAGCATCCTGTAATTTTCTCAGTAAACAACATCCTTTCATGCCTAGTTTTTTGTTCTTACATTTGATCCAATGCAACAAGAGAGCTTGTCTGCAATTTATTCAGTTTACTTGTGTTTAACAAATTACTTGGTATTTTGTAGCTCTAGAACATAAGTCACAATTTTTGATTTCTTATAGTAAAAATTATTCTCTTACAGTTTGTTTCTAGCATCATTATCTGTTCCATTGATTTATTTTGCACCGTACTTTAAAATTTCAAATGCAATTCATCCAATCACTTTTAATAATAATCATACCGTAATGGATTCTGCTTCCATCGTTTCGTCGACTACAACTCATGTATCATTTTCATGGGTGTTCTATGGTATAATAATTTGTCATTTGGCTCTATATACCGTATTCTCCACTGTTATGTTTATTACGCAAGTATCATTTCATGCAAGAATAAGTGATCCAGCTGTGGGTGGAACTTATATGACTTTGTTGAATACGGCAGCTAATTTAGGTTAGTTCATTGATGCCTTTGTATGTAAACATTTCTTTTTTAAAAAAAAATATTTTCTAAGATGTCTGCATCACTTTTACTGAGTGAAATAAAACAAACACATCAATATTATCACGTGTATTTTTATGTGTTTGTGTGTGTGTGTGTGTGTAATTATGACTTAGTTGTGTGATGACTACTATTAATTCATAGGTTTAAATCTATTTTCACTTGTTTCCAGTTGATTTCTTAGGTAATATTTTTTTTAACTTTGCCTAAACAATAACCGATCTTGCTGTTTTAGATTGTGAACTAACTTTAGTAAGATAATTATGGAAAATCGTGGAGCTGTAGAAATGTATTTCATCCTAGTGTAGAATTCCTCAACAGCAAAGTATTTCGACAGTCGTTACTTAGATATGAGAACGCCTTTGATATCCATTATGTGAAGACGCTGACAAAATACAAAGTCTTCTGATTACCATAAGCAACAATGCGAGCATGTTCAGGATGCGGTTTTCCCCCTCGAAATGCAAAATGTTGCTTCAAGAATGGGTTGCATCGGCACCTGAACTAGTGATAGGGAGTGAAGTAGTCGAGCGTGTTGACAGCTTCACTTATCTGGGGAGTCTTATCAGTGCTGATGGCCTGGTGACTGACGAGATCTCAGCTCGGATACAGAAGGCTCGATTGGCTTTTGCCAACGTGCGTCACTTATGGCGTAGGCATGATGTCCGTTCGCTAACCAAAAGATGAGTGTACTTTGCAGCAGTTAGCTCTGTCCTACTATACGGATGCGAAACATGGCCGTTAAGAGTAGAGGACATTCGTAGTTTACTAGTCTTCGATCATCGATGTCCCGAAGCATTGCTCGTGTATCCTGGGACAACCGTATAAGCAATGCTGTCGTTAGGAAACGAGTTCTAGGTAGGGATGGCAAATCAATTGATGAAGTAGTGAAACTTCATCAGTTGAGGTGGTTGGGACATGTGTTACGAATGCCTAACCACCGACTGCCTCGACGAGCTATGTTTTGTGGTGTAGTAGTAGGTTTGAAGAAAGTTAGGGGCGGTCAGACCAAAACATGGCAGAAATGCATGAAGTGACTGACAAGTGGACTGAGTCATGTTGGTAGATGAAGGCTACCTGGCTGGGGTCTGCGAGACGAAAGTCACCAATGGTTAGAGACCTTGAACGACATGGCTCAAAATCATTTTCAATGGAGCAAGTGCATCCATCCGTTGTGCTCTCTCAAATCCTAATCTTCTGGATTCGTCATCACCTCTCCCTTTGTCTTTTTAAACTTATCTTCTTGAATAATATCTTCAAACCCTAGTCTTCTTCATTACCATTAATACCTCTACTATCTTTATCACTATGGGATTTGATCTGACATTTGCGTCTCTGTGTTAATGTGGTATGGCAACCTAAACTTATGTACATACGTACGAAGTTCCACGTTGCAACTGACTGACTGACTGACCATTATGTCTAAAATTATCCCAGGTAATAAATCCCTTTAGTCCATTGGAATTTTATCAAAGTGACACTACACTTGAACCGTGATGTTAACTATGAGAAGATCGTGATGAATGATTTCAGTTCTCTTAGTGAGTGACTTGCTTTCGTCTTACTCCTAACTACTTAAAATATTTTATTCAATTTTTTACTTTAGTCCAGAAAGAAAAAGTCGGTTTTACTTTCTTATCATGAATTTTTTTTGTTTGTAATGATATTTATTTATTTTTCCTGAGATGATTCTTTATCGTTATTCTTAAAATTTCTAAAAATCAAAGAGCTAGTAACTTTTTTTCCCAACTAATAACATACAACACTGATCACATGTAAATATTTTGGAAAATATTATCTTGTGTAACATTGTCCTATTGAATAAATCTTATGTATAGCATTGATCCATATTTTTCAGTTTATTCGTTTGATAGTATATTGATTGATTAAAGTAATATTTAAAATAATTAGTCGAATATTTCTAACTCAGCATTTGTGTACTTCGTCATCATCACAAGCTAGAAATCTATCTATTAGTGTATCTTTTTCGTGAAAACATGAGATGTTTTCTTGTGTTTATATGATACCTTTACAGAGAGGGCAGCAGGACCCGATAGACTGACTCCTGAGATTTTTTCAGATGGTGGTCCAAATTTAGCAGCTGGATTGACTGAAATCTTAGGTGGAATCGGGGTCCTGGACATAAACCCATCCGAGTGGTCTCAATCCGTGATTGTCCCAATCTGTAAGAAAGGACAAAAGTCCTCTTGTGACAATCACAGGGGAATAAGTCTAACTAATATAGTTTCTAAATTGTTAGCCTCGATTATACTTGGACGCCTAACTAGTGCTCGTGAAGAGCAGGCTAGAGAAAACCAGGCTGGTTTCAGACATGGACGTGGTTGTATAGACCACATCTTCACACTAAGACAGGTCCTCGGACACAGACACACATTTAGGCGTCCTACAATAGTTGTTTTCCTGGACTTTAAGGCGGCATTTGACTCAGTGGATCGTGAGGTTCTGTGGCAGTGTCTGTCATTGAAAGGTGTACCAAAGAAGTACATTAACCTCATAAATCTCTCTACTCTAAAACTACTGGTCGAGTGAGAACTTATGGCAAACTGTCATCTGAATTCTTTACTTCAAGTGGTGTCCGTCAGGGCTGTTCACTTTCCCCATTCTTGTTTGATTTTACCATAGACATGCTCCTAGATATAACATTATCTTCGTCCGACTTTTCAGGATTCGACTTTCTACCAGGAATCTATCAATCTCGTAACATTTGTGGTAATTCTTTTTCTTAGTTTCATAGAAACATACGTTTGTGAATATGTCCATTTAAGATATTTATACCAGTCGATAAAATATTGTTTTGTCAATCTATAAGGTTGATTATTTCTGTCAGTTTCTGTCAATCTGAACAGTTAGTTTTGATTATTCTTCATTCATGTGGGTGTACGTTTTATGATTTAATAGGCAGAATATTTCTTAAAGTGATTGCTTTTAAGTGTGTCATACTAAATCATTTGTGATAAACTTTTTTTTAAAAAAAATTTTTTTTAGCTACAAGTTTACCAAATACTCTATTTCTATCACTCGTTGAACCATTTACTCTGAGAACATGCTATGGAGCTGATATACTAAAAGCTGGCTTATTACAGTTACGAACTAATTCCGTTCAATCCGTTCATGCAATGAATTTAACTCATTCTATAAAATATTCAAACGATACGATTTTTGATAGTGGACAGTTATGGTTGGATAATAATGCCACATGTCGAGATTCTAAAACTATTCAGGCAAGTAGTATTGTATGATGAGCTATAAGTTTTAAGTTTTATTATTATCATTATTATTACTATTATTATTATTATTATTATTATTATTATTATTATTATTACTGTTTAAATGTAACCATAGCAGTTTCTTTACAAAGTTTTTAGATAATTCTCAGTGCAATTGTTCAATCATTGCTTAGTTCTTTTTTTCATAAGCTTCATATTGATTCTGTTCGTCTGTTTGGTCGATATTAGTTGTGTGAACTTCTCATACACATGTGCATTGTAGTTATTACAAATAACTAAATAATAACAGCCTCATTAATAATAGTATTATTGATTTTACTGATAAAATAAACCGCCCAAACAAAGGTTTTGTTTGTTCTTTAGTTAATTGTTCTAGAAATGTTTGTCACTTCTCAACAGCAGTATGATAGGTTTCCCCAATGTACCCAAATATCTGGTATTTATTACTTACTAAGAAGGTCTTAAAAATATTTAGTTTTTGTTATTGTGTTAGTTTCTTTCCTTAACAAATATATGGGTGGGATAACACTTTGTTGATTCATATTTCTTCAGTGACCTTTACTTCTTATCTCATTGTCTGTCATCAATTTTCACTTGTCTAATTTTGTTTTGTTCTCATGGTTGTTAACCGTTACTGCATAAACAGAGTTATTTTATTTCAATTCGTTGTCTACTCTATATCCCATTAGTTTGTGCATTGTCCACCTTAAAGTGATGTTGTGTATTAGGTGTTCAGTTTATTCAAGTCCTTACACTTTACCGTTCGAAGTCAGAAATCGTCATTGTTACATTCAGAAGCTAAACAATTCTTATTGTTAAATTGGAGGGATTATAATTTATGGATGAGCCAATCACATTTGAGAGTTAGCAAGCCTTGGATTTTGGCGCAAGATTTATCTATCCATTATAGTTAAGTAACATTTTGTCATTGTAGCTAATGTCAATTTGTGATGAAACCACCCCCCGCATCTCTAATTCCTATCACTTACATCCAGCTCTAAATCCTATTATTTGTTTCTCACATTTATTTATGACCTTTTAATCCTACAAGTAGGTGGGTATTCTGTAGGTCAGTTTGGTATCTTTCAAAAGCCATTCATAAATTATAGTGTAGTGAAGGAGAACACAGTTGAGGGCAACCGAATTGTATTTAGTCGCAAATTACAGAGTTAATTGGTAAAATAGAAAAACCATATCGCAAATCGTTAATTTGCAAAATATCAATCCATCATATCGAACTGGACTGTTCCTGTTGCAAAACATCTAATCCATTGTCCGACATTTCACTATTCATGCGTTTCATACAAATCCCATTGTGTTCCCACTCTTCTTCCTTTCTTGATCTTCCCCCATCTTCTGTTGCCAGACATTACGTTTTTACTCGCGTCATATACTACTTATAAGTAGCGCGCACCACAATAATAGTATCATTGTTAAATTATATTTTATTATTGCTACAAATGTCATCCTTGATTTTTTTTTGTTTGTTTTTATTAAAATAGGCTTGTCTTGATGTTAACGGAACTTGTTCAACATTAATCGATGGTTTTTATGTAGAAGTTGGATTATGTTTACTTTTTGGGCTGATTGTATTCCCAACTATAGCATTACCGTTTGCTAATCATCTTGATACGCAACCAAATGATGTGTATACTTTTCATCTTTCATCTAATTCCTCCCCCTCGTCATCATTATCATCATCACTACAAACCAAACATCAAAGTAGAAATGATAAATATGAAGCTAAAAAATTTCGAAAAGATTAAAGTGTCTATCATTCATTCATTTACTACTTACTCGTTTTTTTGTGAATATATAATTTCCATAATTCATGTTACACTCTTTTTCTCTCTGTTTTTTGTGCACTATTTTCTTGTGATACACTAATTATGTGCATATTACTTTACTGTTCTTTGTTTTTTCATTCTCTCTCTCTCTCTCTATAGTTGTTCTTTCCTCTGAACTATTCTTCATACTTGTGAATTTACTTTCTTCTCTAGTTAGGTAATTTTATTGTTTGTTTTGTTTGTTAAAGTACAGCTACAAAATTAATTCACTCACACGTAAATAATACACCATGTATGTGTTGTTAATGTGTTTGTTTTTCTTGTTTTTTTTCATTTTCACTCAATAATAACATGATCGATGTTATTTGTAAGTTGACATGAACACGAGCGTTCTATTGTTTGTTTATACAGAAAGAAAAACAGTAGTTTTATTTTTTTCTTAAATTTCACGCTTGTAAATTATTATTTATTTGCCTAATATTATTTTTATTTATTATTGTTGTTATTTACTTGTGCAAATTTTTTGACTATTTTTTTTCTCCTTTTGTATAACTTGTATCGGTGTGTTGATAATTTTGAATGGGAATGAATTAAAGTATACGAAAACAATCTATGCATTTATTCATCCAATTGGTATTGTAGGCTGAAAACTGAGGTTTGAACTGAGGAATAATTGTCTAGGTAGGTAGTTTAGATAAGCGCTATTGCCCAGTTTAAAACTAAAGCAAGTGATTTGGGTAAATGACAGTTCTAATATTCGCCATAAATATAAATGCACATCATTACCTAAACAAATATTACCACTCTGTTATTCCACCAACAATTGTTCAATCAATCAAATCAACAGCAACAGATAAATGTTATTCTATCCTTTCTGGATCAATCAAATTCCTTCAAAAGGTAATATTTAGTTGCTTTATAACACAGAGTGTTTCCTATTCTGGAAGAGTGCTTCAATTTACAATCAAAATGTACAATTCCAGTCAAAGCAAGTAACACAATCGAAAGAGGAACAAATCAATATGGCTGTCGCCATGACTATGTATCAGCTTAGAGGTCGATTCAAGTAAATATTAGCTTGTATCGTTAACCCAGGCCCTGACAGGCTTAGCGTGGAAATTTTTAAGGATTGTGGTCCAGTTTTAGCAGATAGATTGACTGAGATCTTAGGCAGAATTCGGGAACTGGAGATAATTCCATCCAACTAATCTCAATCACTGATTGTCTAAGTCTGTAAGAAAGGACAAATGTTCTCTTTGTACAATCACTTTGAATGATATAATGTCTAAAATATTAGTTTCAATGATAGTTTGATGCCTAACTAGGGCTCATAAAGAGCAAACTCGAGACCGCTTCCTCATATGGACGTGATTATATAGACCGACTATTTACACTACGTCGGGTCCCAGAACACAGACACACGTTCAGAGACCCCACAATAACTGTTCTCCTGGATTCCAGGGTGTCATTCGACTCTGTTGATCGTAAGGTTCTATGACAGTGTCTATCACTGAAAGGAGTGCCAAAGAAGTACATTAGCCCGTGTACAAGCTCTCTACTCAAATACTACTGGCCGAGTCAGAGCTTATGGCGAACTGTTATTCGGATCGAGTACTTCAAGTGGTATTTGTCAGCATTATCTGTTTTCTTCGTTTTTAATTAATTTTGTCATAGACATGCTTATAGAGACAACACGATCTTCGTGACTTTTCAGTGGTGGATCTTCTACCAGGAACCTCGCTTGTCGACTTAGAGTATGCCAATGATATAGTTCTACTTGGTGAATATGCTGACAAAACGCAGTCTTCCGATTACGCTAAGCAACAAAGCAAGCATGTTGGGGTTGCGATTTTTCCCTTCAAAATGCAAAATGTTGCTTCAAGATTGGCTTGCATCGGCACCTGAACTAGTGATAGGAAGTGAAGTAGTTGAGCGTATCGACCACTTCAAATATTTCGGGAGTTTCATCAGTGCTGATGGTCTGTTGACTAACAAAATTTCAGCGCCGATACAGAAGGCACGATTGGCCTTCGCCAACTTGCGTCATTTATGACGTAGGCAAGATATCTATCTACCTATCAGAGGTCAGGTTTGCTGAGCATCACATGGCCAGTAAGACCAGAAGATATTCGTAGGTTACTGGTTTTCGAAGCGTTGTACGAATATCATGGGACCATCGGGTAAATAATGCCTCTGTTAGGAAACAAGTATTGGGTAGAAATGGCTAATCAATGTATGAAGTAATCAATCTTCAACAGTTGAAGCATTTGGTCTATGTGTTACGAATTTCCAACCATCGACTGCCTCGACGAGCTATGTTGTATGATGTAGGAGTAGGTTGGAAGAAAGCTAGGGGCAGTCAAGCCAAAACATGGCACAAATCCATGTAGTCACTGACTTACAACTAGATAAAGGTTCGACTCTCTTCCTAATAAAACATAGCTGATTATATCGCTCGTATGAAGAGTTAATCCTAGCCGACCAACTAAGAATGAAGATCAATGTCGGGTCATCAAGACGGTGGCAAACCATACGGGCTGTATCTGCACACAAAAATCAAGTACGGAAATCGAATCCAAAACAGCAACTTCATTCCTGAGATTCTATTTCATTTTAGTCATTTTTCTCCATCAGAATCTTTTGTTAAACTTATCAGTCAACATAATCTGAAATTACTGAATAATCAAGCTCCGTTTTCAGTGCATTTTTGTATTTTCATAATGACGGTTGTTACATCTATAAAAAACGCTTTAATTTATTTACTACAACCCCTTAATTAGCTAGTAAGTGTAATTCATGTCAAATTATTATTACTTGTTCACGCCCATTGATCAATATGTTTGTATCTCTACAAATAAATGATTGTAAACGTGTTAAAGTTGGATTATGATATATTCACATTTACTTGCCTCATCAAAAAAGGAGGCCAACTGTCTATAGATCTAATTTGTTCACCACTTAAGTTTTCTAATAATATTTATTACCTACTTAATTACTATCAGTCAGTTGACAGAATAATGAAAAAAAAAATCACTGCACTATATTTTTTAATTATGTTGTTTTACTTTCGGAAGTAATTTCTCAAAAATCATTTAATCCACCAAAGTGACATCAATCTATCATCCTTCAAATGACAAAACGGAAAAGATTTTAACATGGATGCAGTGATCGATTTTTTTTGAAGCGTGATCAATATGTACAGATGCGTGGTCGGCTAATTTGTTTATGATTAATTACATCGACTTATTAACTAATTATGTTATTTAAAAATAAAATCGATAAAAAAGATAACTCTGAATTTCCACTTGTTCAATGTGACAGTTATTTTTTAAAAGTGGTTTGTAACCTACTTTTCTTTTATTTTATCGGTACTGAAAAACAAAATAGCCTACAGCTTTTCTAGCACTTCATGATACTGCAATATTGATCGTCATGGAAGCTGATGCTTCACGTCATAGTGTAGGCGCAGTTATTTCTCAGTTATTCAATGAAAGAGAAAAAAAATCAGGTCTGCTTCACGAAATCTTTCTCCAGTACTCTGGAAATACAGACAAGTGTATGAGACACCAAATCTGACCATCGCAGTCTACCGGTTTAGAAGTTTATTTCTGGTTGGGTATTTACCCTACTAACAGATTATAAAAACGCTATTTTCGATATTCGGCTGTAATTTCAGCGTTCCTAAACTGTAATGTAATCAAATACAGAGTTAAGCTCTGATTTTTTAAGTTATGATATCGCTACTCCATATCAATGAACAAAACTCTACAGACCAACAGATGCCTTAACTAAATTATTCAGTGATTATTTTACAGCACAGGTGCAATCCAGAGAGGAATACTATGGTAAATCCACTTTTATGAAGAGAACACGATTGGTTTAATAAGAACATTCATTATTATAATCAATTGTACCAGTGATTGTTCGTTTTACTGTACTTTTTGTTTATAACACTCTTTACGCCCAGACTTTCTGTTCATGTTGCTGCCATTTGTTGCTCTATAGCTCTGTAGTGGAACGCTTCTACGAAGAAAATGCGATTTTTGAAATGTAAACATTATTGTACTCGTTTTGTTTAACTGTACGAAAGACACTTCTTCCACTTCTTGCGCGCAACGTTCTCTTCGCGTTGCCGCCATGTTTCTCCATTTGCTGCTCCCTATGTAATGCCAACGTTCTACTTCAATGAAACCATGGAGTATTAATTTATTTTGTTCTGCTTTTCGTCACGCGACCGTATGGAACATTTAGTGGTGGGCATAGTCAATCAGGTATCTGGATTCGCTCGCTAAAGCTCTGTGAATTTTCCCACCTTTTCTGGTTAGATTTAGGTGTTGTTTTGACACCACAATATCGCCAGCAAATATATTCTTAATCGTGAATTTATTTTTCTTGTCACTAAAGGGTTTCGTAATTAGTATTTTAGTGGTGGTCGAGTCGAGATTGACTATGATCATCACTAAAATACTTTGGTTGTTAGTTATCAAACGATATACAGGTTTCTTCATTCTCATTTACGGAAGTTTTAACTGCACCAAGAAGCTCTCGGAAATAACGGTGAGTTTAATCACCCGCTTGAAATGATATCAAATCGCAACGGGTACACAGCCACTGTCCCAGAAGTCCTATTCGTAGCTTTCTCTTGTCAGGGTTGTTTTATACGAAACTAAGTGAAGAAGTAGGGAATGTTAGTGGTTTAAAACGTACAGAAGATCCATATAGAATAGTTAGACTGAATCTCCGAACTTTCATCCACTGTCTTCTGAATTAGACCTGCAGGTCAGAAGCTCGAGGAGTGACCTTCTAAGGAAACTTTAGTTCGAGCCGCTGGGCAGTATCTGATATCACATAAAAATTCACTTATTCGTGCGGCACGAAACATCAAGTTACCCATTTGTTTCGATAATTAAATGTTTAGATTAATAAATCCAGTAAGAATCCATCTAATTCAAGGTCTTTCAGATTCATCATGAATATTTGGATATAGACCACTCTGGATAGAAAGTTGAAACGCTCTACTAATGATTTTGAATTACTATGTATTGTGGAAAAGTCTTAATGTTGAGAGAACAGACATCATTCTTCATATCGTTTCAACCTAACATTCTATGTTGTATACCAGGAGGATATCTGACTCGATATCCTCAGTTTACCTGTTTATAAAGAGATAAGCAATCGGAATGTCTGAGTCGAACTTGAGAGCAACAAAATAGTCTGGCCGTTGGTCCAGAAAGACAATATTGACTCAGGTAAATTAAAAGTCTGTCCTTAGTCATAGGGGAAGGTATTGCGGATGCGAAATCTCTAAACGAAATCAATCCTTATATTCGCATATCTATTTAATGAGATTTTAGATCAGTTAACTTTCTAAACACTTTGATTGCATGAGTTAATTTAGAGTGGATTTTTGTTGCGTCCTTAACAGTTTGCTGATATCGCGTAGCAAAACGAAACACTAATCTGGATTCCGTTTCGACAATAGCAACCATCAGTCTACTGTAAATCCTTATTGGTCATTTCTCTGCCGATTAATGCTCTCTACTCTTCCACTTCAGTCCAAAAGTCCTTATAAAGCCTCAAGTAATACTTATATTTAAAGTAGATATGGTTTATATACAAACATGCCAAGTAATGTATTAACATAATATATGAAAATACCCGGGCAAGCCAAAAAGTAGCTGCGATTAAATGAATCTGTAAATCATAAGCTGACAAAAGAATAAGTATAGTAAGAATTAGTTAACCAAGATCTTTGCTAGATAATTATCCATAAATTAGTCACGGACATTGTAGAATCCTTTTTGAATGTTTTGTGTTTTGGAAAATCCCTCCATGTTTACATATTTTTGTTATGACATGACGGACCTTTTCTGTTGACATTTTTGGTATTTTATTTGATTCCAATTTGAGATTTTATCATTGTATATTGTTATTCTTTCTATATTTTGTACTTATATTGAAGTTTTTATGTTTGCTTCTGAACTGTACATATGTTGTTTAAATTTGATATAATATGGCTACCGCCACATTTTTGGATTCGAGATCGTGCAGTATAGGAGTTCACCTAGACCTCGGAACATTGATACTCGTTCAGAGTAATTTTGAATTGGAAGGCGTAAATTTCGTTAGGTATTGCTTGTATTTCCATTTATTATTTATTAATAGACCATTTTCCCCTAGAATTATTGTGTTTTATATTATAAATCGGGAAGTGTGTCCGACGTACGTCTATTGGAATCGAATTGAACTGTCACGATAGAAAATCCAATTACAGTCTAACGAAATTTGCAAACCAGTCCATTTACTGTCTGGAATTATTCCTATGAACGTTTATATTCTGGAATTATCTATTACTTTTGATTAGAAGACCAATTACAATTGGATTATTAAGAATTATAAAGAAACATTTGGAAATTTAATCGTTTATCACACTAAACTTTCTTGAAAGAAGAATTTTGGATTATTTATCGTATTTTCGTATTTGAATTTTATCTTGGATGACGAATTTTTGATTTTGGACATATCTTATCGAACTTATCTGTGGAATTTCTATATTTTGTATTTGTTCTTTATCTTCCATTAAACTTCACTTATAATGTCAAGTCGCAAGAAATCAAACACGAGGAGGGTGGAAGAGCTTGACGGTTCACGAAACGCTAAGCAAGTCGTTATTGATACTTTTTTAATGGGTAACTGTGGTGTTTGAATGAACTAGTAACTTCTTGTTGTTGTGGAATGATTGATTTCGAATTCTAAATACAATACATTCGTTTGTGCAGATCTTTAATTCTTGATTCATATACTTCTAAGCATCACAGTGGCGTCGCGATGGAACTTGTAATGGAACAGCTAGATATTCATTCTACTTCTGAAGCTTTTGAAGATTATTTGGAAAGGTTTGAAATCTGGAGTATGACCAGGAAAGATGTCAAAGATGATAAAATTGTGGCTCATTTCCTAACATTCATCGGAAAAGAAGCGTACAGCTTATTGAAAACCTTGGCATATCCAGAGAAACCTATTTCACTTCCCTATGCAATGCTAAAGGAGTTATTATTGAATCATGTAAAGTGCCCTGGTTTTGAATGCCGTGAAAGAGCGAAATTTCATAAGATGATTCGTCAAAATGACCAAAATGTTAAGGAATTCATTCTTGAATTGCAGAAACAGGCTGTCAAATGTAATTTTGGTGATCAACTTAATGTGCAGCTGAGAGACCGATTAATTGCAGGAATTAACATACCTAGTTTGGAAAGAGAGCTGTTAAGAATGTCAAACTGTTCCTTTCAAGATGTTAGAACTGCGTGCATTAACTACGAGGCGTTGAATGAACTCGATATTCAGTCGACGAAGATTTCCAATACTTTGATTAGTTGTCATGATGAAAAGCAATCTCAGGGTCAATCAAAATTGTGTTCGTTTAACAGTGGTTCCTATTCTCGTGTAAAAATGAACGGTGTCTCAAAAAAGAATTACAAAGGAAATCAAAAAGGTGAGACCAAGTTTGGCAAATGTTTATCATGTGGAAAACTTCATTCTCGTTATTATTGTACATTTCGTAATGCTAAATGTTTTAGATGTGGTAAGATAGGACACATTCAAGCAGTATGCAAAGCTACTGTTCATTTTGCCTCAAGTAGTACTAAAGCTTGTAATTTAGATCCCAATAATTCAGCTGATCCTAATGATCATTTATCTTTGTCTACCATTTCGAAAGGTAATGCTCATATTCGAAAGCGACTATATACATCGCTTGGTTCATTTCATGACTTTATTGTGGACACAGGTAGTATAGAATCCATTATTTCATTCAAGAACCTGAAATCGTTAGATCCGAACGTTGTGATACGACCCACTGAAGTATCAATATTGGGGATTACTGGACACAAACTGCCTATACGAGGATGTTGTGAATTGCTAATAAGAGATGATAATTCCTCATATATACCTTGTGAATTTTTAGTTAGTGAAACAGGATTGTCAATACTGGGTTTAAAGAATTTGAGAAGACTTAAAGTGGAGTTGTCTCTCCTAGTTTCTAAAGAAAATTCTGATGCTTTACTTAAAGATTTGATAGCCACGTGTGCTAAGTGCAATGGAAGTATGAAAATGGTTCAGCACGGGAGTGCCAAGCAAATTCAACATGTTGACTACATTTCTCGACAGTCATTAAATGCAGATATTTGTCGTACAGCAAAGAATTGCGAAAAGTGTCATAAGCTGAAAAATCAGCATTCGAGGTTGAGTGATTCTATTGCCGCCTCAACATTTAATGAGCTGGAGAGGGGAGTAGATACCTTTCTGCTGCAATATAGAAATGACAGACATTCGGTGACGAAAGAGACTCCATCAAAGCTATTAAAAGGAAGAATTCTTCGGTCGAATATGAGATGTTTGGAGTCTGCAGAAGTTACATATTATCGTGGCAATGATCTTCGACCATCCACGGGGATTGTTCTGAAGAATGTTGGGAAATCTATGGTGCGACTTCTAGATATCAATGACTTAAGTACACACAATCGACATGTTGATCAAATACAATTCCAGGTACCAGGTGAGTCTGTTCCGATTCCGGTTGTTAACTCTAATACTAATGAGAGCATTCTAGATAATACAGAGCCTTTATCCAATACACTGTCGGACAGACACAGGATGAATTTGAGAAGAAGACGTACAATTGATTACAGACATATACATTCCAATTTAAGCTGCGGCGGATGTGGTGTTTGAATGAACTAGTAACTTCTTGTTGTTGTGAAATGCTTGATTTCGAATTCTAAATACAATACATTCGTTGGTGCAGTTCTTTAATTCTTGATTCATATACTTCTAAGCATCACAGTAACCACTACGATAATACTGATGTTATGTCTGATACTTATTATTGTAAGTCACCTTTGGCAGGCATTAAGGAACCAGGATTAAGTGAGAGTTCTAAGGTACCAGAGACCGATCAGATGCTTAGGACACCGATAGTAGGTTTAGAACTACCTAAGGTCGAACTTACATTTTTTGATGGAAAGTCTCGCGACTATTTTAGATTCATGCGTCAAATAGAAACGTTTATAGAACCAAGAGTAAAAGACGACCAAGTGCGTTTATTGTATTTAATTCACTATTGTAAGGGAAGGGCAAAAAATGCGATTGAAGGTTGTATTATAATGGATCCACCAGCGGGATATAAGAGAGCTAAGGCCATCTTAAAACAGCTCTTTGGACAGTCGCATGTAATAGCCCGGGAAACCTTAGAGGACTTATTTAGAACTGGGAACGCAGATTTTAATGATCCTGAATTATGGACGAATTTGGCTATTAAAATGCAGAATGCTGCTTTAACCTTAGAACAGCTAAATTGCACAACGGAACTTAATTCCTTGGTTACTTTAGAACGAATAGTCAGGCTCTTACCTCGTCGAATGCAAGCCCAGTGGGCAGAGCTGGGAATCAAGTGGGACGAAGAGGAGAGAGAGCCTAATTTCAATGATTTGACGGAATTTGTTATGTCTCGCGCTAAGATAGCTAGTAGTAGGTTTGGAAGATTAGCTTATCGGGCTAAAACAGGAAATAATACGGAAGCTACTAGTGGTCTGCGTGCGAGACATGAGGATTCTTCGTTTCTATCTAACGCACGCTCGGAAGATAAGAGAGTTGTCAATTATATCACGAAAGCATACGCTGATGAAGGACGAGTATGTGACCGTAACGATGTAAGACCTCTTGATGCGTATCCTAGTAAGAAGCCGGTTGGTGTAACTGATAAGATGGCTTTTCTAAGTATGGAAAGGAAAGAAAAAGGTGAAAAGTGTAGGCATCATGATGGATCCGAAGTGTGTGATGATAAAAGCCTCTTAGCTGCTCGAAAAGCCTGGAACGGTTATTTGGATTCGAGTAATCAGAGGTTAATGAATTCAGTAAATATGAATAAGGCCCAGGCAGGATTGTCTGGACGGAATAAAGCCTATTTTCGGAACCCTTCATTTAGGGTAAATTATATAACTGGACCTAGAGTAGATTCTAGGATAAGTGATGGTGGTACTGTAAAGGCTAAGAAGCCTAGGAGACAACATGATGCTACTATTATAAAGAAGCCTAAACATCATTCTCTTTCGGATGCTATGACTAGCAATGGAAATAGTAGCCATCAGAATCTTAGTAGTGACAGCGATAATAAGGAGACAGAAAGTGTCACGATAGAAAATCCAATTACAGACATTACCATTTTTCGAATTGTAATTTTGATACAGCTACTTTATATTGTATCAGTCTAATCAGTTTGGAACTAGTCATTTGGCTTACAGTAGATTTTCACTGGGTTGATTGAATATTTGGGATCTTGTGATCAGTGACGGCTTCACAATTTGATCAAATTCTATAAGTGTTATTCATCAAGATAATCAGAATATACTTCAGTAAAATTAAATATAACTGTAATATTTTCTGTAATTTGAATCTTTTGTACAAACTAGTGGTTCACTTTCTACTAATCGATCAAGGAAAATTAGTAGAGGAGGTGTCCTCTTAATCGTAAGTGAAGTCGTAGAAGTGAATGAATAGCTTGGTACACAAACTTATCATTTCAATATCCGATGATGACTTTGAAGTAGATTTCACTACATCCATTCCTGTTTGATACAAGAAGGTCTCTCAAATATTCTATAACCTCAGTTTGGTGGTAGCTTGATTTTCAAATAATAGGACACTAGTCTTATACTGTGATGATTTAGAATTCTTCCGAAGTTCGCTAACCATATGAGAACTCTAATGTTTTTAAGCCATTCTGATTGCTTGTATTTTTTCAAATCGTTTTTTAACTTCTTTCTCAATTTATTTCGTGAATTCCTTAAAACATTTATTCGCCGCTAAAGTGGACATAATTGATCTCGTTTTGGTTTCTTCGTCATTAACTTCAATGATGAGTTTCTAAATTCCCTTTATCTAATTCCTTATCAATATTCAAACCTGTTAAGATATGTTCCAGAATGTAGTGGATTTCAGAACACACTTAATTCCATATAATTGTGACGTTTCCTTACATCTAAACAATCCAGAAAGCATAATCTCTGGTTACTTACTCATCTACTTACTTATGCCTGTTACCTTTAACGGAGCAAAGGCCGTGAGCCAGAATTTTTCATCTTACTGTGTAGCTCCTCTTTACTTGCTTTTTGTTTGTGTATCCAGCTTGTTAGATCGCTTCCTATGCTCTCGTTCGGTTTACATTGATTGCTGACTTTCTGTTCTTCCCTTCTTGAATTCTATTCATAGTACCCACTGAACTCTTTGTGTCGGTGCATTTCCTGGCTCAGGACCCCATGACGTGCTGCAGTTATTGCTTCTCTGATCTTTACTCAGTTATTCGCCAAGGCAGTTTCCTTTTCATCGAGTAGATCGTGAAACACTTGTTACATATTGCTGATGGCTATCTTGGTTTTGTTGATTTTTCTTGCGTCTCGAAGTAATGCTTCTTCAAACCTTTGTGATGCTGTGTGACCAGTTGTCCAGTGCTTCAGTTCCAGTTTCATCTTGATTAATACTAAGTGATGATTAGAATTTTTTTAAACTCATTTCTGTGTTTCTACGTCCTTCACTGTCCCTCTAAATTTTTTATTGAAGCAAATGTGAACGATTCAGTTCTGCGTAGTGTGATCTGGTGAAACCCATCTCGCTTTGTGTATGCGTTTTTGTCGTAGTAAGGTATCACCTAAGACCAGTTTGTTGAAAGCATATAGATTTGCGAATGTCTCACTGTTTTAGTGACTTTTTTCTAACCAATATCGTTATAAATTCTTTTTGGGCGTTTCTTGACGATTCACTGCATCCAGTCGCAAAATTGATCTTTAAAGTCTTCGTGATTATCGTTGGAGGACACATAGCGCTGAATGAGATTCACTGTAATGCACTCTTTCTATCTTTTGAAGTATGCTTTGATGATTGTGTGTCCACCAGAGTTCGATCATGTCAGTGTGTTTTTGCTTCTTTAGATAGCTTCAGTACGACTACTTGCGTATATGAAGCAGTTTTTCCATGATCGGAGTATAACTGCAACTTTCCTGAAGCTATTACTCGTTTTCCGACCTGTGTCCAGCGCGTTTCACTGATTCTAGATGCCGCTAGCTTGGATGACTCTCGCAGTATCCCTCAAGCTATACACATTCCATGTACCTAAATTATTGTTGACTTTGGTCGAGTATCGGTCTCGTAGTGCCCGAAGAAACTTTGATTTCACAACGAAAAATCAACTTTGTTCTAAGATGAACACCCTCAATTTGCCAGGGCAGATCTTAAAAGGTTTGAATTATTTTATTAAAGTGATATATCAGAATGAAGACTGAAAGATTAGTAACTTCGAAGATTTAATCATGGTTTATTATGTATGGCACTACTTTATAACTTCAAAGTAATATGATTATAATTACTTTATCGATGTTTCCATGTCTCACTTGCTTTTTCTAACCCCATAAACTGTAACCATCTGTATTATGTAGCTGAGGTAAAAAAGTAGGAATATTAACAGACAACGCAATTAATACGCTGGGTTATGTTTAAGACATCCCTACATCCCTACGTATTCACGAAAAGCAAGATATAGCTTCAACCATCCAGTCAGAGCATGTACCACACGATGATGAGGAGAAATTTGCTTGAGGATTGACATAAACATTACACTGTTCAACTAAGGGTAAAAGAACATATAAAATCTGAAAATATTACTCTGAATTCTCTTTATAAATGATTTTGTCACACGTTATCCATTGCCATTTAGTCACCCACTTCTTTGAGTTAAGAATACACTGTATCGTTCGTAGTTACATTATGACGGTGTATCATTAATAAAAAGTATTGTTTTACTTACAGGGGAACTCCTTACAAAGTGACTCGTTGTATGTTACATTGTAACGTCATATTGTTGACGGAGACAAACCGTGACAAATTCTGTTCTCTCCAAATTATGGTTCATGTATTTGCCTAGTTTAGCTTTTTAGGATATATTCCTTGTGCTTATTCAAAAGCCTGCACTATGTCGTACAATTTATCCATAATTACTACATATGACTATCATCAATCCAAATACCACGTCATCTCATATCATTCCTGTACTTATGACATTTTCAAGAAAATTTTGTACATTTAACTATTTACTTGCTTTTTCAAAAGACTGGCAATATCAAATAATCATTATTTACTCTCTATATTCTAAATTAAGGCACCATTTTTTTAATCCATTTTCAAGATTTCCACTATTCGTTCACCAGCTGTGTAAACTGATGGATACTAATGCCAACATGAATGTCTTCATAGGATGTAAACAGTCACATTAACTGAAGACAAAATGATCCACCTAGAACTGTACGTTTACAACGGGAAGGGAGTGCAAATAAAAAAGCTTGTTCAAACTAGCTGAGAACCAAATTATTGGGTACTGGATGACCTTCAGTCATTCAAACCTTGGCAAAAAAAGGATGAACATGTCAAGACATTATGCCTAGTCCTAGGGATTGGCGTAGTTCTGCAAATTTCATCACTTTGTGGAAACTTATTTGCAGAGAAGTACTCATAGATGTCACTAGCTCACGGATATGGCATGCGTCCCTCTGTTCAATAAGCAACAGTGCTATAATTTTGAAGTTTTAGTGAAGCTGCATAGTTTGACAGCTGTTCCTTACGTTAACTCTGTCACTTTTGCAAAGCTTCGGCTTTTGAACAGTCGAAATTCTGCTCAATATTCTCCTAGGTAGGTTTCTTCTTGCTACTAATAGTTCAGAACTGAAATTCGAAATAATATTGTAACTTGGAATAGTGAACATCGATTCCATTGCAAATTCAAAAGCAATACTGAGACAACTATTTTAGATTCAAACATCCTAAAGGTGTCTATCCGCATGGTAAGTTTGTTTTGTCACTGAGTTTTGCAAATTCAGCCCTGTGTACCTGAGACGCTCATATTTCGTTGGCAAGTAGATATGTTGATCTGTTTATCAATTAAAAAGATAAAAACTGTACACTTCTTTTTCAAGATTGCTTACTCAATTTACCCATCTTTTTTGCTTTTGTTTACAAGTAATATTAGTAGGTTAGCCTGAAGTAACTTGACTGGGTTTCGTGTGATCTTCTAAGTCATTTCAACAAACAACTTACATTAGGCCTTAAAATTCTTACTTTTGTTGATTTTTGATTTAAAAACCTTTGCAAAGGTTTGCCTCACGTTTAATCACCATTATCAATTGAAAATGTCACAGAAATTCTTTGATAGGACCTTAGCTTTATTCCAAAACGCATTATTTAGTTTTTGGTTTGGTTGTTCCGTTAGTTTTTGTCAGTTCAGGTACGTCCAATTTGACATGACCGTTTTAAAAATCAAGGTTTAGGCCATTATATAGTATCACTACCTTCCATTCAGTGTTCTTAGTTCATGTAATGGGTATATTCGCTCATTATCATTTACTCATATCACTCATTTAAGGTCATTCCTAATTTTAAATTCAAGTTAGCATATAGAATCACATAACCTACTTATGATAATTTACCACACTGCAAGACAGTGCATGGCAATGACTTACACATAAGACAATCGAACCCACAGATTCGTGTATGACATCGTTATGAATCTCAGGGAATACTTATGTAAGGGTTTTATTGCCTTTTTTAAGTTTTAGCTTATCTCCGAGATCATCCTAACGGCAAATTAATCGTATCCAAACTACGCAAAACGGGTCATAACCATTCAAATAAATCTGCCTTTTACTCTATTTTGTATATGGAGAAAATCATACTTTTATTCTCAAATCAGTTTCCTGTGTTGTCTTAAATAAGTAGATTCACTTTTTACGTGTCCAAATTAGACATTGCCTTCGCAGACAGACAGATACAACGCAGAACTTCGTACGTCAGTACATCAGTTCAGGTCAACATACCACATCAGCACAGAGACGCAAAAGTCAGTTCAAATCCAAGAGTTATAGCGATAGTAGAAGTATTAGCAATAATGGAGGAGATTAGGGAGAGAAGATATAATTCGAGAAGTATAATTCAGTGAGATAAATTTAGAAGGAGAAAGAAAGAGGTGATGTGGAATTCAGAAGGTTAGAATTAGAGGGAACACAAAGAGTGGATGCACCTGCGTCATTGCAAACAATTTTGAGCCATGTCGTCCAAGGTCTCTAACCATCGGTGACTTTCGTCTCGCGGATCCCAACACTGCCTTCGCAATCAACGTCCTGTCAGATTCAATAGTATACTTATCCTGATCCACATTCTCTCATGTGGGTAGATGAACAGTTTTGTTAATTATCATAGCGCTTATCTTCCTTAGCCGATTACGGGAAACTACATGTAGCTACTGAGTTGTATGTCTCATTTTCTGAGTAGTCGGCAACTTATCTGCCCGCAAAATAAAATCATGTTGTAAAGGCGGCATCAGTTTTAAATTTTCATACTTATGCATATTACAAGATTAGACCATCTAATTTCGTTTCAAACTTCCTTTCTGTCATTTATATAATGTCTTCTGCCAGGAAACAAAAGGTGGCAAATCATTTCATAAAGTTGGCTTTGTCAATATCAACTTATCATGTTTTGCTGCTGTTGGGAATGTAATCAACCGTCGTCGGTATATTTTAGAAGGTTATGATGAGAAACGTAAACGTCAGGACAATTCTCTTTTATCAATTTCATTTTGTCTCCGACAGTTGACTGGAGATAATTGTTTTCGAACGTAAGTCCATATGTGATCTCGTCTCCCGTTCTAAATGTTACCGTGCTTGTCACCTGTATATTTTAGATTATTTGAAACCTATCCAGATTGAATAGGATTTTCAATGATTAGGATTATTCCCGACGCTTTTGCAAACACATTAGATCAATTTACATTGGGTTTCGTACTTATATGTACATGTGAACTTGTGCAATTAGATGCTTCTGATTTATAGTTACACTCGTACATACTAGTTTCTTATTGAGCAAAAACGTATTTTTGTTTTGCATAATAACATTTGTATCTAGCTTGACGTTCCAAATTAATGTACAACTACTATCTTAATGTTGTGGAATCGGCTTCATCTCATAATATAATAATCTGTTATCGACCTATTCCATTTCTACTACATATTGCATTGGAAAGAAAAAAGCTTTTGTATGGAATCTTTGCATAATTAGCTCATTGCTGACAGTGAGCTCAGGATGCACCTTTCTCCCTGTTTGAGACGGCTGGATGTATATATATATATATTACATTAAGACTAGTTTGAGACTAGAATTGTCCTTTAACACTAATAGCTAATCAGTAGTTAATGAGCTGAGTCCAATTTCTTCATTTTGTTATTTTATGTACTCCGTTTTTTTAATGATTAATATTGGTAATAAAAGTACATAAACATTGTTTACTGTACTAAAGTAATTTACTTGATAAAATGTTCTCTAGTAAAACTATTTTTTTTTATTAACCTAAGATGTAATGAGATAATTAGTGACCTTAAATTGATTCAGTCATGAACTTGTAAGTTAAAAAATTGAAACTGTCTTTATAGCAGGATTAAGTTTTCAGAAAAGAAGATTTTGGTATTGAACACAAAAATAATCCGTCAAGGTTATTTCCTACTAGCCATAATGTGTATTTATTTGAAATTTATAAGTTTTATCCGAAGGAGAGATTATAATTATTCGTTAATGATGAAAGTGGAAGTAATTAACAAATAAAGTGTATTTCCACTTTCGTTATATGTACACTTTGAGTTTCCTATCTATACTGTTGTATTTGATTTGATCTGTAAAACAGGCATCACATATTAATTAGAATCAATACAACACCTCGATGGTCCTTTGGTTTGTTGTTTCATTTTTTAACCTTATTCTAAAATGTTGACACCGCATTCAAACATTACAAACCATGTATACTCTTGAGTATGGTTTTTTTTTCTCTCAAAGTCAGTCATTATTGGTGGTTTTAGTACCAGCTCATTGTTTAGATTCGGAGACAAAACTGGTGATTGTAATCGACGTTCGACAATACGCTGAGGTTTTTCATACTACTTTTACTCAACGAATAAACAATTCTTACAAATCAAGAATATTTCAATAAAAATGTAATGGGACCTTAATTAAATCTAATGATTTTACGCTGGATGAAAGCTAGGGGCGGCCAAACCAAAACATAGCGCAATTCCAGGAAATCACTGACAACTGGACTGAACCGTGTTAGTAGGTGTCGATTACCTGGTTGGGGTCCACGAGACGATGGTAACCGATGGTTAAAGACTTTGAATGACATGGCTCAAAACCATTTGCCATAGCGCAGATGCATTCATTCTTTGTCTTCTTTCGAATTCTAATCTGAATTGCTCATGACCTCTTTTTGCTTTTTAAATTTACTTCCCTGGATTATACTTTTTCAATCTTCTCCATTACCTTAATACTTCTACCACCTCTACTAGTATGGAATCTGAACTGACAATTCCATCTCTCTTTTTTCTAATGTGTTTTGATAACTTGAACTGATGTAGGTACATACGATGTTCTAAGTTGTAACCGACCGACCGATGATTAATGATTTTACTGGCTTACATTTTAGTATGAAAGAACTTTCACTACTGGTACTCATCTATCTGAATAGGAATTTCTAACCTTTATAAAGCCATAAATAGTTTTACAAATGAAATATCATTGTCTTCACAATACTTTTTTTTAAAATATACCCTAAAATGTCAACTAAGTGATGTTATATGATTTGATATTTAAAAATTGTGATTTATTTTGGAATTCATATACCGCCACACCAATATATATATTACTCATTGAATCACTAACAGCATATTTTGTCTTATAAAGAACAAATATTTATCGATTTATTTACTCTAAAAAAATCTACATCAGAAGAAATTGACCATGACTGTTTTTCTTCTTTTTTTTTCTGTTTGTCATTTTTACCTTATAATGATATATAAAAGAATTTTCTCTTAACAATATCAAGTTGTGTCTGTACCAGAAAAAAAAGCATTCTTTTATAAAGTTTTTCATATTATGACTGAGAACTGATGTTTTTTTCTGAATTTCACAGAAAATAAAAGCAAAATTCATATTCTTATTGGTGATTAGTTTGGTGAATATATTGTGGTTATACGGAGATTTGTCAAACTGAATAATCCACTTATTCTCCACAAACAACATGATGTACATAGTCTTATGATTGTAAATGACTTAAAAATTAATCTTACAGGTTCACAATTTATTATCTAAAGATTCTAGATGACTTTTCGATTTGTGGGTGGTGGTATTTATCACAAATTGACATCATTTGGAATACCATTGAAAACTGGGAACCATTGAATATCTGGTTCAGCCTAGTATCAAACTAAGCAGTCTACACTCACAACTTCTTCCAGTACCTAAGTGAAAACAATCATGTTTTGTTGTGAGTGCTCAATCATTAGGTAGTTGTTATTGCTGCCACAACTGAGGTCACACTTGTTGATTCGGTCTGGGCAGTATCCCAACCTACTCACAAATGCATTTGCGTGGCTCATAAGTATTTAGGTGTGCTACTTTGTGCTATTGTTTATGTGTTTAAATGAAATAATAAGTACTGTTGTGGTGCGCGCTACTTATAAGTAGTATATGACGCGAGTGTAAATGTAATGTCTGGCAGCAGAAGATGGGGGAAGATCAAGAAAGGAAGATTGGGAACACAACGGAATTTGTATGAAATGCATGAATGAGTGAAATGTCAGACAATGGATTGATGATGGATTGAAGATTTGCAAATTAACGATTTACGATATGGTTTTCCTATTTTACTGAGTAACTCTGTAATTTTCGTTAAATACAATTCGGTTGCCCTCACCTGTGTTCTCCTTCACTACACTATTACAGTGTTATACGAAAACCATTACCTACAAATTGGAAAATTTTCTACAAAACCCATCGACTTTTCAATTTATTCACATGTTGTAAATCATCTTTATTTTTTATTCTGTTCGTTTCAGTTTGACTAGCATCTATTAAATCAGTAATATTTATTTATTTATGAAAAGAAAAATGCTTGTCACAGATCATTATTTTAAACTCTATTTTAGCAACAAAAAAAAATTAACTTTTTTGAATATTTAAATTTTTTCACTGTAAAAGTACATAAAACCAATTTTGTACATATGCATAAAAATGCACTGCAATTGACATGAACATAAATTTTAGTCGTTTACGATTTGACCCTCTATTATTATTATTATGATTATAAACATTTCATGTGTCGTCGTCATCATCATTCAACTAACTAACCAGTAACAACAATATATTTCATCTTACAAATAAATTTTCAATTGTATTCTTGTAGCTACTAGTTTCCATAATGATAAAATTCAAATGAATATTGATTAATTTTCTAATGTATATTATCTATCATAAATTGAAAACACATCTGTTTTGATAAATATTATTGTGTGTGAATTGGAATATATAATTTTTTTTTCTGTCTGTGTATACTTGTCAATTTTGTCTTCTTTTTTTTCTGTGGTTATACTTTTGATGATTTGCATTACGGGGTTGTGAAGATTGTTAAGTTACAAATTTTTGAAACCATGAATCAATCAATGTTAGACCACCATTAGAAACCTGGAAGCACTGGACGGCCGTTTCGTCTTGGTATGGGACTTCTCAGCAGTGCGCATCCAGTGGGAAGACGTGACCAGTCAAGTTCAACCTGTTCGGGTGTAGGCAGTGTCTACCGAAGACTGTGTATGAGGTTGCGCAACTCCGTGAATTTGATCAAGTTGGACATTAACACCGTTAGATACCGGCTCAGTGGTCCAACGGTTAGGGCGTTCGCGCACAATACCGAAGGTCCTGGGTTCGAATCCTGCGTGGTGCAGGAGTCGTGGATGCGCACTACTGATGAACAGTCCCATACCAGGACTTGACGGCCGTCCAGTGCTTCCAGGTTTCTAATGGTGGTCTAACATTGATCGATTCATGGTTTCAAAAATGTGTAACTTTTGATGATTGTTATACGGAATCTTTCAAGCTGGATATAAATTTTGTAATGTACACATTAGCAAAGTTTATCATAATTTAAATGTTTACTGTTGTCATTGAATTATCATTGGCGCAGGTGCATTCATTGTTTGTGTTCTCTCAAATCCTAACCTTCTGAATTCTCCATCACCTTTATCTTTTTCTTTTTAAGTTTCTTTCACTAGATTCTACTTCTTGAATAATATCGTCGAACCCTAATCTCTCTGATTACTGCTAATATTTTTACTACCTCTACTACTATGGGATTTGAGGTGACAATTGGATCTCTGTGCTAATGTGGTTTGGTAACTTAAGCTGACGTACGTACTTACGAGGTTCTATGTTGTTGTTGACTAACTGACTGACTACAGACTAATATGTCAAAGTGTAACATCAGTTGATGTAGTAATTCACCGCCGGTTTATACTGTGTATTGGTGAAATAGCCTTTTGTATTGAGTCCTAAGTGGATGAATTCACATTATTTTTTCAGACCTTACTTTGTCTATGGTTGACCTCTAATCTAATAATCGATTCTTAATGGTTTTTTAGGAAATCTACAACTAATTTTGAACTTACATTGATGAATATGCATCAACTAACTATGTCTACACAACAACACAGAGAGGGTCATGATATTTAATAAATCAATAAATAAGCTTCTTACTCTAATATAAATAACAATACAAGCAACAGGAAATGCATTCTTTTGACAACAAAATATATACTAGGCTAATGAGCACATGAAAATATGTAAAACATGGGTTATAGGTTTACTGGTTTTATTCCATCAAATCGATCGGTTAAATTGTCATTTCAAACATTATTAGCTAAGAGCTAAAATGTTAAAATTACCAATTTCTCCTAAACAGTATCTTCAGTTGTAAATTTATCTATTAGCTAATCACTTTTTCTGGTCATTGTTCAAATCCATTTCTAAGTGAATGCAAAAATATTTCCATTCATATTGCTAATTTTCATTTCTACTGTCAACGAAATTGTGTATATGTAAAAAATATTTAGCATTTTACATTGTTATACTATCTTGTATACGTCAAATTATTAAGTCGTTTGAAGTTTATGGAGTAAACAATTGCTTCGCCTAAGTTACCATCCCTATGCAAACTTTTTGGTTGAGCATTCATCCACTGATCACTAATCAACAAGGCTGCATATAATAAATTTTTTTGTATTTGAATGTAACTCTCGTGAAATGTGATCACTGTCCATTTCTTAAAGAATTCAGATTAAACTAACCAAAATTGGATTGTTGTATTAATGCATATAACCTTAATCTGTACTTAATAGGTCATTCATTCTTAAGATTCACATCCGTTAATCACATCAATATAACTGTGATTGAAAACTTATACTAATGATCATTTAAATGACTAAACTTGTTAACAAAAATATGATCAAATCATGTCTACTTACTACATGTGCTTACTTACGTACTTGCTTACGCCTGTTACCCCCAATGGAGCATAGGCCGCCCACCAGTTTTCTCCAACCAACTCTGTCCCTCTCCAGTTCTGTCCAATGTTTGTTCATTCCTCTCATATCTTTCTCTATTTCACGGCGTAATGTGTTCTTGGCCTTCCTCTTTTCCTTTTGCCTTGAGGGTTCCATGTGAGGGCTTGTCTCGTGACGCAGTTAGGTGCTTTCCGCAATGTGTGTCCTATCCACTTCCACCGCTTCTTCCTGATTTCCTCCTCTACTGGAATCTGGTTTGTTTTCTCCCACAGTACGTTGTTGCTGATGATGTCTGTCCAACGAATCCGAAGTATTTTGCGTAGACAACTGTTCATAAATACTTGTATCTTCTGGATGATGGCTTTCGTAGTTCTCCAGGTTTCCGCTCCATACAGTAGTAGAACTGTCTTGACATTTGTATTGAAAATCCTGATTTTGGTTTTGTTTGAAAGTTGTTTGGAGTTCCAGATATTTTTCAACTGTAGAAATGCAGCCCTTTGCCAATCCGCGCCCTCACATCTACATCCGATCCACCTTTCTCGTCGATGATGCTGCCCAGATTATCAAAAAAAAAAAGCTTCATAGTCACTTGATAAAATCAATATTGTACGCATATTTCATGACTGGTGTATTGTGAATACATACCTGATTTTGGTTATATCATCTAGCAAAAAACCAATTGATAAAAACAACTATGATGAACAAAATTGTATTTTCTAATTAAATATTAATTAATAATAAAGCTTTAAATCTCCCAATTCATGATTATTTCAATATTTCAATGAATTAACTTTCATTGGAAAAGTTAGTTAGCCTCTTTTGTTATCCTTGTTACGATAATGGGACCGGTTTTATATTATATTATATATTGTGTTTTTCCTCAATATACATTTCAAAATATGTTGTTGGCAACGCTTCGGCATTCTATTTGATTCAATTTATGCGCTTCCTTATTCTATTCAATTGAACATTGGAATTTCTCTAATCCATTGAACATTTTCACATTATTATCATGTGATATTATCATTCATTATTATTCTCCTTCTACTTCTCTTCTTCTTCTTATGCTTTCTTTCTTGTTTTGTTAAAATAGTCAAATATAATAACACAATTTTATTCATGTGTGCTTAACACCACCGATAGTGAAAATTCCAATTCAGTCAGTACTCAATAATAAAATTAAAAAAAACAGCATTTTTTCCCCCATTTCTAAGTAGAACAACAACAATTGTTGTATAACAGAATAAAAATCTATTGTCAATTTTCAAATTCAGGCGCCTACAAGCAAGCTAAAAAAAACAAGTCATATTATTTATACATTAACCCACTACTATTACTACTACTACTACTACTACTACAAGCAAATTCTTATCTAAGCAATGCTTTACATTACTTTACATCGGAATGGTTTTTGATTTTGTTGTTGTTGTTGTAGCTTTTTTCAAGTCTATTTTTAAGATGTAGTAGATGTATGTGTAGAATGACGAAAGAAAAATAATTCGAGGAATTATTTTAAGAGAAAAACCTTGTTCAATAAATAGAGTTGTTCATTTATAACTTGAAAATATTTATGCATACATATTCTAGGAGAGAAAATGGATGAGAGAATGAGAACAGAGTTTTTGTAACTAGATGAATAATGCCATATTTTATGTGATACTTAAATGAGAAAGAGATGCATAAAGCTTTGAATTATTTGTACCGGTTAGCGTTTTTTTGGCAAGTTAGTTTTTTGGTGGGGTAGCGTCGCCAATCACATGCCCAACTCTCCTCCTTCTTTATCCGGGCTTGGGACCGGCATTAGGCTCGAATGTTCTACAGACAACAACCTACTGTGGGAGAGAACAAACTATAGATTCCAGCGGAGAAGGAAATTAGGAAGAAGCGATGAAAGTGGATAGGATACACACTGCGAAAAGCAGTCAACTGCTTCACAAGATAAGCCCTTACTTGGAAGCCTTGAATTCAAAGCAAAAGTGGAAGGCCATGAAACACATTACGCCGAGAAATAGAGAAAGACATGAGAAGAATGCACAAAAATTGGACAGGACTGAGTTGGTTGGAGAAAACTGGTTGGCGGCCTTCTAATGATTTTAGTTAACTTATTCCAAGTTTATATCCTACACTGTAAGCTACAAAATTTTATAAGAGCTTGTATCTCCAGTAAGAATCAAATCTGTGATATATCGAACATAATTTCAGTGCTGCAGGCATTAATAATAATAATTCCTTTGAACCCTAATCTTCTTCATTACCGCTAATACTGTTGTGAACGAGAACACGGGTGGGGCAACCGGGTTGTATTTAACGAAAATTACAGACTTACTCAGTAAAATAGGAAAACCATATCGTAAATCGTTCATTTGCAAAATATCAGTCCATCATATCGAACTGGACTGTTCCTGTTGCAAAACATCAATCCATTGTCACTATTCATGCGTTTCATACAAATTCCATTGTTTTCTAACCCTTCGTTTCTTGATCTTCCCCCATCTTCTATTGCCAGACATTACATTGACGCTCACGTCATATACTACTTATAAGTAGCTCACACCACAATACTTCTACTATCTCTATCACTGTGGTATCTGAACTGATAATTGCGTCTCTATGCAAATATGGTATGGCAACTTGAACTTATGTACGTACGAAAGAAGTTCTACGCTGTAACTACTGCCTGACTAACTGACTGCTGCAGGGATTAAGTTATCGTTTCACAATACTCCTTTTTTATCATATTCGGTTGTTTTTTTATTCGTTATCCGCTTCACTCCACCAACATTGGCCTATTTCCCTAACATCTTTCACAAAAGTAGTAGTAGTAGTAGTAATAATTTGATTGAAACTTCATCAAAATCAAAACATGTACATGTAAAATAATTGAATGATTGTTTAAATTACATTGATTGATTATCTTATTTCCTGTTGCTTTTCTTGAGAGAAAAAAAACATAACTTACCTACAATAAAATATGGTTCACTTTTTTTTTAAGCCTGACTATTCATTCATTTCACATTATCTCCTACTCAAACCAATTCACTGCTGACTGACATATATTTACACACGCACATACAAATCCTTAGATAATGTTGTTTGCAATGAACAAAGTTAAGAAATCTAGTTCTAAACCATTGTTTATTGATTGGTTTTTGTTTTAGTTTTCCGCAGTTATGTATTCTTGATGTAAAAATAATATTCAATTCATATTGTGTATATCAGTTTAAAATATTGCCTTTATTACTATACTGTATTCATTCAATGTTATTTATTATTTAATAGTCATGCTCTCCTCTCCAGTAATATAATGAATGTATCCACTATATTACATTATGTGAAGAATAAACAGAAATACAAATGACTGAATGTTTATGCTAAAAATTTTGTTGGGGGGGGCGGCGGGGGGTTTCTATTCATCTTAAGCAATTGTTGATATTTAAAAATTAGAGCATTGGTAGTTAATTGTTTATTTATAATAGTAGTAATAATAATAATAATAATAATAATGGCTTATATTCAATATGATATGTTTAGTACACGATATATTTGTAATTCTTTGCACAGAATATTTGAACAAATTTCTTTTACAAAAATCAAAATCTATGGTATTTTTTATTGAGAAGAATGTTTAAGAATACAAGTTTTTTGATCAGGTCAGTTTTTTTCATCACCGGTTTGTCACATATTGTATGTATTAACTAAAGTATTGTAGAGTTGTGTCATATGTTTGGTTCCGTTTATGGATTCTAATATATGGTGAATGGCATCTTATTCTTTTAAAACGGTAAACAAAGAGAAAAAAATGTGAATGATTAGTGTCGGATATTGTATCACTTGCCAAGAGTTTGTAAGTTTTTTGGTAAATTCTCTATCCATCAGTATATTCATATTGAATTCAAAAGATCACTTCCATGAACTTTGGTATCAAAATAAGCCACTAATACTCCGCTGTTTTATACATACATATATATGTATACTTTTCACAATCCACATTACTTCGATATTCTTGGTTTATGATGATTGTAAAAGTATTTGTGTTTTGTTGTCTCAGAGAATAAGTAAATGGTGATTCGATTATCTGATTCCTCTTACATAGACATCAGTGATAGTTCAGTTAAGCATGTGAAATGCTTTTTTTTGAAAAATCACAATACTTTTTATAACTTTTCATTTTCAGAGCTCAAATTATGTAGTTTTGATTGTTTCATTCTCACTGATTTATTTTGTTAGTAGGTATTGTTTAAGTGATATAAAATGCGTCATCATCTTTTTGGGGACGTTAAATCCCCTGAACTCACTTGGAAAAAGTCCTAATTTTGTAATTTTATTCTGAAATTTTGAATTTCCATGTTTCCGTGCCAGTTGACTTTCAGCTTACATTTCCTCTCTCGGAAAATCCTTGACTGTCATTGGTTGATGGATTATTTTGGAACGTTATTTTGTGGCTTTCCCCAGGGAGTTTCTATCATTGTATAAATAAACAAGCTTGATTTGTGTGCTTAAACACCTTATATTTTCTGGGTGCTTGTAGAATACATTCTCTACACCTTATCAAAACCTCTTGATCTAGTTAGCCGGGCCGGGAAAAAACGGATTAGAACAGCTTATCTCGTCACTGTATCGTTTACCTTCGTTCCATTTACCGAGTAAGGTCAGCACGTAATAGCATTCAAGCATATTAAATGACGAATTGGCTAGTTGTTAACTTCATACATTCATATAATTCAGTTAATAACTAATAACTTTTATTTTTGATATTATTACTTAAATCTAGTTTTACAGTAAAAAGATATTTTCAGTTTCGGTTTGTGGAATATTTAATATTTACATAGTTTGTAACTAATTAATTTATTTCGAAGACAACTTTTATCATTTGTCAATTGTATTCTTCAACTGTGTACAACGACAGTTATGATTAAAAAAGAACTCAAATTAGAACAAAGCAACTACCGAACTACCTGGTTGGGGCCCTCATCGAGATGGTTAGAGACCCTGAGTGACATGGCTCAAAATCGTTTGCAATGGCGCAGGTGCATACATTCTTTGTGTTCTCTCTTAAAAATCCTAACGTTCGGAGTTCCTCATCACCTTTATCTAATATCGTCGAACCTTAATCTCTTCGGTTAACTGCTTATACTTTTGCTACCTCTACCACTATGGGATTTGAATTGACAATTGTATCTCTGTGGTAATGTGGTATGGCAACGTACGTACGAAGTTCTATGTTGTTGTTGATTGACTTCTCATAGTTTTATTGTTCTCACTGACACTGATATCATTTTATTAGAAAATCTTTTTTCTCATATCTGAATGTTTTTATTGAATGAATGTTACCATTATTATTCCCTTGTTGTTGATGATGTTTTTATATTCTGGAATTTTTTGCTTCTTCGCACATGAAACATTTTAATCTTTTTTTTTCTTTTGTTTTTGTTTTTCTTTATGTTTTATAGACCAAAAGAAGATTTAAGCAACTGTTTAATTGAACCGCCAGATTTTATTGAGCTACCAGAAACTGATTGTGAAGAAACAAGAGAATATTCTATGACCGATTGTACATTAATGAATAGTTCACATAATACAACTGTTGCTTCTACTACCAATAATAACAATAATAATAATAATAATAATAATAATAACAATACTAATACTTCACTTGAAAATCAAGATTCAATAAATATTTTAAAACCTTTAGATGATAATAGTTCAATGAATAATAATAATACATTAAGCAATAACCCATTAGATATATTACATTCATTAAATTTGGATACAATACCATCATCTTCTTGTATATTATTATCTACTTCACCTTCTTCATTGTCATCCATTTCAACTCCAGCGCCATTATCATCTATTGCTGGTAGATTATCACCAAAAGATACTCATCCGTCTACCTCATTTAGTTATTTTCAAATACCTTCACAGGATAATTCATCTATATATCCTGTTGGTAAGTTGAATAGTGTTGCATATCTTTACATTCTTTTTGTATCGTAGTTTATAAACTTTTTATTTATTTCTATGATACTGATATAAGCAGGTGATTATGAAGTGCTTCATTTTTAGTGTAAGCAAACTTTTTCTGTGTAACGTGATACTAATACCCTGCAGTTACTTGATATATATACCATAGTTTTTAAACTTGTCTTTGAAGAAATCAAGGCAACGCCGTATGTTGCTAACCTTCAATGGCGAATATCTTTAACGGGTTACTAGTACATGTCAGACCACGGAAGTAGTATCTGGGGAGTCTCATCAGTGCTGATGGCCTGGTGACTGACGAAATCTCAGCTCGGATACAGAAGGCTCGATTGGCTTTTGCCAACCTGCGTCACTTATGGCGTAGGCGTGATATCCGTTCGCTAACCAAAAGATGAGTGTACTTTGCAGCAGTTCGCTCTGTCCTACTATACGGATGCGAAACATAGCCGTTAAGAGTAGAGGACTTTCGTAGGTTACTAGTATTCGACCATAGATGTTTAAGAAGCATTGCTCATATATCGTGGGACAACCGAGTAAGCAATGCTGTCGTTAGGAAACGAGTACTAGGTAGTGATGGCAAATCAATAGATGAAGTATTGAAACTTCACCAGTTGAGGTGGTTGGAACATGTGTTACATATGCCCAACCACCGACTGCCTTGACGATCTATGTTTTGTGGTGTAGGAGTAGGTTGGGTTAAAGCTAGGCGCGGCCAAACCAAAACATGGCAGAAATGCATGAAGTGACTGACAAGTGGACTGAGTGATGTTGGTAGATGTAGGCTAGCTGGTTGGAGTCCGCGAGACGAAAGTCATCAACGGTTAGAGACCTTGAACGAGATGGCTCGAAATCGTTTGCAGTGGCGCAGGTGCATCCACTCTGTGTTCTCTCTCTAATTCTAATCTCCTGATTTCCTTATAATCTCTATCTTTCTCTTTATGAATATTTATCTCACTGAATTATACTCATCGAATCATATCTTCGCTCCCTAATCCTCTGCATTACTGCTAATATTTCTACTATCGCTATCACTGTTGGATTTGAATTGACAGTTGCATCTCTGTGCTGATGTGTTATGGCAACCCGGAATTATGTACATACGTACGAAGTTCTGCGTCGTATCTCTCTGTCTGTCTGACGGAAGTAGTAACACCGAGATTGTATGTAGAGTACTAGGTAAAAATGGTAAGTAGGTGGATGAACCAAGTGTTGCAAATGTTGAGGTTAGCACATATGTTAAGTATGTTTAAACACTGCCTAGTCTTACATACAATGAGGTTTGCACAAAATAGGTGTTAAGAAACCAGAAATGGCCAAAGTAAAAAGCGATGTTACTCCTTAAAACCATCAACTGTTAATAATTCAAGAAGTATAATCTAGTTAAATAAATTTAAAAAGAGAAAGATAAAGGTAATGAAAGATTCAAAAGATTAAATTTTTAGAGTAGACAAAGAATCGATTCACCTGTGGGCAAACGATTTTGAGCCATGTACCTTGTAGTTTGCAATTTTATTCGATTTTTCGAACTATACTTTCCATATGGGTATTTTGACTGTGTTACTGTTTAGCGTTTTTTTGGCAAGTTAGTTTTTTGACGAGATGGGGTTGCCAACCCCATGCCCAACCGGGCTTGGGACCGGCAGTAGTAGCCCCGAAGGTTCTACTGGCGGGAGTTGACTGTGTTAGTATTCATGTTTTATTTTCGAAAATTTCATGTATATTAGTTAGAAAGACTTGAACAGACACACTTTTGTTCCATGTTTTTGAATTTTTTTTTCTTATTAGAGTTTATATTATCAAACAGAAAAAAAAGAAAAGTAATATTAACTCTGCCAATTAAAAGATTTCAAACCAATGAACAACATGTTATTATTATTCTTTGTTATCTTATACTGCGTGACTATAATCTTTCTTCATTCGTTAAAACTTTTTATTTATTTATTTTTTTCATTTTTTGACTGCGTGATCAGTGGATATAATATATTGATTTTTTTTTTTTGAAAAAAAATTGTTGAATTAGCATTTTATAAAATTGAATAATTTCAATTTTACCTTTTTTTTTGTTTGGTGGTTTTGTTACCTCAGCTATATAATTTAATCTTATTGTGCATGAAATTAGTTTAATGCACACTGTTATAATCATAAAATTTTGTCTAATAAGTTTAAAATATGGACTTAATAATTATTATTATTCTTAAACAAAAGTAGACATAAACCTCTTATTAGTAGTAGTTATGTTAATGTTATTACGTTGTTCTACTTTCTGATAAGATTTTTTTATGAATTTATAAAGAATGGATGAACGACTGGATGAAGATTATTCTTATTATTGGAACTAAAAGTTGAAATTAGTAGTAGTTATACTATGGTCATTTTCTAACGTTCACTTAATCGATACTTGTGGCATTTGTTCATACAATTACTGAAGTTATGAGTGTCACAATAGTCAACAATAATTATAATAATAATAATAATAATAATAATAATAATAATAATGGTAGTAGTGATAGGGATAATATTGTTGAATTTCGTTAAAATCATGAACTGATCTATCTTAACTAACCGTTAAAAGCTTGGAGGCTGTGTACGGCTGTTTTGTTCTGGTATGTAACTCCTTGTCAGTGCGCATCAGCGACCTCTTATGGGGGAATCGAACCAACGATCTATGGCCTTGTGTGCATACATTTAACCTTTTAACTACTGAGCTGGCATTCAACGGTTTTGGTGTCTAGCTTCAATTAATTCATGACATACCGCGGCTATCTCCTTATTGTGTTCGATGGATAACTGTCATAGTGGTCAGGAAGTTAAGCGTTGGCATGCAAACCCTAGGGTCCTGATTGGGTGCACACTGATGAGAATTTTCATACTACGACAAAATGGCTGTCCAGTGTTTCTAACTTAGATCGCTTCATGGTCCTAATGATATTATTATTATTATTCTGTTGACTGTCATATGTACTGTTTACAAAATAACGATTGACTTAACAAAATCCAATCATTTAAGTACTTGTGTAAATATGTTCGGCTTTTCTTAAAACTTTAATCACTCAGACTCATAATTAACGTTTTTACTCCTTTCAACTGTGACTAACTAGTATGAATATAATTATGTGAAATAGATTGTGACAGTCGGCATATGATAAGAAAAGTTTATCAGGACCTGTAAGTCACAATTAACTAATATCATAGATATGTGGGAGGGGAAAACTCTTTATAATATGCACGTATGGATGGAATGGTAATTGATCAAGTATGGTAAGTGATGTTACATGGGTGATGGGTAACTAATTAATTCGGCTAAATCCATTAACTCGTTACATTTAGTAACACTTGCATAGTGTTTTAAACAATGCTTGACTTGTTACATTGTATGAAATTTGCCCGATTAAAAATAAGCCGACTAGCTTTAATTGATATCTACGGAAATTTTTTTAAAACGACATCTAATTACAGCAATAAACTACAGATCTTTTTCAAAATACTCGTGTTTTATAATGTAACAAGTATATGAAATACATATATTTGAATAACTATTACTTTGTAACTCTACTAGACTAATTGAATACATACGAACAAAACAACCATACAGAAAATATTTGATATATAGTCAAATAAATTTATCTCATCCATCCCATCTAATTGAATTCAACGAAGCTACGCCTCCTGACTACGAGTTATTTATTCAAATAGCAATTATTGCTAAATAATCTACATTAAATTATCAATATTTGACTATCAATAAAGTTGATAATATTTATTAGGTTTTGTACTAGAAATCAAATCAATCGGTAATGTTTGTAACTACATTATATCATCTAAAAGGTTAATGTGAATTTAAAGAATGTTATTAATGAATCTATGTGTGAACAGAAATACTGTTCAATAGGAATTGAACAGTATTTCTGTTACTTGTAAGATATCCAAATAGTGTGTACAAATTATTAAATCATACATTACAAAAATAAACTTGTTTTTAGTGTGAAACTTATACTATTGATCACTGGTTGTAACTTGGCTTATAAGTAGTCTGCAGCTATGTCATCCAGAAGTTAATACTGGAGAGCCGTGTGTCGAATCCCAATATGTGGCACAATCAAAATGTTTTGAAGACCAGAAGATATGTAAAAGGCGACAACCCATAATCTGCTTGTATTGCTTATAGTAGTCGGAAGATAAGATGTACACATTTCATTAGTAAACTAATTCTTTTCTAAATACATCACTATTCCATCTAGTATTATTGTCTTCGTTCATTGGAACAGTAAGATTTGTATCAATACCAAATACAATTGCAATCCTAAACACCATCGGGAAGATTCAAACAACCAATGCAAATCAGTTAAATATCATCCCACTGAACAACCTAGTAGTTGTCTGATCTCAATAGCTAAGCACATAACACGATGGTATTTGAAGTGCACGGAACTAGGTTAAAGTGTCAGAGTGAGTGGACGTTAACTCTGAGATGTATGTACTCCCAGTGGTTGAGTTCTAAACAAGATGAAACGAGTGTCTTAAATTTTGATTTTAGCCTCCATCTATTTCTGGATAACGACTAAAGCTCAAAGGACGATACCTAGTTTGTTTGTTTTCCAAATAAACTCTAATTTCTGTGAATCGCATCCTTAATTGAATAAGTTAAGCAGTTTTCATCAACTGATATTATTGGAGCATATATTACGTATCCCTACCCCTACTTATGATATTTGTTGATGTAGAATTAACTTGGAAGGAAATTATGTGTATCGAAATGAAAACGTGATATCAATCAACTATGTCACTGACAGTTGTACTGACCTATATCGATATTTTCAGTCTACCAGGTTAGGGTCTACTTGGTAAATGTACTTCTAAGTAGTAACAATAAATGATTGCTGATGTATTTACTTTTTATCTCCTCTTAGATCTTGAATTCCCAACTTTTGCTTTTTTCTGTCCCACGAATTTATTCTTTCTGATCAAATTACATTATGTATACGTAACCTTTTCTGTTGTTACTACTTCGACCATGCTGATATTATGTGACAACTTGAACCGATACATATAAGTTCTATTTTACGGATGACTAGCTGATAAAGATTATAGTGAAAAACTATAGCAAAATCTTCATTGATGTCTATTTTAATAAGGTCTGAAACCATCAAGTTGTGACTAACTAATCATTCCCATTGACTGAATACAAATTACCACTTTTCCACTGTACACTAACATTGGATAATAACTTTGAACATTCATGTTCGTGGGAAGATTCATACTGCTTCACTTCTATCTAAAGTTTGTGCTGATGATGTTGTTCAGAAGAACAATGAAAGCTCCATAACTAAGACATCCAGCTGAGAGAACGAAACACCACCACATTCATACTGCACTCCTACAAACCATCGAAGCCGTTGTTTTAATATACACTAATAACACTTATTTGATATGCTCATCTTAACTACCGTAGAACATATTTCAGAAGCTCAAAATAAACATATTATAGTTCATATTGATTTCAGATTTGGTTTATCTTTGTGTTAGATCTGTTCTTAAATAAAAGATGATAATCTTAGTAAATTAGTCGTTTTTTTTAGCATACTAAACCAAGCGTATTTTGATTGTGATTTTATGATGTTTGTTAATTTAAAACTTAAGCACTTTTATTCTGAAATACACATCATATCAGAAATTGATTAATTTTGTGCATGTAAGTCACTGGATACCGGCTTAATGATCCGTAATTTAAGCTCTAACTGCACAGCCTACAGCTCTTGGGTTCTTTCACCAACAGGGTTGTGGGTGTTCCCTGTTGAGAAGCCTCCTACCGGGATGATGTAAGTATATATATATAGTGTTTCTTGGTTTTCTATGGTTATCGAACTTATATCAATTCATGATTTCAATAACATTCTACAGTTTCCATAAACCCACATACACCGATAAATCAATAATAGTTGAGACTATCCTATTTATAGAAAAAAAACTTACTTTATTAGCTTCTTCATAAATGTCTCGTTTTTTTTTTTCGATTTCAAAATATAAATGTTTAAAAATATCATAAAGCTTAGTAAGAAGCATTATTTTAAAATGAAAGATAAAATTAACTGATCAGTGAGTGAGTGAGTAAATAAGCAAATCAATAAGTAGGCGGATAACTGAAGCAATTGAATATCTAAAGAGAGAGAGCGAGATAGGGAGAAAAGTGAATCGGTTCATTCGTCTTTTTTTTTTTATCTTTGATATAATGTACAACTTTGTATCTATGCGTTTTTTTCTACTTCTGTCAATATTCTAAGAATCTTTGGTTTTCTTCGCCTGTTTATGCCCGATTCAGATGTTATCTTCAAAAAAATAAACTAAAATAAAACGAACAAACTTCATCATTATGAAAAGTGTACTCAATGCTGTGATTAATTAATATTTTGTTCGTTTTTGCCTTAGTTTATATTTTTATCAAGCGGTATTATTAGTCTTATCAGGTAACAATGAAATGATTGATAAAAAAATATCATTTTTCCCATTTTTATTATATATATATGTATATATATATATGTCTTAGCCAATAATTGGTTCGTTTTCTCTTACGCTTACTACTTTGTTAATACTTTAATATTCACATTCTACGACCATTATTGTTCAATGATGTGAAAAAAAGCTCAATTTAAAATTAATTAATCCAAAAAATTATTATTATTATTATTATTATTATTATCATTATTGTCATCTAGTCAGTCATTGAACGATTAATTAAGTGATGTTTCCAATAAAATAAAATAAAAGGAACTTATTAAAAAGAAAAGTAGTAGTTGGAATTCATAGATGAATACGTTAAAGTAATGACATACTCGTTTTTCAATCAATCGTGTACATACATATATTTCTCATGTTTGTATTGGTTTCGATGATTGATATACTTATTGATATTTTTATTGAGTTGAATTTTGTTAGTTGTGCATTTGTTTTCAATTCACTCAGTCATTCATGCAGTTTATTAATTACTACTTAAATGAAGCAAGCTTTCATTGTTGTGATTATCTGCTGCTGCCTGTGAAGTTAATCCCATCGATGACCTTGATATAAGTTGATAATGAGAAGTTTTAGTTGGTATAAATAATATCAGTGATAAATTATTGCTATCAAGTAGTTGACTGTTATTTATTCAGTTAGCACAGGAATATTTAGTACAATAACAAACTAACAGAACAATCCACAAAGTTCATCACCTTTGTTTTCTCCATTAGTGATCATTTTGACTGATGTGAAAATTGAAATTCCTATCCTAAACCCTAAACGAAGTAAGTGGTTGTTCTCAGCGTACTTCCCCCAGCCGTTGACATAAGGGTCTAATCCACAGGTTAATGAAACAGCGTCAAGTGTTACAATCATTTTGTTGCTCATGATCAATATAGGTTTGTACTTCATTCGTTACTTTTGTGTCTTGGAGCCCAAACGTATTATTGGCTTAGAATTAAAGTTATTCAGTTTCCCTCATTTAGGACCTTCAAACCCAACAAGAAGCGCCGAATGTCTACTTTCATACTCTAACTTTCAGTTAAACATTCTCGTCACAAGAAGCCAGTGAGTAAGAGTTCTCTAAAAGAAGCAGTGGATGCACAATAGCGAAATACTTCTAATACCTTTACTACCTCTTCTACTATTGGATTTGAATTGAGAATTATATCTCTGTGCTGATGTGGTATGGCAAAATGAACGGATGTACTTACGTACGAAGTTCTGCGTTGCATCTGACTGACTGACAGTAGCGAAAGAACTATAACAATTTATCAAGATGCCAATACTACGACTGTAGATATAATTTAGCACAAAGGCTCATATCACTCGACACAAAGAAGGAAACTAAAACTTTAAATGTCAGATGTTTTTTTTTAATACACGAACTATCACTCCATCAGTTATTAAAACGATAGTGAAAATTACAATAAAGAAATAAGTTATTTTAAATATCCGATCAATAGTTTAGTTTTTATACTTTAAAATTATTGAGGTAGTTGGCACTAAGTAAATTAAATAATATAATGTATGTATAGAATTTACAGTCACTGAATTTTGTTTTCATTTATTTCAAGCTTGACTATATATTTCAAAAGAAGGAAGAGGACTTTTTCTACCTTAGGATACGAGGTCACATAATTTACATGTATGAATGAATAGTTGGATGATATTTCATTAATGTAATGACAATCTATGTCCTACTAATGTGACATAAAACTCATGTAGGTACTAGTTAGACGAAAAAACACAACCTAAAATGTTATGTCACCTTCGTCCATTGGTGTGTGTGTGCGCGTGCGTGTGTTTTGACCAAAGCAAACGTGACTATAGCGTTTTAAACAGCTAGTTCGAATGATTTATGCAATTAGGATGATTAAGGTAAGGTAAGGTAATGTAAGAGCGAATTCGCAACTAACTTAACAGCCTCTAAGGTTATACTGATAAAAAGAAAACTCTTTTATTATAATTATCAATTTCGATTTTTATTCAATCATCCAAATATTATCAGATTATAAACGTGTTTATGCTTATCAGATGAAAACTCAAGCGTTTGACTGTTATCATCTATGTAATCAATGTTCAATGTCCTGTGAACTAATTAATCTACATACATATTTAAACGGTCTATTTGTAAAAAAAAACAGTCATGATAACCAAAGCGAAAAAGAACAATTCATTATTCTCTACAAATTAAATGGTTTTAAATAGGAATTTGCCCTAATTTCGAAATGTTTTCATACTTTACTGATATCAGCTGAACAACTTCACATCATAGTACTCTCTTCTGATTGATTCTATAATGTTGTTAGAAAGCTGTAATCTCTGAAGTGAAAGTGAAGCAGCTATTTATTGGTTTGCATTGAGAAGAATTTCTTTCGTGAAATTACTAAAGCTAGAAAACGTGTTTTTGAGAGTTCATTAGTTAGTTAGTCAGTGGTTTCCTGATGTATTTGAGCGTATATAATTAAAATCTTGCATAGTTTAAACCTTCTTTGTACATCGTTTTCATTAATTAAGGATTTGAAATCCTATACAAAAAATTATATTAAGCTGTTATACCTACCATCATTTTTTATGAAACTTATGAATTTTCTAAAATAATTCTGCTTCCAGATGAATTTGTTTTTCTATTGTCAATTCAAACTTAAAGAATGTGAGATTTTTCTCCGTATTTGGTCACCTTCATATGATAGATGTGTATCCTTTTAAAACTGTCTTCACACACAGTTTATTACATTCTTTCTTATATCTATCAGTTGACATGGTTTTAACTGACAACTGGACTGAGTCATGTTGATAGGTATCGACTTCCTGATTGGGGCCCGCGAGATGATAGTAATCGATGGTTAGAGACTCTGAATGACATCTCTCAAAACCGTTTGCAGTGGCGCAGGTGCATTAATTCTTTGTGTTGTCTCAAATCCTAACCTTCTGAATTCCCCATCACCTTTATCTTTTTCTTTTTAAGTTTCTTTCACTAGATCCTACCTCTTTAATAATATCTTCGAACCCTAATCTCTCCGATTACTGCTAATACTTTTACTACCTCTACTGCTATGGGATTTGAATTGAAAATTGGATGTCTGTACTAATGTGGTATGGCGACATGAACTGATTTACGTACGTACGTACGTACGTACTTACGAAGTTCTATGTTGTTGTCGACTGACTGAACAAACGGTGTGACAGTTCGAATCATTAGACATTTTCAATAAAAATTTTACTCAAAATGAATAAAATTTGAACCGTATTGTGTTTTTTTTTAACCGTAAGCAATCATGGAATTAGTATACTTATAAGAAAGGTGGATATTTTTTAAGTAATAATTTTCTCAGGTTTTTTTTGTCATTAGCGTAAACAACATTGTCTTTGAAACTTATTGGATAGATTTTTTTTACTAATAACTAAATGTTTACTCAATTCAGGATTATAAAACCTTTCGATTCTATCGTGTATTTCTTCTTTCACAAGGTCATTATATTGACCGATTAACCTACCGTAATTACTTTAAAATTTCACTGTTTAATCACATTTGCTCTTAGCCAGAAAATTTCTTTCTCTCTATCTCGGTTTAAACATCGTTACTACATGTAACAGCTTGAACTAACTATTCGTCATGATAATTCATTCAGCCTTCTGATAGTTTCATTATTATCCTGTAATTATGTCTTAACATCCCAGTAAACTTTTATTCTATTGTCGTATTATGGCTATGATATCACTTATGTTGTGTGCACTTGTACATATCATGATTCTCATTATTTGGTAAATTAATTTAAGGAATCCTCCCTAAAATTTGATTTTAGTTATTTTAACGTCCATCAAAATCATCAATCAACCCACTAGTTTATTACAATAAACTTATAACCATTGAATTGTGGATTCTATCCATCCCAATTTGATTAACCTGTATATATACTTACACTAAGTACTACACAATCGTTTTGGTCGTTTCTGTGTATCAAGGGATTTTCGGATCAAGATTTTTATGTCAAATTTTTAAAATATACGTTGCATATTTGAAATATCACTTACCTTCTTCATATTTCCTATATTATCATTTTTATTTCTAGGATCCAGTGGTTGTGTTTCAAAGTCATCAGTTTGTCAACATGATTTAATTTCTTCACAAACAAATATCAATCAGTCATTAAATACTTTTAAACAATCAGATCAATTACAATCATTTTATGCTGATAGGTTATCTAGTTCAAGCTCTGCAACGCCTATTTCCAATTCCACATCATCTACTCCATGTTCAATGTCAAAGGGTAGTTCATTGTTTCGATCGCCACTTACTCAGCTATCAGACAAATCAATAGGATCAACCTGTGTCAATCCACAACAACAACAACAGCAGGATATGACAACAACAGATACAACAGCAGTGATTGAATTAGACAAACAATTGTCTAATATTATGCATGATAAACCTCGTTCTGGTCCGAATGTTACATTTAATATGTATAATCCAGATAATGTAACTTGTTATTCTTTACCGAATCGTCATCATCATCTGCCTAATCTATGTATGACCATTGATACTCCGTTTGATGAGAATAGACAAAATGTTAATATTATTGAAAATGACCCTAGTAGTAAATATTGTAATTATGGTAAAAAGTCATATGACTATTTTGCCACAGATAGTGTTCTTTTAATACGATCCTCTAGACGACGTAGAATTCGACCGGATTTACCATCAATGAATACTGATTCGAAAATCACTGATCCTTCCTCTCCTAATGCTTCTGTAGATACTGCTGATCCATCTACTTCTAAATCGAATGCATCAGATTGTTTAAAACCTGAAAATGACTCTTCACTATCATCAATTTCTTCATCGACAGCTACTGCACCTACTGCAACAGTCGGTGTAGCACGATTAGTGTCTAAAAGTGGTATCTCAACCGATTATTACTATTCATCAGGCTATCAGTCACATTCAAGACAGTCAAGTTTGGAATCACAACCTGCTGATTCTAGTCCACAATTATTATCAACAGAAGTATGCTCACAAACTCAATAACTGTTGGTATTATGGTAAGTATCCTTTGTATGATTTTTTCGGTGTTAATTTTCTTATGCTTATTTGCATGATTTTCAAGTCTACACATACAGATTATTTTACTCGGCTAGAAATTGATTGTTTTTGTTGTTGCGAAAATACCCTAGTTAAATAATCTTTATCTGTGAGATTTAGACTGATAGGACTTAAAAACTAGTGTTTTAAGCTTTTTGCATGTTTGGTTTTAGTTGGAAAGAGAAGGGTGGGGAGGGGGAAAGATAGAAATGAAAACTCGTTTTGATTTTAATAAACTAGATCATGCCTGCATTGTTTATATTTGCCTTACAAAAATATTGTCATTTATCAATGGTTCATGCATTCATTATATCGTTACATCCTATCATATTTGTATATTGTATATTGGTAAATTATTCAAAGGTATCATGTCTCATGATACAAACCCCATATAAACATGCTTACAGTTGATGTTAGTGTATGTGCTCGATTCAAAGGAAAACTGTGTGTATGGAAGGTTGTTTGTCGTAGTGATTGATCTACCATGGTGACTAATTCCCTGAGATATGTTTGCCAATGTCATGTATGTCAAATTGTTAATGCGAATCGCACCCCTGTGGAATATCTGATGTTTATTGATAAAATGTGTCTGTAGATTAAAAATTTGTATTTCTTTAAATGTTTTAAAGCTAAGAGTTAGGAATCAAAGTGAGTAGTTTGTTTTGTTAAACTAGTTGGTTTGTGCTATTATCGTAGAGCCTGAGAAACACCAAATCATGAGTAGAAATTTTCTATCCTGTTTATATTTGACTATTTGGATCTTCTTATTGGTTGTTTTGGGACTGCAATTGATCAGTCTAACATGTTGCACTGATGATAGCTAGAACTTTGAGTTACTCAGCAGAATTCTCTTCTTTAGAATATGATAATTGATCAGAACTAGAAGTCAAAGGATGAATAGGTGAACATTTGTTACGATTGTAAAATGAATATTACTATTTTCTCAAATAATAACTACGAAAATTCTTTAAAATAAATATTAACTAGAAGTAATAAGATTGAAATAATTATCTAATTTCATTCTGTCTGTAATCTGTGGTCTAGTGATCAAATCAGGTTTTTTTTCTCACAACCATTGAATTTTTATTTTCAAACACGACCCCATCTACTTCAGTTGCACTAGTTGGATAGCATCACTGAATGTGGTTTAAAATTCTTAGTTCAAGGTTAATTATGTGAATGTCTGTTTCGATACTGAGTTAGGTTACAACCACAATACACAATGTCTGTAATATATGTTCTCTTCAAATCTTGATTTTTCAGTGATAGAAGATAGTTTGATTAAGTATACTTACTAAATCATTACAAGATTTCAAATGATATATATATATATATATATATATATATATATATATATATATTCATGACAGCCTATCATACAGCTTACACTTGTATACAGCCTCTTGACCGCTTCACTTATCTCGGAAGTCTCATAAGTGCTGATGACTTGGTAACTGCCGAAATCTCAACATGGATACAGAAGGCTCGATCGGCTTTAAGCAACCTACGTCACTTACGGCGTAGGCCAGATATCCGTTTGCTGTCTAAACGACGAGTCTACTGTGCAGCAGTTCATCCTGCTAAATGGATGCGAAAAATGACTGATAAGAGTAGAAGAAGTTCGTAGGTTATTAGTATTCGATTATAGATGTCTTCGGATCATTGCTCGTATATCCTGGGACAACCGAGTAAGTAATGCTATAGTTAAGAATCGAGTACTAGGTAAGGGTGGCAGATCAATAGATAGGGTAATAAAACTTGATCAGTTGAGATGGTTGGGACATGTGTTACGTATGCCCAATCGCGGACTGCCTTGACGAGTGATGTTTTGTGGTGTAGGAATAGGTTGGACAAACGCTAGGTGCGGCCAAACCAAAAGGTGGCAAAAATCCGAGAAGTCACTGACAAGTGGACTGAATCATGTTGGTAAGTGTAGATTACCTGGTTGGGGTCCGCGAGACGAAAGTCACCAATGGTTAGAGACCTTGGACGACATGGCTCAAAATCGTTTGCAATGGCGCAAGTGCATCCATTCTTTGAGCTCTCTCAAATCCTAATCTTCTGGATTCGTCAGCAGCTCTCCCTTTGACTTCCTAACCTTATCTGACTGAATTATACTTCTTGAATAATATCTTCAAAGCCTAGTCTTCTTCATTACCATTAATACCTCTACTATCCTTATCACTATGGGATTTGAATTGACAATTGTGCCTGTGTGGTAATTTGGTATGGCAACCTGAACTGATGTATGTACGTACGAAGTTCTACGTTGTCACTGACTGACTGGCTGATTGTATACAGCTTTAATTTGTATTTTGAACTAACTTTTTTTTTCTACCGTGTTTTTTTCCTACTCTACTTACTTACTTGCTTACTTACTAAATTAAACCAATTGTTATACTGGTAAACATAATAGAATTTTCACTGCTTTTTTTTTATATAACAACACATTAACTGTTAGTTCATTTATTTTTGCCGCTATGTATATTTTTTTTAATATTCAACACATGATTATTAATTGACAATGAACTTATTTTGTTAATATACACTAAATCAATCAATCAATCTATCTATCAATCATTTAGTCAATAATCTTATTGATTATTCATTATTATTACTTTTGTTTTTTTTTTGTAATTTAATAAAATACATGGAATGTCATTAAATTTCTCAAACCCGAAAAAAACACTACTTGCTGACTTTATTAGTGTGTTAACAGAAATGTATACAGCGAAATCTTTGAAACGTTTAAATATTGTGTAACGATTAATAAACTACCAGATTTTTACCATGCCCCTATTCCTCATCATTATTATCTTGTAGATTTAAGTAATTGACTGTTAAATACTTGAATGTTTCCTTCACTTCATATGATTATTGAGTAAAAATTGATGCTATACACAAAGTGCTTAGATAACTGTGTTGAAGAATGCCACAGTAGATTTGTTAATGGTGGTATCAATCATAAATATTTGGTCGTTATTAATTTTGAGATGGTGGAGAAAACTTGTAGCTCAGGTGGATGATTGTGGTGGTGTTTCGTTCTCTGAGCTGGTTGTTTTGGTTGTGGAGCTTTCATTGTCCTACTGAACAACATCATCAGCACAAACTTCAGATAGAAGTGAAGCATTCGAATTTCTCCATGTTTGACCTGTAGCTTGTTCTGCTAACCTCGATCTTGACTCAGGATCAAGAAACAGATCAAAAGGGGGGTGCAGTCAAAACAAAGTTACAAACAACGACAGGTCAAAAGGCAACAGCAACCAATCAAGATCGAGGTTAGCAGAACAAGCTACAGGTCAAACGTGGAGAAATTCAAATGCTTCACTTCTATCTGAAGTTTGTGCTGATGATGTTGTTCAGAAGAACAATGAAAGCTCCACAACCAAAACAACCAGCTCAGAGAACGAAACACCACCACAATCGTTATTAATTCTTTAGGAACACATTTTTCCCAGAAGCAACTGTTCTCTATTCAACTAGCCGTTTGTTATTGTTTTCAGTTTTTTTTTAAATGTGTTTCTATTGTCTCAGAATTGTAGAACAAAGAATTGATTTATGTTTCAGTTTTTAAACAAACCGAAGTTTTGTATAAAATACAGGCGTATGATGTATACAAAGCTTCGAAATCTTTCGAAATTCTGACATCCATTATTTAGTGGTGAGATTAACAATCCTCGGTGTTTATAATGTTAGTTTATCGATCGAATGAATACGAATGTACACGGTCTTTTACTTTTGATTGTAAATAGAAACCATTTTGTTCATTATAATACTTAATACTGGCTTTAAGTTCGTATCTGTCTGCTGTGATCTAAATCCCGATCTACCGTTTATGCAGGAAAATGCTTATTCACAAGTCTTCATTGGCCTGTCAGTCCCATCTGCTTCAGTATTAAAATAAAATAGACTAGTTACAGGTTAAAATCTAGTTTTTCGGCGCTAAAATTTGGTAACATTATTCCTGAGTAAACTCCTATAAAACTGTTTATCTTCTTTGTTTTTGAGAAATGACCTCAGTTAAGTTTCTCTTGAATTGCTCGATCATGTGTATGATTTTGAATTTAATTTACCGAAACTGCAATTTGAAATACTCTCTCTCCCTTTCAGCCATTATAACTCATTTCCAAATGATCTGATTGGTTCTAGTTTTTTTGTACCTGTTGTAAGCGTTGATTGGATCTAAACGAGGCATAGAATGTTGGCAGTTAATTGATTCAATCTATAGTTACCAGTTTAAACCTCACTCTGCTTATTTCAGTCTTATCGGTAAGAAAAACCAGTAGCCCTAATACAAAATATCCCAATCTAAATTCAATATATAAACCTGTAATTATAAAATAATCAGTTACACAATAGATAAAATTAGTTTGTAAATATTTATAAAACTGTCAATAAACTGTAGATAAAAAGCTCATCATGATTCAAAGCGATCTTTTTAAATAAAGTACAAATAACAACAGGATAAGTTTATATAATTTCTTACTGGGAGTTTCACTTTAGACTACTATCACCTTAAGTATTCCATATTTGGTTCTTTACATTCATTGGAAAATAATGTCCATTGATCGATTCATTTTAATCCTAACTTTATATTTTGATGCTTTTGTTTTTCTTCTACCGCACATCTTTTATAATTTCTGTCTTGATTGATTTGTGTAAGTTTTTCTTTGTTTAATCCCTTCTATAAATGATTAAGTGATTTATGACCTCTTATCATATATTTGACCTTGATGTATTTTTTCCCCTTAGCTTTTTTGTAAAAAACTGTTGTTATATACATATATATAAATATACTTTACTTTTTTCTTTTTCTAAAGTTTTAAGCTTGAAAAAATTGTTTCCATAACTGTTTTTTCTTCAGTATATACAGCTATGGTCATATTCTTACCGTAATATAAAATACAGAAGTATTTTAACTATATTCAAGTTTTACAAGAGAAAGTAAACTTTTTAGTCAACTAAACAATGATGATTTCACTTGGCCAGTGAATTGAAATAGAATTTTTTTTAAAATTTGTTGGATATGCTTAGCGGTTCCATGTTGTAACTGACAGACTATGTTTAAGTATTTTCAATTAGAGTTATGAAGATTAGTGTTTTTACACATGTGAAATCATCAATCAATCATTGTTAGACCACCAGTAGTAATCTGGAAGCACTGGACGGTCGTTCCGTCCTGGTATGAGACTCATCAGCATTGCGTATCCACGACTCCTGCATCTCACAGAATTCGAACTCGGGACCTTCGGTGTTATGCGCGAACGCCTAACCTCTAGACCACTGGGCCGGCATCCAACCGTGTTAATGATTAAGTAACAGTCTTTTCACATTTGTATTTTTTTATTTATTGACAAGTTACCATTCCTTCACAGAACGTCATGACCTGTATCCTAATATAAGCGAGTGAGCTTTGTTTCATTTTTTGCATAGTTTATTCAAAACTTTATGTTAACCTGAAAATGTATGAAGCATTAAAGAGGAGCCAAAAGCTTATATATCTGATAGACTAGTGCTAATATAAAACTCCACAGTATCGGTTTTATGCAGTAAACAATCGCTTTTCAGAAAAAAATTTAGGTTATTTTCACACTGGCACATCTCATCTGTGCTGATGGGTTGGTCTGTGACAAAATCTTAACACGGGTACAGAAGGCTCGATCGGCTTTTGCCAACCTACGTCACTTATGATGTGGGCGAGATATCGGTTTGCTGACCAAAGAACAAGTCTACTTCACAGCAGTTCGCTCCATCCTATTATATGGATACGAAACATGGCTGGTAAGAATAGAAGACATTCGTCGGTGATTAGTATTCGATTATAGATGTCTTCGGATCATTGCTCGTATATCCTGGGACAACCGAGTAAGCAATGCTGTAGTTAGGAATCGAGTACTAGGTAGAGATGGTATATCGATAGATAAAGCATTGGAACTTCATTAGTTCAGGTGGTTGGGACATGTGTTACGTATGCCTAACCACCGACTGCCTCGTCGAGCTATGTTTTGCTATGTAGGAATAGGTTGGAAGAAAGCTAGGGGCGGCCAAACCAATACATAGCACATATCCATGAAGTCACTAACAAGTGGACTTAATCATGTTGGTAGATGAAGGCTACCTGGTTGGAGTCCGCGAGACGAAAGTAACCGATGGTTAGAGACCTTGAATGATATGGCTCAAAATCGTTTGCAATGGCGCAAGTGCATCCACTCTTTGTGTTCTCTCAAATTCTAGTCTTCTGAATTCCTTGCCGGCTCTATTTTTCTCTTTCAAAACTTATCTCACTGGATTATACTTCTCGAATCATATCTTCGCTCCCTAATCTTCTCCATTACCTCTAATACTTCTACTATCTCTACTAATTTGGGATTTGAACTGACAATTGTGTCTCTATGCTAATAAGGTATGGCAACCTGAAATTATGTACGTACGTACGAAGTTCTACGTTGTAACTGATTGACATGCACATATTGATGCCTAGATTATTTTTTTATTGTAGAATTGTTGGTTTCAGTATTGAATAGCTTGTAGAACAATTTAATGAAGATTATTGGTTTTCTTATGTTCTGTTGTTTTGTTTCATTCTTAGTTAAAATTTCAATAATTTTGGAAGATATTTAATCGTGACAATCGTTGTAGTTTGGTTTTTTCTATCATATTCAGTCTTATCAAGTAACTGGTGCAATCATTTTCATGAAATATTATTTAATTAGTAATGAAATTTTTTGACACAAATATACAATCTCTGTTTTTTTTTGTCTCAAACTATTGATCACATTGTTGATAGTAGCATTTGATTCTGCTATTAGTTTACTACGAGCTTATTTGTTATCGAATAGTTTATCTTTATCTTTTTTTTTAATAGTTTATATATCTGATTGAAAATTCACCACTTATTAGTTCACCAAAACCCATTACTATTCCCTTCCCTGTAGTACAAGTACATGTTATTCCTGTTCGATTTTTTTTTCTGGTAGAATAAATATAATCCATATTGGTCGTTTTTATCAATGTTTAAGTTTTTTTTCGCCTTCATAATAAACCCAATAATGTATTTTTTGTGTATTCATGAACAACATTCATTTAGAATTTATCTAAGTTTAGTCTCGTTTTGTATGAATGCTTAACTTCTTTTTTTTCACTGTAACATATTGTTAGAATTTAATCACATTGCTGTTTATTGGTTATTTATAATAATAAGACAATTATGTGTTTGCATTATGGGATTGTGGAGATGATTGAATTCCATTTTGTAATCATGAATCGATCGGTATTAGATCACCACCGCTCGGAACCTGGAAGCAGTAGACGGACGTTTCGTCCTGGAATCGGACTGACTCATCAGTAGTGTTCACCGAAGATCACAGTGTATGAGGTTGTGCAAGATCGTGAATTGATTGAAGTTAGACATTAACACCGTTGGATACTGGCTCAGTGGTCCACAGGTTAGGCGTTCGCGCGCAAGACGAAAGGTCCTGGGATGTAGAAGTCGTGAATGCACTCTGCTGATAAGTCCCATGTCAGGACGAAACGGTCCCCCAGTGCTTCCAGGTTTTGAATGGTGTTCTAACATTGATAGATTCAAGATTTTGAAAGTAAGTGTTTATTAACGCTTCAGTCAAACTAGTATTATGCTGTTTTACTTGTGGTTTTTTAAAAAAATTTGCGAAGATGGAAGGCGTGAAACATATTAGTTCGATAAAAAACTATTTTTTTGTAGTTGAAATAACAGAGTTAAGCACAGCAGATGCTTAGCTCTTGTTATTATGCGAATTGTAAATAACACTTAAATCAATGACTGTTTGTGATCGAAATGATTACTCACACACACACATACACACATTGTTACCTTAAATGTGCTATGGATTCTTTCTTCACCATTTGTAATGTCCTCAGTATGTCATATTACACATTATATGACCTCATAAATCGGTGTCCGTGAGTTCATTAATGTTTGATTTAACTTTGTGGTCAATTATCTTGATATGTAGGCTGATGGCCTACTGTTAAAACATTTATTGACTACACAGAACGTCTATGTGAAGACTCGCTGAGTAGGCGAGAAATAAAACAGTTGTTTTACTACTCTCAATGTATCATTAATTCAGAAATTTATATCATTAACTAAGCTGCAATGCACCACAAATGAATAAAGTACACTGTGTTGTGCTAAAGCTGAGCATTGATTGAACAAAATTGAAGCACCAATCTCATAATCAATTGACAATAATTTAAGCGCAGAAAGTAATGTGAAAATAGTTATAAAATCAATTAAGACCTTGAAATTATGGGAATATGAAAATCACACCAATTAAATGTTAATAATTACATATTAGAGACTAAACAAACTAACATGACCTGTTAAAAATTTCTCTCTTAGGTTTTTCACTCTTTATTTATCTCAGCATGAGATTATAATTCACGGAACAACAGGGAAGCCGCTGACATAGGAATGTTAAAGTATATGACAAATTCTAAATATGATTTCTACACATTATTTTGTCTCAAAACATTTCACCAAGTTGTTTATAAAGTATGTTCATGAATATTTTTTTTAGACGGTGAGTTTTCTGTAAAACGATATGATTCCATAAAAAATTATCCAAAAAAATACCTATCCCCCTTCAAATAATAAATATCTGTAACCATATTTCTAAACTTTTTTGACGTTGACCGATACGGTGTCGTATGTTGTTACGGGTGTGAAGATGCATGTCATGAAAGGGTGTTTCTTGAGGAACTCGGAAAAGAAGTTGTATTATTGTTGGTCTTGGAAACCTGGTAGCGTGACCGCAGAGCTCAAGAGACAACTACTTGAGGCCGGTCACGCACGGCCTTTTTATGGGAAGTTTTTTAAGTGTTAGCTCCGCTCTTGTTTAAAAGGTTTGACCACCAAAGACGGAACTCCGTGAGGTAAGCTGAGGTGTGACATTTTTGGGTCGACCTTTTCTAACCCTTCCATCCTTGTGAGAAGGAAGCACCGCTGCAGATGCCGGTTGTCCGAGTGAATCATCTTACTACTGTCACACCCCTCTACAGCCAGCAGTACGACTTCGCCCTCAGACCTTGAGTAGCTGTTTTTAGTCTCCAGTCGACCTACCTGGCATGATAGAACCTACAGGAACATATATTCCAGCCAATTTAGCTCGGTTGAGTCTATACGATAGGCAAGTCCCGACCACTACGTCAAGGTGGCAGCTACAGTCGGGAATTTCTACAATAATATTATTATTATTTCTACAATAATTCAGTCGAAAAGGTGAGGATCAACTTTTAACAACTTTTATAATCTTACAGGTGTCATGATGTACAAACGTATATACTTATTGACTGAAATTGATCATTTCTATCATCTTTCAATGTTCGTTGTACACAATGATTGCATCATCAAAATCTCAAGGGGTCTAGTATTTCTAATTCTTATTAGTGGGGTTTCTTAAAGCCAAATTCCTGCGAAGCGTATTTATCTCATTGGGTTTCATTGAATGAATTCCATTTTATAATCATCAGCAAAATGTATGACGGCATTTTTATTTGTTCACCTAGTCTACATGCTGAAATTTAATTTCATGTTGTTTTATTATTTCAATGTCACAATAAAATCTTCAAATGCATTAAGATAATAACAGTTGTTTTAAAACATACATTTCATAACAAGTCATTAACTTAATAAAAATGCAATCCCTTTAAAGCCTTCACAATAATAAAATATTAATCAAAAATTCAATAAATCGCCTATCTTGAAAGACTATGTATGGTTTGGGACAATTGATATTTATTAACTAAGCCTTTATATTAATTACATTTACATTTGATTCAAAATAAGTTTTTTTTATTTCTGTTTATCATGATTCGATTATTTCTGTCTATATATAAATATATTTTTATTGGCTTTTATATTTATTTGATGGGAAGTATAGATAATTTAAGAAACTGCATAATATACATACCACAAATGTAATTCACTGTAAATGTACATAATTCTTTTTTTTAATTTTTTTCTGAACATGCATTGAAAATCAGATTTACTGCATAAACTATTCAAATTCATTATTGACTATTTTATCTCCTTCTCTCTCTCTTTTCATTGATTTATTAAAGTTGATTCGTCTAAATCAAATGAAGGATTTGATTTTGACCAATTTGGTCTGTCGTGCTGTTACGGGTGTATCCGAAGCATTGCTCGTGTATCATGGGACGACCGAGTAAGCAATGCTATCGATAGGAACTGAGTTGTAGGTAAGGATGGCAAATCAATAGATGAAGCATTGAAACTTCATCAGTTGAGGTGGTTGGGACATGTGTTACGTATGCCTTACCACCGACTGCCTCGACAAGCTATGTTTTGTGGTGTAGGAGTAGGTTGTAAGAAAGCTAGGAGCGGCCAAACCAAAACATGGCACAAATCCATGAAGTGACTGACAAGTGGACTGAGTGATGTTGGTAGATGTAGGCTATCTGGTTGGAGTCCGCGAGACGAAAGTCACCAATGGTTAGAGACCTTGAACGACATGACTCAGAATCGTTTGTGATAGCTCAGGTGCATCCACTCTTTGTGTTTTTTAATTTTAACCTTCTGAATTCCTCATCACCTCTGTCTTTCTCTATCTAAATTTACCTCACTGAATGATACTTCTTGAATAACAAACATCTTCTAACCCTAATCTCTCTGATTACTTCAAATACTTTTACTACCTCTACTACTATAGGATTTGAATTGACAATTATATCTCTGTGCTGATGTGTGGTATGGCAACTTGAAATGCTGTACTTACGTGCAAAGTTCTACGTTGCTATTGATGTGGATGGTTATGATGATGAATGCTTAAAACAATGATCCTAATTATTCTCATAATTAAATGAAACATTATGCTAAAATCAATAGAGATATCAGGCGAATAATATTGAAAAATGTGTATAACATTGAACAGCTGTTTTATGTTTGCTTTTGTTAAGTTAAGTTTTTATTTTTCAAAGTTTATATGATGAATGAATCTTTTTCTAATTCTTTCTAAATCATACAAGTTTAACTCAAATATAACTCTGGTTATTACTATTATTATTATTATTATTATTATATGTGACGATGTGAGGATTATTTTGTAATCTCAGAATTTTCTCTCTAATTTCATTGGTTTTATTTTTTTCAGTGTATTATATATTTGATTATATTTAAATAATGTTGTAAAACACCTTCATTTTTTTTAACACTGAAGTAAGCTGTTTCTTTATTATTTCTATACCATTAATGCGTAATCCGCTGGTTCAAATTTTAATTCGATCCTTTGAAAGTATAATACTAATAATAATAATAATAATAGTAGTAATAATAGAGATTATTCTTTTCTCAACCATTTTGTTTTACTCTACAATACATTGATTGTACGCTTTACAATGAGGATTATTTTATCTTTGTTTGTATGCATCTCGGTAAAAAAATGGAGTGAAATAATGTTTTATATCAGAACCAATGTTACCTATCATTTGAATCACTAGAAAGTGTCCATGAATTATGATAATAATCGATTTACTACAAATGTTGTTTATTTTTAATGTTTTGAAAAATAAAGCATGAATTTTCAAACAACGCCTTTACTCTATATCACATGTTTCAATAGATTTTACTCAACATAAGTGAATAAGTTCGTCCATTGATATACTCGAAACTACGAGTTCACTTTAGTCGGTAAACGAGAGTGAAGACAAATCACTCAGTGACACGATAGGATACTCTAATCCGAGTGTCCCAAGGCCACACTAAGTGGAGGAAGTAGTCTTGACAAGACGTAGAAAGTGTATTCTACAAACACCTAGAAAATATGAGGTTGACAAGCAAACAAATTGAGTTTATTTATATATATCACAGAAACACCCTTAGGAGAGCCACAAAAATAGCGTACTAAAACAATACATTAACCAATAACAGCGAAGGATTTTCCGGGTGGGAAATGTAACCTCAAGATCAACTGGTCAGCTCATGCTCGAAAACATAGAATCCAAAATTAGGACCTTTATCAAGTGAGTTCTGGGGATTTAATGTCCCTAACAATAAGAATATGATTACCTATAAAATGGCTTGAACAATTGAGTGAAAATTCTATTCTAATATTTCTGTGAATTATCGTTTGTCAGTTTTTATTATAATCTCTCTGAATTAGCTACCTAGTATTCTGACTCTTCCTTCGCTGACTAGTCCCTCAAATCAGAGCACGGCTTTGACAGTTTCATAATTACATTCGAGTAAAACCAAATTGAAATGAAGAAAATCACAGTATTAATAACGTAAGGATACGTACGAATTTTCGCAAGAATGCTGTAGTCTTTTGCAACTATTCGCTATCTCTAATTGACCGAAACTAGGCCAATCAGCCTGCTCCAACAGGATCCTGCATTGAACATGATTTAATCCGATTTATATCCTCTTGCTAATAGTTTTAATTCAGAAAAACTACAAATATTTAGACATGTACATCAGTGATGCATGATGAAGAGCATCCCATGAATTCCATGTAACCACACCGTTAGAACAATTACTGTTTATGGATAGATTAGAAAATAGGTTTAAACTTAACTCATTTAAATTCAGATAGTCGAATGACTTTGATCTGAATATATTTAATTTAAAATGATTGTGCAGGCTTAAGGGGATTAACAAGTAGAGGAGCATGAATAATCTTTTCAATTCCATTGTTCAGTGCGTTCAGCGTAATCGATTCGGCAAAAAGAAACAGTTTGGAAGTCATATCATCGATTGGAAAATACTTGATTAAGCTATTACTTTTTGAGTTATAGTTTCATTGATCATTCATAATCCACTTGTTGTATGTCCTCTTAACTACAGCTAATTTAAGAAATAGAGTTCTCAAAGTGTTTAGACAACTAACTGTAAGTCAACTCATTAACTACTACTTATGTTTTTTGTATTGGTCTATATTTGCTGTAACCTAATATTATTTATACAAATGTCTGCTATAAATATAACAGCTGTTGTTGCTAACTAAAACTATTTTATTCCATAAATTGAATGTTATCAGTGTCAATGTATGGTTTGTCTTTCCCTTCAACCCTAGATTTGTAATGTTTGAAATATTTTCGCCTATAACTTATTGTGGACAAATGTTATCAGCAAAATTGTCTGTTAAACATACACATTCTCTTCAAAATCTAAATGATGTGATCCCTATTTAAATAAATAAACTGAAAAATAAAATCAATAGTTAGTTTACTTTCAAGAAAAAAAACATATTACGACAATTCAATTCTTTCACTTATATAAGTACGAACATTTTAATGGTATTTGGTTTTAGACAATGTGAAGTGATACACGTTCAAAGCACTTTTTATATTTGATGGTTAGAGGTTTCTTTCTACTCGACGCTCTTCAGAAAGTATGATCTTGAAATAACTATCGCTTCTTGAACGATTCGATCCTGTGTTACATAGCTTCATAGTATAAGATATTACCCATGAACTGTTCAGGTCACAATAGACCTGCTTTAGTACTAAAATATTTGCAGGTGATTTATCAATGAGCAGTAATCATTTCCATGTTTGTCTTGCCTTTGGTATTTACGGAATTCTGCCAACTGAGCCTCGATGTGATCACTAGTCTAAATAATTTTTCATCGCTGCAAGAAGAAGTAATCTCCTCAAGATTACAGATGTACGTTGCTAAGGTGTGTACCAACTAGCACGAATTCTAGAGTTCAAGGGTTGGACTATCTCCAACCAAACCACCTAACATCTCAGCATATTGCATTCGATAACGAGTCATTTCGACTAGTAACTTTATTACAACTTGACTAGTTCAATCCGGTCAGCACTAAAAGGATTAGAAAATTATGGTACTTGTTATTTATTGCTCAGTGATCAATCAATGGCATGGTTTTGATCAGTGTCTTCACCAGTAGATTTATGTATATATATTGCGTGTAATCTTGTAAGTTTAAATGAATTCATCGGTAACTAAACATATATATCTCATTAATGGATAAAAAAATATGCTTATCACTTTAATTTCTATAGAGTTAAGAAATAGAGAGACGAAAAAGGAATTCCGTCTGAAATGAACAATTTCATTTACAATTGTATTAGTTAGTTAGCACGTTTTTTTTTAAAAAAAAATTGTATCTAACTTGTTTGTTAGTAAATTCCTTTTTCTTTTCTTTAATTGTGTTTCGCTTAAATGATCAGTTTTACTATGAATAAATATTGTTTGTCTCATAAGAAAAAAAAATAATTCAATGAAAATTTGTGTAGTATACTTTATAATTTTTTTTTTGATGTGAGAGAGTAATTCACTTTCTATGTAACTATAAAATGAGTATTTATGTCGTGAGAAAAATTCATTGTAGACTATATCAAGTTTATGAATTTAATTAGTTTCATTGTATGTAGGCTAATGTTCATTTATTTTTTTACGTAAATCATACTTTCTATAATTTTGAATGTTAGATATCTCAATCGTTTGTGTTTTGCGTGAGAAACATACTGTTTTATCAAAATCATCTTTAGATACCCTGAAGTCAATTGATTAAGGTACTAATTTTGGATTCTATGTTTTCGAGCATGAGCTGATCAGTTGACATTGAGATTACATATCTCACCCGGAAAATCCTTCGCTGTTATTGGTTAATGTATTATTTTAGTACGCTATTTTTCTGGCTCTCCCAATGGTGTTTCTATCATGTATAAATAAACTGGATTTCTGTGCTTGTCAACCTCATATTTTCTGGGTGTTTGTAAAATACACTTTGTACGTCTTGTCAAGATTTCTTCCTCTACTTAGTGTGGCCTTGGGACACTCGGTTTAGAGTATCCTATCGTGTCACTGAGTGATTTCTCTTCACTCTCGTTTACCGACTAATGTGAAGTCGTATTAGTTTGGCACATATCAATCGAAAAGCATATCTGTTGAGGACGTTAGATCCCCAGATCTCGCTTGGTAAATGCCTTAATTTTGGATTTCATGTTTGCGAGCATCGAGTCATCAGTTAACCGTGAGATTTCATTTCCCACCAGGAAAATCCTTAGCTGTGTATTTTAGTGTGCTATTTTTGTGACTGTCCCAAGGACGTTCCTAGGATGTATAAATAAACCGGATCTGTGTGTTTGGTTGCATTGTGCTTGCTATGTGTTCGTAGAATATGCTTTCTTCGCTATATGAAGACTTCTCTTTAGCCGTTTCGAGTCAACGGATCAAGGTAGCTTACCTGAACGCTGGTTCATTGTCTCGTTCTAGTTTATCGACTAAGGTTAACCCCGTAATAGTTTCAAGCATACTTAGTGACGAACCTAACAATATCAAAATAGAACTGTTCAGATTCGCTTTCTTGTTATCCTTGTTACATAACTGTGATTATTGTTAATTATTATTCTTTCTTCTGTCTTATAACATTCATCTCTTACAGCTTAGTTTTGTTTTTTGCGTGTCATCAATATAGAGAGGTATATTGTAAATTAAAACACGCTATTCAATAATTTTATAGTTCCATTTTATTTTTCTCCATAAACGATAACATCAATCATTGTTGGTTTATTTTTGTAATGTAGTAAAATTAATTACAATTGAATTTCGTTAAAATCGTAAGAAACTATCATTTGTGTTTTATTGCACAATGAAATTTTTTTTACTACTACTTTCTTGTGTTATATTTTGTTTTTTTTTTTAATAATAAACATTCATTTTTAGTCGATACACTTTTGATAGTACATGTAATTAAACGCAAGGTTTTATATTATGAACACATTCCTGTTATTATCATTATTATTATGGTGGTGTTTCGTTCACTGAGCTGGGAATGTTTTGGTTGTGGAGCTTTCATTGTTCTTCTGAACAACATTATCAGCTTAAACTTCAGATGGAATTGAAGCATTTGAATTTCTCCACGTTTGACTTGTAGCTTGTTCTGTTGACCTCGATTGTAACTGACCTTAAACTTGTCGTTGTTTGCACTTTTGTTTTGATTGTATCCCCCTTTCAAGCATTGCTCGTATCCCGTGGGACAACCGAGTAAGCAATGCTGTCGTTAGGAAACGAGTACTAGGCAAGGATGGCAGATCAATTGATGAAGTGGTGAAACTTCATCAGTTGAGGTGGTTGGGACATGTCTTGCGTATGCCGAACCACCGACTGCCTCGTCGAACTTTGTTTTGTAGTGTAGGAGTAGATTGGAAGAAAGCTAGGGGCGGCCAGACTAAAACATGGCAGAAATCCATGAAGTCATTGACTAGTGAACTGAGCCATGTCGGTAATTGTTGACTACCTGGTTGGGGTCCGCGAGATGATAATAATCGATGGTTAGAGACCTTGAATGACATGGCTCAAAATCGTTCGCAATGGCGCCGGTGCATTTATTCTTTGTGTTCTCTCAAACCTTAATCTTCTGGATTCTTCAACACCTCTAGTTTTGACTTTCTAAACTTTTCTCACTGAATCATACTTCTTGAATAGTATCTTCTAACCCTAACCTCTCCGATTACTTCTAATTCCCTTACTACCTCTACTACTATTGGATTTGAATTGACAATTATATCTCTGTGCTGATGTGGTATGGCGACATGAACTGATGTACTTGCGTACGAAGTTCTATGTTGCATCTGACTGACTGACTGACTGTATCCCCCTTTCGATCTGTTTCTTGATCCTATGTCATTTATGATTTTTTTCTAATTGGTTCTGATAAATTGGGTCAATGTCGATGTGCTTGTCGATTGCTGATTGATCTGAGTGCCCAGCTTCTAAAGATTCTCTAGTGTTCTTTTGGTCCTCCCGCCTATCCAGTATTTCCATATTGTTCCAATCGAATGTATGTCCATAATTGTCTGTATGTATTGATATAAGCCAAGAAATGTTGTAGCGTTTAACTGCTAATTGATGTTCACATAAACGAAGCTGAATAGGCTGTCCACTTTGTCTTATGTAGTGTTTTTCCCAGTCTGAGCAATTCATTTTATAGATAACCTACTAATTTTCTCCACCTCATTATTATTATTATTATTATTGTATAATGTATACACATGCTGTTTACATAAAACATACATGCTTCTTTTTTTTTCGAAAAATACTGAAACAAAATCAGCAACAATTCATATGCTTTAATAATTGGATTGGTTTTTCTATAAAAAAAAAACTTTTTTTATTCATGACAAATTAATCAATTTGTTATAAATAATAAAATAGGTTTTTGAGTTCATATTCTACTATCTAGTAAAACAAATATTCACCATTTGTTCAATGTCCATGAATACGATAATTTTTTATATACATATATATGTAAATATACACGCACACACACACGCACACAGATTAGTGGAATTCTACTCTGTCCAAGAGAAAAACAAAATTCTGACTAAATGCAAATTTTCGAAACCATGAATTGATCACTGTTATACCATCATTAGAAACCTGGAAGCACTGGACGGCCGTTCCGTCCTGGTATGGGACTCCTCAGCAGTGCGCATCCACGACTCCTGCACCCCTCAGGATTCGAACCCAGGACCTTCGGTATTGTGCGCGAACGCCTAACCATCGGACCACTGAGCCGGTATCTAACGGTGTTAATGTCTAACTTGATCATATTCACGGAGTTGCGCAACCTCATACACAGTCTTCGGTAGTTACTGTCTACACCCGAACAGGTTGAACTTCACTGGTCACGTCTTCCCACTAGAACTCGGAGAAGATTCCTCACGAAGCTAGTCACTAGTGAGCACAGGTAATTTGCATTACGCGGTTGTGAAGATTGTTAAGTTACACATTTTTGAAACCATGAATCGATCAATGTTAGACCACCATTAGAAACCTGGAAGCACTGGATGGCCGTTTCGTCCTGGTATGGGACTCCTCAGCAGTGCGCATCCACGACTCCTGCACCCCGCAGGATTCGAACCCAGGACTTTTGGTATTGTGCGCACAATATTTGTTCAATGTCTATGATTACGATAATTTTTTATATACATATATATGTATATATATACACGCACACACACACAGGGAGATTAGTTGAATTCTGTTCTGTCCAAGAGAAAAACAAAAATCTGACTAAATGCAAATTGTATGTTGAACAGATTTCCAATTTTTTTAGGTCATAGTTCTTTTTTGTTTTTTTGTTCGTTTCCGCAACAAAAATTTTACTCATATCCTTTTATTTTATATAATAAATTATTACTAAAGAAAATTGTTTAATTGTTGATTAGTGTAATTGTGATTGTCATCATCTTATATGTTTTCTCTCTTTAATAAATAGTTTTTTTCTGGGTTTTTTTGGGCTAAATTTTTTAAAAAAAAACAATAAACATTTGTTGTTTGTAAGTGTACGTACGTACTTAGGTGAACTTCCGCTCCTAGATTGAAATTACTTATTGCATCATATTTCTTCTGAATTGTTGTCTTGTTGTAACATACAATTGTTAATCAAAAACTTTGTGTTTGATTGAATTTGGATGCTGTCGCTAAGTAGATCACCCTTGTTGAATGAATGTCTAAAGCTAAAAGTATTGGGTTTCCCAATCCCAGCACAGGTGCATCTATCACACTTAGTCTTATTCAGAATAAATTGCGCGTTCTCAATTCCAATTCTATGTAAAATGTGGTTCATTTAGTTAACAATGCTTAAATGTATGTGAAATGATGCATTCATATTATCTGTTAGGATATTCATCCAATATCCTAAGATAATTGTTTGTAAATCTAATTCTATTGGTCAATTCTATTGGTTGTCCTAACTATCAATGTCACATACTTCAAATGACCCAGACCTGGATCCTTGCCTTCTTCTGGACTCAGACCTTGTACTTTCTGGATGCTTGTAGAATACAGGTTCTACTTCATATCAAGTAGAGGGGGGATTCAGGTGGGATATTTGGATTAGAGTAGCCTGTCGTTTCGCCGGATCATCGATCCTCGCTCTCCTTTACTACTGACCAAGGTAAACTCGTACTACTAGTTTAAGCATATCAAATTGACATGTTTACGTACCATGCACAATAAGATTAGCTGTGTTTTTTTTATATATATCATCAAATAGAACAAATCTAATACAAGTAATCTAATTGTTGTTTTTTGTTTTTCTGTTTTTCGCTCAATTATAAATTCTGTCATAGATTTTCATTTATAAATATATTTATATATATATATATATTCGTTGTTATTATTTGTGTTGTTAATTATACTCATATATATATATATATATATATATATATATATATATATATTTATTCTTTTATCTCATTCATTCATCAGCTTACAAAATAATCCAAATGCAATAATCCATTCATTGTTTGTGTCAAGCAATCGAAGCTCTATATTGACGGATTGGTTTCCTCCTCTAATTACATAAATATATATATATATAATATCAGTATGCTATTTTCTATTTGTATTCTTCAAATATGGTGACATTGATCAAGAAACATATTGTCCAATGTACAGTGTATTCTTCTTCCATATCAAAATCGATCATGTAAGCGAGAAAGAGAGAGAGAGAGCGAGGAGTATGGATCGATAAATAAATAACTAAATGAAATCTTCACGATTTTTTTTATTCTTAATTTCAATGAATCAATAAATTTTTTTTCAAGACATCATCATCATCACCATTATCATGTTGTCCAAAATGTATAAAAAAAAACATTTCTCAACAAATGAATCAATCTATATTATATTTGATGATTACATGAACTGACCGATCATAGTGATTTTCTTTCTTACTATTTCTCGTCTATAGTTAATATATATGTAGAGAGAGAGAGAGACAGAGAGAGATGCCTTTTTATAGTCATGATGATGATGATATGTTTTTTTTTAGAAAAAAATGTTCTTTCCTTAGTAAAATATCAAATTAAACTGTATTAGTTCATTTTCCTCTTTACATATATCTATATAAAAATGTGTTACTGTATTTGCCAAATGTTTTATATGCCATGTAAATAAATATATCAGTCAATAAAACCGGCAACATACACACCCACCTTTTGTTTAATGTTTCAATTGTCTGTTGAATTTTTTTTTATTTTCTATCATTTCATGATGGATTGATTGTATCTCTTAACTTATCTATCTATTCATCACTTCAATTCCTCCTATTCAGTTTGAGTTTGTCTACGCTCTCCGTCTCTCTCTCTCTCTCTCTCTCTCTCTCTCTCTCTCTATGTGTCAGATTGTATTCAATCGTTTATTATTTATTGTCTTTCAGTGCTGTTTTTTTTTTTAACATTTTTTTCTTTGGCTAAAATGGTTTTTGTGTGTATTAAAGAAAAATGAGAAAAAGAACAAACAAACCGCATTGGACTTTGAATATGTTCATCCTTTACAAATTTTCCTCTTCCACATTGATGATGTCTGTTACATGTTTTCTTTTTTTTTCTCTCTGAAAATTTCTTCAGCTCACTTATTTCCTAGTTGTGTTGTGTTTCGTTTTGTTTCCTTTTTTTGCTGTAAATTTTCCCACCAAAGATGCTGGTCATCTCACTTGTTTGTTAATCCTATTTTATTCTCACTGTCTCTCTCTCTCTTTCTGCTTCTCTGCTTGCACTATTGTTTGTCAATGAAGATGATGACATTATTTACTTATTGAATTAATTAATTAACTGACTAACTAACTTTTATTTCATTTTCTTCTACACATTTATCATAAATAATGTTTTTTTATTTAGTAAATACGGATAAATTTGGGCTTTATTCGGGTTCTACTGTTTGTGTTCTTGTTCTTTTTTCTGTCGGTCTGTCTGCCTGTCTGTCTATCTATCTGTCTGTGTAAATAACCATTTAAAACATACTTGACAAAGTGTATGTAGTAGTGGCATGTGGATTTTTTTTCTTCTAATTCATCGATTGTTTACTAATAATAATCTACTGCTATCCACATCATATGTTAGTTTACTAGGGCGTTTTTCACAATCAAACGTAACAGTTTGTTGTATATATATATATATATATATATATATACGCATGCATAGCGCATATTACGTCATAGCATGACACAATCAGTTCATACAGTTAGTATGTTCCAATTTTTTCGTTCCACGGAAAAAGTTAATCATTTTAAGGTGGAGTATGCTTTTTCTACACTTGGTTGTGTGCCAATACTACTTATGTCATAGAGTTCATGTGTAATAGTAGTAATAATAATTATAATAAAAAAAAATAATGCACAGATTAACAAATTATCTACTTTAAATTAAATAACGTGTCATAATTTATTTGACTGCATTTCTCCCTAAACAGGGTGTTTCTTGGCAAACGACAGCAATAATGATAAGTGCAGAATTTTCATTGCTATAATCACAAATTGATCTTAACTAACTGGATCAATATTGAAAATCAGGAAATGTAGATTAGTTTATCATTTACATTAGGGAATTCTACATGTTTTTCTTTACAAAACTCCCTATAGAAAAAGTTTGTCAAGGGGAAAAAAGACAGTAACGAATATTAAGAGGAAGTATTCAACAATTTAGTCTCGAAGTTGATGGTTATAAATTTGTCTTTGTAACTTATATTCAAAAAAAAAACATGATCGTACGTTATTGTAGGATTTTCCAACCATTATATGCTCTTATGAGAGAGTACTAAAAAGAAGTAATTCACAATTTGTAGACAATTTAGTGCAACTTTGTTTTTGATCCACGTTAGAAATCAATGTACCATGTTAGTAATCGTTTACTGATGAAACTCCTAAGATGACCTATTCAAAACATTCCATATGCGTATTTTATCTCGATGCATTTATCTTGTTATCTACTGAAATAAAAATATATCTTTACCATTTAGTGGCTTGCAAATTGCCTCTAATTTGGACGGAGGGATTGGGTAGTCTATGAAACAAATCTTCCCTTCAGTTACCGTATATCATGCTTAAGCGAACCTTGTTAGTGCGTTAGCGGTAATAAGAAACCAAATATGGATTCAGTTGGATGAGTTTATTTCATGCAATCGTTCACGCAGACAGACATGAGAATATAAAGTGAAGTGGAGAAGGCAAGTGATCCAACTCAGTGCGATGATGGGGTACGACTGGTTGTTTATAGTCAGACGAAAATAAGCAATTCATGTGATAAGTGAAGTAAGCAGTACACACTCGCACTCAAGTAAAAACAACCAAGATATAAGCGACTAATTGACAAGGTTAAGAGATGTGTGAATAACTGAAGGAGAAATGGTTAATTAATTTGTCCAAAAGCTATGACAAGCCATGTGTGCTCGATATGTTCATAAACACCACCCCATATTTAGCTCATTGGTCCATAGGTTGGGCGTTCGCGCGCAATAAAGAAGGTCCTGGGCTCGAACCCTGCGAGGTGCAGGAGTCGTGGATGCTCACTGCTGATGAGTCCCATAGCAGGACGAAACAACCGTCCAGTGCTCTCAGGTTTCTAACGGTGGTCTAACATTGATCAACCCAAGATTTCAAAATCCCATGTTAATCAATATTTGTCAAATGTTTAACAGAAAATAAAATTCAACATTTAAACTCGTGATTGTTATTCAATATCGAATAATATTGTACATATCAACTGATCCATACTTCCTTTTGTAGGGTAATGACATATGGATTAGATTGCAATTATGGAATCATGAAATTCATTGATTAATAACACAATATTCATATGGAATGATTAAATCAATAGTATAAACCTCGTACTTTTGTTTATTATATGTGTTAGCATTATTTTCCAACAAAGGTTATTATAAAAATGGTGTGAAACCTCAGTTAAAACGGATTTTTGACCAACAGCTTTCAAATCACCAGGTTAATGTGTGAACAACTTTCATTATTAATGTCATTTTATATTCAAATGAGTACAAATTTCCAAAAAAACGGATGTTTCGCTTGCCTTTTGAAGAATGAAAAGATCTGTAGTTGTGGTAGATCCATACGTTGATTAGAAAACAATCGATTTTTCTCGTATAAAATTTAAGGTCACTGGTAATACTTCCAGAACTATTATTGGATTGCTGCTGTCTAATTTCTCTCTGTCACTCCAGATCCTCGATATGGTTATTGCTGATGTCGGTTTCCGGTTGACAGTTATCATTGATAACGTGTTATGTATGATATCGTCCACCAAATCAGTTCAGTAATGCACCCGTTTCTATAGTCTACAACTTCATGCACAGCTTAATATTTTATCTCCAACCAGATATTTTGACCACAGAGGTGGTTCTCTCCATAGATGGTACAAACTGGATTCTCGCTACTTTTCTGATTGACAGAATTCTGCCCTCAAGCTAGGTATTTATGATGACAACAGTTGTAATGTAGTGGGTTTAATTCATTCCTCATCATTCTGGACTGCCACCAGCTTGCCATACCTAATTTATTCGGTAACTGCATGTTCCTCCACAAACTTAGCTGGCCATTCGAGAGTAAGTTCCTTCCTTTCTTCTTCAGCGCGAATGCGCAGCAACAAATCCTTATAGAAGGGTTATCAGCTTCTTGACTTCCGAGGAAACTCGGCCTTCACTCTTCCGATTGGACAATTTTCAACTCTCAAGGAAGAGTTTGAGTGGTGTACGTGATTTTTTCCATTTAGCGTATTTTAGTCTTCAATTGAAACCTATTACTTAAAGTCACGTAAAAAACTTTCCTCTAGGTTAATGGATTGAGTCAACGATTTTTAATTTCGCCATTGATAATTTTCAATCCACAAACCGTTAAAAAAGACTGAAAAATCCATAAATAACCCATGAAAGATTAATAAAAATTGGAGGGGTGATTGTTCGCCTGAAAATAAAAAAGACTAGGAGTTTTGCAGTTTACTTTGTAGAAGCAAAACCCGTCATTATGTTGTTAATTGACTTTTCTGATTTCCCCTACAACTCTTTTAGTATAGCTCATTATGTTACTTATTAGTATTGAGTAGTCTAATTGTATTTGTTAATTTTTTAAACAATTAGGACCAAACATTCGTTTTGATTTAGTTTCAATTCTAAAAAATGATTATTGTCCAAGGTTTTTGAAGAATATTAGGTTCTCTTATCTCTATCACATATTGGTTTTAGAAAACTATTATAACCTAGGAATCACCGGACTGTTGTTTTTCTGAGTATGTAGTCCTATAAAAGGATAACGTAACCAGGTCTTCTTCGTTCCTATGTCGTTGCCGTAACAGTTAATTTCGATAACTCAGTACAATTTTCCACTTCTTAGAAAACTTTACAAAAATCTCAACTTACAGATCTTCAAGTCACTTATATCTTAGCGTCCATAATGTTTGCTACTGATCTTCGAATAACATTTGACCAGCCTCCTATACCGTTTTCGAACAACCATGGCTCAGTCTTTTATTTAAAAAAACCATTCTCAGGTAAGCATGGTCTTATCGGTAGCCTCTGTCTATTTTTTCTTCAATTCCAATGGCGGTTGTAATACGATTGTTTCAAAATTAGCTGTGGAATTTACATCGGACACATCCCATTTGTTACAACGCTATACATATATTTCGTTGCTCAATGACAAGGTCGTTCAAGTCATCTGCTGAATGTCTAACGGATAAATAGTTGAGTGAACCCATAGTTAGTTCACGGGCGACCAGATATTTACTTCCATATAGATCATACAAAATTGTTCGTGTTCTGTCTTCACCCAAGTGACAAGGCGAAGAGATGTAAGCCCCACGAGTCGTCCCTGCCTTCCCTTTACAGTATTGCAACAGATATAGTGATATTTGACTCTTATAGGACAATTTACTTTCGACAACGTTAGTGAACTTATTAACAGGACGGTGATATTGACCAGGTTTGCACTAAAATCAGTTATATCAATTTTAGGTAAACTAGCACTATTAAAAACAGTATAAAACGTATTTCCAACTTCGTGGAACCCTTCCTCTCTTGAACTTCTGGGTGGTTCTTCTCAATGGATGTTACAACCAGTATTATGCTCTAAAAACTCTTCCAAGTTTGCCTTTATCTTACCACAATTCACAGGCAACTGATCATCTTCTTCCTCACAAACCTTAATTCATTCTGCAAACTCAGCCTTTCCTTGAATCTCAAGCATCCGAACCTCACTTTTCAATTTCAGCCTCTTTTCTGATAATTTCTTGTTAAACAATGCCTTACATAAATAACTTTAGCCTAGCAGAACTAATCCGCTTAAGACTCATACTATGAACACTCAAATTATCATCATACTGATCCACAAGCAGCTTTAAGAGACTCACATTCGAATTCTGTGATCGGTTTTGACTATATACTCCTTGTTTTCATCGTATTTTCCCATTATGCGAAACCGTATTCAAATTAAGTCAAAAATAAGGAGGAACAGATCTAAAGATCCATCAAAGATAAAACATCTGAATGACATCCAAAATGTAAATAACTCAATAGTTAAAGTTCAAAAAACTCTGCATGACATCTGGATTCTGCTCTAGTTTGTTTTTGAAGCACAGACAAGTGATACACTCGTAGATTACGACTCAAATAACAAGAAACGGAAATTCCAATCCAGGTATTCAACAATTATTTTCAAAATTATGTCTCATCATCTATCTGAAAGATATTGTTCCAACAATAATTGTAACGAAATTTACGACGTATGTCCAATTTTTAGGTTTCCAGAGCAGAACTAACAAACAGAAACTAAACCAAAGATGACTAAGGCCGAAATTGCTTGTTTATAGAAGAAAGGACCAGGTAGAACAATTTGACAAAGATTAAAGAAGTAATAACTTCGAAATGTTACAAGGTTCTGGACCGCAGGAGAATACAAACTAAAAAAATGGAATACTGTTGATGCGTTAAGGAAGATTTAAGAGAAAAAAAGAACAAGAAGACAGCTCGAATATGTTACACACTGACTATGAATCTACCCACTGCCTCAACGAGCTATGCTTTGCGATATAGGAATAGGTTGGAAGAAAGCTAGGGGCAGCCAAACCAAAACATAGCAGAAAAGCATGAAGTCACTGACAAGTGGACTGGGTCATGTTGGTAGATGTAGGCTAACTGGTTGGGGTTCGCAAGACAAAAGTCACCAATGTTTAGAGACGTTGAACGACATGGCTCAGAATCGTTTGCAATAGCGCAAGTGCATCCATTCGTTGTGCTCTCTCAAATCCTAATCTTCTGGATTCGTCAGCGACTCCGCCTTTTTCTTTCTAACCTTATCTCACTGAATTATACTTCTTGAATAATATTTTTTCAAACCCTAGTCTTCTTCATTATCATTAATAACTCTACTATCTCTATCATTATGGGATTTGATTTGAGATTTGCGCCTCTGTGCTAATGTGGTATGCCAACCTGAACTGATATACATACGTACGAAGTTCTACGTTACAACTGACTGACTGGCTAACACAATGATCGATGGAAATGTATGGTTTAGTTCAAAACAATAAATTTACCTATCTATGTAGTTGAAAACAATAAATTTCGATAATGATATGAGAATACACAGTGAATATCAAGCTATATATATATATATATATATATATATATATATATATATATATATATATATATATATATATATATATATAATATTTAAACACCATTAATACATTTTATTCATCTGACAATTATTCATTTGATTGTTTATTTTATACTAATTCTGAAATACCTAGACAGATAAAATGTTAAGTTAATATTTTGAATGATAAACATGAAAAGGTGAATACCATTCATTAATTATTTGTGTTGAAAAATAAAATAAAATACTGCAATTATTTATTTTTTTAGGCTAACAAATACATTTATGAAGTATTATGTTCGTAATTTCAATGTACAAAAACATTAGAGAGAGAGAGAGAGAAAAGACTAGAATGTTGTTATAAATGGTTGGTAATCAGCGTTGAATCTCCAACGTTTCAAACTAAAACTGTATGAATACATTTTTCAAACTGGATCTACACACACACACACACACTCATACACACACTCACACACACTTGCACACTCACACACACACACACATACGAATGCATCGTTTATATTTATTATCTCATAGAGATTAATTGTCAAATTTTCTCAAAGTATCATTATTCCGATAGAACAAACATGATTTGAAGAAAATTGGATTATTATTGTAGTAAAAAAAATTATTTATGTAGACTAAATAATAATAATAATAATGATATGATGATAATCGGTCAAATAAATGTAAGTCAATAACTACTACACTCACACTGTTGTTGTATACAGTCAATTTTGTGTACATATATAGACATTTCAACGATGAAATGATGATAGTAATTGTTTTTGTTTGTAAACATATTTGTTTTAAATATGTTCATTATGTTGTTTGAAATAACAGTACCGAAGGTCCTGGGTTCGAATCCTGCGGGGTGCAGGAGTCGTGGATGCGCACTGCTGATGAGTTCCATACCAGGACGAAATGGCCGTCCAGTGCTTCCAGGTTTCTAATGGTGGTCTAACATTGATCGATTCATGGTTACAAATCGGAAAACCATAACGTAAATCGTTAATTTGCAAAATATCAGTTCATCATATCGAACTGGACTGTTCCTGTTGCAAAACATCAATCCATTGTCCCTATTCATGCGTTTCATACAAATTCCATTGTGTTCTCATTCTTCCTTTCTTGATCTTCCCCCATCTTCTGCTGCCAGAAATTACGTTGACACTCAGGTCATATACTACTTATAAGTAGCTCACACCACACTATCTCGTTACTTTTGGTTGCTTAATTAATACCAACCAGTATTCGTCAACCCTTTCTCAATTTATTTTCAGTCGGATAGAAATGTTATCATAGCCATTTTGACTTTATATATGTGATTTCATTTATGAAGTAAGACAGTGGTATTACCACTTGTGTTTCATCTGAAAATGTATATTGTGTAGAGAGACCGGATATTTACAAGTTGACAAAATAAACTACCAATACTTTCTAGTATTGTGGGATACTTGAGTCTCTTATAATCGATCACATATGTAATGACGTCTGTTGCTCACTGGTAGTGAGGTTATATATACTAGAGATGGATTTGCAGGTTGTGTATATCATTGATACACTATGCTACTCGACTTGACCTTGTGTATGTTATGCCTATGTCTGAGTATTGCTAACTAACCTTGTAGGGACACTATCCTAGTGTCGCATATAGATAACCTTTTATGCAGACTCTGGTTGGTTAAGCAAGACTTACTTGCTAAGACCCAATCAAACAATCGTAATGAACTCTACTCGACTTTGAGCTTAATGATCCGATTTGGCTAAAACATTAACATGTCTAAGCATATATACAACTTGACCAAAAAGCGAAATAATCAAAAAACTAAACTGTGCGCCATCCAGTGTACTAAATTGAATTAGATCACGATTAAATTACTGCGCAATGAGATGTAACACTAGTTTATAAATCAAAACAAAACTTATAATTAAGGAAATTTGGAAATTATATGGCTTGTTAGTAATTACATTAGTAGGAATTAAGTGTACTAATGTCCCGAAACAAGCCATCAAAATTCATTATTCTTGTCACAATATCGAGCGCATTAGTGCGTATAGATTATCAACAGGCCTCGAACTAAAACGATGCAACTCTGTAGTAGTGTATGGTTCTTGTCGGTCCTCCAGATGATGGTAGTCTGTTGTATGAAGACGATCTTCACCATGAAAATATCACCTAAACCACCTAATTATACAAATTACCTTAACTAAATTCTTGACAAATGCGGAAAAAGCAGGAATTTTTGTTATAATCACAACTTCCACTCTAAGCCAAATTTTTTAACATTTGAAGCACACTTTTATGTGATAAGAACTCCAACTGGTAGCCTAATTAAGTTACTTACTGGTAATTATCATATGCTAAGTAGTGACTAATTTTAAGAAGTTAGTCTGGAATTCCATTTGGGGGATGTGACCAATGTAGACTAACTGCGCTAGATGCGACCAATACAATTAGTAGACGGTTGCAAAATATCATGGATTAGACATATCTATCACTGCTTTTGGGTTGTGATCTACAGGTTAGGCGTATTTTAATCCCTAGAAAATGCGCCTGAATGATTTCAATACATAGACATCACATAAACTGCAGCAGGACCCGACAGATTGACTACCGAGATTTTTAAGGATGGTGGTCCAGTTTTAGCAGCTAGGTTGACTGAGATCTTAGGTAGAATCTGGGAACTGGAATTAATCCCATCTGACTGGTCCCAATTCTTGATTGTCCCAATTTATAAGAAAGGACAAAAGCCTTATTGTGACAATCACAGGGTAATCCGTCCGAATCTTATAGTTCCTAACCTGTTAGCCTCGATAATCCTTAGACGCCAAACTAGAGCTCGTGAAGAGAAGACTAGACAAAACCAGGCTGGTTTCAGACCTGGACGTGGCTGTATAGACCATATCTTCACACTACGACAGGTCCTGGAACACAGACACATATTTAGGCGTCCTACAATAGTTGTGTTCCTGGACCTGAAGGCGGCATTCGACTCTGTGGATCGTGAGGTTCTCTAGCAAGTGTCTGTCATTGAAAGGTGTACCAAATAAGTACATTAACCTTATACAAGCTCTCTACTATAAAAGTAATGGTCGAGTGAGAGCTTATGGCGAACTGTCGTTTAAATTCTGCACATCAAGTGGTGTCCGCCAGGGATATTCCTTTTCCCCATTCTTGTTTAATTTTGTCAAAGACATGCTCCTAGATATAACATTATCTTCGTCCGACTTCTCAGGAGTCGACTTTCTACAAGGAAAATCGCTCGCTGACTTAGAATATGCCGATGACATTGTCCTACTTGGTGAAGACGCTGACAAAATGCAGAGTCTTCTGACCGACCTAAGTAACAATGCAAGCATGTTCGTGATGCGGTTTCCCCCCTCGAAATGCAAAACGTTGCTTCAGGATTGGCTTGCGACTTCATCGGCACTAGTGATAGGGAGTGAAGTAGTTGAGAGCATAGACCGCTTCACTTATCTGGGGAGTCTCATCAGTGTTGATGGCCTGGTGACTGACGAGATCTCAGCACGGATACAGGAGGCTCGATTACCTTTGGCCAACATGCGTCACCTATGGGGCAGGCGATATATCCGCCTACGAACCAGGGACGAGTGTACTGCGCAGCAGTTCGCACTGTCCTACTATACGGATGCGAAACATGGCCGTTAAGAGTAGACGACTTGCGTAGGTTAGTAGTCTTCGACCATCGGTTTCTCCGAAGTATTGCTCGTGTATCATGGGACGATCGAGTGAGCAGTGCTATCGTTAGGAAACCAGTTCTAGGTAGTGATGGCAAATCAATAGATGATGCATTGAAACTTCATCAGTTGAGGTGGTTGGGACATGTGTTACGTATGGCTAACCACCGACTGCCGCGACAAGCTGTGTATTGCAGTGTAGGAGTAGATTGGAAGAAAGCTAGGAGCGGCCAAACCAAAACATGGTATAAATGCATGAAGTCACTGACAAGTGGACTGAGTGATGTTGGTAGATGTAAGCTACCTGGTTGGGGTCCGCGAGACGATAGTCACCGATTGTTAGAGACCTTGAACGATATGGCTCAGAATCGTTTGCGATTGCACAGGTGCGTTCATTCATTGTGTGCTTTTTAATTCTAACCTTCTGAATTCCTCATAATCTCTATCTTTCTCCTTCTAAATTTATCTCACCGAATTATAGTTTTCGAACCATTTCTTCGCTCCATAATCTTCTCCATTACTGCTAATACTTCTACTATCACTATCACTGTTGGATTTGAATTGACAGTTGCGACTCTGTGCTGATGTGGTAAGGCAATCTGAACTGATGTACTGACGAATGAAGTTCTGCGTTGTATCTGTCTATCTTTCTTTTCTACAATCAAAAAGTCTGCACCACTCAATTCTAGCATTATCAGGTTTTACCCAACAAAATTAAAATTTGTATTGAAGGCAATTTTGACTAATGTCCTATCTTGAAAATCGGCTGCCAGATGAAACATTTTTTGGGAAACATCATCCACAAGATTTATATTACAGGCGAATACCCGAACTTTACTTATTGAGCGGAACATTCTAGGAGTAAAGATATATATTAGCTAATGTATACGACTTGTAAGCTCTTGCCGAATAAACTGTAAATAACTAAGACCCACTAGTTGGATGTATCCTGCAAACGAACACTGTAACCTAATGAAAACAAAAATTAGTCACCCATAATTAACGTAGAACCTGTCACAAATATGCGTCGGCCCAAGCTGCCCTCATTGTATCAGTTTATGGAGATGGAATTAACAAGATGAACAACGAATAATAATATCGATCATAAAAGGCAGACTAAACATAGAGTATGGTTTATAAGAACGGAATAAGTAGGCAGAATAGAAAGCATGCGGTCGTACTAAGAGTTACATGAAGTTAGAGAATGAACACACTTACGCCACAGCAACTGATGTCACCCGAAGCCATAACTATTGTACGTATACCAGTCAAGCAGTTTGCGCTTAATAATATAAATCAGCTCACCAGGTAACGAATTAATGGGTCGTAACTTGGTGTCTTTGTCCCTAGTTGTTATCATATTCTAAAAGCAGTTGCGTGATCGGGCGGTGATTAGGAATATGTATGGAATTAATCTGACCATACACAACACTTTCAAGTATCAAAGTAATCCTTTTGCACTCATAATAATAACTACATAGAGTATATATACATATACACGATAAGTTTACTTTTTGGGCACTCTTTCATTTACGCACACTACTATATTTCTACATAAAAAAGAAAAAATTAAGGTTTTATTATGTTTTTATTCAATAAATATGACAAGCGTTAAATGTTGTTCATTCTGGAGGAGTATCTCCTCCACCAAACGTGGCATCCCAACCATGTAGAGGCCATTTTATGAACCTGGCAGAACTGAAGTATTCCTTGATTTGCGGCAAATCCTGGTTTGAAAGGGGAGAAAAGTAGGTGAGAATCCGTTGAAACAAAAGAGAAGTATAATCAATTCATCACGAACTTACTTCAATACGTTGTTTGAAACAGATTAATTTTGGAAACTCATCCAAGCACTTCGGGTCCATGTATAAAAGCACATCAAGAGTATCATATAGCATAAAGTCAGGATGAGTTACCTGTGAAAATAAACAGATTATAAAAACTATAAAAAGCAAGAAACTATACTAGCTTTCTAGAACTCAATTAGAAATACAGCTTTTGTAGTGGTCAGGTCAAGATAAACACATTAGTACGTTGATATAAGCGGCTTCTGAATCGGAGAACACGCTTCTCTTGGAAACATCAGTAATTTACTTCAGTGAATCAGCAGCTTACTGTTGATAAAAAATTTCATGTCGACATTTATTCTTCCTACGTTTTAGTTAAAACACTTCCCTAAAATTTATAGTTCATCGTCTTAATTTTCCTATTTGGTTTTATGTGCCGGTTTGAAAAACTACAACCTGAACCAATGCATCTTTTGTTAATTTCCGAGTTTTCGATGTTTAATCTCACAGACGTAAAATCAAGAAGCAGTTTGATATATAGTTATGTTTATGTACTACAAACTAGGCTGACCAATGATCAGAGCGAGCCTATTGTAGCATGTTCTTAAGAGAGGAGAGATACAATCAGATCAATTTAATAAAGACCGAATTAAAATTTATTAACTTACACAGCTACCATTCAAAAACATTCGGCTAGATAAACGGTCTTCAAACGACTTTAGCTTTCCTGGAAGTTCTTTGAGGAAACCAACTTTGAGAGTTTCCTTGAAATAGGCAAAACTTGATTTTAGCTTACGTATTCCTTATTGTATGCAATTCTTGTAACAGCCAATCTAATATCCGAAATCGCTCCTTCAAGCATTGACAGTTCTGCACGTTCTGTTGGACAATTGCCCACTGAGAAAATAGATTACAATTTTCGCTTACACATGCTATGTCTGTCAGCTATATAACGTATGATAGACATCGACTGCGTTAATTTGACATCATCATCAATATAATAAGGAAGCTAAAACTTAAATTACAGTGGCGAAATAAGTGTCTTACATTAGGAAACTCCAGGCCTAATTTGAATTTGTCGTCCTTCCATGCATCTATATCACTGCGATCATATGTACGCTCTTCATATGTTTCGCCAAGGTATTCCAAAAAAAGCCGAGTTGGTTGAAATAGCTAAACAAAAAAAGAACGTGTACAAAATGCATAAAGTGTACGACTATAACAGAGTGAATAAAAAAACATGAATGATATACATATATATTGTTACCACGACATCAGGACCTCTATGAACCTTCAGCAACGCAAAATGAATGCATTATCTTCCTTCAAGAAGTACGACACTTACGCCTCTTATTTTCCAATAACCCAGTTTAGGTGCCATGAATAAAGAATTTGAGAGCAAAGCATGACTGGCTTTATACGGTCGACTTGTTTTACTGATGTTCAAGGTAATCTAGTTTCTACGTCCAATATTCACTTATTTCGTAGATTTGAAGTTTCTTACTTAAGGCAGAAGATAGACAATAGGGGCCAGTTCTTTTTAGTAAGTGGTCCACTGTGGAAATGGTTTCTACATATTTCAACCTAGAGGTTGGTTTGCTTATTGGGTAATAAGAGAAATGGCAACCCTCTGCGAACCGTCATTAAAAACCTACCAGTGTGTTGAATGTGAGCGGTTTGCTTGACTGTAGTCGATTCTAAGTAAGACAGAATACCTGCTATTTCATTTTTGAGGGTATGAATTCTGTGAGCGACAAACGTATGTTCATTAAAACAAGGGTAGTCAGCCCCGATTTAAAACTTTTACATATTTATATCATTGCCATGTTTTCAAAGTTTTAAGAAAATGATGCCCGAATGCCTGTTGTAATATAGTAATCAACATAAGCATACAAAAAACAGGAACTCTAATAACGCTTCGAGAGAATTTCTGAAAAGTCTGAGATGTATTTCTTAAACCGAATATCATGTGAGAAAATGCATAGAGTCCAATGGGAGTAGTTATAGATATTTTAGTAAGGTCTTCCGTAGCCCTAGCAATTTGGTTATGCTATTTAAATGAGTTTATTTTCGGAAAGAATGTCGTAACTCTCCAGTAGGCTGTCAAGTCATGAATGTGCTGCAACAAGTGTCCATGTTTTGTGCATTCTGTGCTAAATCACCGAATATAACCAGCTAAATGCCAATCGTTGTCATTTGCTTGAGATAACATATGCAAAAGCGATACCCATAAGCTTTAATAGTTGTATACGTTTCAAAATGATTGAATTCGATTCCGATTAGTAGATCTTCGCGAGGTAGACAGCATGCTCTGGATAATACCTGTGGTCCTATGGTCGTGACTACTATCAGTATTAGAAGAATATTTCAAGTACTTTTGAACCGAATGCAAGGTTCAAAGACATCCCATTTCGATATCAACAGGCTGAATTTTATAAGAATTACTTGTGTACTGAATGAACCTCCACTTTATGGATTATTGTTGAATAATCAGTTGAGTAGAACTCATCAGCGTACATCAACTTGACCGCCAGAAAACGTTTGACGGAACTTTGTGGGTTCTTTCTCGTCACTATCACATGGAATTATAACAGTGAATTGAACTAAAAGATTATGCATGTAAGGATGTCCATAGACTAAGTGAATTCCAGTGTCAGACGGTGTCACTTAATCTTCCTCCTTGTGGTTGGTTGCATCATGAAAATCTCATCATCTCGAGGGATGCAAAAGACACGAGCAGCTCGGATGCATCTAGACGATTTGGACTTCGCAGATAATCTACCTCTTCTGTTTCACTGGCAGTGAATCATTCGGATGAGGACGGTTAGTGTAGCAGCAGCTTCAGATGTCGTAGACAACAACTTGTGCGAAGAAAAAAACGAGGTCCTTCGATTCTACAAAGCAAACAGTAATTAAATACTCGTTGACGGAAGTGTGGAGGATGTGGGAACTTTTCCATACCTGAGTAGCATCACTGATAAAAAGGTGCAGCTGATGCAGATATGAAGGCACGAACTGACAACGTGATGACTGTATCTCTAAAACTGACGAACATTTCAGACTATAAACAGTTGTCAGCTCACAGGAAAGTGAAAATTTTCAGTTCAATCATCTAGACAGTTCTGTTGCATGAATCTGAAACCTGGAGAACTACGAAAGTCATTATTCAAATTTAGGAGTGTTTATAAACTGCTTTCTACGCAAGATTTAGATCCGTTGGATAGACGACATGACTAAAAATCTACCGTGGCCGAGCAAACCAACTTCCTGAATTGCTGATGACAAGTGTAAGAAAACACGTCAAGAGCAGTCGCGATGTCTTGTTTATCAACGCGTGCTACACATGGTAACTGCTACCGTGTTTTGCACGCTTCGGGATATTTCACAAGTATCAATTAGTAGTATGGTTAGACTAGATGGTTAGTCGTGAAATGGCATAATCTGCAACCAGAAAATCAATCTTCTAAAGCAGATGAATTAGTATTTCCTTTTGCTATTTTTTGTCGCCTGGATAAATCAGTAAAATATGATATTGTAGTATATCGGTTCCGATGATTGGTACTGACACGTCTATGATAATTAAACCACTTAGATCTTACTACCTAGCGGTCCATTAGAGCTTCAAGCTGAATATACACGGAAACACAAGGTAAAAAACATGAAATTAACTCTTCATTCTGGGGATGATTAAAATCCAGAAAAACGAGGGCATTTATGGATCACACATGAGCTGAAATCTCTAGGAGTTTACAAAACCATAATAAGTATAGCAGAGGCACAAGTCGATATCCTACCGAAACGGTTGCATGTGATTCTGTATAATCTAAATTCTTCAGTTATTGTTCCAACTAATGCTTATTAGATGAAGCACACTCAAGCGATTTCTGGACCTCCATAGACTTTTTCTTTACAGTATTTCAGAGCCATACAGAATTTCGCAATGATGAAAATCCAGAGAATCGATTTTCGTTAGACTGAGTTACAACAAATCAGTTTTTTAATTCTTCTTCATAGTAAAATAAGGTTCTTGTCGACTAACATCTAGATCTATCAGAGCAATAGCAACATATGCATCGAAGTCGATGAACAAACAAACCCTCTTCATCAAATGAAGAGCGCATAACGGATATTTATATCCACCGATTATGGCTTCAGTCATTGCATACTGGTAGGATAATTTCTTGAGAGATTTGCTGCGATGCAAAGTTTGTGTCTGGAGAAGCTACAGAATTATCAGCAACTTCAGAAATGCGGAAGTTTGTGCCTTCAAAAATATGAGTATTAGGGAATAAAAAGAATAAAACTTGTAAACATAATTGCGGAGAAAATAAGTACACAAAAATAATGTCACAGTAGATAAGCGTACGTGTTTATACTGTGACCCACAGTTTATAATTCAATGCGTAGGTCACACCAAGGTTCGTGAATAGAAATGCTGCGAATACACAGTGTTTGATAACACTTACGGTGATTTGATCACAAGATATATTTGAATAACAGCCGGTGTGTAGAAGTATGTTGAATCCATAATTATTATCTATTGTTTGAGATACTTGGCATGACGTATTAAACCTTCTTTTGGTGCGTATATTTGTTTGGTGAAACCAATGAGATCGTAATCATTGTCAAGGACTTACTAGACCGTTTAATATTTCATTTTTCTCTTTGATCGTCTACATTGAAGATATTTGTTTACTCTTTTCTCTGTCTAGACATGTGGTAATTTCCGGCTCTAGAAACCCTATCGACCTTGAATAAACCCACTTATAATATACAGGACAAACTATATGTATATATCATTACTTAAACAAATAGATACTGACTGAAAGGGGAATCAGAAACTTTACACGCCGCAGAATGTAATCGGATTCAGAAGAGATAGGGAAAAATGTTTAATATAGTTAAAAAAGTAAAGAGAGTAATAAGAGTGAAAGTGGTTCCATTAAGGTAAGGTTAGAATGGATTAGAAGAAGAAATTTTCCCCTTTTTCTGAACAATTAGTGGATAATATAATAATCAAGTGTGAGATTCGAACATAGCTACCAAGGTACATGAACTTTCAGCTTTTTCGATTCTCTCACTACCAAGCGTAAGTGCAGGTTCGGGATACTGAGAGCTCCCAAAAAGCACTCCGTAATTACGGTAAAAGAACGTGTCAAGTCTGTGGATGCTGATTGATTAGGTGCTGACAACATGGCTTGAAACTCTCAGCAAAGTAAGGAGATATTTTGCGAACACTCACTCCGGGCAACATATCTGCACTTTCATTGTGCACATACATTAGAGGCTTTTCTGGAACACCACCGATGGCGAGATAAAAGAGGGGTGGTGAATTTGGCAACTCAGCCTAACTCTACAGCTGGAAAGAAATAATAGAAGGAATTAGTTGTATGTTCTCACTCAACTTGAAGTGTTTATGTATAGGACTTTCAGGACATTCAAGCTTACTGTTCTTCAATAGCTAATTTCAGTGAACAATCCTATTAGAGGAATCGAAAGAGGCGCTGATATCAAGAAAATCAACGGTTCTTGGCCTGCGGTAAGTGTGGTGGTGTTCTGAAAGTTGGCAGAAGGCAATTATTTGACTAATACGTCCTCGACTAAGACAGAAAGCCTAAACCTATTGAGTCAATCTTTTCTGGGTTTCCAAAAACTAGCCGAAAGTTTGGATGCAGTCGCAAGTGGACCTAATCCCCGACTGATGTCACACAATTGACCTCACCTCTTCAGCAAAGTAGGAAACGAGGTCGACGCACCTCATAACATTGGAACATTCTGAAATCGTTAAACTATTGTGAGTCAATCACTCAGTCCTATAATCAGGTCAACAACATTCCTAATATGTCCGAATGTAAGTCATCTATGCCTGGCGATCCGTTGTGACTCAAGAGCTTGGGGTTTGTTGTGGCGTTCCACCTTGTTACATGGATCATTTGTCACCGACTATAGACAACAGAACAGTTTGATCGGTGTGGACAGAGCAGATCAGCTGATTTTTTCTTAAAAAATTACGTCAATCATGTTGGCAAATGTTATCAGTCGTCATGCTAAAAGCATCATGGATTGTTTCATTGACACAACGAAGCGTATCCGTCAGACTACATATCTGAAGAATATCACTTAACTGATGGTTGAGTTCACGGGCGATATCAATTCATTTCTGTTTTAGGTCGGAAAATACCTATGGAATAGAAGGTTTCCCCGAGGAGCTGGTGAGTTCCAACATCAGAAGATTCCAAGAGGACTATCTAGAATCCTTTCCTCTTCTGGATACTTAATAATGACCTGTTTGATTAAACTAGCACAGCACCATTTATCTGTAGAGACGGCGCAAAGATCTAGAGGTCTGTAGGAGGGGAAGATGATTCAGTTAAGCTTCAAATACCTGGAACCATGCCGAAAGAACAAGAGCAGAGCATTAAGAAATTAATTGGCTCATACAAGCTCATGGAAATGATATTAGACATTGCGAACCAAAGAGAGGACACTCAGGTTCGTGCAAAGTTTTTCGCATTAAGAGTAACTGCAAACCAGGATGCTATCCTAGACGAGGCGACCACAGCCTCCTCAGTGGACAGCTTTAAAAAGAGACTTCATAAACACGTTCTTACAGACGGATTATCATCTCCCCCCCTGATGAATGTTTTGGGACGTGCTAGTTATATTATTTCCATCTTCTCAGATCACTAACTTAATCTGTGTCGCTTATTATCTCTGTTTCCACAACCTTGCTTACACTCTAGTCCTCTTGCACAATCTTCAATACCAACTAATAAACTAAATTATCCATTTATTTACTTAGTTCTGAAATCTTCTTATAAGCATTAGACTTTTCTCATTATCATCACCCACCATGAAGGTAACTGATCTGTGACCTGATAACGTGATAACTGCCGGTATCTAGGAGTCTCAGTCTCCTGAAACAAACGTACTTACTCAAATCACGGAACATACACAATCACAAATAACTGCCAACTGAATAGAATTAGTGAAGTCGCGTGGCTAGACCGCCATCCATTGGAAACCACCGAAAACCCGAAACCGTACCGAAAGAACGAGAATCGAGCGCAGAGAAATCAATTGGTTTGTACTAGCTCGTGAAAATGATATCGTATGTTAGATATTGGACATTAAGTGCTGGAGGGATTTTGAATTAGCCTCCACTTAAATAGAAATTGTTTGGTTATGTAGTAAATGAATACCAGAAACTAAATGGAAAGCAAAACAGATAAAATACCACATCTATGTTTTCCCGAGTCAGTATTTCTAAAACCTTCAACGTGTGAGTTCCTAAACATGGTATTTTTTTATTTGAAATTTTATATTCATTGCTTAGAATAGGCCTAGTAAAGTGTTTTGCAATGCAGTTTAAAGAACACACTGAAAGCTATGAGACTTTTTCAATAAGTTTATATTGTTTTCTCGTTGTTTAAGGGGGAATCCTACCAAAACACTCGCAAACTGAATTGAACTACTAAACATATATTTTAGCCAATGAGGTCAGTCATTAGTTAAACTCTACCATTTACAGTCCATTTATCTACCCTTTGAAAATTTTTGAAAAAGGACCCGTCTTGACCTATATTTTTGATGGCTAGTTTATTTATCGGAATATATATGTATTGATCCACTTAGGATTTCGCTGACCCTCTTAGAGACGATTTCGAATCTTACTGACTGCCAAACTTTAAAAAGCCATACATATCTAATAGAATTACTCAGTATGCTAGTACAGTACACATGTATATATTTAGATTTCGGGTCGAATAACTGAATTTGCTTACGTATATTGTACCTCTTGCTAATGTCTTGGTCTTTTATGCAAACTACGTGTTATCACAAACACTATTATCACTTTCGAATATCAATGTTTAGTCACTGTTTGTGTGAAGTAGACTTAATGTTTGAAATTACCTGTTATCTTTACTAGCAGTCGTTTAATGTGAATGAGATATGGCTCTACAGTGTATGCTACGCCTCATAATAAATGAAGTAGAATTTCTAATCTTTCAAAGTTGTTACCATATACTCATTCCTGTCGTTTAACAGTTCTGTAAGTTTGTATGCGTACTGAACTTCATGAATATAGAATAATGTTTCAGTTTTCTTGTTAGGATTTTTATTTGATTTTTATTGCTGAAGTCAGTGAAATTATACATAATTTTAAAACTCCCCCCACTAATTGGTCTAAATGCTTAGCACTAGTTAGTCACTGTTATTTATAGCTTATCATTTATGGATTACAAATACTTCATGCTTCCGTTTCTACTTCAACCCATGCACTACTGCAGCGTTAGTAGTTACCGTTGGCGGTAGTTAAATTTTCTCATTCAGTCTCTTGCCGGCACTCTGAAGTTTTCCTGTTTTTCAAATAAGGTACATATTTGCTCTAGATCAACCTATTGGGAAATCTTTTATTTATGTCAAGATAGTTGTTATTTTCTTCTCTATACTTATACATTGACAGATTCGTGATTTCTAGTGTAATTTCGCATTTAAAGCTATTATTTGTATTCTCTATTTTTATTTTCAGACCAAAATTTAGAAAATGAGTACTGGCTTAAAAAATGCTCTTCATGCCCTGAATACAGCGTAAGCTTAGTTATTGTTATGTGTAATGTAAAAATAAAGCAACCCCATTACAACAGTTTATTGCATTACTATGCTCTGGGACCTTGAACATGTGAACACTTCCCAGAATAAAATTTAATTTTTCCAACACTTCACTGAGCTATTTTGATTTATATTTATTTCTAATGATTGCACGATGAAGATCTACCATCACAAACAAAATACTAGACTTTTACTATAAGATTTAACAGACATTTTGATAAACAAGTCAAAAATTGGCATATTAGCCTCTTAGCCAGTCATTATCAGATGAACCGAGCAAAATTTAAATCTCCCTTCATTGTGATTAGTAGAAGTGAGTAATGACTAGTTGTTACGTCACATTTATCTTCACCGATGATTGTTTATTTGCTAACCGATAGGTATCTCAGTCATACTATTCCGTTCGTATATTTTGTATAGATATATTAGCATTTAAGTCCTTGTATGTTTTTTTTATTGGTTAGTGGTTCTTGACTCTAAATTCCTTTCATTTGGGACTGTTATAAAAATGTCAGTCTGATTACTGTATCCGTTTCACTGTCGTAAAAACCTTTTGGCTATTGTAATGATTGTAAAATCATATGAAAGGAAATCGAGCGCATCAGTCAGTCAGTCAGTCAGTCAGTTGCAACGTAGAACTTCGTACGTAAGCGCATCAATACCACTGAACCGTTAAATATAAATGAATAGATAAAGTGAAGAATTATTTAAATCTTATTGCTGCTAAACATGAAATTCGTTGGCTGAATAGTATTTAGTGTGTTAAAAACTAAATATATTTCTAAAAAATGATGAAATAAATAACCTTTTACATTCGCTGTTACTATGATGTCCAGATTTTAGTTATTTGTTTAAACCCTTCTCACCTGCTTTGGTGTAGATGACCTGTATGTTAATGTTAATTTTAGTACGGTAGATTTTGCAGCGTAATATATCGTAACTAAGTTAAATTCAGTGATTGACCAGAAAAATGAAACTGGACTTTTAGAGCACCACATTTACGAAGGTTGTTGGGTACGTTTTTATAAGCTCAGTTTTCATCAGGATTATTTGTTTTAGTTGGGGTGTGAGTGCCTCAAGCTGGTGTTTCCTGGGTAAGGCACGGAGTGTATCAAAATCTACTGAACATTGCTCTTGTTCCCTCGCTTATATTTATTGAATTATGTGTAGCATATACTACGTCAAATTAACTACTTATCAGATTATCTCAGTTCCAAGAAAAATATTAAATTAAATTCCCATCAGTTCTAGTGCCTTTACCACTTTATTTCTTTCTATGGTTATGAAGTTAATTACGATGTTTTTAAATTTCAGCTACTTAAGCCTTCTGAAGATGAACAATCGCGTCCTATAAGTTCCTTCTCTCCGCAAATTTTACGGGAGTTTCATATTTTGCTAGCTGAGTGGAAATTAGAAGCTCGTGAACGTGTAGCATGTATGAGAGAGAAAGAACGGCAATCTGTTCTAGCTTCAGTTGGTATCCAGGCTTTTTCTGAAGATGTTCTATCTCGAAAGCACAAAGATGTATCTGGTGACATTAACAACAAAAAATATGCACAAAGAAATCTCACAACTTCTGTGCCGTGGAGAAGTTCAAGCTTTGCTTCTGGTATGCGTAAACGAAAATCAGCTCAATTAATTCGTGGTAGTCGATCTTCAAAAGTTAGTTCTCTTGATTTGTTAAGTTAAAGTTACACATCCACTCATTCAGTTAGTCAGCTACAACGTAGAAGTTCGTACGTACTTACATTAGTCCAGGTTACCGTACCTCATTAGCACAGAGTCGCAATTGTCAATTCAAATTCCATAGTAGTAGAGGTAGTAGAAGTAATAGCGGTAATGGAGAAGATTAGGGATGGAAGATATAATTCAAGTAGTATAATTCAATAAAATAAATTTTAAAAGAAAGATGTAAGTTATAAGGAATTCAGAAGATTAGAATTTTTAGAGAACACGAAGAATGGATACATCTGCCCCATTGCGAATGATTCTGAGCCATGTCATCCAAGGTCTGTAACCATTGGTTACTGTCACTTCGTGGACCCCAACCAGGTGGTTCACACCTACCAACATGGTGCAGTTCACGTGGCAGTGACTTCATGGATTTCTGCCATGTTTTGGTTTGGTCGCCCTAGCTTTCTCCCAACCTACTCCTATACCACAAAACATAGCTCAAGGTAGTCTGTGGTTGGGCATACGTAACACATTTCCCGACCATCTCAACTGATAAAGATTCAGCACTTTATCAACTGATTTGCCATCTTTTATGTTTTCTGCTTGATGTAACGCCAAACCACTGTATTAATGACCCCCGAACGTTAGACTCCCACCGTCAAAAATTAAAAGACGGAAGACGTTGGAGAACACTTATTAACAGAATCAAAAATATACAATCAAACATGCGTATTTATAAAATTATACATATAATCGATATTGTCGTTTAAATATTTGAATATTAAATCCAATAGTTCATCGATTGACTGCCCTTGAAATATTTAAGCATTTAATCGATAAGTTCATCAATCCACAATGTGCATGGCTTTCTTCTCGATTGGCTATCCCAATACCATCCTTACTCAGTACTCGTTTCCTAACAACTGCATGGCTTACTCGATTGTCTCAGGATACAAGAACAATGCTTCGAAGACATCTGTGATCGAAAACTAGTAACATATGAATATCCTCTACTCTTACTGGCCATGTTTTGCACCCAACTGCTGCGTAGTGAAGCGGTCAACGCGCTCAACTACTTCATTCCTTATTACTGGTTCAGGTGCCGATGCAATCCAGTCCTGAGGCCACATTTTAGATTTCATTAGGGAGAACTGCATCCCAAACATGCTTGCACCGTTGCTTAGGGTGGTCAGAAGACTCTGTATTTTGTCAGCGTCTTCTCCTAGTAGAACTATGTCGTCGGCATATTTTAAATCAGCTAGCGAATCTCCTGATAGGTCAATTCCTAAAAAGTTAGATGAAAGTGTTAATCTAAAAGCATGCCAATAACAAAGTTAAACGATAATGGAGAAAGTGACCAACCCTGACGAGGACCACTTTGAAGTAGTCGATTCCAATGACAGTTTGCCATAAACTCTGATTCGAACAGTAGTGTTCAATTACAGAGGTAAGTCTGTCAGTGCCTGTTGTTGTCACTCTCCTTAGATTTCTTATAGCCTTTTCAACTTTATTAAAGGTCGGAGGACTTACGTCAATTCACCATTTAGGTTGACTGGAGATCGTGGGTAATTGTAGTGTGGCTGAAGGTCAGTTGAAATGAGGCCTAAAGTATTCTGCTATTCTATCCAATGAAGGAATAACAAGCCCATCCTTTTCCGAGATAGTTTCGCTAACATTAAGATCCTTAGTACCAATTTCCATGATAAGTCGGAATAGTTGTCTATGGGGACCTGCTATCTCTGCCATTTCCATCTCTTGTTTTCTCCATGCACCATCGTTCGTTATCATTGCTTAGGCTTTTTATCAGCCTGCGCTTAAGCTGACTCTGCTCTTCGTCATGTTCAAAGTCAGACGGGATGAGATTCCGAGCATCTATCAGTTCATTAGATGCTACTGAGATCCACGGCTTCTTCCCAACCTTACGGTTTACCTTACTAGCAGATATCACTACTGTTTCCACAGCTTTTTGGATATCGTTCCAAGTTGCCTCGGGGTGGAATCACTTACATGGCTGCCTAAATTTTTCTAGTTGCTTCTGAAATAGATTCTCAGCTGTGCTGTCATTAAGTAGAACCCTAATAGGTTCCCTTGCGGTGTCTTTCCAGTAGGATGCAAACAGATCCGCACTCGTACTAGGGCCTGGTCTTAATCTAAACGTGTGCTCCAGAATGAGTGACAGTCCTCTATCGATGGCTGATAGCGATGCGATCTAAAAGGGTCGGCTTTGGGGGTCGCCAGGGAAAGAGGTGTTTTCCTTGTGCTTGAAATTAGTATTTGCCAGGAATATGCGGTTATCTGAGCATAGTTGCAGAAGATGGTCGCCATTGTCTGTTCTCTGAGCCGCGACACCATAAGATCCACCCAGGTGTCTTTCCTTTTCACTGGGTCTACCTACTTGAGCATTAACGTCACCAGCCATTATTACTACATCAGAGTGCCTAGCTTTTTGGAGGTTCGAAAGCTTTCTGTCGAACTCATCTTTCACCTCGTCTGAACTGCAGTCAGAGGGGGCTTAGGCAGATACGAAGAATAGGCAACGGCGAGTGTCCCCATAGTTCCGAGTCCTTACTGTCCCGTTTAGTTGGATAGTGCACAAGCGACTATGTACTGGGATCCAGTCAAGGAGAGCTAGTTCTGCCCTAGGACTCTGCTGTACCTACACCAGCGAGGACACAGGAGAGAGGAGCAGCAAAGCTTTCAGATAAACGGAACGTAAACCGAGTTAGTTCTTTATCTCGACAAGGTGAAGTCAAATTAATCACTGTACTCGGATCCTGTATGCGCGTTTCGGTGACTCAGCATACAGCGATGGCGCGAGATTCTAGAGTCCTAGCTAAGGAAGTTTGTTGTCCTATTAGGCAAAATGTCTGGACATTGAAAGCCCTATCATGTAGTTTAGAACTGGGTTTCAGGAGACCAGGAATAACGTTTCAGGAACTCGAATCGTTTGCATTGGCGGCGTGGGTTGATATAAGAATGTGAGAACGGTTAGTTGTGGAAATAACAGAGATGTTAGGGGGTGTAGGAAAGATTTGATTGTGACCAATTTGGTCTCGTGTGCTTTCACGGGTATGAAGGCGGATGTCACTTCCCGGCTACCCAAACGATGGAAATGTGTCTCTTGAAGAACCTGAAAAGAGATTTAGATTGGTGTTGGTCTTAGGGACCTGGGAGTATGACCGCAGAGCCAAAGGGACAACTACTTGAGGCCGGTCACACACGGCCTTTTTATGAGAGGTTATTAAGTGTTAGATCCGTTCTTCAAGTGGCCTTACCGCTGGACTTGGAAATCCGTGGGGTAAGGTGAGGTGTGACATTTTAGGATCAACCTTTTCTAACCCTTTCCTTCCTTATGAGAAGGCAGCATCACTGCAGATCTGGTTGTCCGAGGGAAATACCTTACTGGTGTCACATCTCTCTACAGTCAGCAGCACGACTTCGCCCTTAGACCTTCAGTTGCTGCTTTTAGTCTCATCGTTCCCCAATCGACCTACCTGGCATGGTAGAACTCTCAAGAACATATGTTCCAGCCACTTTAGCTCGGTCGGGTCTATACGATAGGCAAGCCCGATCACTAAGTTAAGGTAACAGCTATAATTGGGATATACATTTACTGCAATTTCGTGCCTATGGATTTAGTCTATAATTCATGTGTAAGGGCTGGTGATAATACTTAACTGATAATAAAACGCAATCTAGTATTTAAGAGTCAAATGTCCTAACCACTGTTCGTAATTTGCTAAACGACAAGTGTATGTTACTTTAGGAACTCTATTCACGTATATTGAAGTTTTAGCAGTAAGAATAAAAATATGAAATTTGATATCTTGGCTTTAATAATATGAAATGCTCCCTTAAAGAATGGAAAGTGCTACACTTTGTACGGCATTGTAGGGTACATAATTTTAATTGATACGCATAGCGAGTAAAAACAGCAAATGCGAATGCGTTCAAAAAATTTATTTGGTAGCTTTATAGCAATTTTGAAAATGTTTGTTGCGTGTTGATCCCAGACGGCCAGTATAAATCCAGACAAAGGTCACTAATGTTGCACTGTAGGCAATTTCGACTGTTTACATACTATATGTAACGGATACTCTTGTATTAATTTGTGCACATCTAGTTTGGTCGTCCTTCCAATTATCCGCAAAATTCATCATGGTTGCGAAAACATTATTACAATAACCCATTACTAAAACGGCGTGATGCAAACAAAACCTCCAGTTCTGCCGAAAAGCTGAAAAGAAATACATATACTGAAAAATCCCAATATCCAGATGAAGATGACGATGAGGAAGAAGACCAACTGACTGCCATAGTTTCTCGTCAACGTCAAGCATTTTCTGCGCGTGCTGCTGCTGGTCGTCCAAGTATACGTAAAATACAGTCAGATCTTCAAACCAAATCTGGTGCTATCTTAAGCACAGCCGCTAGTGTTCCAGCAGCTCGAAGACTTTCAGCTAAAGTATTACGTGCTTGGAAATCTATGGCTAAAAAGATCATTTGCAAAGTGGCAAGGCAACGTGTTGCTAGTCGTCGAGATAAGATGATCATCGCGAAACGCGCTGCTCGTGAATGCGCACGTTTGTTGCGTCAAAAAGCATTGCTTTCTCAAAAAGCTTCTAAAGATTCTATAAGTAAGTGTTGAATTTCTCGTTTACTTCTTACTTAAGGTATACCTTTAGTTGATAAATTATGCACCAATTTTAAATTCGTGATAATACAATCAGGATGATGCATATAAGAAAACAATATTGTTTTCAATTAAATCTTCATCACACAGCAATATTTACATGCATGTACAAAAAATGCTGAACAAATCAAGATGATTTGCGAGTCAATAATTATGATGAAATAGATTACATTACTAAACGTACTATGTAAAGACACATTGATAGTAAGGTAACAAGTGTTCTTGTAGCGATAGGAGCAATAAAGGCTTGATACAACGTTCCAACACAGGAAGTATATCGAAACTTACAACAATAGACACATTAGTAATAATTAAAGATGAATAAAATTACGTGGTAAGAAATATTCAAACAATTAAATTGTGAAGAATATACATTATAAATGTGGAGAAAAACAAACGTTCAAAGGATATAGAAAATAATAGTAATGAATAAAACTGGTTAGTATACTACCTTATCCAACTATGGAAGGAACAGAGGTGTTGCAAATTCCTTCTGAATACATAAATCAAGGTTGTAAGTTTGAATCCCTACTGCTTCTGCTATATGTAAGTGACAAAGTTAAACCTCATTGGGTAACGACAGAAGTGTATGTTCGATCATTAGAAATGATTTAGTCTTATCTACAACATCGTTTTCGATTAATTATGATAGAATGGGGCTGTATTGTCGTCATCTGACCCTTTCCTTACATAACTAGTCGACTAGAAAGTGTGAAAGTAAGATTAAATAAATGATGTGAGGTTGTATTTTAGTGCAAGTCATCGATCTTCAATTTAGGCTATTCGACCCTCCCTTACTGGCTTACTTTCTGTGTTTTCACAATTATAAATATACCCTACAAGAGAGTAGTTTAACACTGGTTTTCTGGAGAGCCAGACACCATCCAGGCTTTTGCACGATCTAGAAAACACAACTCAACCCTGTGACACAACCACACAGGTATCGATATCCATGGTAAACCAAGGTTTCATTTTTATTTCATCCAATTATGTGCTTGAATCTGAGATCCTACTTGCATCATAACTTAATATTATTAACTACTCCATTCTCGGTTGCCCATCTCTAATCTGAATAAACCTGAACTAAAATAAAGTTTTAATAATTAAAATTTCTTTTGGTTAGCTGTGATGATGAAAAATCGACGAAAACTTTAGTCATAGCTTTATTTAATCTATCAGCTTTTAAAGTGCTTTTCTAGTCTAGTCATTGAACAACCTATATTTTGATTAGTACTGTAACCCAATCATTTTCTGCGTTTTGTTTGCTCTAATCCGAAGCGTTAGTAATTTTTATTGCTTTGTCTCCTTTTATTTGTACTTTTCTGCCTATAAGGTCGTGGACATCGCCTTTCACGTGAGATTGCGTCTAATTGGCGCAGTTCAACATCAAGTACAGCCAATGGTTCTGGTCCGCTTACAATCAATGGTATAACTATACCATCGAATACGAATATTACTCATTTCTCTTCACTCATGGATTTACCTGATTATTATACTTCTATTCGCTCAGAAAGTGGAAGTTTGGAATTGAACACATCAACTTCAATGATGGAGTCAAGTACAGCCATACGTCGAAGAGCAGAGAAAGCTGCCGCTGAACAACGTAAAGCTGACTTAGAACTTTTGGAGGCAAGAAGGCAACAACGAAAATTGAATTTCTTAATTACACAAACAGAATTATATGCACATTTTATGGCGAAAAAAATGGCAGATGTTAATTTAGATAATTGTAAATCTGAGGATATTAATAGTTTATATGGTTCTGAAAATGCCGTATCAGCATCTGGTAATGTGAGTCAAGAAGTTGAAACTCAACGGATATTACGTCGGCTCGAAGAAATGGACGATGAGTCTGTAGAAACAAAAACTAACGAGGAAGGTACTGATACAGGTTCTGATATATCTGCTCCATGTGAACCTGTTCAAAATGATCAAGATTCTGTTGGCATATCGACTGCATCTGCACACCGAAAACCATACAGTTCGATTGCTGTAGCCGCAAAAGCAGCAGCTTGTCGGTTGGGTATTAACGTTGAAGAAGAATATGGTTAGTAATGTTTATTGTATGATTAATCAAAACTATGATTTTTCGATAATGTATTTTTGTCTACACGACGAGCTTTAGTAGGTTTGGAGATAAACTCTGATTTTATACAATGGCTAATTTTCATATATGATTTTCAACTGTTTCTTAGAGTTTTAGCGAATCACGTGTCACGTTCATGCTCAATACTCAATTTTCCACTCATGTCCAATATCCACCAGCTTAAAAGGTGGAGTGTTGTTCACCAGGGTCGTTCATGTAACTTGCAACTTAGTAGAGTGGTTTAGCAAGATTAAGAGTTTTTTTCTTGTAAACCACATTAACATAGACAACATTGTCAACAGACTAAAATAAGACGTTTTAACTGCTCACTTATTGGCTAACTACATAGATATCGAAGTGTATTGTAGTATTTTTATTAGTTTGATATTATGCCTTAAAATTTTTTCGATGAAATCTTTATTCTGGAGTTAACTTACTAGTTATCATATTTCACCTGCATATTTCTCTTTATTGTGTTATCATTTGAACTTGAGGTACTCATACTCTATTAAATTTTATTGTGATAAGTTCTCTAAAGGTATTATTTTCATTATCTATAGATCATTTGTGTGATCAAACAATAAATTAAAAACCAGTAGGAACGATTTCTACAGTTGCGATCACAACTGTATGTGTTGTTGTGGAGCTTTCGTTGTTTTTCTGAACAACATCATCAGCACAAACTTCGGATAGAAGTGCTAATGATGATGTTCATAAAAACAACGAAAGCTCCACAACCGAAACATCCATCTCAGAGAACGAAGCACCACAACAAACATCCACCTGAGCTACAAATTTATCTATCATCTCAAAACTGTATATGTTCATCAAACTCTTCAAATGATTACAAAATTATCGACCTAGATTTCAGTTGCTGGACTGTTGAAAAACAAGGAGCACTGGATAGTCAATAAGTAAGCTTCCGGTAGTTAGAAGCTTCAACTTCATTGGTTTTTCGACGTAACGCAGTCCTCATCTGGTATCGTTTATGAGTTACTTGACTGCTTTGAACAGTTTACTTATCGCATTAAGGCTTTCCGTTAGTATTTAGGTGTAGTAACTGTCTAACCGCGTTTCTGTTTTAACACTTATTTGATCGAAGTCAATTCATGGTGACATTGATGTGGAATGGTTCACTATCCCCAAAAACTACGAGAATTTTGCTTTGTTTTATGATACTTCTATTTATTTTTATTTATTTTAGATATTGAACAAGCAAAATCCGAAGCTTTGATGAAAGTCAAAGCAGCTGTTACAATGGAACGTAATCGTGTATGTGTGAATCTCTTTTTCTATAGTTATTATTATTATTATTGTTATTATTATCATGAATATTAACCATCGTTATAGTGGTTAGTGTCTTATTCATTAATTGGTAATAATTATTATGGTAATTTCACTACTAGAATGGGACAAAATACATGTCTATTATTTGTCTAGTTCCAAGTAACAAGATGAAATTCGAATCCCGTGATCGGTGATCTGTGATGATTGCGTTTTTTTCCATATTAAGGTTACAAATTCTGTTTTTGAAAACCATTTGATCTTTGCAAAATTTTCATGGTTCATAAGATGATAGAATTACTTGGCCAATCAAAATAGTATCTATTGGTTTTAAATAGGTTGACCGAATTTCTATTAGGAGCAATACTTGAGTTTTGTACGTTGTTATTGAAAAATTTATTTAAAAAAATATTTGTTTAGTGTTTGACTTGGATTAAAATAACCTTGGAATTACCTGTCTGTGTCTTACCAAGATTTATCTCACAATTCCTCCACATAGTTTCTCCCAAAAATATCTTGAATAATTAAAAGATTTGATACTGATATCGAAAGTAATAAATCCAAAAAATATGTTGTTATTCCGATTATATAAGAAATATTTACTACAAGTAGTTAGTGGTTCTAATTACTGGTTAATTACCAAGGTTTTAATGTACATCTTATTTGAACCTTGTATAATGATGACTATCAAAAGTCCACAGATAGATCTCTGATCACTTTAGACTCTGTACATGTTGAGATTTATCAATGAACTATATCCTTAATCTTATTCCAAATTATTTTTTTATTGTCTGAAAGAAAGAAAGATCACATTGTGAGGTTCTGCAACCATAGACATTACTACTACTGCTGAGAAGACTGAGGCAGGCGAGGAAGATTGTATTATGCAAATTTACACTCTAAGTCAGTTAAAAACGAAAACATTACATTGAATACCCTATTTTCACACCATCTTTGAGTCGTGACTTCCAACACTCCATCCTTTTTCCATACTCGTTGTTGCTTCCTTTCCTTCCTGTTGGTACTCCATTTACTTCTTGCTTTTGCTCCATTTGCTTTCGGGTTTCCTCTTCTGACCGTGCAACTTCTTCTTCCACGTCCCTCCTTATACTACTTATATCGTTCGTATAAGTAGCACACACCACAATACTACTACTATACGTAGTCTTAACTTTGATTATATTTTTGGTGTAGAACCAGAATTTCTAAAGGAATTGATGGTATAATCGTCTGGAATTAAATTTGGTAATCATTATGAAGGACTTTTGTCGTAACTTCTACCAGCACTGATAGATCTAGATTTCGAATTTTTAGAAATCCAGTCAATCTTGAATGATGTTGGAGATGGTAGAAAATTTCCTCCAATAAAAATGAATATGATTAAGACATGGTAATAATAGGCACAGGATTTGATGAGATAGATTCTTCTACAAAATAAATCTTTCATATTATCAATAAAATAACACTTTCTTAAAATTGATCTAGTTATAAAAGACTGAAAATCACTGACAACATTAGAATGCTCTTAGAAGTTGTAAAATTCTTAATATTGAATTTTAACTTAATAGTACGCGTGATAATAAATGGAAACAGTTCTTGATTATGATTGTGTAATAAGACCAATAATTAGTCGTTTAAAATTATTCGATAATTGTATCGACCATCTTTTATGTTTTTTTAATAATTCGATTGCAGTATCAAATATTATATATTTGATTGTGTGTATGCATGCTTCGTTGCTGATTACATGTGTAGCCTATTTATTGCCTGACTATAAATACTTAGTCATTGCTTCAGCGCACGAGAGTTGGCTTACTCGTCTTCTCCAATTCGCTTCACTTTGCTTGAATGTTTTTTCAAATCCATCTCAATAACTTAATGGATTATTTAATGCTTTAAGACAAATGGATATTAGAAAGTAAAATATTTGGTCAGTAAAATAAAGCAAAATATTATACTTATATGTAAGATAAATAACAAAAAATAAAACGTAGTTGGAATTTTTTTTAGCATTTATTCTTCTGTAGGACTAGGATCTATATAGATCAATTTACTAATTGTTCAGACTATCATGCTTAATTTTTATCCTCTATATTTAATTGAACCACTGGTATTATGTTCATTAAAAGACTTGGAAATCGTGTATCCGGTTTCGTCTCATTTGAAGGATGCGAATTTCTAGAAACGAGTTTCAATATGAACAAATGTTCAGTTCTCCTATGGTTGTCTATGATTATTCGTCTAATTTTTGCTCTTTAGTAATCACTACTTTCATTTCCAACAAATTTAGGTATCACAATTTCATAATGGAACTGCGATAAATCCGAATCCAAGTGCTCCTGTTCCCAGTAATCCAGATTCTAGTACAGCTCCTACGCAAGTTGAAGCGCCAAAATTATTTAAAGGTCAGTTAAAAGCTTATCAAGTCCGTGGTTTGAACTGGCTGCTTGGTCTGTTCGATCAAGGTATTAATGGGATATTAGCTGATGAAATGGGTCTTGGAAAAACTGTACAAACAGTTGCATTTCTTGGTTGCCTTGCAGAAGTAAGTTTCTAATATGTGTTTTTTATCAACGTACATTGGAATGTTGTTAATAACTGTAGCATAAAATTAGTTTGTTGAAGCTGTTATTTTTACTTTTAACATGTTAATTAAATTAGTTTACTCATTTAATTAAGCCTACTACTCTTCAGAGAATAGGCAGCCGACTATGGATCTTCATTTGTTTTTGTTTTGAACCCTCCTATTCAATTGCTGTCATATGATACTCACGAGTCTTAATTCTGCTTGCAGTTCCCAGTCATATGTGATTTTTGGTCTACCTCTTTTCTTTGTTTATATTGAAGATTTCAAATTAGGACATATCTTGTGATGCAGTGTGAGGATTTATCCAAGATATTTCCTATCCACTATAAGCTTCTTTTCCGAAATTCCATCCTCAGACGTTATCTGGGTTCTTTTCTCTACGATAGTAGAGAATTATTCTGCGTAAGATGTTTATCAACACGTATACATTTTTCGAAGTGGTAATGATAACCCTCCAAGTTTCAGCTTCTTACATTATAGCTGTTTTAATACTGATATTAAAAACGCTGGCTTGTATTCTTCAATTGTAGAGATGTTGTCTTTGGTTTGTTAATTCGTGGCTTGATACCTGCTTCAGATCCTCCTTGCTTATCTATGATACTGTCCAAGTAAATGAACGCTTCCACTTCCAAAGCTTCGTCGTCTTGTGTGACTTAAGTGCTGTACTTCAGGATATTGCTTTTTTCTTTGCGAATGTCCAATCCTTTCTCATCATCAAAAAGGTCTGTGTATAGCGATCAGTTCCATTTACATGACTGCACTACGAGAATACATAGTGTAACTTTTTTGTTGGTAAATGATCTGTCCTTACCAGAGCCAGCTTGTTGGTCTATAAATTAGGCGTCTACTATGTCTTTTGTTTGACTCAGCAACGCTGTCGAAAACTTTGTCTTGTCTACTGACATCAGTGTAATCTCTCTGTGGTTATCACACTGATCAAGATTTCATTGTCTTAATGTCCCGATAAGTTGCCTCTCTTTCTAACGGGTTTTAACTTGTTCTTCCTCCCAAATATTCCTGAAGAAAACAAAGAACATTTTCCCAGTTATCACTGTTAATCATTCCAGTGCTCTAGCAGGCTTGTTGTCTAGTTCAAATGGATCAGAATCTTTGAGTTGTATGATGGTAATGCTAATTTCTTCAATTGCTGGTGGGGTGCTATCTATTGAGAGGTCTATACGTATTGCTTCGATATTCGGTGGGTTCAGTGGTTTTGGTCTATTCACTAGGTCTTTAAAGTGTTCCACCTACCTGTTCCGCTACTCTTGAACCCTCAGTGGTTACTTTGCTGTATTTGTTCCTAACTGCTCACTCCAATTTATTGTATTTCTCTGCTGACTTCTTAGTTGTACCACGTAGTTCTATTCATTTCTTTTTTTTTCTTCAGCTTTTTCTACTGTAGTCTCAAAGCCTTTTACAAGTTTACTATCGCCAGGTTTAATTCTTCACTTCATTTATTTTTTTGCTTCTGTGCATTCAGCTTAGGGCTTTGAATATCTCTGCTTTTGTACTGCTGTTTTTGACTGATGTCTTCGTCTTCTTCTTATCTGGAATCTCACCCAAGGTTTCAGTTTGTGCTACATACGGCCCAACATCGAACGTGTTCAAGTTATTGTTTATTAACTCCTTCACGATTGTTTTTCATAGTGTTTTTTTATTCTGGTGGATTTTGTAAGGCTGTAAACTTGTTGATGATAGCTCTCTTGAACTTACCGAGTTTGTTAGCATCTTGAAGAAACATCTTATTAAACTTTTGTAGTGTTTCTTGTTCAGTTGTCCAATACTTCCTTTAACTTCAGTTTTCTCTTGACTCCCACCAGGTAGTGATATGCAGCTAGGTTAGCTCCTCTCGTCGTTCTTGGATCTTCCATGACGCTTTTGAATTGGTTATTCATCTAAATTTGATTGATCGGGTTCTTTGTAGCGTGATTCGGAGAAATCCCTATAGCTTTTTGCTTTTATTTGTTGGGGAAATTAGTACCACCCGTAACGATGTTGTTGAAAACCGACTCACTAGCCACTTACTATTCTCGTTTCTTTCTCCCAGTCCATGTTGTTCCACAACATCTGTTATTGTCTATACCGACCCTGACGTTCAGGTTGGGTCTTTTCTTGGACATTCTTCTATGATAGACTTCGGCCCCTCTCAAAAATAGTCTTTATCACCTTTGATACTATTATTATTGAGTGCACTGCACTTTTCCTCTTTGTTTTAACGAATGTTTCGGTGAGTCTGGAGCCACGGATTTCCCACACTAAGCGCTTTGAGTGCTTCGGAGATCATTAGTACAGTACATTGTGCATGTGATCACTTTCCTCTCCATAACCAGGATATAATAACATTTCGTATGATGCTAATCTTTCCTACTTAGCTTGTGTCCAGTGGGTTCTACTTACTCCAAGCACGACCAGATTTTTTGTCCTCATTTTCGAATCTATTTCAAAGACCCTACCCATCTCTCTTATTGTCTCCATGTTTATTATTACTCTGTTTTTCAGAAGGAGAGCCATGTAGCATCACTCGCCTGGGCATACAGAAATTCGTTGATACTTTAAAAAAGAAACAATGTAAAATAATAAAACCAAGTTTCACTATGAAACATCATCAACCTTTTTCCTTCCAGAGTAGAGTTTATTCAGTTTTCGCCGGTTAGGGATTCTGTGTCAGGTTTTTTACGAGTTGGGGTTGGTAATTATACGCATGATTCTCCTTGTTTACTTGAGCTTGGAAATCAACTGTTGTTAGACGGGGGATTCAGTAGGATATTAATAATTTAGTTTGATCTTTTAGCATTCGATACTGAATATTTTTTCCAACGTGATTCTTTAGTCTTAAAGTGTTTATCGATTGAGAATTTGACCTTAAATGGTTTTAGTTTTTCTTTTTCAATTTTTTTCAAAGAATTACAACATTTGGGGTCCATTTTTAATTGTTACTCCAGCGTCAACATTGCATAATTGGACACAGGAATTTGCTAAATTCCTGCCAGCTTTTCGTTTAGTCCCTTATTGGGGTACACCAACTGAACGTAAAGTTTTGCGCAGATTTTGGTCATCTACACGTTCTTCTAATACTGCCGAAGCTTTTGATGAATCCAGTGATATTAATGCTGGACAAGCTGGAACGAAAGATTCTGAACTACATGTAGTTATAACAAGTTATCAAGTTGTATTACAAGATGCAAAATTTATTAATAAAACTGCATGGTCATATATTGTTTTAGATGAAGCACATGCTATTAAAAGTACATCAAGGTATGTTAGTCGAATCGGTTTTCAATTTACCATTTAGTCGTTGATTTAAATCATAAAAAAACTATCTTTACTCCCATAGTCACTAGTTGGTTGTCACTTTTTTTCTCATGTTTTTCAGTTTAGCGAAAAAGTATTACTTAATCGTTGTTTTGTTATTTTTTTCAATTTATTCTCGATTGTTAATTCGCTAAGCTGATCGATGGATGAAGAGATTTTAATATGAACTCTTGCTATAAGCCATGTTAACTCAGCACACATTACATTTGATCTATCCTTCATTTGAACTGTTGTAGTTCTTCTAAAAGGCTATTAGAATTAAACGTGTTCACCAAAGATTAAAATTGTGTTCTTTTATATTTCTTTATAATTTGTTTAGCCATGGTCTGCATATATTTTTTAATTTTTATTAATTAACCGTCTAAGATTATGAGTATGACTGTTCTGTGTTATGAAAATGTCAATCATGTGCTTGATATAAGTTAGGCAAACACTTGAAAATGATTAAAATAGTTCTAGTGTTTGTCATTTTATTCCATTCATATGGATTTATACTTGATCTAACTTCTTGGAGTACGTTAGTTAGTTAGACTTGTTGATTATTGAAATCAAGTTACATTTTTACTGAAATATAATAATCTTTAACATTTATATGATGTTGTTGAACTATTGTGTTTAATTTTTATTAACTATGTAATCCGTTTATTACATACTGTGAATTTGTTTTGTACTGAACTCATGTAGCGTTGTAGTGAAGGAGAACACAGGTGAGGGCAACCGAATTGTATTTAACCAAAATTACAGAGTTACTCAGTAAAATAAGAAAACCATATCGTAACCGTTAATTTGCAAATCTTCAATCCATCATCAATCCATTGTCTGACATTTCACTATTCATGCGTTTCATACAAATTCCATTGTGTTCCCACTCTTCTTCCTTTCTTGATCTTCCCCCATATTCTGCTGCCAGACATTACGTTGACACTCGCGTCATATACTACTTATAAGTAGCGCGCACCACAGCGTAATGTAATTCGCATTTTTGTTCTTCCAATAAAAAAATAGTCTTCAGTAATTGCAAATAGAATATGCGTACAGTTTAGCAGTTTACGAAAAACCTTGCAAATCCATTAATTCAATATTGAGGAAATTTTCTATGTATTAGATAGAACCACTGGAAAAACTACCAATAAATTGATTTTATCTCCCCCATCAGTATGTAAATTTCAAGTTCTTCTATTTATGTTTCTTTTAAGCTTACGATGGAAAATTCTATTATCTTTTAAGTGTCGAAATCGTTTATTACTTACTGGAACTCCAATTCAGAATACAATGCAAGAAGTGAGTATAATAATAATCGATAAAAAAATATTCTAGTTTTTTCCTATCATTTTCTTTTCGGAAATTTCTTTTATTACTAATATTACTAAGATTAATTAATGATGCTTTTTGAATATAAATTGGAATTAGATAGTTGGTGCTATTCTACCGTATACATTGTTCTTCCACCTCTGAAATTAAAATCGACGTTTATAGTTTGTTGTATCTTTGAGCTTGTTTTCAAAAGTGAACATTTTTCACCGTAGCTCTATACCAGATCGAAACTGGAACCTCCATGGCTCATGTCGAGCATAATATCTTTCCCATTACTTTATATCTAAGAGCAACGGATTGAAATTTTTTTTAGAAGCTAGGATATAACAATGATTTGATCTTAAACTCTACTAATTAGATTATTGTAACGATCGTTTTATATCGTAAAGTGACTGGGTCGTTTGTTGTTTGTTACAAGGGTATAATATTTTTTAAGGTTATTATTTTTGGGTCTGTGGTTTTCGGTTGTCTCTAATCAATGTTAATTCATGATGAATATGATTTTTAAATCAAGTAAATCTTCATTAGTTAGTAGATTGAACAATGCTTTTTTGTCATTAACAATATTTTAAATTTTTTGGCTCCGGACAAAATTTAAGTAGCGTACTTAGAACAGCATCATTTGAAGTAAACTACAAAAAAGTAATAAGTTTGTTAAATGAACTCTAGATCTGATATCCAAGCCGTTTCTAATAACCTCAGGCTAAATCTACGCGACAATTTAAACACTCGAGAAAAGCCGTGAAATATGGAGAGATCAATTTACTCCAATGTTGGTATTTATAGAGTTAAAATTGTCTTTGGGCTCATGGAAGATTCCGAAAACATGCTAAATATAGTAGTAATGTAGGTAAATTTCCAGTCAAAATCGTGGCTCATGATTCCTCATTTTCTAGGTGCTTCTGCCAAGGTTCTACTCGAAGCTGATCCAAACCTTTTCTAAACCCCTATCAACTTTTCCGTGGAATACTTTGGAGCACCCTAATGCAAAGGTTTATGTATGCTTATGTGAGAAGCATCACATGTATTATGTTACATAATTAAGTAGACTATCGAATCATCTTGAAATTCCTTTAAGCCGTCAAATGCAAAATATCTCGATTATTACTCTCTTTCTCTGTATATATGCATTAGAATGAACAGCTATATTTCACGAGTAAGATTGAAATTCATTCATCTGATAGCTTATGTTATGTTTGTTAGTTGATATGCTTGAACGAGTTCACCTTACTCGGTAAACGAGAACGAATACAAATGATTCAGTGACACGATAGGCTACTCTAATCCGATCGTCCCAATGCCCCATTAAGTAGAGGAAGAAGTCTTGACAAGACGTAGAAAGTGTATTCTACAAGCACCCAGAAAATATGAGGTTTTCAAGCAAACAAATGGAATTTATTTATACATGATAGAAACGTCCTTGCGAGAGCCACAAAAATAGCGTACTAAAATAATACATTAACCAATGTCAGTCAAGGATTTTGGTGGTGGGAAGTGTAATCTCAAGGTCAACTAATCAGTCCCTGCTCGAAAACACAAAGTCCAAAATGTGGACCTTTATCAAATGAGTTCTGGGGATCTAACATCCCCAAAACAGCTTAGTTAAGCACTTTGTAATTCTAATCAATTAATTATTGATTTTCAGTCAACTTTTCTTTTGTTTTGTCCAAATCTATTTCGCTTTTTTTTCTATTTACTCACTTATTTTTTATTAGCTATGGGCATTGTTACATTTTATTATGCCTACATTATTCGATTCACATGATGAATTTGCCAATTGGTTTTCACGTGATATTGAATCTCAAGCCAGTGCAACAGCTAGAACTGGTGGTGGAGGAAGCATCACTGGTAGTAGCAGTGGAGCTGGATCGCTTATAACTTCAAAACTGAATGAGAATCAATTGTCACGTTTACATTTAATTTTGAAACCATTCATGTTACGTCGAACAAAAACAGAAGTTGAACATGAAATATCAACTAAGGTGATTATCGATTTATTGTTTATTCTCTGTGTTTAGTGTAATTATATTTAAATAATATTTAGTTCATTGTAAGATTTCTGTTTATCTTGTTCATTTTTGTGCTTATTGATCATTGTCAAGGTAGGAAAAAATTTAGCGAACTCTGATTTTCTTTCAAATTAACTATTTTTCAAAATTTCACTTCTTTTTTTCTGTGTTGACATTGTTTTTAGTGGGGGGGGGGGCGGGGACAATTCGAATACACAATTCTACTTTCAAAATTGCTTTTTAAATGATCAAAAGTAGGATAGTGATCGTAGAATAATCTGAAATAATTTAACCTAATAGTAGTGGTAGTACTAAATGTGTATAAGCGATTGAAATTGAGAAAAAAAAATGTTTCTTAAGATAGACACTAGTGATGTTTATTCATGACTTTTTTCATTGTATCTTCTAGTAAACATCTGAATACATATTGTTGTCTGTAAGCTGAATTAACATCTTTGCATTTCTTTCAAGATTGTTCGTATTGTATACTTCATTAAAAAGAAGAATTTCACATCAAAAATGATCCTTTTCATAGTCCATTTACTGAATATATTAAGGCATTTCTGGCTATAAATACCTAATTTAGTTTACTGTTAAAATATAAAACAATAATCGTTTATATTACGGGGTTGTGAAGATTGTTAAGTTACACATTTTTGGAAACCATGAATCGATCAATGTTAGACCACCATTAGAAACTTGGAAGCACTGAACGGCTGTTTAGTCCTGGTATAGGACTCCTCAGCAGTGCGCATCCTTGACTCCTGCACCTCGCAAGATTCAAACCTAGGACCTTCGGTATTGTGCGCAAACGCCTAACCATCGGACCACTGAGCCGGTATCTAACGGTGTTAATGGCTAGCTTCATCAATTCACGGAGTTGCGCAACCTCATACACGGTAGTTATTGTCTACACCCGAACAGGTTGATCTTCACTGGTCACGTCTTCCCACTAGAACTCGGAGAATCGATCAAGTTAGACATTAACACCGTTAGATACCGGCTCAGTGGTCCGATGGTTAGGCGTTCGCGCACAATACCGAAGGTCCTGGGTTCGAATCTTGCGATTTTCAGGAGTCATGGATGCGCACTGCTGAGCAGTCCCATACCAGGACTAAACGGCTGTCCAATGCTTCCAGGTTTCTAATGGTGGTCTAACATTCATCGATTCATGGTTTCGAAAATAATCGTCTAGTAGCTGAACCTATTACATAATCATCAGTTGGATTATTGATTAAATGCTAATCCCTTGTGTTTATCTTTCTTTTTTTTAAAAAAAATGTAGACGGAGATTATGTTATATTGTCCATTGAGTCATAGACAACAAATATTGTATGAACGATTGCGTAGTAAAATTCGTTTAGAAGATCTTAGTTCCATTATGTCTGCCAATGGTATATCAGATAGTTTTTCATCAAATTTAGATAATGCTAATAATGCATTCTCCGCTTCATCATCATCATCCTCGTCGGCTACAGCTCATTTAATTAATTTAGTGATGCAATTAAGAAAAGTATGCAATCATCCCGATTTATGGGAACGTCGTGATGTTCGTTTCTCTTCTATAACTGGTCAAATTGAACCGAATAGTTGTCGATTGTATAATTCAGATATTAAATATAATGCTTACAGTAATAATAATACTTGTAATCAACATGCAATGTGGAGGCTACCAAATCTACTGTATGAAGATGGTATGTAAAATGATTGATTGTATGCATAACCTTATTGTATTTTATTATTTCTCGTTAGTAAATTTGTTCATTTATAATTTTCCTTAGTAGGTTGATTTTTTTGAATTTTTCAGCTGTTTGATTTAATTTCATGTTTTCACATTCATTGATCTCTGGTTTGAATGTTTTCACAATTGAACTACTTTAAATTTGTTTGAAAATGTTAGTTGGTAGTGGCGGTTATTTCAAAATTATACATTTCTGTTTTTATCATTGGCATCATTAAATCTAGCATCTAGTAAATGATTTTCAATGCAGAAATCTTGTTAACATCAAAGTTAAGGACAATAAAACAATCTTATTATCATTGATAACGTTGATAGGCAATCCTGTTGTTTATAAATAATTTGTGGATTAATGCTTACTGAAATTCATGTATCCTAGATAACTACTAGGATAAAATTGGTTTAAATAATCCAGTTATTGGAAAATGATAGTTACGTCCATATTTGTGATAATGTGATAGCCTATTGGTTAGAGTGTTCAACTTTCAGCCGCTTAGGTTCCGAGTTCTAGTCTTGCTCCATTTACTACAGTTTGGACGTCCGAATAGTACCATTAGTTCTCACATTCATAGTGTAGGTTGTATCCAAGTGACCTGGTTGACGAGTTAGCTCATTAACTCATTAACGATCATATATATATATATATATATATATATATATATATATATATATATATATACACTTTGCAAATATTTTTGTAAAAGTTTTATCATTTTCATTGTTCGTTATTCTGTTCTTTTAACATCAAGGTTAGTTATCTACGTAGAAATAAATTTTTTAAGGCAAACTACTTCCTTTTAAAATATCCTTTTCATCACTAACGTGCCCACCCATAATCTTTAAACAGAATTGATTCCTCAAACCTTCATATCAGTTTAAAATAAAGTATTTATTCAAATGATGTGTAAATCATTACAAATTATCATTCTGAAAACAAAATTATTTCGCATCTATATATATATTTTTTAAATTACTTTTTAAATTTTTATTCTATAGATGCGCTGTCATTATTTAGTTGGAGAGCTAAAAGTTTAAACAATCTATTTTCTATCTGTCCAATATCTTTGTATGGTGCTTATCCAATTAGTTTATTGATTATTATTGCAAAATATTTCTATCTTCATCATCCTTATTACATACATGATGATTTATGGCATCATGATAATGAAGAACCTGATCTAGGACCACGAAATTGTAAATTAAATCAAATTAAATCATGTACAAACTATGCATCTAAATGTAAGTGATAATTTGATTTATCTTTTGTTTACAAATTGTATTTCAATAACTAAAATATATTTTTTAACTCAATTTTCATAGCGCATGTTTTGTGGTGTAGGATTAGGTTGGAAGAAAGCTACAGGCGGCGAGATCAAGACATGGCACAAATCCATGAAGTCACTGACAAGTGGACTGAGTCATGTTGGTAGACGCAGACTGCTTGGTTGGGGTCCACCAGATGATAATAATCGATGGTTAGAGACCCTAAATGATATGGCTCAAGACCGTTTGCAATAGCGCAGGTGCATCCACTCTTTGTGTTCAATGAAATTTTAATTTTCTGAATTCGTCATCACCTATACCTTTCTCTTTTTAAATTCATCTCACTGAATTATACTTCTTCGATAATAGCTTAGAACCTTAATCTTCTACATTACCACTATGGAATTTGAACTGACAGTTGTGTCTTTGTGCTCATGTGGTATGGCAACCTGAACTGATGTACGCACGTACGAACTTCTACGTTGTAACTGAGTGAATAGCGCATGTGTCTAATTTGAAGTAACTTACTTAACTTTCTACTCTTATTGTGATTATATTAATTTCTTAATTATCATTAGGTCGAATTACTTTTAGTTGAAACAATCGGATTATTAATGTAATTTATCATGAATTCTTTATAGCTGTTCGATATTTTATTGTGATTCGCAACATTTAAAGCGGAATAATTACAATTTCAATCAGTTTTACTATTTTGCTGATGATGGTTATATATTTTTTTAATATGTAGCCCTCTTATGAATATAATTGTGTAATAGTGCAATCGAAAAGTGCAATTGAAAAGTATCACTATCGTATAGAAGGCTATCATTTAAATTGTTGAATAATTAAACTACTAACATTAATAGTGTGACGTTATGATTACACATTGCGTACACATATCCTAACCACTCTAACTGATGAAGTTTCGATACTTCATCTGTTGATCTGCCACCCCTACCTAGCACCCGTTTCCTATCGACAGCATTGCTTACTCGGTTGTCCCAGGATACACGAGCAATGTTTCTGAGATACCTATGATCAAAAAGCACTAACCTACGAACATCTTTTACTCTGACTGGCCATGTTTCACAGTCATAAAGTAGGACGGAGCCAACTACTAGGCAGTAGACTTGTCCTTTGGTTAGCAGACGGATATCTCGCCTGCATTATAAATGACGCAATTTGGCGAAAGCCTATCAAGCCTTATGTATCCGTGCTAACACTTCGTCAGTCACCAGGACATCATCACTGATGAGGCCCTCGAGATAAGTGAAGCGATTAACACGCTCGAATACTTCACTCCTCATCACAAGTTCAAGTGCCGATACAAGCCAATTCTGAAGCAACATCTGGCTTGAATTTTAAAGATTGTTATTATTTTTCGTATGCACGTATTTATTAATACAGTCAATCTCCCCTTGTGACTACTACTCATGACAAACTGATCAAGTTTTATAGAGAAAATTGACCTAAGTGTATTTTCATTAAGTGTTTTTCTCTTTATGAACGTGTATTTATCACAGTGAAGTGTAATAAAAGTACATTCCATGATTGTTATCAGTTAACTTGTTTTTTTTTTACATATACTACTGAGATTGTAACGAATCCTTTCAATTGAATATTTTGTACATATGTTTTTTAGTTCAGTATTACAACTACTGAATAGGCTTCGGTTTTTTCTCATTGTTTATTTTGTCTGCTTATTTATTTGTCTGGCTATTCAGTCAATGAACAAAATGCTTCTAATATAAATGAATTTAGTTCGTTTGTTGTATGTATGTATGATATTTACCTCTTTTCTTTCTTAGGCTTTTCATTCACTCGCCTATTAGGTTTATCAGTAAATGAATATGTAAAAATGATTCGAACAGGTGCTGTTTCACATTCCAATTCTGAAATTGTTTCCTGTAATCAATCAGAAAGTACAATAATAAGCAATTATTTCAATGAAGATATGACATGGAATAAAAAAGTTTATGGTCTATTACAATTAGACTCATTTTCCCCCATGAGTACTGTACGTACTTCTCCTTATTCAGTTGCACAATTAAATTGTCTTCAAAATCTTCTACTTCATCCAATGGAATATGACTCATCTACTACCACTGTATCGTATGTACCATCCGTTTGTATTCATTGTCCTGGAATAAGACCGTTTATTCCAAATTTTGTTTCAGAGGCAACAATACACAAAGTATGTTTCTATCTAATTCACTGTGTTGTTTATAATTAAAATATGATTTCAACTATTCGCTGGTATTAAATATCATTTTGAATTTTCAGTCGTTCTATAAGTTAAGATTTAAGTAGTATACAACAGCCTTCGCAACAATTCGTATTTTGGTAAGCATAATGATCATGAATTTGCACGATAGTCCCCTACAACAGCTTACTAATCATGTTTAATGAATAATGGCCCAAGTATCCTCTTTGCTACAGTAACCAATATACTTCCTACTTTCTGTCTAATGTTATTTTGTAATTGTCTCTTTTCTTGTAAACTCAGTCTTTATTTGTGATAGTGTTGATTCTGATTTTTATGAATAGAGTTAATTGAATGGATTGAGAAAGTAATTTCATAACCATCGGAACTAACTTATTCATGGCATATTATAAAAGTAACATAACGAGCCAGAATTGACTTTAAGACTGATAACACTGAGAAACGGTGCATATATGATTTGAAACTTAGAATCAGATAGATTATACGCATTCATACCTTACACGAGCACGATCTACTACCTTTTTGCTGTTGAAATGTGCTAACTAGCATTCTAACTTTCAATTGGTTCTCGATAAAGCATGATCTTTGCCAATCATATCCATTCCGTTGATACTTGAACAAGAAAACAAGTGGAGGCTCTCTCATACGAAGTACGAATTTATTACGCACAACCAACCGAACATAATTTTGTTCCAAATAAAGTTTTATGCACTATGTGAAAAAACTAATCAACAGCCTCATCAACGAAAGTAACATTAAATCGTAGCTACGGTATCTACTTGTCTATCATATTGTTATATCAGCTCAACTTTCGTCTGTGATTCGGACGGAGCAGACATTTTAGCTCGTACTACATAACCGTAAAATCCTAAATCATTCATTGAATGTACTTGTCGACTACGAAGGGATAAAATTTTATCCTACATATCAGTTGACCAGATGAAAAGTATATTTTGGTCTTTTCTAAAACTCAAAATCAATAATTTCAGGATCATTTTCCTCATTGATATGTCAACAGAACAATTAACACGTTACTGTTTTTGTTAATTTACTTATGTATAATAATTGTGATTATTTCTTTGAAATTATGAATCAATCTTTGTTAGATGATGCGTACTGCTGATGAGTCCCCATAATAGAACGAAACGGCCGTTCAGTGCTTCCAGGTTTCTATTGGTGGCCTAACAATAATCGATTCATAATTTTACTGATACTCAATAATCTCTATAACCAAAATAAAATTATTCCTTTATATTGAATGATAAAAGTACAAGTTTCCATGTATGCACTTTAAACAATTTGTAAAACATAGCGCCCCAACTTTAAATTCACTAACTGTTATAACTGATTCTGAACATTCAGCGATGTTAACATTTCCACCTAAACCAGTGCATATGCCTGACTGAAGCAGTTAGAACACCTTCGACAACATTTGAAAATTTTGCTTTGCGATCTATCATTTTTTAGTATTAGAGAATGAGGAAGTAGTTCAAGTATTAAAGATTAGTTTTGGAGAAGCCTAGATCAGGAAATCATCCAAGTTTAGAAGCGATGACCATCCAATTTTCAAAGTTCGTATCGCTGAAAGTTCACAATCCATTTTTTAGAAGACTCTAAAACGAACAGTCTGGTAGAGAGAGGAGTGCGATAGAGGATTTAACGAACTCATTAGTACCGCTAATTCAAGCATATGAAAATTTATTTAGAAACAGCATTTAAAACAAATGATAAGAGAGTAGTAATGCATAGTAAATTGATCGTAGAAAATTAGGGCAACAGGTCGATATTACACTACGCACAATGAATAGTTAAGAGTTAGTTTACAAGCTTCAGAATAGAAAAATAAACGACTCCGTTTTGTTTCAGAATGATCAATCCAATTATAATTATTTAGTGTTTGTAAATCAAAAAACGAGTGTACCTGTGTACCAATAAGTTTCATATCACATATTGTTGTAGTTTATTCATGTTTATTACTTGCATATCTCTAATTTATTCTTGAAAAAGCATTTTTGACTTTACTTTATGGCTGTGAAACATGGCCAGTGAGAGTAGAAGATATTCGTAGGTTACTGGTTTTCGATCATAGGTGTCTTCGAAGCATTGCTCGTATATCGTGGGACACCCGAGTGAGCAACGCTGTTATTAGGAAACGGGTGCTAGTTAAGAATGGCAGATCAATAGACGCAATAGTGACACTTCATCAGTTGAGGTGGTTGGGACATGTGTTGCGTATGCCCAACCACCGACTGCCTCGTCGAGCTTTGTTTTTGTAGTGTAGGAGTAGGTTGGAAGAAAGTTAGGGGCGACCAAACCAAAACATGGCACAAATCCATGAAGTCATTGACGAGTGGACTTAGCCATGTCGGTAATTGTCGACTACCTGGTTGGGGTCCACGAGATGATAATAATCGATGGTTAGAGACCTTGATTGACATGGCTCAAAATCGTTCGCAATGGCGCCGGTGCATTTATTTTTTGTGTTGTCTCAAATCTTAATCTTCTGAATTCTTCAACAACTCTAGTTTTGACTTTCTAAACTTTTCTCATCAAATCATACTTCTTGAATAATATCTTCTAATCCTTACCTCTCCGACTACTCCTAATACCTTTACTACCTCTTCTACTATTGGATTTGAATTGACAATTACATCTCTGTGCTAATGTGGTATGGCAACATGAACTTATGTACTTGCGTACGAAGTTCTACGTTGCATCTGACTGACTGACTTGGAAAATCTTTGTTCATATGTATTAATATCGAAAATGTAATTTTGAATCAGTGAATGATTTTTAAATTCAATCCTCATTCTAATGTGTTTCCCTTTTTTTTTAATTTTTTGTATTTTAGGTATTAATTCATCCATTGAAACCATTTGTAAATACGTTTAATTTTGATGTCACTCATGTGTATTCATTATTATCTGATGTAACTATTCCATTGCCTAGAAGTTTAGAGCTTGTTTCACGTGCTACACGTATTTCCGATTCGGGTAAATTAACTACACTAGATAATTTACTTAGTGAATTAAAATCAAATGGACATCGTGTATTAATTTATTCACAAATGACACGTATGATTGATATATTAGAGGTTAGTTTTTATTTAGTTTGAGGGCAGTTGTTGTTTTTTTTTCCTTTTAAAAATCTGTTCATTTATATTGTTATTTCAATTTCAAGAGAATGGGATATTTTAGTTGGATGGATAAAGTACTTTTCCGAATGTTTTTGTTTATACTTGCTTCCTTATTTGTGTACCTGAAGCGTTTCTATTGAATTTCTAATTTGGTATTTGACAAAACCTTTAAAAGCTAATATCATAATACACTTATGTATTAAAAATACGATTGTACTTCATATTCTTTATAGATAATCTACACCCATTAACATAAAATTAGTTTGAGGATTTTTAGTTGAGCACATCGTCGCTGAGTAGGATAGCGAGTGCTAGGTTTTTTTCTAGTCCTTAGTGATTAAGTCATGATTTAGCGAGCTTAAAATTACTCTTTGTTGTGGAGCACGTTATTTGACATTAGCTTGTTCAAGGCAGTTGAAAAGAAGTTCTGGATTCTTGTTTCATGCTCCCTGATACTGATTGGCAGGGTGTAGCTTTTGTTATAGCGGGATTGATGGTCCCCATAGAGTTCTAACTTAGATTATATTCTGTTGCACAATGTAATCGTCCTTCAGTTGGCAAATTGACATCTCACCTACTCCACAAGTTGGCAAAAGTCATCAGAGCTTCTTGAATCCCAGCCGAGGTTTCATCAAACACCAATCTATCAAGGTTGATGGGACTTTCAAGATAAGGTGTTCGACGTGCTTTTCTACCACACACTCTATCACTAGTTCAGACGTTGGCTTAGGCCAGTTCTCAAGCAAAATTCCTCATTTAGATAGAGATAAGCTTACCCCGAGCATGCATTATCATTCAAGACGACTGTATTTTGTCAGCTTATTTACTGGGAAAGATTATGACGTATCAGTTCCAAGCCACTCAATAAATCTCCCAAAAAGAGATCAATCCTTGGAGAGTTAGATGTCAAAATTGTTATTCCTAAAAAAATGTGCATGAAAAAGTCAAATAAGTAAAGGAAAGTGAACAGACCTAAAAGGCACCGCTTGATTTTATGAATTTTGGTGGCAGTTTGCCATAGCCTCTAACTTGATGAATAGCAGACGAATAAAAAGCTTTTACAGTTTATGTACTTCTACGATACATCCTTTAAGGACAGACGATCCCACAAAACTTGCTGGTCAACGCAGTTTAATGCTGTATTGAGGTTGCGAAATACCACAATATTTGGGCACCACCTGTAGTTATGTCTAAGTTTTAAAACCCGGTGTATAACAGAGTACTTTGATAAACATTTTGGGTGGTATACCTCAGCATCGTCGGTTAGATAATCTTGTTCCCCTTACTCAGTAACGACCGATCCTTCTAACATAACAAAGAACAACTTACGAAGCACCTCAAATCACCATGCCCAGATGACTTATCTCGAATCTCTTCGAGGGAGTCGGAGATGACTGAGTTGTTTTGAAAAGTCCTGTAAAACTGAGCGTTCTCAACATCATAAAATGAATCAGCCATCGTCTCCATTTTTTGAAAAAGGTGCCTCTTAATTCATACAATTATTTTGCAACCGATTTTTCAAATAGGGTCGGGATTTCCTGCTATTTTGTGTCTAATTGAAGTCTTTGTTTGATTTACCGTTAAAAACTGGCTCATTGCCCTTTCATTTTAATTGCTCTATTTCCATATTCTGCTAATTAAATCATATATTTGAAACTTCCATTTTAACCATGCTTTTCATTACTTTCGAAAATTAGATGACTTTTTTGCCTTCATTCATGTGATCTTTTTATGTGTATCACTTGTTTAGGAGTTTATGTTATATCGTAAACATGCTTATTTGCGATTGGATGGTTCATCACGTTTATCCGACCGTAGGGATATGGTTGCTCAATGGCAAACTAATCCACGTTGGTTTGTATTCTTATTATCAACTCGTGCTGGTGGCCTTGGTATTAATTTAACTGCAGCAGATACAGTTATATTTTATGATTCTGATTGGAATCCAACTGTAGATCAACAGGCAATGGATCGTGCACATCGTCTTGGTCAAACAAAGCCTGTAGGTTTCTTTTTGAAATTGTCTATTTGGTTATTGTTACGCCTGCACATAAACACGTCATCTTGATATACTTGAACTATTACGAGTTTACCTAGTCGGGAAACGAGAGCGAGGATCCGGCGACACGACATGCTACTTAAATCCGATTATTCCAACCCCCATATTTAGTTAAAATAAGAAGACGTGATATGAAGTAGAACCTGTATTCCACACGCATCCAGAAAGTACGAGGTCCGAATCCAGAAGAGAATCAGGATCCTGGACTAGGGATCTGGGACCGGGTCCTGGTCGTGGTCATAAAATGTTACAGATAATGCGTATTTATACATTTTGGTCGAATAGGAAACAGCATCGAATTCGGTGGCATTGACAGTTAAGACGACCAATAGGAAGTAACCATTTGAAATGACATTGACAGTCAGGACAACCAATCAGAAACAACATTGGAGTACGCGACATTGATATCTAGGATGACCCTGAAATTGACCAGTAGGAATTAACCAATAGGAATTGACCAATAATTCTCTTAGGATATTGGATGAATATCCTAACAGTTATCTAATAGAATTGTTTGATAATTTAGGCGGACTGAATATTTTTTTAAGTATGGAGAAAAATCGATATCCAACTGATATCAAACATTACTTCATCATGATTACTATTAGTTTTGAAATGATGTAGGTGATTTGCAGCTTAGATAAATGCTTTTATTATTTTGAAGTTCCTTAAGCTAGATAGTTTGAGTAGATTTCACAGCCGTCCTAGGCACTATCATCAGCCCTTACCTCTCATTTAGAAGCTCTTTGGTTATTCCTCAAATCAGTTTGTTATAGTGGCCGAAATAATAATAATAATAAAATACACAAAAGATATGACTTATTGAAATATCTTGATATTAGTTCACAGGTAGCCCAGATATTGAAGTAGCCCGCCACTGATTTTGATTGATCATCCTCATGTTTCTCATTGTATTCAGTTGTTGTTGTTGTTGTAATCGAGTTGAATTTTTTATTCTATAATTAATTATTCATTGAAGTAACAAGTAACAATTGTTGTAAGAAGGATGAAATTATTGAAGCCCTTCGTTAAGTCTTGCCTTCTCTTCATATCAAAATACTGATTGAAGGAAATCATGGATTCCTTTAAATGAACGAATGTAATTGATGACAGATCATTCGATAATATGGAATATTGGCTTAACCAAACTGAAAATTTCTTCTCAGAACCACTTCATAAACTCAGTACGTGTGAGATTTGATATACTAGATAAAAATAGGAACGAATTTAATATGGGGTGTGTTTAACTTATTTACTAATAAAAAAATGATTAGTCAAAGATGAAAGCTTCATTTCTCGTCGTCATATCAAATCAGTAATTTAGGTTAATTAACGAAATTTTAAACTATCATTATTATCGTATGTCATCCAGTTCATTATACTAAATATAAAGAAATTTTACTAGTATTTGTTACTTTTGATATACTGATTTTATATTTCAGGTAACAGTTTATAGGCTGATTTGTAAAAATACAGTTGAAGGTCGTATGCTAAGTCGGGCAGAAGAAAAACGTGCAATGCAACAAATGGTAATTCAATCCGGTCAAGGAGGATTAAGCAATTTATTACCGAATGTAACAAATTCATCAGGTCCCACTGAACATATGACTTCATCTGATATGGTCTCTTTGTTACTTGATGATGATGAATTAGTTAAGCGGTAAGTTATTAGTGTTGTGCTTTGATTGCTGTCTGAAATATCCGAAAAGTTTTTACTAATTTTATTCACATAGATAGATTTCTTATTTTGTTAATGTTCGTAACAACCTCGTGTTAAATACAAAAGATAACTTCTATAAGACCAATTACTGACATCGATTTCCAGCCATACTTGATGACTCAAGTGGTTGTACTAAATAAACTCAGCAACACCGTTGTAACCGTGATGAGCTAACATATAGTGGAAACCGTACAATTCGTTATGCCATATAAGCTGAATGCCTCTCCAGTTTAGAGTAAAGTACTTTGTATGTTTAGATACAGAGATACTGCTGAAAAATGTATCTTAAATAAATAAACCATTGATCCCATAGTGATGTAAACTTTGGGTAATTCATGATATCCTTTTTTATATAACTTTCACCTTTCCTTTCAGATGTAACTGTATACTGTCTGTTAACTATTTGGCGTTTACTTGTTAAAATGTAATAATATATGATCATTTGTTAAAATTATTTGACAAGAAGTGTTGTCCATATAGGTTAACTATATCTCATTAGAACTCAATTACCATACTGTTGACCATTTTCATATTATAAGATTATTGATCGATCGTGTTGTTGATGCATTTGTTTTTCTCTTTAATTTAGACTTCAGATACGCAGACGATTACAACCTCAACGTGGTCGTCCAGCTAAAAATCAGGCATCCAAACGATTAATGACCTCTGAAACCATAGCTAATCTTTCGAATACAGACATTGAGATGTGTGTGAATGAACAATTATCAAATGGTATTAATTCCATAAAATCAAGTACTCAACGTGCATCAGATACCGGTGTTGTAGACGAAGATTTGCTTGGACGAAAACGTCAAGCAGCTTGGGCAGAACAAGTGAGCTATTTTCCATCACAATTTTGTTTCTCCAACAAGTTTATTGTGTAATAATTTGTTTTGAAGTAGACAGCTGGAATAGTTCAAATTTATTACTGATTTCTACTAGTTTTTTCGCAATATTTCTCGTTGCTCTCGATTGATAAATTTTTGTAATAGGAATGTGATAGTTTCTTCTTTTTTTAATTTGAAATCAGCACTAAGTCAATATGCAAAACAGTTCCATGATAATGAGCACACTCATTTGGAATAATTTTACAGATGCCCGCCAACTTCAGAGAAAAGAAATTCAAATTTCCTGTCATTAGTAGTCTAAAATGGAATAGTTATCGATTCTTAATACAATCAATCAATCAATAGCAACATAGAACTTCGTATGTACGTATGTACATTAGTTCGTGTTGCCATACCACATTATCACAGAGATGTAGTTTTCGATTCAAAGCCCATAGTAGTAGAAGTATTAGCAGTAATCGGAGAGATTAGGGTTCGACGATATTATTGAAGAAGTAGAATCTAGTGAAATAAACTTAAAGAGAAATGAAGGAGAACACAAAGAATGGATGCACCTGCGCCATGGCTAACGGTTTTGAGCCTTGTCATTCAACGTCCTTAACCATCGATTATTATCATCTCGCGGACCCCAATCAGGTAGTCGACACCTACGGACATGACTCAGTCTACTTGTCAGTGACTTCATGGATTTGTGCCATGTTTTGGTCTGGCCGTCCCTATCTTTCCTCCAACCTATTCCTACATCTACAAAAATGTTCCGTACATAATGTAATTATTTATTTGATATTACGTATTTATTTTTCAGTCTCGTGGTGGTCGCATTAAAAAGATACGTCCAATTGAATCAATCGGCCCGGCGACTATTTCTACATTTGACAATTCTGTAACAACTTTTAATACTGATAATAATTCCAATGGTAGTAGTAATAGTGACAATGCAACATGAATACTTATCAGACAAGGAATTAATTCATTTTCTTCATTGGTGTATTCTTTGGTGCTTATTAATATTTTGTCAGAAATATTTTTGTTGATATTATCACAAACCAGATAACTTTGCAATGCATTTCTGTAATTTTTTTTTGAACAAATAAATAAATGTATAGAGAGAAAATGTATCATATAAAATTTGTATTTTTCTACTAACAATACGATGTGTTTGTACGACGAAAATGTAAAGTAAACTTATGGATGGTATACAGCATATCAACTATTCAAATATTTTCTTTGCCAATTATAATCGATTTTGACAAGTTTAATCAGAAAACAAACGCAATGAGAATTTCACTCTGTCCTTTTAATGTGCAAATGTAAATAAACTACAAACCCATATATAGTCTTTGTCGTCTATTCTAAAAAAGAAAAAAGGATCATGAAAAACATGAACACTTTCACATTCTTCCTTGACTTGTAGCTTTTCTATTAAATAATGATAGAAAAAACAAACTAGCTATTCGTCAATAAGTATCCATGTTTATATTATTTAGTGAAACTGATACAAAAGATTGATTAGATTAATTATCACAGCCAAATTAAATTCGTGTTATAAGTAGCAGTATCAAAAGAGAAAAAGAAATGCATCAATGATTAAAAGGGCAATCCAACAGGATACAGAGAGAACAATTACAAGAAATAATTCAATAGTCATTGGATTGTAACAAAATATTCAATTTAATTTGATCGGGAACACGATTTAAGAGGAAATTGCCATCATAACTAATTGATGCAAAATACCATGCATCAACTGGACTCCATTCAGCTGCATATACACTTTCTTCATGTTGTTCTAAACGAGCAATTAGACCGTCTTCATTGCTGTATAGAATAAGAAATAAAAATATGTACAGTCAAGTGAGAAAAAGGTTATTCTTGGAAATGCTTGTGTTTTAGATTTTACTTCATTTTACCTTACGGAAAGTAAATCAAAGACACTACAGTTGAAGTACACTTACATGACATGATATCATTGAAAGAGGGATGATTATGATAATTGTAAGGTTTCACCTTATAAGCGAAATCTTTTCTCCCTTGTTAATTGAATTAAAATATCAGATCTAGGTGATAGTTTTACTCCAACGCAGAACTGGCTTTCATAAAGTTTACGGTAATGGAGAGACAAGATAAACAGTGCTGTCCTGTTTAGCTCTCAGTACTAACGGCATTCTATCGAGTTCATGTTTAGATTTTTACCAATAAGTTATGTAATATCATAATACAGAACTGTATATGTTTTACGTGTTAACTTGGTCATGTAAAATCGGTTATAATATGATAAATAACTAGTGTATTATTCTAAACGTCACTAAAAGCAACACTGCAGTACCATACATATGATTTTCTTAAGTGGCATCAATTTTTTGACGTTTTAATATATGCCTTGGGAATTAAAGTAAACAATGCATTACTTACTTACTTACGCCTGTTACCCCCAATGGAGCAAAGGCCGCCCACCAGTCTTCTCCAACCAACTCTGTCCTGGGCTTCCCTTTCCAGCTCTGTCCAATGTTTGTTCATTCCTCTCATATCTTTCTCTATTTCTCGGCGTAATGTATTCTTTGGCCTTCCTCTTTTCCTTTTGCCTTGAGGGTTCCATGTGAGGGCTTGTCTCGTGACGCAGTTAGGTGCTTTTCGTAGTGTGTCATATCCACTTCCACCGCTTCCTGATTTCCTCCTCCACTGGAATCCGACTTGTTCTCTCCCACAGTTCGTTGTTGCTGATGGTGTCTGGCCAACGAATCCGAAGTATTTTGCGTATACAACTGTTAATAAACACTTGTATCTTCTGGATGATGGCTTTGGTAGTTCTCCATGTTTCCGCTCCATACAGTAGAACTGACATTTGTATTGAATATCCTGATTTTGGTTTTGATTGAAAGTTGTTTGGAGTTCCAGATATTTTTCAACTGTAGAAATGCAGCCCTTGCATAGGTAGGACATTTCTCTATTCACTCATAGGGAATGCTGAAATCGGCAAATATATGCACTGGTTCAGATTGCCATCCCATATTGAAAGGTAGGGTCAAATTACCAAAATAAATGGCTGAGTAGTTGAAGAGGTAACATAATCAGTAGAAGCACAGACGATATGATATGATTCGACAATAATGAATTCGTGGAAAGTACGAGACAGTTTTAAAACTCTATCCAAGGGAAGACAAACAGTGAATGCATTTGTTCTATTGCGACCGACTTTGGGCCATGTTATATATCAATATTTAATTATGATGATCACGAAAACTCGAACGAGATATTCTGTACCTACCAACAGGGTTCATCAAAACAATAAATGACTATGAACAGACACTAGATCCTGGCTAAGACGCCGAAGCTTTCTTCCTACATAATTCTACACCAGACATTTGTAGTTGAGGTAGAACACGGTTAAGTATACGTAACACATGTTCCAGCTACCTCAATCGGCTAATATTCACTTTCCATCTTTATCTTGTCCTCCACGCCTAACCTCAGCATTGCTCACTCGGTGGTCCCAACATACAGATAAGCGCCTATGACTGAACACTAGCGCTGTATGTATGACCTCGTTTGACGCCTATAAAGTAGGACAAAGAGGATTGTTGAACAATAAAACTGTCATTTTGTTGGCAGACAGGCATATTGCCTACGACACAGGTTAAAAAGTCAACCGAGCTCCTTGAATCAGTGCGATTATTTCGTCAAACCATCATGACTAATAAGACTCCTGAAATAAAGTGGTTAGTGCGCTAGACTACTGTGCTCCCTATCATTAGTTCAGGCGTTGATCCAAACCAACGAGACGCAGACAAAAGTATGTCCACGACAAATTATAACTACTAACCTGTAAGCTTCATCTTCATGAGAACAAGATGAATGGTTGTCAGGTTCATCTTGATATTCTATTTGATTATGACCATTAGTTGACTGTTGATTCATGTCATTATTAAGAAGAGCATCAGATGAATAACTAGGTAAATTGTATAAACAAACACGACCATCACTTCCTGAAGAGAGAACAAGTTGGTCTCGTGTGGGGTGATAGCGTACTGACCAAATCTGTAAGATGTAAAGGATAAACTACTATTTTAGGTTTGTTAACACAAATGTTCAAAATACTTCACTATGCTGAGAGAATGAATAAATGAACAAATACTTCATCATAATTGAAATAAATAATCGAATTGATAGGTCGAAAAATAATTATAATGAAATTTGTCTTAAATTACGATAACCCCCATTACCAATAAATATTACAAGCGGTAGTTGATTGTAAAAGCAAGTGAACGATGGCATATCAGACATGTATAAAATGTGCGTCATCCTATATTAACAACATAGCTAAGTCGTTAAAACGAAATCAAAAAGCGCTGACTTCAGTTCTGCATAAGATCAGGCATGTGAACTGATGTGGAATCATCCCGTACACGGTTGTAAAGACCTAGCCATGGTTCTCCAATCAAAATAATTTATGTATAGGATGATTGTGAAGGTCTAATCATTATAAAATATAATAATCATGAATCAATCAATGTCAGACAACCATTAGAAACCTGGAAGCACTGCTTTTTATTACTAATTGTTTCCTGATTTGATTGATAAGCTGCCCGAGGTAATCAGTATAGTATACCTTTACCTTTCTTTCTTTGGATTAAGTTGCAGTGTTCGTAAATGCTGGTACGGGACTGACAAGTTTATCATTAAAAGCTTCCAGTACGAACTAAACTCTGAAAGCTAATGAATGTTATAAACTGTCAGTAAAATAAAATACACATTATTAACTTGGCTTTGAAGTATGTGTTAGGAATAGAACATAGAAAAAACTAACCCAATGAGAATGAGATGCAATTGCAAACAAAGGTTGAACAGTTGGTTCCGTGCCGTGTTGCATAAGTTTTTCAGATGCATTTGAAATAGGTGTATTTGTTGTTGTTACAGAAGCAGCATTAGATAGACAGCGATATCTTGTGCGTAAATAACGAAGATCCCAAAGTCTCATGATTCCATCGTCTCCACCAGATACTAACAAGTTAGGGCGATGAGGATTGTAATCAATATCTCTAACACACGGCCAGTGGGCATTTTCCATCCAGAAACAAGGCCTTTTATAAGAAACAATGATATATTATTTTCATTATAAAAAAGACTACTAACTGCTTGTTCACATAAACATGATTCGATCAATGATTTTACCTTAAATTATTCACTAACATGCATCGTCCCAAAGTCGGACATTTTAAGCAACAAAATACAGGGCTTGACTGAGACTTAAGTATGTTCCCGATCCGCATATAATAATACACTTGAATTACAAGTTTCATAATCAATTCAATTTTGAAGATTTGGACAACTAACTGTAGAATGTAGACCATAGTCTATATTTTTCGCGCACTGGTCAGCGTTTATTGAGTGACGTCGTTTTATGCATCACTAACCTAATTAACTCTACTTGTCAAATTCTCCGCTAAGCATATTTAAATTAAATAAGGTAATAATGGATTGTTAATAGTTATTAATGAGACTGACTAACTTACTTCATCGATCGAACATCCCAACCTAATATACCATTATCAAAAGCTATAGCAAGTTGATTTAAATGTTCATGTGGAGACCATCGAATAGAATTAGGTGATGCAGTAGCTGATAAACAACCAGTGGATGATTTCATATTTGTACGTAAACCATCACTAGGAGATGAAGGTGGTAAATATAATTGAACACTTGTACTAATTTGATAATCACCAGAATTTGAATTTGATGGAGCTTGAAGTATAACTAAATAACTTGTTGTTGTAGTAGTAGTCATAAGAGAAGAATAAGCACCTGAACTGTTAATATTATTGAAAGAAATATGTAGAATAAAATAAAACAACAGATTAGAATAATTTTGTAAAGATTGTATAATTTAAAAGCAGTTTATATCATGGAATAGCTTTAGTTAAATAATTATGGAAAACTAGTGGTGGCACTGGATAACTAGCTGTTTAGTTTTAATATGAGACACATTCAGAGTTGCATATATGACTTGGGAATGTAAAAGAAACATGGAATCATCAAACTTTGCAGTGATCATATTATCATTGGATAACTGAGTTGATATATCCAACGATTTTCATTTCGAACTTCATTCCGTTTGTGATGTCGTATGATTATCAACTAGTCTAGAACAGATATAGGGAACTAAATTGATATAAACAGTTCATATAGCCAACAATGTCCGTCAGTCAGTTGCAACGTAGAACTTCGTACGTATGTACATAAGTTCATGTTGCCATACCACATTAGCACAGAGACGCAAATGTCAAATCAAATCCCATAGTGATAAAGATAGTAGAGGTATTAATGGTAATGAAGAAGACTAGGGTTCGAAGATATTATTCAAGGAGTATAATTAAGTGAAATAAGGTTAGAAAGACAAAGGTAGAGGTGCTGACGAATCCAGAAGATTAGGATTTGAGAGAGCTCAACGAATGAATGCACTTGCGCCATTGCAAACGATTTTGAGCCATGTCGTTCAAGGTCTCTAACCATTGGTGACTTACGTCTCGCGGACCCCAACCAGGTAGTCTACATCTACCAACATGACTCAGTCCATTTGTCAGTGACTTCATGCATTTCTGCCATGTTTTGGTCTGGCCGCCCCTAGCTTTCTTCCAACCTATTCCTACACCACAAAACATAGCTCGTCGAGGCAGTCGGTGGTCAGCCATACGTAACACATGTCGCAACCACCTCAACTGATGAAGTCTCATTACTTCATCTATTGGTCTGCCATTCTTACCTAAAACTCGTTTCCTAACGACAGTATTGCTTATTCGGTTGTCCCACGGTATACGAGCCAATAATGACAAAATAAAATACATCAAATGCATAAAACGATCGTTACTTACCCAGGCATTTCAATAGGTGGTCCGACAACACACGCTAAATCAGAGCATGTACTCGATGGATGTGATGTAATCCTATAAATTAAAAAAAAGGAACTAGTCAAAAACTTTGTATACAAGTAGACTAAAAACATTTTGAAGCATTACAAAACTGTTGCGTCAGCTGCCAGACTAAAATAATGCTTGGTAGTGAATTTTTGTAATCATGAGAAAAAATAATCATTTTGAACTTAAGTGGTAGCCACCAATTAAGTTCCAGTCACTGATTATAAAATGGTGATGTGTTCAATAGGCTGGTAGACAGACAAGGGATAATTCCTTCACTAATCTAATACCAATGTAAAGAGAATGGATGACTATTTCAGAAATCTTGAGCATTCTACTGTCTTAGAAATAAATAAAGGATGAGAATCAAGGAGATAATATAAAGCTACTCTGAAGGGTTATGAATTTGGCGTTATGATAAATATCGAATTATATTCAAAATTTACTGCAGGAACTATTGTCACATTATTATGCCGTATTCAGAAGAACAAACTATTATTAAACTATCGATGTTATATAGATATTAAAAGATTTGCTGAAAAGTGGATTGTTTAATAACAGGTTGAACAAACTGTAGGATCTGAAGATCGTCAGTTGGAATGTGGTCATAGATCGTAGGGTAGTTGAAAATACATAGTCTATGCAGTTACATTTGTATGATACTTAGCTGAATATTATTAAAGTCAATCTTGTTGATTTATAGGTCATAACTAGTATGAGAAACTGTAACACTTAGATAATCGTTAGTGTATCGGTCTCAATGAAATAAAAGTCAAGTAATGAAAATCAATCCAAAACGGATAAATGGATATTGTTTGTCAGTGTCAAGGAATGAAGTTTGATCACTCTCTTTTGGCGTATATAATTATGACAGTATCAAGGTAACCTGTTCAGGATGCACACATCTAAAAAAGAGAATGATCGAAATTCAATCCTTAACACTGACAACAAGAAGATTCAAATGCTTAAAGGTAAGTAGTAAAATTCATCCCCGTTGCACAAACCAGTGGCTAGCTGGACTCAGTAGCTCATTCAGCAAAGTGTTAAGCATTTGAAGTAAGCAGTTCAAGTTCCAGTGTGAACATCAACACCGGGATGCAGGTATATATCCATTCGACGAAGAGACAGGTATACTAAATTCCACTGCTAGCTACTGCTCATCATTTACAGAAGTAGATAGTAAAAATTAATTCCCAGATTATATAAAGATGAAAATGTAAGTTTTATTCAACGAACAATTTACGAAGAATACTACTGATAAATTTTAATTGTATAACTTGTACACTGGATATTTTACTCATCAATAAGTAGCACCAAATAGACAGGCGTTAGTTTCACCTATTTTCTCAATGATTCAATTTAAATATTCCCAGAAATTTTTTTATAATTTCCAATATAAGATAGATAGAGGTAAATAATTAATTCGGAATCACAATTTCATGAAAACGAATGCATATGTTTAATAGTATAAAAATCGACATTTTTCTACTTCATACATAACAGAAAGAAAATATCCACACCTTTTAATGCTATAATATTTATCCAATGGTAGTGTAGTTACATAATCCAATGAATTATTCAATGTAGATGAATTATTGTAATCTACTGGTGATTTTGATAAATTTGAATCGATTTTTGCATCGTCCAATAAATTTTCATTAAGATCAGGTATTCTCCATAGTCGAGCACTATGACGAAGTTCTGGTCGTTCGCTTGAATCTATGTGTAATGTGAATAAGACAAATTAGGTAGAATATTCTTAAGATAGTGATATATATGTATATATATAATTTAAAAAATGGTTACCTGAATTGTTTGGTCTAGTGATTCGGTTCTATATGTTTAGTTTTGTTCTAATTAATATGTTTCTTTTAAATGGGCAATGAAACCCTTAAAACTTTACTCGAATATTTCAGTGAATATCTATCATTTTTAATTAAATTGCCTTCATTTAGCGAACATCCGGTTAGCAGACATTGCATCAAACAAGATAAAGTTATGAACAAGTGAAATTAACATAAACAGATGTATTGAGTGTTAACAATGGGATGCAGGTGAATCTATGAGTTTTAGAAAGACAAACAGACAGATACAACGCAGAATTTCGTATGTAAGTACATCAGTTCAGGTTGCCATACCACATTAGCACAGAGACGTAACTGTCAGTTCAAATCACATAGTAATAGAGATAAAGTATTAGCAGTAATGGAGAAGATTAGGGTTCGAGGATATGATTCGACAGTAAGATAAATTTAGAAAGAGAAAGAAAGAGATGATGAGGAATTCAGAAGGTTAGAATTTGAGAGAACACAAAGAGTGGATGTACTTGCGTCATTGCAAACGATTTTGAGCCATGTCGTTCAAGGTCTCCAACCATTGGTGACTTACGTCTCGTTTTCCAGTATACCGAAAAACATATACCAATCTTTTTTGTTTAAATTAAGAGTATAAGCATTACTGTGACAACCACTTGCGTACAACAAATTTTTTCCAAAACAAATATTCACATAAGAAATTTCAACTTCGGACACACTGACCACATTTGAGATAACAAGTCTTGGATTTTAGCATAAGATTTATACATCCTTATTGTTAAATTAAATTTTGGCATTATACCTAATGTCAGTTTGAGATTGAAATTCCCAAATCCAACTCCAAATGATTACATCCAGCTGGTAATCCTATTACTGATTTTTCACACTGATTTACAAACCTCCTTTAACCCTAGTAAGTAGGTGAATATTCTAAGGGTCATTTTGGCATCGTTCAAAGGTCGTCCATAAGTTTTAGTCTCATTGAAATTTTATAACGTTAACAAAACTTACATGACGCAGATAATGATATAAAGCAATCTGGTTTAGATGCTAATGCGACTAATGAAGTAACCTCTCCATTTGGATGTGCAAAAGTCTGTTTCTTCAAATCAATATCTAATGACTCCACAAGTGTTACTAAAGTGATCTATGAATAGAATGTGGAAAGAAAACAAAAGTAATCAAAAAAAATTGATTATTTAATATTAAATGAGATAGGTTGACTGAATACGATGTACTCTATTCAGTATGAAGAGGAACACTTAGAGAGTAAATAGGCGGAAAATTGAACCATTGTTAAACATTCTTCGGAATTAAACCTTCATAGAAAGCAAATACGGTGAACACAAATGTTTCTTCAGTAACTGGGTACTAGGACAGATGACTGATGCTACTTACGATTACGATTACGTTAATACCAAAATGTTACTGTAACGTAGAAAGCGATATGTTTTTAGATTGGACTACATTTATCTCAGTGATGTCCAGTTCGGCGCCAGTATTCAGTAAACATTCAAAAAATGAAGACCACTTAGATGGGACGGAGTTCTCAACAGAGATGAGCTACTGAGTAAGTTAAACAATAACATGAGAATCAACAAGTACATAAAATAAGGAAATAAAATGAAACTGAGAGTTAGAGTAAGATAAATCAAATCTGTGCATAATACAGTATGGTTAGAGAGGAGAGCGGTTCGTTATTGTCCCTTGTAATCACCATCGTTATTTGACTGGGGGCTGAAATAGTAGGGATACCGAAACTGAAATAGGTGAATTTCTTATATCAATCTGTCTGCCGACTGAAATCCGAGATCAAAGTTCAGATAGGTACTCCAAAAGGAGTCTTTTACGTAACCACGCCAGTAGCAGTCGATTACGATGTAATCAATCTGAGTCTAAGATTTGAGTTCCAGTAGGGAGGATACCAAGTGGCACATCGGCGATGACTGTGTCAGAATTTGGTCGACAAAAAGCTGCGGGGTATGGACATTGTTATTAGATCTGAGAATCATCAAGTATTCACTGACCACCCAAGCGACTCTACTCTGTGTCTAAATGCTCAGCTTGCATATTCAAACCACCGGATAGCATCATAATATCTGCTAAAAGCCCTTTATTGAGACCATTTAGTTGTTGTTAGTACTTATCATTGATCGCATCTAAACTGCGATGTCAGCACACAGGTGAAAAATACAAAAAGAGTCTCGCACATCAATTTATTTTCATTAAGGTGGCACTTCTAGCCAAACTGCACATAAACGAAGGTTAATGAGGGTTCAATCAATTAGTGCACGCTTAGGAATAGAAGTATGTAGGGATAATGCTGAAGATTTGCATCATACTTCTTATAAGCATACGATTAACCTCGTCAAATGAGCATTTGTCTTGTCTGGTTTTCGATTAAGCTGTATCTACTAATCAAAATTGTTTCCGGTAATTTACTCTATTACAGGAATTTTGATCTTTTGTTATATATATATATATATATATATATATATATATATATATATATATATAGCAAGACATTTGACGTATATATTTCAAATAACTCTTTTAGGAGATGTAAAACTTGCCTGACTACCTTGTGGCTTCAAAGACTGAGATCCAACTAAAAACCGAACCTCATCAGACTCTTCGTGACTTATCGCATATCGCAAAATCTCTTGTTCATCTTGATCTTCTTCTACTAGTCGATTGAGGTTTTCAAAACTGGAATCCTTAAGAGATCCATACAATCCGATTAAACACCGTACATTTGGCTGAGTGAACAAAAAATGAAAAATTATAAAGTCGTTTTTATAGAAACGTTCTCAACACCAAAAAGTCATTTGTTTGAGTAATTGTGAAAATATTTTCTAAACAAATATGGTGCACTTTGTTTTCTCCCAAATTCGGACCTAGAATCCTCATTACCTTCATGTTTCTCGTCTCAAATCTATCTCACTGGATTATACTTCTTGAATATCTTCGAACAGTGATCTTTAGGATTACTGCACATATTTCTACTATCTTCACCACTATGAGATTTGAATCAACAATTACATCTCTGTGTTATTGTGGTATGGCTACTTGAATTGATGTATGTACGTACGAAGTTCTGCGTTGTAACTTACTGACTGACTTCATTCTATCGTCTAATAGTGTGTAGGGAGCCTTTTCAAAAATTCATATGATAAATCCCAATAATGTGATGAGAAGACAGAGGTTATCAGGATTATGCGACATATTTGCGCTTCATATTTCGAATAATCTGATCACACATACATTTGTTAAGATATTATGTATGAAAAATAAACGGTCGACTAAACAGTAACCAAATCCCTTTTCTAGGTATACTAATTAGTATAAAAGATGATGGTTTCATTAAATGTTTTGCATTGATAATGGCTATTTTCCAGTCCAGTACAAACGTGGATAAATAAACAGCTTTCTCAATAGGACCAATCACATTTTCACTAGCGGGAGGGAAACGTACAGCTCTAAACTGAGATATTCAGGAATAACGGTCATTCATTGAATTTTATGAACAGTCAGAAAGGTAGCAACATACTAGGTAGCAACCTACTAGGTTTTCGACACCAAAAACAAGTCTATATTACCCTATCCTATTCATGTCTTAACGAGTATATGTAGGGTCAGACTGTTTGAAACTTAACGTGCAAATATATCATATAGTTCTGATAACCTCCTTTTTCTCATCACATTATCGAAAATCAGGGATTAAATCCGCAAACAGTCAGTCAGTTACAAGGTAGAACTTCGTACGTGAATACATCAGTTCAAGTTGCCATACCACATTAGCACAGAGACGCAAGTGTAACTTCAAATGCCAGAGTGGTAGAGATAGTAGAAGTATTAGTGGTAATGAAGAAGTTTAGGGTTCGAAGATATTATTCGAGAAGCATAATTCAGTGAGACAACTTTATGGAGAGAAAGAGGTGATGACGAATTCAGAGGATTAGAATTTCAGAGACCACAAAGAGTGGATGCACCTGCACCATGGCAAACAGTTTTGAGCCATGTCATTCAGAGTCTCTAACCGTCGATTACTATCATCTCGCGGACCCCAAACAGGTAGTCGACACCTACCAGAATGACTCAGTCCACTTGTCAGTGACTTGATGGATTTCTGCTATATTTTGGTCTGGCTGCCCCTAACTTTCGTCCAACCTATTCCTACACAACAAAACATCGCTCATCGAGGCAGTCGGCAGCTGGGCATACGTAATATACGTCCCAACCACCTCAACTGATGGAGTCTCAATACCTTATCTATTGATTTGCCATCCCTACCTAGTAATCGTTTCCTAACGACAGCGTTGCTTACTCGGTTGTCCCAGGATAAACGAGCAATGCTTGGAATACATTTATGATCCAATACTAATAACCTACGAGTATCTTCTACTCTTACCGGCCATGTTTCGCATCCATAGAGTAGGACGGCGAAAATTGCTGCATAATAGACTTGTCCTTTGGATAGCAAACCAACAAACATACCAACCTTTACTTCGAATAATGTCTATGATGAATTCTGTGTATAGAAAAGACAGGAAATTCGCTGTCTATTTATGAAGTGATGACTAGAAAAGAAATTTGCGATCTCACCTGAACAGCGACTCCCGAAGACGGTGGAAAGCTGGTGAGTTTCATATCTGGCAGGACAGTATGGACTTATTACGAAATTATTTTCCAGAGACCAACAGACAGAACAAAGATTCCTTAATGCTAAAATAACAAAACTGTGAAAAACAAACGACTAAATAACAAGGTTATCACTGTTAGTGTATATAGTATAGTATAGAGTTGGTTCAAGCCAATATCAATTGTTTACATTGTTGTCAGCGAAGAAACCATCCCTGAAAGTCATCCTTTCATCAAGATAGCTTTCCCCTACTACATACCTATCACAACTTTCGACGCCATTGTGACCAACAGCATACTTGACATCTGGAAGAGCTGGGGATTCACGTATAATGGCAAAACGTTTGACAGTTATAAAATGATTGAACTTATCGCTAGAAAGACTTACAGTTTCTAATTGACTTAGTTCAGAAATAGTATGAGAAAGCCTAGCACTGAAGTCGAACAGTTTATCGCGTAAAGCATACGGTTCACAGTGGAAACGCAGAAGCTACAATGACCGTCCAGAGTTATGGTGAGAGAATATCGCTTAGTAGTAGGCTTCAAAATAATGTTTATCTACCACAGATGTTTCCTTTGATGCCAAAAAAATTTATTACAAGTAGAAGTACTAGGATAGCATCTGCTAGGTCTGAAAATGTAGTCATAGTTCGAGGACGACCGTAATTATTACAGATGTCAGCGTAAGTACACTAGTTAAGTTCATTCCTAACGCTGACCCCTCCGAATTCCTGTTAGAACCTTTTTCATCCAGTGATATAAGTATTTTCATGTAATCGGTAGTTAATCATCAGCACGTGTGGATATCTAGAGTTGATGTTATTTGTAAATACATGTCTATAGAAGATGCTAATTACGAGGTGGTAATTCTGTTACTCCACACATTTATGTAACGATACCTTTTTGTAGTAATACACCGATGCTTTTGGACTTGAATCTAATTCCATTAAATTGAAATATTTTTAGCATCAAGCTAAATAGTTTGCTGTCGTTGAGGCTACGTTGCAGAAGCAATTAATCATAATTGCTGCTAAATGGATGTTAAAAAAATAAGCACTGCATATTTTGCAACTATATTACTGACATTGACAAACTAAGTGAAGTTAGTGTAATGGATGGATGATCTGTTATAAAATGCAGTGTTGCACTACACTGGGGAGATACAATAAAAGTGATTGAAGTTACGGTAGACGATTTCTATGCAGCTAAAGACTTCTTGTCTTTTGTGAGAGGTATCATTTATGCGAACGCATGAAGCAGAAACGACGAAAACACAATGCCCTTAAGCATTGTTAAGCCTGCGTATATTTTGTAGCGAACCTAAAACACGTATAAACAGCTACTTATACCATCATATGGACTTGTACGTAGTTGAAATGCAGACTGGATGCAGTAATGTCAACTACCCGAAGTTTCAGTCAACCAAAACGTCTTTTTTTCAGGTAGCTATGTAAATGTCCCTCCATTATGAATATATAGACAAGTTCAACTATGACACACGTGCACCAGTTTTCTTCTACATCAATAACAACCAGCGGTTATACGAGAGAGCAAGTAGTATGGGTTTTTTTTTAAATTCTGATAGCTTGTCGAAAGTATGTACTACCTTGCAAAAGATTGTTAAAGCACTCTCACATTTGTCTATAGATGTTAAACAAGTACGCGTTGTTAATAACGTAGCACTTTAGCCAACATCAAACAGTACTTCTAATCTGTCGGAATCTCAATATCCTCCGTCAATAGAGGAAGAGTTGGATACCCTAAAAACCTGCTTTCTATAAAATTTCAGGGATAGATTCGCAAATTCACCAGTTCATTGGATAAGTAATTCACGTTTCAAATGTGCAAGGTGAACAATTTTACGGGAAACAAGCCAAAATCATCTCTTAGATACATTTTAGTATACATTTAGTCCAGAACTTCACTTCGACTCTAAAGAAGCATATGAAGCAATGATGTACTATTTTGATTAGTCTTCTAGGTGCCTTAACACTAAAATCCACATTCTCACTATTAACTGAAAGTCTATGGCACACTGGGGTATTCCGTGCAACACAACTATGAGTTAGGCCTATAATAATTTTGTATTCTGTATTATACCTCGCCATAACTGTATTCGTTTATAATATTTCAGAGTACATTCAATCATGAACAGGACTGAGACTAACGGACAACTGTTTAATGAAGCGGTAAATGTATTACTTATCTTATATTTTTGAATAAATTTATTATGTAGCGTACGTCTTCAAAACTTTCGTTCGCTGGGCTGAGACCGATCATAAACTAATAGGTTTTCTTTTTCAGAGGTCAAACGCCTACGATAGAGCTCACCAGTTACAACGAAGATCAATCGGTCACTTAAACTTATTTTTACGTTGTTTCCGTCATTAATAGTTACAACAATTTTTTCATTGTGATAATTATTCTCACTAGTGCCTATTTTTTAGGGAACTAAAAGCGAACTTCATGGCTATAAGAGAAAGAAGTGGATCAAGGCGAAAAATAGTGTTAGGCAACCATGAAAGTGTGAATCCACACGTCTCGCCTCTTGTGAGACAATTAGGCGAAATGTCTCATCATTTCACCAGCCTAGGTGAAGGCGAAATTCAGTTGCAATGACGCTTGAATTTATACCAACTTTTCTTGACCAAGTTAATTTGTATTTCCCAAAAGTTCGCTTTTATATCCTTCATTATTTTTAATGATGATAGAAATAGATATACCGTATCATTTGTTGCTTTACTTACGTCTGATGGAGGAAAATGTTAACGGTTATCAGTGAAGAAATTGGAAATTCAGATATTTTCACTATGGGTTGTTAAAGTAGAAAGTCATAAGACAAAATTTTGCTCGGGTTGAAAGAGGAGGACGAATTCAGTTTCAAACCCGTCCACACGTTTGTACACAACCTTGACTAACTTGCTTCCAATATCCAATATCTTTTTCACGAGCAAGTATAAAACAGTTGGTTTCTTTGTGCTCGATTCTTGTTCTTTCAGTACGGTGCCAGGTTTTCGGCAGTGTCCAATGAATGGGGGTCTAGCCACTCGACTGTCTAGTTCTAGTCAGTTGGCAGTTGGTTGTGAGTTTGTGTCTCGGGATTTGAATGAAACGTTTGTTTCAGGGCAGTAGGGTTTCTGAATACCAGCAGCTATCACAGTATCAGACTGGAGATCAGTTAGTTGCAATGCGGAGAATAATAAGGATAGAATTCTAATGCTAATATGAATAAAATTTCAGAACTAAGTAATATATAGATGATTCAGTTTATTAATTGGTAGTGAAGATTGTGAGAGAGGACCGAAGTGTAAGCAAGGGAAAGGGAACAGAGATAATAGGCTAGATAGATGGTGGTCATTCTGAATTGCATTGCCTAAGATCCATTGCGAGTATGACTTCTCTAATATCTTTTTAAGGAGCTAGTATAAAACAATTAATTTCTTTGCACTCGTTTTTTGTTCTTTCGGTACGGCTTCACGGGTTCAGTATTGTTCAGTCGATGGGAGTCTAGCCACTCAACTGCCTAATTTTGGTAAGTTGGCAGTTGTATGTAAGTTTGAATGTTCTGTGATTTGAGTAAGTACGTTTGGTTCAGGAAATTAAGGTTTTCTGGCTACCAGAAGTTATCACGTTATCAAGTCGAAGATCACTTGCTTTCACTATGGAGGATAATAATGAGAAAAGATTAATGCTTATAAGAAGATTTCAGAACTGAGTAAATAAATGGATAATTTAGTTTATTAGTTGGTTTTGAAGATTGTGCAAGAGGACCGGAGTGTAAGCAAGTTTGTGGAAACAGAGATAATAGGCGAGACAGATTGCCTGGAAACCAACAAAATCGTTCCTAACAGTATCGTCTAATTTTTTTGTCTTATTCGGTGTACTTTACAGCTTGGTTGTGCTTGGCGAAATTTTCTATGAAGTAGGTCTGTTAAAGACCTATTCATATCTAGTTAAGTGTTATGAATGTAGGTAGCCACGGAACATTCTAGAGATTGATAATCTGTATAACTTATCGTTCTGTTTTAAGCTTAGTGGTAAATGTTGGGCAGACCTCGGGCTCAGGAGAAGAATGAATTCCATGCCTCACTTCATAAAATTGTTCTCCAATAATCAGTTTTTGTTTTGTTTTTATGCAGCACCATTTCATCGTGCTCCTCATTCGATGAATACCATGGTTGATCTAAATGATTCGTTTAGGCATGTCCGACCCGTTTTGTCTATTTCAGGAAAGTGAAACGTCTACATATTTGAACTCATGATAACAGCCAGTTCTAAGTCTAAATGTTATCATATCTCATCATGATAACAAAGAATATAATATTTACTTCCTAGCGGCACGATGCTTGCGTAATTGTCTGAGAGCAGTATATACCTATATAAATAGAGATAAATAAATTGATAAACATTGAACATAACTGTTCTCAATATAGTGCTCTCAAAATAAGCCTTCCGTTTCCTGAAGCTATTAGAGATAATTATTAGTTCCTGTTTGATTACTAAAAGATCTCAGCTGAACGTGAAGTTCACTGCGTTTTTGATGGTGCTCCCTCCTCAGCTTTCTTTTGAACATGTCTCGTGTTGGGTCAGCGAGTTCCATTGGTTGATAATTCTCTTATAGAGTGTCCTCATTAACTCTCCACTTTGGAAGACACAAAATATGAGGACATATCAGACGCAAACTTATCATCAAATAATTTAACAATTATAACTAGGACTCTTCCGGTCGTTCTGTATGACAACACGAATAGGATTAATGAAGCCAGTCTTTCGTCATACGCCAGGTTCACGACTCACTTATGAACCGAAGTTGTGGTTACTCAAACCTTCATCAGCTCACTATCTTTTCAGGCGGGAAATGGTGGCTTGTATTTATTATTCCAGTATCGCACGAATGAACACTATATTCATCGTCGAAAATAGATCTACCATCGACGTGGATAAAGCCACCAAGTTTGACCGTTGGGTTGAAAATTTTTGGCAGTAATCACACAGAGGTAATAATAATAATAATAAATTATTCTCAAATAACAAACATGTTACAAGAGACATGCCAATTTACAGGCAAGATCAAAATGTTAAGATTAGCAACATATTTTTTTCTGAAAACGGTATAAAGTTACTGAAACATTTCACATGATTCATTGTTTTCTCAAAGATGGAATGTACAAAGCGATCAATTGGCGCAAGTTACGAAGGTTGCGTTACGACAATCATCTTATGGGCTGAGAAATGATTCATGGTACAGACAGGTTTTCATATAACAAGAATTGATGCGGTAAATGTACAAAAGTCTGGTTGATATTCGTCAGCTAATGATTTCACATGTTCTTGGGTAGGGTAACCAAGTCTACTGCAAATATCCAGAGGAGGGAGGTGTTCTGAAGTGTTGGCTATCGTTATGCACTTGAGAGCGATTTTTTGCATAGAATTTCTCCATGTAATTTTCAATCTTCAAACTTCAATTTCGTATGTGTTTGCTCTTCAAGCGTCCACAGTCTTGAGTTGATAAATCATTTTTGATGATTATGCGGAAATCTGATACCACAACTGAATGGTCACTCTTACCTGGTGATGTCATCTAATCACCATTTTTATGGAAAATCAAGAGACTTTTATGGATAAGTTTCACTGAAGTAGAATGATCTGGAAATTACCACCTCAGCTTACTCGGGAATGGTAGGGAGTAAAAGTAGGTAATCACTGGAAAACGGTCAAAGATATCATTCAAATTACTGTCCCATATAATGAACAGTAAGCAAACCATACACCAAGAAGGAGAAAAACTTGGGTAAAATGAGGCACTGAACACCTGCTGCAAGAGAAAAGCAGAGCGTGATACAAGTGGAAGGTCTTTCGGAAGGATTCTAACTGTGCTCCTTACTTGGCATTGAGGAAAATGCATTGCCAAGGTTCTAATTGATGGTAGGCACTTATAGATTAAGCCAGAAGCCAAAATGCCGGTGAACCAAAACTATCTCATTGGGTTCGTGACAAAAAGTAAACCCACGAACCGGAATGTTTGTGCTCTTAAAGGCCCAAATCGCGAACATCTTACGAGCCTAGAAATGGCTGAGGTCTTTAAGCTAACCTTACCGATCAGTTAAACCCGATATTCATGAGTTCAGATTACCACTCAGACATAGTGCCAGATGAAGGCCCAGGGAATATCCGATTTACTCCTGACAGCACTGGGAAAACTAAAATCACTGCACTTATGGAAGTCATTGAGATGTGACAATATTCGCTATATAGCCTTGAAACAATGTGTAGGAGCCCTCAATTGACTGAAAATGGAATGATAATCCAGATTGTTATAGGTCAGTCGCATTACTACCAATACTATCCAAGGTAGTGGAAAGGCTGAGGAATAGGTAAATGAGGGAACTAGTGGGTAGGAACAATATCCCCCAAGACGGTCAACATGGATTTAGGAAAGGTAGGACACGTGCATCAAATCTTCTTATAGCATGGGACAGCTGGACAGCTTGCTTAGAATACCCGATCACATACTATTTCTTGACTTCGTAAAAGCTTTTGACACAGTTACTCACGTACTACCAATCGCAGAGTTTTCTAAGATGGACTTGACTGATCCGCTTCTTTCTTAGGTCAGAAACTACCCGGAGAATGTGAGGTTTCTGATTTAGGTGAATAGTGTTCGTGGGGGCTGGCGAGTCTCAATGCCAGGGGTTTCGCAGGAAACCACCTTAGGCTCACTCCTCTTCCTGATATTCATCAATGACTTGCCAAATTAAATGAGCTCAGCGGCACTAATCTACGCAGCCGACGTAAAGATCTGGACGTCCACAGGAAGCCAGGAGAATTATACTTAGCTTTGACAGGACCTTACATCAGTTGAGGGATAGGAAATGGAAAACGGATTAAAACTAAATAAATGTCACTTTACGAGCATTCTTCTCCACATGAGCCAATGTAGGTCCGCTCCCTAATATCTCCTCAGAGCGCGATCTTGGTTTAATAACCCCAGAAAGCCTAAACACCAGTCCGAACTACTTGGAGGACGCAACTTGGAACGCAACTCTTTACTTGGCGCGATTACCAGAGAATTATTTTCAGTTTTGTTGAAAAAATACACACACACTTAGAGTTTAACGACGTCACCGTATTCCGTCCCCTTGAAAGGAATGTTAATCTCCTGGATCAAGTGCAAAGACTAGCAACTAAATGGCTTAAGGGTTTAAAAATAAACCTTACGAAGACAGACTTCAAAACTTGTGGTTGTTTCTTCTGATTTAGTGGAGAAATCTTCTCATTAGCATTAGAATTTTCTCCTTAGTATTCTCCACATTGCAGTTAACTGGTGTCTGGCCTGGTAACGTGATAAATGCCCGTATCCGGAAGACCTAACGCCTTACTAACAAATACCTGGAGTCGTGCCGAAAGAATAATAACCGAGACTAAAAAAATCACTTAGTTTATACTACCTCGTATAAAACGGAAGTTGGATATTGGAGCTTGTGACAACGATATTGAATATTGGACAATACTGGAGAGCCATTCCCAAGTTGCGCCTTCCCTTAGTAATAGCATTAGTTCAGTTTTCCTGTGTTAACACTTTTGGCTTGTGTTTCGGAGAGGACTCAGTTTCCACCAAAAAAACGTTGATCAGCGTAACTGGTATAACTTGTTCTGCTAGGATGTTCCACCATTTGACTACTCAATGAGAAGCGATCTGGCATGATCACCTTGAGTTGGACCGTTCACAGTTTCAAGTCTTATTTCTGGTTTCACAGGTGATAAACTCTATAGAAAAATCATGTCTGACGTTTTAATACAAAAATCGTCAGGTCACAGATTTTTCGCCAGAGATTTTTCCTCTTTTACGATAAGTTTATACTGATTGTCTTGAATATGTTGAGAAGTGTTAATCACGAACTTTAGCAGCTATTGCATTAGTCTGTACAGTTTTTGACTCGTAACATACAACTGAAAGAAACTTTTGTCCATGTATTTGTGGCAGTTACCCATTCATGGTACACTGGTATTTTTTTTACTGTGGTGTTTGTGTTTTAGGGTACTCTTATTTAAACTGGATATATTCGTAGCTTTACACCATCGAGTTCCGGTTGTAATTGTCACATTGTAGTAATTTTGTACTTGTGTTATCGTTATTTGTGGATTATTGTCGTTATTAAGTGTCTGCGTTCTACGCCGTTACTAAGTCACCAAATCATTTCCCTTGTACTTTACTCTTCCAGATCTTCACACACTGCTCTTCATAGTTCCCGTGCGCACAACCTGCCTTCAGATAGACGCAAATCAACCAAAGACTAAACACTTCGTGAGTTTCTAACTACATTTACGTTCAATCTTAAAGATACATATCCTCGTTACTTGTAAAGTCCTACTCGCTTATTATGTATATAAGGTCCCATGCGCTGATAAATTATCGAACGGAATCAGGACACTAGGCAGAGAGAATATGGTAATCTCGGATTCTGTTAAGGGCATATTGTAATATCAAGTTACTACTGCAATGCTTTTCAAAAGATCACTCTTAAGGCTCCTTAGAAAACAGTTAAGAAATGTGCTAACGTTGAGCATTGTCTCACTAGCACTAAACATCTTGCTATTTTTAAGTCGCATAGGGTGACACTAACAGCTATCCCTGTTTCCACATAATTTAATGGTTATTTTGTATGTTAGCTGTGTGGTGCGGAAGTCTTGTACATTGATATAGAACAATGGTCAAGCTGTTAGACTTTCATCTAAGTTCAAACCCCGCTCTAACAAATTCTATTTGGGCTAATGGGTAGTTTCACTGCCATTTATGCTTAGATTGTGGCCCATATCCAAGTATCCGATGTGTGAGCTGACCCATTCCAATCATTAATGTATGATATTCATTGGCTATATGATCATTCTTAACCCTATAAGTAACAAAAATGTAGTCATTTAATTGAATACTAGCTTGTAACTTTTTAATTTTCGTTCCCAGAATTTGTTTAAACTGCGTTTCCACTTCAAGCTATGAGGTTGGTCATTTAGTAAATAGTTACTCTGGAACACATGATAACCAAGAAATGGATTTCCTCATTTGTGCTTCATGCATGAGGAATGGACTATGTTTACCTGTTACAAGTGTCAAATGTACGGTGGGAAATGAGTTGGTGTTTTGTCAAAATAAGGAGGTAAAAATATAACTACACTATTATAATACTTATTAGTGCATACATTATTTCCTACCATTGAACATTCTGTCATTTCAACATGGTTCAACTGGTGAGTGCAAACCTTATGCCTGAAAATTGCTATTGCTTCAATCAGTTGATTTTTGTTTTCATTTACATATTGTAATTGTTGCGCAAGCTTCGTCCTTGGTCGGCGTGTTCTCATGACATATACTGTCCTGATAGAACACTGCCTTTTTTCTTTTTAAAGGTTTATTAGCTTGATTAAATGTCCGAACAAGTAGTGTCAGAGGATGTAAAGTGTGTCAAAGTTTCAAAAAGTAAGTCTATGTTTTGTTATTTCACGGGTGCTTGTCTTTTTTTTCAGCTTTATACTTGTCATCTGATTTAGTATTCTTGATCATCCCAACAATAATAAATTACTCAAGCCTTTTCCAAATAAATATACTAATATTTGCATTACGGGGTTGTGAAGATTGTTAAGTTACACATTTTTGAAACCATGAATCGATCAATGTTAGACCACCGTTAGAATCCTGCGGGGTGCAGGAGTCGTGGATGCGCACTGCTGAGGAGTCCCATAACAGGACGAAACGGCCGTCCAGTGCTTCCAGGTTTCTAATGGTGGTCTAACATTGATCGATTCATGGTTTCAAAAATGTGTAACTTAACAATCTTCACAACCCCGTAATGCAAATTACCTGTGCTCACTAGTGACTAGCTTCGTGAGGAATCTTCTCCGAGTTCTAGTGGGAAGACGTGACCAGTGAAGTTCAACCTGTTCGGGTGTAGACAGTAACTACCGAAGACTGTGTATGAGGTTGCGCAACTCCGTGAATATGATCAAGTTAGACATTAACACCGTTAGATACCGGCTCAGTGGTCTATCGGTTAGGGCGTTCGCGCACAATACCGAAGTTCCTGGGTTCGAATCCTGCGGGGTGCAGGAGTCGTGGATGCGCACTGCTGAGGAGTCCCATAACAGGACGAAACGGCCGTCCAGTGCTTCCAGGTTTCTAATGGTGGTCTAACATTGATCGATTCATGGTTTCAAAAAAAATACTAATATTTACATTTATTAATGTTATGGATTCGGATTTTAATGAATGGATTTTCTATTACTAAGATGAAAGGAAAGAATGTCAGTTAATAGATATATATAGTAATGACCATTGACATTGGTAACCAAATTAATAACGTAAGCTGTCGATTGGTTGGAGATAAGACTACTAGACAAAAAAGGGTTTTCTGTTTAATAAAATAATATGCTTATTGCACAGCATTACCAAAATAAATCAAATTTCATAGGCGATTTTAGATCTGTTTTTGTAGGTCCTGACTTGAGGGTTAGGCCTAATTCTTGTGAATTATATCAGTATACTATGAGGCCAGTCACATGAAATAGTCAGAATCAAGCTTCTCATTTTTCCTGCAAAGTTATCCGTGGGTTGGTCATTCAATTATAATTGAACAACGATAATATATTAGATATCTAAATGGTTTCATCGAATGTTTCTCAGATCCTATTATGGATTGTTGTATTCGGTCGCGTGAAATTTGACTTATTCTAAAAATCAGTCATAAAAATAAACAATCTTGCAACTTTCACCCGTATTGGTCAATCACAGATCAAATATCAATGAATCCAAAGACTGATAAAGAATATATTAGTTTTGCATGAATTATTGGCACTTTTCAGTTTGCAACGTTCTTAACACTGCACAAATACACAGTAACCCTCTAATCACAATCATAAATCTAGTTTCAGACCAAATTCAATCCTAACCTTAAATACAACTAACTATATTCCTAACCCTAAGTTATAACAAACACTACAGGGGAATGCCACCCAATCTCATGTTTTCGTATACTTGTCTCCAGTCATCCTGAATGGCAAATCGACGTAAGTCCCCCTAGTCTTAATGGAATTGAGAAAGCGTTAGGAAATCTGAAGCGAGGGCGAGCTGCGGGTCCTGATATGCTTACCCCTGAGATATTTAAGGATGGTGGTCCAGTTTTAGCAGCTAGGTTGACTGACATTATGTAGAATCTGGGAACTGGACGTAATCCCATCCGAGTGGTCTAAATCCTTGATTGTCCCAATTTATAAGAAAGGACAAAAGTCTTGTGACAATCACAAGGGAATAAGTCTAACTAATATAGTTTCTAAAATATTGGCCTCAGTAATACTTCGACGCTTAACGAAAGCTCGTGAAGAGCAAACTCGAGAAAACCAATCTGGTTTTCGACCTGGACGTGGCTGTATAGACCACATTTTCACACTACGACAGGTCCTAGAACACAGACACATATTTAGGCGTCCTACAATAGTTGTTTTCCTGGACCTTAAGGCGGCATTTGACTCTGTGGATCGTGAGGTTCTGTGGCAGTGTCTGTCATTGAAAGGTGTACCAAATAAGTACATTAACCTCATACAAGCTCTCTACTCAAACACCACTTGTCGAGTGAGGGCTTATGCCGAACTGTCACCGGAATTCTCTACTTCAAGTGGTGTCCGTCAGGGATGTCCACTTTCTCCATTCTTGTTTAATTTTATCATAGACATGCTCCTAGAAATAACCTTATCGTCGTCTGAATTTTCTGGAGTAGACCTTTTACCAGGTGGCTCGCTTATTGACTTAGAATATGCCGATGACATAGTCCTACTTGGTGAAGACGCTGACAAAATGCAGAGTCTTCTGACTACTCTAAGCAACAATGCAAGCACGTTCGGGATGCGGTTTTCCCCCTCGAAATGCAAAATGTTGCTTCAAGGTTGGGTTTCATCGGCACCTGAACTAGTGATAGGAAGTGAAGTAGTCGAGCGCATAGACCGCTTCACTTATCTGGGGTGTCTCATCAGTGCTGATGGCCTGGTGACTGACGAAATCTCAGCACGGATACAGAAGGCTCGATTGGCTTTTGCCGAATTGCTTCACTAACGGTGTAGGCGAGATATCCGTTTGCTGACTAAAGGACGAGTGTACCGCGCAGTGGTTCGCTCCGTCTTACTTTATGGCTGTGAAACATGGCCAGTGAGAGTAGAAAATATTCGTTACTGGTTTTCGATCACAGGTGTCTTCGAAGCATTGCTCGTATATCCTGGGACAACTTAGTGAGCAACTCTGTCATTAGGAAACGGGTGCTAGGTAAGAATGGCAGATCAATAGATGAAGTGGTGAAACTTCATCAGTTGAGGTGGTTTGGACATGTGTTGCGTATGCCTAACGACCAACTGACTCGACGAGCTTTGTTTTGTAGTGTAGGAATAAGTTGGAAGAAAGTTAGGGTCGGCCAGACCAAAACATGGCGGCAATCCATGAAGTCATTGACAAGTGGACTGAGTCATGTCGGTAGTTGTCGACTACCTGGTTGGGGTCCGCGAGATAATAATCGATGGTTAGAGACCCTGAATGACATGGCTCAAAACCGTTTGCAATGGCGCCGGTGTATTATTCTCTGAGTTATCTCAAATCCTAATCTTCTGGATTCTTCAACACCTCTAAACTTTTCTCACTGAATCATACTTCTTGAATAATATTTTCTAATCCTAACCTCTCCGATCACTTTTAATACCTTAACTACTTCTTCTACTATTGGATTTGAATTGACAATTATATCTCTGTGCTGATGTGGTATGGTAACATGAACTGATGTACTTACATACGAAGTTCTACGTTGCATCTGACTGACTGAGTAAACATCATTGTACGTTGACGTATGCACCACAATCCTGAAGTAGCTTACTCGATTCTCATGAGTTCATCACTATACTAAAACCTAACCAAATCAGGTTTGTGAGTTGATTACCACACAAAGATAACAATTGCAAGTAATGACTAAGCATTCTGCTTTAGAATCTGTATGACGTCACCAACTTCTATGTGAAATTAAATCTTATAGAGGTATACGAACAACTACGCATTTCGTATGATGCATATACGGTAGGCGTAGTATATTTCTAGTCGTAACCACCAAGTTATCCGACCACATACAAACACAATTTATTACCGTTCTATATTTCAAGGCCTTTGAGTTTATATTTAATCCTTTTAGTTTAACATGTGGATTTTAGGAAGTGTCATACATCAAACCACTACCTATGTGTTTCTTGTATAATAATCTATTGTCTGTTATTTTTAACGGCTCTTGGTTAGTTTAGAAAGTATTGAAACACATCTAATTGATCTTCAAATCTCCTTGACAATCACTTTCTTGTTTTCCATGGTCGTTTCTATGTATATCACTATTCTGCTTACGCTAATCTTAATCTTTGCTTTAGCGATCGTATGGGACGTTTTTTTAAAATGGTAGGTGTTGAAACCAAGAATGAGAATAGTTGGAAACACATTTTAGGTGGTACTCTTGAGACAGTTTTTAACCATAGTTCCCTGTCTAGTTATCAATAGAAAACTAAAATAATTTAGGTTTATGGTATTATGGCTTCTGTAGAACAAATTTCTACTGATGAATTGTAAAATGCCACTAAATTGTAAAATAGAACTTCAGATTAGGAACTATGCGGAAATCTCTGTAGTATTCTACCTGCGTTCTCACTCTACATGTTAGTTAATTTCTTTTTATGTCTAATCATTTTAACCACAAATTCTTCCTTTCAAAGAAAAAAACATTTCATCTAACTGAATCATTATTTGACAGTATAAATAGTGTAAATCCTAAATAAGTCACGGATTGGTGGAAATTTCCAATTATTTGAGACTATATTTTCCAATGTTTACTTTACTCATTCTCTTTGATGACCAATGCAATAATCATTTAGAGTGGAATACATAATGAATCACTTTTGGTTTTTCAGTATCTCTTCATTCTGACGAGGACGCAGTTAAAGACGCGTTCGAATGGCCAACTGAGGTGTTTCATACGCCTTTAAGGTCAGAAACACTATCCAATGGCAAGTCAAATGGGAAAATAAGAATTACAACAGATACTGCTGTGAGCTTGCACGCTTTCAAAAATATGGCTCCTGAAACAAAAAGCATGACATCTGGATTTTCTAGTTCTAATGTAGCAAGTAAAATCTGTCATTTGTCTACATCACATCCTGGTTTTCGGACTACTTACAGTCATTACAAGCGATCCGTTTTACGGCAAGCAAGATGTCAAGCAGATAACCTTCGATTGAAGTTTGCTAAAGAGTGTCGTGCAATAAAGAGTCACAAACAATTCGCTGGTCCACTCTTATCCACAGGACAACGCTTTGTATAACTTAAACGTTCATATTCTACTGATCATAATAATTTAATAAATATATTGTACATAGTTCCCAAAAGACTGGTTTTCTTGTGTTTAATGGTGAATACATGGCATTAGATTGGTGGTAGCAAAATGTTTGACCTTCCTGATATGTTTAGTCCAAAACAGCTACTCTTTTGGTTGAATAACACATGATACCTGTATTATGCGACCATTTCCCGCTTTTTGACACTATATGCTTAATAGGCGCAGGACCGGTCCACCAGTTTAGGGACTTAAACCCTTGGGTCCAAGATTGTTAGTGGGAGGTTTGCTATAGGTTACCACAATTCTTTACTGGCTAGGTATGCTTTGTTATGCACAAAATACCATGCGTTTCCACTTTACAAAATAAAAACTACCGAAAGATCAACCAAAATATATATTTTCTTTTTTAAAGGCTAGTAGTAATCTGAGGAAGTCATCTTCGTCCAAAGTACGAGCACGCTTTTTTTCGAAGCCTGAATCTCGAAGTATGTTGGTTATTTTTTCCTCCATGGCTGACACACCAGTAGATTCAGAGGCAATAGCTTCAGGAGTTGGTGACAATCCTTTCGTGCAACAAGTCTCCATGTAAATCTTACGTAAATGTGAAGCTATTGACTTGCCGTTTAAGTTAGCTCCAATTGTTTTGTTTTTCCGAGCAAACACAAGGCGCAATAATCCATCCCATTCCGAATGCATCACAGGGGGTAGCGGGTGCCTGGGTTCAATTCGAACAACAGCCGAATCAACACGTGGTGGGGGACGAAAACTGTTTCTGCTGATCTAATATTGAAAATAAATTGCGAGAGGTTTATTTAGTGACAAGCATTTTATTTGGTGATAGTTACAACAAGCTAATAATAAATGTAAGGGTTAAAAAATGGTATAAACTGTGACAAAACGTAAGTTTATAGTGAAATCTCATACATAGGGCATTAATTCCTGGTATTTTCGTATCTTTTGTTGTTACATTTTGGAGATCCTATGGGTATTCGGACGATAACTAACGTAAGCGCCCGAATCAATTTATTATCACTTTAATTTTCCCATCTAAATCATTATGAGATGACGAAACGTAAAAGGATTAAAAGTAAAAATGTCCTTAGATGACCCTCCATGCAATTCTCAAGAGTTTGGTGGTTTTTGGACAACATTCAAAAGAGTTTGTCACTACTGACAAATAAAAATGTCATACGCTTTATCAAACATTTTAAAGAAATTCAAGCGGTAACGGTTTTCTCGACGCATAACCGCTTTGTTTTAAACAGAATAAAAAATTGATTTTGAATACGTGAGAACGAATTGAAAATATCCAGATATCAAATTTGTGAAACTCCAAGTAGGTGAGATATCTCAGTTTGTTCATATAGTTAACATAAATACAACCAACTTATTTTCTAGCTTACCAATTATACTTTGAATCCGATCATAAGCAATACCCACACCCATCATCAGTAAGGTGAACTCGTTCAAGCATATCAGTCAGGGAGAAACAGTGGATATCATTAGCATATACTGAACTGATAGAGATACTAGAAAACCCATCTCGTCTGGCTCTGAGCAGCGGAGCCAGCTTAAGCACAGGCTGATAGGAAGCATACGCTATGATCGTGAACAGTGGTGGGTAACGAAAGCAAAAGATATTGAAAAGGTGTCGGCAGCCTGTAACAGTAGATAACTGTTCAGACTTATCAAAGAAACTGGTATTAGAAATCCAACTGCTTTTGAGACTATCTAGGAAAAAGATGGGAATATTATTCATTCTCGGTTCAGGAGATTGGATTGAATGGCAGAATACTTTAAGGAGTAGTTCAACTGGCCTGCAGCCCCACAATACGGCTACCCATGATCTCCAGTCAATTTGAATGGCGAGTTGATGTAGGCCCTGCAACTGTTAATGACGTTGGGAAGGTTATAGGAAACCTGAGGGTGATCAGCAGGTCCTGCTAGGTTAACCCCTGAGATTTTTAAAAATGGTGGTCTAGTTTTAGCAGTTAGGTTGACTGAGATATTAGGTAGAATCTGGAAACTGGACGTAACCACATTTGACATGTCTCAATATATAAGGAAAGGCAAAAGTCCTCTTGCGACAATCGCAGAGGGATCAGTTTAATTAATATAGTGTCTAAAATGCTGGCCTCAATAATACTTAGACACTCAACTATAGCTCGTGAAAACCAGGCTTGTTTAAGACCAGGATGTGGATGCATAGACCAGATATTCACACTTCGTCAGGTCCTGGAACACACACACATTTAGGCGTCCGACAATAGTCGTGTTCCCGGACCTAAAGGCGGAGTTCGACCCTGTCGGTCGTGAGTTTCTATGGGAGCGTATCATTAAAAGGAGTACCAAAGTATACTAACCTGGAACAGGCTCTCTACTCGGACGGATCAGCGATGCGTTTCTCCTCCCACCCCGAAATGCGAAATGTTGCTTTAGGATCGGCTTGCGTTGGAACCAGGTCTAGTGATAGGAAGTGGAGTATTTGAGCGTGTCGACCGCTTCACTTATCTTGAGTGTCTCATCAGCGCTGATGACCTGGTGTCTGACGAAATCCCGGCGCAGATACAGAAGGCTCGACTCCCTATTGCCAACTTGCGTCATCTGTTCGCTAACCAAACGACGAGTCTAATGCGCAGCAGTCCTCTCCGTCCTACTATACGGGTGTGGAACAAGGCCAGTAAGAGTAGAGGATATTCGTAAGCTATTAGTATGCGATCATATGTGTCTTCGAAGCATTGCTCGTATATCCTGGTACTACTACCAAGTAAGCAATGCTAGGGGTTAGGGAAAATGCGGTTGTTAGGGAGTGTTAGGTAAAGATGGCCAATTAATTGATGAAGTAGTGAATGTTCATCAGTTGGGGCAGTTGGGACATATGTTAATTATACCTAACCACCAATTACTTCAACGAGCTATGTATTTTGGTGTGGGCTGGAAGAAAGCTAGGGACGGCCAAAACAAAACATAGCACAAATCCATGAAGTCACTGAAAAGTGGACTGAGCCATGTTAGCAGGTGTAGACTATCAGGCTGTGGTCCGTGAGACAATAGTAACCGATGGTTAGAGACTTTGAATAACGTAGCTGAAAATCGTTTGCGATGGCACAGATGCATCCATTCTGTCTTCTCTCATGACTTCAGAAGGTTAGGACCTTTTTTTATCTCACTAAATTTATTTCACTCCGATATCCTCGACCACCAATCTCTTTTTGGGGAAACGTAAACGTTATAATAAAATTTAAACAACAAACATGAAGAATAATCAAAAGTGATCAGAAAATGTAGCAAGTTACCTTCATCAATTGCTCAATTTTGAAGTGGAACTGAGCAGATGCTGACAGACGACAGTATAATTTATCTCCAGGTTTAGCTGTAAGACGATCAGCGAATTCTTTCTGAAGCATGACAACCGCTGCCCTAAAACCATGACCTGCGTTAATCAGTCGGTGGATGAACGGCGAGGAAATTTTATACGGCAGGTTCGCTATGCAGAGATCGAATTTGGGCCATGATGTTGCCTTGATTGCATCACCAACAAGAATTTCTAGTTTGGTTCGGTGTGGTCTGACGTAAATATTGTATAGAAAGCATAGGGTTAAAACGTTTCTAAAATCTGTACTTTTGGTGTGGGGGTTACAAAAACGAGGAACTTAGCAGTGCATCTACCAAAAGGCCAATAGATTATTTCAGGTAGTTACTAAGATTACAATTGATGATTTTAAATAGACAGACAATAAGTTAGATTGCTTATAGTTGTGGAAGTAATTATTCACGCAATATGGAAATAGATGATCTAGACAGATAACGCCTCGGACGATTTCATTGTGTTGTAAATTTTAAGCACAAGGTAAAACCAAACATAACTATAGAAACGTGAGGTGAACAACATAGCCGGACTCCTTGAGTATCTGGATTGAAATAAACGGAAGATTGCGAAACGACTGTTGTAAGGCTACTATTTATAAAGCTTTTATTAACGTTGACCAGATATAATAAAACGGAAAAGCGATCTGATCACATAAACGTTTTTGGTGAAAACAACTTTTTTCTATATCATTGTGTACCGGTTATGATTGAATCTATTTATAAAAATGTGATTTTGAACGTAGAATGTCAAAATAATTGGCAGTATTTTCGTGTAGTTCTCACAAAACTGACAAACTATGAGGTCGGTATATGAAAAACAATACGGGAAATAATTAAGTAATGTAAAAATTCAGGTGACTTCAGATGCCAAATCTAATGGTTATGATGATCTATATTAACGAGTAAGACTGTAATTATTGTACTGTCAGAAATTATATTTTATATCATTGTAAATTAATCCGTTGTTTTATCTTGATGTAGCTTATACTTAACTTCAACTCACTAAATAGATCTGATTAGAAAATTCTGTAGTGACCAACCGATATCAAATCCCTGAATGGTTATTTATAGAAGCTGTCATCAAGTCGGACGTCTAATACAACTATTTCGGAAAAAGTGAGCTACTTAGACTTGACTCTTTACATTTTTCTCCTTTTATTTTGAGGATATTTATCATGATCACCGTTATCTTTAAAGGATTTTTCATATCCAATAATAATGCTATATGAGTGATGGTAAGGCCTAGAAATAAATAAATGCTCATAATGATGCTAGTACACATTATCGGTTTTTAGGGACTGTTAACGTTTATTAACTACAGTTGTAGTAACTGACACTACAACAACGAATGCCAAGTAAAGTGAACTCTGATGCACCATTACATCCATCAGTTTTGAAACCTGTTTTGTTGTGTAGAATTGAATGAATAACACTTCAATAAGTGTTGTACAACAGCTACAGAATGAATGAGCAAAAAATTGACACAAGAGTACAGAGGTGTAAGAGGTGGTAACCAGAACACTGAACAGCCAAGCATTAGACCAACGCTTAAAAGGAGTTAAGATCATTTATAGGTTCACAAGAACATTAAGATTTCATTATAAATATATGGTTTAGGAAGTCTAAATATATAACATCCTACAGTCTTACTAAATACTTGACTGAGCCATACCCCGAATGTAAGAGCTGTTGATACTACTTGAGTGAGAATACTAACGTTCTACCTATGTTGAATACAGCAACCGGGTAGTATCAACAACCTTCACACTTAGGGAGTGGCTCAAAACCAAGTATGTGAATGCGTACCTGGTTGGTGAGTTAATAATAATAGTACTAGTAACAGTAGTAACATATCTACTCCCTAGTTGAGTAAAATGGAATGTATAGAACAACTCATCGGTTGTCACATGATTTTTAGGATCATGCTCAAAACTTACGAGGTTTGCACACGCTTTTGCAATTCTGAGACCATTCTTGGATCGATTTCGAACGCGTACACTTTCCTTCCTTTCTCCAACAACTTGACAGTAAGGTTGCCAGTTCCAGAACCAATTTCAAGTAAGGAGTCTGTGGACTTGATACCAGACTTTTCAACCATTGTGGTAATAACGAGGGGGTTTTTCAGTATATGCTGACCTTTTGTCTTTTGAAATCGGATACCACCTGTTTTGATAGCTAAACCAGAAGGATCACATTTTGGTTTGACCATTTTTTAAGCTATTGTTGAAATCCCAAGCTACTGGTGCGGTTGTTTATGGCATGTGACCTCTGTGAAAGTGATAAGCGTGTATGAAAATCTGCAAGAAAAAAGCACAAGAGGAAGGTGTGTATTTGAAAGAAATACTAAAATGGCAATCTCAGGGGTCATGAATAGCCATGAGTTGTGAATAGACAGCAACACTATGACTTTTACACGGTTTCAATATGAGGATGATAGTAACACCAGCTCTCAATTTCACAACAATCTGGTCTACTTCTTTCACATGTTTGCGAGACAAGATTTAAAGCTTTACTCTATAAAATGTAGGTTACTAATATTTTATTCTGACCTGTATATTCAAGTAATTTAAATAATTAAATATTTCCTACTACTCAACAAATTCTACCTTGACTTTTTTGCGTCAAAAAGGTGATGCGGTTGGCGAAAAGCAATTCAGGAGTGTATATGAACTTAGAGGAATCTTATATGACATCTAGAAAAGAAGGAAAATATTTTCGGGTCGTAGATACAGATTTTAGGTGAAGCATTTTTCGCTTTTCAAGTCAGGACAGAGAAAATAAAGTCCCACGTTATCATCTACACTTTCTAGAACTCTGACATATTCCAAAGTCGCTTACTGTGGTCAGCATCACTAAAAAGGGAATAAGAAAACAAAAGCCATGTGCATATAGTGAATTTAATATCAATTTATAGTGAAAGCACAGAAAACAGATACAAAATAACTGTCTCAATGCACCAAAACAATAGGACTTCATGAGCTAAATCATTATAACTTCAACCTCTGGTAAGTTTGCCTTAAGCCGAAAGGTACTATGTGTGATGAGGGAGTGTGAGGTTATTTAGAAGACACGAGAAAAGGTGGGTTAACGACTCAGTAAGCATATAGAAGGAACTTACATTTAATAGAAAAGCAATCGACGGAAATCAGAAATAATACAATCACGAGCGTAAGAGAAACTGACAATCGGAACTTGGAGTTGGTAGAACGGAGTTTCGAATACGTCACATCTTTCTGCCTCCAATATCCAATATCTATTTCACGAGCCAAAATAAACCAGTTGATTTCTTTACGCTCGATTCTTGTTCCTTCGGTACGGTTCCATTTGTTTTATAATGTCCAATGACTGGTAGTCTAGACATTTGTCTGCACTAATTCTTGTCGGTTTGCAGTTATTAAAGAATTTGTATATCCTGTGATTCGAGTGAGTTCATTTATCCCAGTCTGATAGCGTTTCTGGGTACCAGCAACCTTCACATCACCAGGTCGGAGAACAATTAGTTGCAATGTAGAGAATAATAAATAGAAGACGCCAAGGCTAAGATGGTTTCTTGTGATACTCCTAATGTTGAGACTCGCCAGGTCTCATGCACATTATTTACCTTGGTATGAAACCTCATGTTCTCTAGGTAGTTTCTGACTTAAGGTTGAAGTGGATCAGTGAAGCCCACCGTAGCAACCCCTGCGATTAGAAGTACGTGAGTCACTGTGTCAAAAGCTTTTACGAAGTCAAGAAATAGTATACGAACGGGCAGGTTTTCCAGCTGTTCCATGCTATAAGAAGATTGGATGCACGTGACCCACCTTTCCTAAACCCGTGTTGACCGTCTTCGCGGGTGTTGTTCCTAAGCACATACTCTCTCATCTGTTCGCTCACCAAATCTTCCATTACCTTCGATATTATTGATAGTAATGCTACTGGTCACTAACAGGCTGGATTATTTCCTTCTCCTCCTTTGAAGATTGGAGTAAGAGTAGCTTTCTTCCATTAAAATGGGAGTTGGTATGACTGCAGTGAACGCCTCAATAGGTCACTTATCGGTGAATTGAGGGTTTCTGAAAGCTGTTTGAAGACTACAGAGCGACTACTGTCACACCTTGGTGACTCCAGGGTGCACGGATTTGAGTTTTCACGGTACTAAATGAAACCATCGGCTGGTACCTGATCAGAGTAGCATTCCGAGCTTGTGAATAATTAGTTCAACTGGTCAGTGAAGTCGGCATTAAAGATCTAAGCCATTTTTAGTTTTGTGAGTTCTTATCCATGTGTGTAAGCACGTATTTTGGAATTGCCTGTAATTTGGCTGTCAGCTTCATCTGCAAGTGTCTCCTATTACTTTGATAGTTCCTCTGCTTCTCAGTTCCAAGTAAGAACTACGATCATAACCCTTCAGGGAGAGTTTCCATTTCCGCTGGACTCTCCTACTCGCCTGTAGAAAGTGTCCGGTGCCTTTAAAAATGATCTATTCTTTTCAGATATGTGATGAACCCGAAGTGCATTGTGTAGGACAGCACACTGAATGACATCTCTCGTTGTTTCTTAGTGGTCATCTAGTTTCACTCTCACCACTGTCGTGGTCATAGCAGCGTGTGGAAGATGCTTTACCGTGATTGTTTAGTTTGGCCCAGTGAAACAAAGGTAGGCGTGATTTTCATCCCTATGAAGTGGCTTGCTTGTTACCACGGTAAACATATCTGCCCGATTGTCAGTACTTACTGTTTTTGTGTGGACATGAAATCCTCGACTAGGCGCTGATCATTTTATATAGCGAATGATCCGAGTCTGAGAGTTGTTCAACCTTAGTTCATCTCGTTGCGTCATATGGATATTCGGTCAGTCCTGAACTTCTGACGGTTGTGATAACCCGCTTTCGAATCATCCTGTGGGAGTTGTTCACTGCTTGCTGAGATTTAAGGTCGTAGCCTTTAAGTCTCCTGGTGGCAGTGTGTAGTTAAATCCCGAGTTTGGTAGTTGCATGGTCCCCTCGGTCAATTTATCTTTCTATTCCTCTCTATCTATGGGGGGGGGTCTGTTAATATCTATCACCACTCTACCTCCTGTTTTATCTGCCCTATCACATCAGAAGTTTCGCGCCTTTTGAAGCTGGGGTCGCCGTTTGAAATATCAAGTGTGAGGCAAGTTTCAGTTACGGTTGTGATCTTCTGTTCCATCTGAGAGCTCATATTAGTGATCACTTCGAATTTACCCCGTAGTCCTTTTACGTTGCTACAGAAACATTCAATGGTTTTTCTCATCACCTGGTACACCTCTGCAGCAGCATCCGCACTCTGATTTTTAAACAAGCTTTTTAGACAGGGTCGGCCACAGAACAGTTGGAAACACATTGTGTTAAATTTGTTAAGGAACAGTGTAATATTGTTTAGGTGACGATGCATACCTTTTAATCAATAGTAGAACCGTTCCTTATCCAGATAAATTGCTTTCTTGTTGGGATACTGGGAAAGGCGCGTATCTAAACTTCTAAACTGTTCTTCTGAATTCAGAAGCCACTCCAACCCTAACAGGTCTAAACAATATTTGAAGAGGAAGAATGTGTTGGTTTTCCAGGCCTTCGACAATAATTCAAGAAGACAGAACCAATGAATTCTAAATTCTGATCAGGTTTGGTAGATTGGAGGTTAAAATTTTATGCAATATCAATAATTTGGAGTTTCTTTCTCCTGAATTGCAAATATTACAATGAATTTTCGTAGGAAGAAGTCAAGTTCAAGTCTGGTTGAAAGCCATGAAGACAAACAGAAATACGAATCCTTTATTACAGAGCAAGTGCCTTTTTTTCCTCAAATATATATAGCCCACTCTCAGGTAAGGAAGACCACAGTCTATTTTGTCTTAAGCCATCGTTAGAAGGCACTAAAAATTGTAGTTTAAATGATAATTTTTAAGTACCCTGAAAAGATTTGATGTCTATAGCACCTTCTGTAGGCTTAGAATTACCAAAGGTTGAGTTAAGCTATTTTGATAGCCAACCTCGTGGATAATGGAAATTAATGCATCAATTTGAGACTTATGTCGAATCTCGAGTCGATGATGATAGCTTGCGTTTACTCTATCTAATTTACTACTGCCAGAGTAAGGCTAAAACAGCCATCGAAGGTTGCATGATGTTAGAAGCGTCTATGGGATATAAAAGGGCTAAGGAAATCCTAAAACGTTTATTCGGGTAATCTCACGTTATAACTAGGGAAACGTTGGAAGGGCTGTTTCATCCTGGGAACGTTGATTATAATGATTATAATGCACTGCAGGCTTTGCTTTTATACTGAATTCCATCAGTGAGACAGTCATGTTCTCGTTTTATCTCGCAGGCTGTCGATTAAGATCAACCGACACGAACGTTTTCTCTAATTAGCTTCCCTGATGTTGTTGCGCTAATCTTGATTAGCTCTTACAAGATCAAGTACGATATGGGAGATCATTCTTCATACTGTCTCAAACCTGAAGCGATTCATTTAGATCCTCCCGGTGAATAAAGTTAGTGGCCATAAGATGTGGGACCTTATGGTCCTGAGGTGCGAAAGGAGAAGCAGTCGGGAAATACTAATTGTTACAGTGGTGTGAAGTCCTGTGCCATATGATAAATAATGCCGTCAGCTTTATTCAAACTACCATCCACCAGGTCGGGCACTCCGTGAACCGACATGCTACTCGATTGACAGATGATAGGGAATGTAGTTCCCGGATAGGATATGACCAGTTTTACGACGTGTTGTTCATGTTCGTGTGGGTTAATTGGGTAAGGTTTATACTATCGTTAGGTCATGCCACGATAGATAGAGGAATCAAGGGCCTGATGGGAAAGTATAGGTACCTAGTTAGCATGATAGGTCATATCCATGTTGGATGGCGGGTAGGCGTACTGCTGTAAGTCCTACACGTTATTCCGGTGTGGATTAGGGGATAACGGGGAACCCTAAATAAAGTGTCATTAACGCTTGCTCTTTTTGCATGGAGGGATTTTGCGGGCCGGTGTAGAATTCTTTTTGAATGTTTTGTTTTTTGGAAAATCCCTCCATGTTTACATATTTTTGCTATGACATGACGGACTTTTTCTGTCGACATTTTGGTATTTTATTTGATTCCAATTTGAGATTTTATCATTGTATATTGTTATTCTTTCTATATGTTGTGTAAATTTATTTCGACAGTGGCCGTCCCAATCGGTTCCAATAGAAGGACTCCTGTACGCTTTTCCTAGTCCCAGGTCCCAATCAATTCAAAAAAGGACAAAATTCTAGGAGAAAACGTCTCCGTATTTAGTTAGGAAATGGAAATACAAAGCCTTACGGAAATTGTGTTTCTTCCAGGGTTAAGTTACTCCGCAGAGTATCCGACACAATAACCAATAAGTGAAGCTAAGTCCAGCAGCCACTGCGTCCGTCCGAAAATGTGGCGGTAGCCATATTATATCAGATTTAAACAATATATGTACAGTTCAGAAGCAAACACAAAAACTTCAATATAAGTACAAAATATAGAAAGAATAACAATATACAATGATAAAATCTCAAATTGGAATCAAATAAAATACCAAAAATGTCAACAGAAAAAGTCCGTCATATCATAGCAAAAATATGTAAACATGGAGGGATTTTCCAAAAAACAAAACATTCAAAAAGAATTCTACACCGGCCCGCAAAATCCCTCCATGCAAAAAGAGCAAGCGTTAATGACACTTTATTTAGGGTTCCCCGTTATCCCCTAATCCACACCGGAATAACGTGTAGGACTTACAGCAGTACGCCTACCCGCCATCCAACATGGATATGACCTATCATGCTAACTAGGTACCTATACTTTCCCATCAGGCCCTTGATTCCTCTATCTATCGTGGCATGACCTAACGGTAGTATAAACCTTACCCAATCAACCCATACGAACATGAACAACACGTCGCAAAACTGGTCATATCCTATCCAAGGACTACATTCTCTATCATGGGGACGAGTCGCCAATCCACCACCACTTGCTCCGAACAGCAGACACCATGAAGTCCGTGATGCTAACTTATCAACAGAAGTTTTTGACCCATAAATAATATGCAAGGGTGGGATTTCCAATTTTGACATTTCATCGTCTCCAGAAGACCTTAAGTAGCATGACGTAGGATCAATATTTATCCTTCCATCTCCTGATGCAGAGGAGGTTTGAACAGTATTCATCATCGTCGGTAACTCATTTGTCACATCAGTGACATCCAGTTTATTATCAACGTCATCATGATTCCGTTCTGTCAGACAAGTAGCGTCGATTCGGTGTGCATTAGCATCCGTTTCAGAGACACAAGACTTATGCTCATCAATAGCATCATCATCACACAACGCTGAAGACTGGCCGTTACCATCAAACACTTTCTTCTCATCATCACTTGACTGACAGTCAACCGGAATATGAACAGTTACAGTTGCACAACCTTGTGCATCTTCAATCAACTTAACCTTCGTGACGAGGTCCGATGGCGTCGAAACACTAGGAGGCTCATTCGATGAAGTTGATAAACTAGTCCCTATAAGTGGACTGCTGACACCTTCTATCTCCTTATTATCACTGTCACTACTAAGGTTCTGATGGCTACTATTTCCATTGCTAGTCATAGCATCCGAAAGAGCATGAGGTTCAGGCTTCTTAGTAATAGTAGCATCATGTTGTCTCCTAGGCTTCTTAGCCGTTACTGTACCACCATCACTTATCCTAGAATCTACTCTAGGTCCCGTCATATAATTTACCCTAACTGAAGGGTTCCGAAAATAAGCTTTATTCCGTTCAGACAATCCTGCCTGGGCCTTATTCATATTTACTGAACTCATTAACCTCTGATTACTCGAATCCAAATTACCGTTCCAGGCTTTTCGAGCAGCTAAGAGGCTTTTATCATCACACACTTCGGATCCATCTTGATGCCTACACTTTTCACCTTTTTCTTTCTTTTCTATATTTAGAAAAGCCATCTTATCTGTTAAACCAACCGGCTTCTTACTAGGACACGCATCAAGAGGCTTTACATCGTTACGGTCACATACTCGTCCTTCATCAGCGTATGCTTTCGTGATATAATTGACAACTCTCTTATCTTCCGAGCGTGCTTTAGGTAGAAACGAAAAATCCTCATGTCTCACACGCAGACCACTAGTAGCTTCCATATTATTTCCTGTTTTAGCCTGATAAGCTAATCTTCCAAACCTACTACTAGCTATCTTAGCACGAGACATAATAAATTCCGTCAATTCGTTAAAATTAGGCTCTCTCTCCTCTTCGTCCCACTTGATTCCTAGCTCTGCCCACTGGGCTTGCATTCGACGAGGTAAGAGGCTGACTATTCGTTCTAAAGTAACCATGGAATTGAGTTCCGTTGTGCAATTTAGCTGTTCTAAAGTTAAAGCAGCATTCTGCATTTTAATGGCCAAGTTCGTCAACAATTCAGTATCATTAAAATCTACATTCCCAGTTCTAAATAAGTCCTCTAAGGTTTCTCGGGCTATTACATGCGACTGTCCAAAGAGCTGTTTTAGAATGGCCTTAGCTCTCTTATATCCTGCTTGTGGATCCATAATAATACAGCCTTCAATCGCATTTTTTGCTTTTCCCTTACAATAATGAATTAAATACAATAAACGCACTTGGTCGTCTTTTATTCGGGGTTCTATAAACGTGTCGAACTGACGCATGAACCTAAAATAGTCGCGAGACTTTCCATCAAAATATGAAAGTTCGACCTTAGGTAGTTCTTAACCCTCTATCGATGTCTTACGTATCTGATCGGTCTCTGATACCTTAGAACTCTCACTTAATCCTGGTTCCTTAATGCCTGTCAAAGGTGACTTACAATAATAAGTATCAGACATAACATATGGGTTACCCATAAAAAATTCATCATTAACGACTTGCCTAGAGCTCTGTGATTTGTCGAGCTCTTCCACTCTCCTCATGTGTGATTTCTTTCTGCTTGACATCATAAATGAAGTTCAATAATAAAGGTAACAATACAAAATATAGTAATTCCACAGTTCAGTTCCGGAATATGATAAATAATCCAAATTTCTTCCTTCAAGAAAGTCTAGTGTGATAAACGATTAAAATTCCAAATGTTTCTTTATAATTCTTAATAATCCAACTGTAATTGTTCGACTTATCAAAAGGTAATAGATAATTCCAAAATATACACGTTCCTAGGAATATTTCTAAAATATAATCGTTTATAGAAATATTTCCAGACTGTAAATGAATTTCTTCAGTGGCCGTTCCAATCGGTTCCAATAGAGGCACTCCTGTACGCTTTTCCCAGTTCCGGGTCCCAACCAATTCAAAAAGGACAAATTTCTAGGAGAAAGCGTCTTTATTAATTAAAAAATGGAAATACAAAGCATTACCTGGAAATAGTGCTTCTTCCAGGGTTCAATTACTCCGAAGAGTATCAGATACAGTGACAGATAAGTGACGCTAAGTCCAGCGGCCACTGCATCAATCCAAATATGTGGCGGTAGCCATATTATATCAAATTTAAACAACATATGTACAGTTCAGAAGCAAACACAAAAACTTCAATATAAGTACAACATATAGAAAGAATAACAATATACAATGATAAAATCTCAAATTCGAATCAAATAAAATACCAAAATGTCAACAGAAAAAGTCCGTCATATCATAGCAAAAATACGTAAACATGGAGGGATTTTCCAAAACACGAAGCATTCAAAAAGGATTCTACAATATATTCTTACTGAATCTTTCCGTGATTCATTTTGATACTCTGTCTAATCCCATTTTGGGATGTTAATATTTGTATTTTGTTATAGTTTCTAATTTTCGTACCTTTATTGGAGTTTCTATGATTTCTACTGAACTGTATTATGCTGTTTAAATTGACACTTAATTATGACGTCAGCCATATCGGATTTAACACCCTGGGCGGTGAACCTTGAATCTGGACTGGAAGGGTACAATTTTGGACTTATACGGAAGCATTCTTCCAGGACTGGAAACACATTGTGTTAAATTGTGTTAGAGAACAGTGTATTATTGTTTAGGTAACTATTTATCTTAATTATTTAATAATGGAACCGTTTCTTACCCAGATAAATTGCTTTTTTGTGGGGATTAACTGGGAAAAGCGCGTATCTAACTTCTTCCACTGTTCTTCCGAATTCAGAAACCACTGAACAAGCCCTGACAGTCCGTCTTATAGAAATTACTCCGAGTTTCATTATCCAGTGCTGTTTTAAGCTTTTTCACAATCTTGTCGCTATATATTGGGATTTCGCACTCAATACTTATACCTAAATTTGGACTTTCACTAGTTTTCCTTGTACGTACTGATGGCAACACTATTACTGTGCATGTTAGTCAGTAGGATAAAAATTAAAGTTTGAGATAGTTTGAAGAGGATAATACGCAAGATATGAGTTGAAACGAGGGAGAGTGATAGAGGTTAATTAAGTGCATATAAATTATTCGAGAAGGGAACTAGAAGAAACTTAAGGCTAAAACTTTACCTTTGAATGTTCTAGTAAGCAAAATCAATTGGATCCAGTAACTTTTCTAGAAGTCGTGTGTTTTCGAATGCAATTATATGTGTATACCGCTGCTGAGACAACTAGAAAGAGAGTGGTTGATCGAGACAGCTAGACCGATCGCACAGTGATTCAACATATGTATCATTACGTTTTCATATTTGTTTCTTTCATTGTTCGCCGGTGAAAGAAGACGAAGTTTGTATCCTTCTGGATGCTTGAGTGTTCCAGTCTGGTGGTGAAAATTGGATTATTTCTTACTAATGTTGAGCAATCATCAAACAGCTTCTATAGATCTAGTATAATGGCTAGTATGGACCTATTGGTTTCTTTGTACTCGGTTCTGATTGTTTCAGTACGATTTCAGCCATTTAATTCCATTGATTATAGTCAGTTGTTTAGTTATTTTTGGATTTATATGTCTTGAAGTTAGAACGAGTTTGTATGAGGTCAGAAGAGTTGCCAGATAACAATAGCTATCACATTACGAGGTAGGAAGTCAGTGGCTTGCGATGTGAAACACCGATGGTAAAAGGAGAAGGATGTTTCTAGAACCCAATGATTATGTCAATAAATAAATAAGCTAGTAGTGCAGAGAGTAAGAGCTAACCTTAGTATCGGAATACGAAGGGAAACGGAGATGATAATAGGCTAGATTGGAATGATGTGATAATGATAACAGTTGGTAAATTCCGAGATATGGATCAGATACAGCTAGGCCAAACGGAAGGCAAGATTCCATGGATGAATGTGGGTCTGTCATATCTGCAGTTAAAGCTATTAAATAAATGAACTGCGATCGATTCAACTAATCTAGCACTCCTAGCGCGAGCAATTCTTAATGAGAGAAATTAGTAGCGTGGTAACTTGAGGTGCTCACTATGTTTTGTGTCATAGAGAGATTCCTGTGTATCGTACTATCGCTCAGCAAAAATGATCTACAGTGTCAGTGTCCACTGCACATTTACCTATTGTAAGGTCCATTAGAACTGAGGAAAAGTATTTGAAAAGGGGTGGTTTCTTGTAAAAATTTTGATGTTCTGATCTTCCAGCCTACGAGTACTCTATGTCCGCTGGTGCAGGAAGTCTGATTCTCCAGGCAGTTTGGGAGCAAAGTTGGTAATTGGTTGCTGTGAGATACTGTATCCGAAGCATTCAGTAAGTCAAAGGGTAGTGCATGAACCGGTTCCTTCTGGTCTTTAGCAAGTCAGGCTATTCCTATCTCCCGTTTTTAAGAAACGAGGAGAACAGCTCGCTTACACATTTTAAATAGTACTGTAACTCTGCTGAGTGCTGGAACAGTTCATATACAGGTGAACTGATGAATTTTTAGCGCTGCATGGTGGAAGCGTTGCATCACCCTGGTGACATCTCACGGCTCCGGTAATTTAATTTATTCAGTAATAGATGGAAAGTTCTCAGGCCGTCTGGTGTCACCAAAGTCTAAGTGCTTTCCGTATCTGTAAGTTCGATCAGTGAATAGGTTGGAGAATACTAGTGGGCGGCCTATGTTACATTGCGGGGAACAGTCCCAAGTATATTAAAGCAAGGTTGCTTGTTTGATTGATCAGTGAAATGAGCAATAAAGATTTCTACCATTTCTAGAATATTAAGTAAGTAAGATTGTTGTCATATTCAAGCAAATGCGAACGAACACTTTAGTCAATTGATTTTATTGAGTGATGATTCTGTAGAGAAATTCATGGTTAGATTGTAGTTATGCTGCTAGCTTCTTCTGTAAATTCTTGTCGCTTTGAATTTTGGGGTTGCATCTGTTTCTTAGTACCATGTCAGAATTCAACAGAGAGAATTTACACTCATGCCAGGCTCTCTTTTATGTCTGTGGCTAGCGTACTATGAATAACCTATCCCATGATCTCTTTCCCGATGGCTAAACCTATCCTCTTCAAAATGTAGTTAACACCCGCCCTTCAATTCATCTTTTCAGTAATGAATACTACAGACGAGATACGAATGTCAAAGGAAGCTTCACACCTTAACTGATGGGATGTGACTTACTCTCGACTTCAGAGACAGATACAAAAATCTTTATGATGCTGAAGAACAACATAATATGTTTTTCTACAAAGTAAAATGTGACCCTTCATTTTTGACCTCCCTCCCAATTATCGGCCACAACCCTGTCCACAGACTAAGAATCAACACATATGCACTGCTAAATGCAAAACATAAAAATTCATTGCGTCGTACCGTTTGTTGTGAAATAGACTGCTTATACCTATGCGTAACTGTGACGCCATCACTAAATCAAAGAACAAGTAGCATTGTTGTTAGACTCCAGAAAGATTTCTCAGTTATTTCCAGAACTCCTGACTAGTCACGAAGCACATTTTTGTAGTTCATCTAATATCCAGACTTATCTTAGAAACTGATAAGCGACTGTGAATATGTTATCAACATTATATTATTGCCCTCTCATTGTCATTCATGCAACTATAATCAAATGATAAAACATATGATCCTCCTTCTCCCAATGATAGTAGTGGGTAACGTTTTTTCTCTACTGCCTCTAACATTCGTAATTTCCTCAATATTTTATGTCACATAATTTTCTCGCATAACGTTTCACAGCACTCAGTTTCTTTCTCGAGTCAGTAGATAAATTACTCAACCCGTAGATGCTGCTCAACTCTTGTCGATCACAAAAAACTCAAACTATTTGGAGTCATTGAGAGTTCCCTATTGTCTATGTGTTAGCAGTTTAAGATATTCTAATATTTCTGATTTATGAGCATCCAAATGTTCCTCTACCTTAGTTACTTATCTCCTAACTAATTCATTCTCAACACAAGACTATTTTCCTTTCATATATTATTTGATCATCTGTGTGTCTTTTGATGCAATCTCCAAACTACTTGTTAACTGACATGCAACTTACAATTTCTAACATTAGTTAGCTCAATAACAATGTGATATTGTAAATGGAAATATAACTCACTATACAGTATCTTAAGCTGTCTTATTTGAATGTAATATGAGGCCACTAGAGATGATGTATTCTGACAAGATGTGGAGATTAGTGCTAAGACTGAAGCAATAATAAAACATACCACAAACGTAAGAGGGCCTAACATCACAACAGGAGGGAGAGTGATGTGTCTGATCAGGAAGTATGGTGCTAAGGCGGTAATCTCACTCCATCGAAGTGTGTGAGCAGAAAAATCTGAATGCTTATGGCTCTTTACACTCTAGCAGCAAGTAACTAATTACTGACCCTGATGTTACTTTCCATGCCGACTACCTCTTTGACTCATATTTGAAACCTTGAGCTAGTTTCACTCCCTACAATGAAATCATATTATGAGTTGCCAAGAGCAGTCACGTTAAGAAGGAGTTCATTCGTCAGTTCATAAGAGTGAAGGTAATAAAAAAATCAAATATAAATGAAATATCACCCATGCTTCAAAAAACTGCTCCTTCCCTACAACATTCTTTAGATCTACATAATCACTATCATATCAGTCCTTACGAATCTTTTCTATTTATACAGTTATTTATTCATTCGTTGTCATACTAGTTACCTGTTTTCATATCTCCGTATAAGTGCGATTGTGCAATAAGTGATATAATAAAGAGAAAGAAAATTCCAGGTAATCATATCCTTATGTTTTAACCACAAATACATTTGTTGAATCATAACTCAACTCTTTTCTGTTTCTCTCCTCCTTCCTTCCTTTCTTTTCACACCGTCGTGATACACTTACGAAAGCATATACAGAACATCTCACTTCCTCCTATGCCTTATATAATAATAATACCAAATTTACCGGAGAATTACAATTGTTTTTACCGAGATCCTGTTTAATTGTTATCTAGAGAATGTCATCATGATGATCAATAAAAATTTTCTTACCAATTCTTGTTACATAGCGGACTTAAATCCAAGTAATTCTCCACCATCAGTCATTCGTCGCAACTCAACCGATATAATTCACACCAGCTACTGTATTGTACATTCCAGTCTCTTAAACATTATTTACAGTGTCGTGTGGAAAACATTTGCCCTGTATGTCTTCTGCTAGTTTGTCATGTGAAATATCACTTCGGCTGGGCAAATTATTACAGTAAATGTGATGATTTAATCTTGCCTGTAAACTGGCGTCCCAAATGTAGAGGACTATTATTTGATAATAAAATTTTTATATTATTACCATCATATGTTCTCAATGCAAAGTAAGGACTACGATCAAAATCCTTCAGGGAGAATTTCAATTTGCTCTGAACTCTCCTTTTTGTCTGTAGCAAGTGTCCGGTGCGTTTACAAGTGATCTCTTCTTTTCAGATATGTGATTAACCTGAGGTGCGTTGTGTAGGATAGCATACTGAATGAAATCTCTTATTGTTTCACAGTGGTCATCTACTGTTACTTTCAATATTTCTTAAACCAGAACGAGAACAGTGTATAAAACCAGCTAGCCTCTATCTAAAGAAAGCAGTTGCTTCTTGGAATAATTTCAAAGTAACTGTAAGAAGCAATCTGGTTACAAGAACATACTTTTTGAAATATCTCCTCAGTACTTTGAAAGCAATCACAATGCTAATCCACTGTTTTTCGAGCAGTGAAAGAAACTAACGTGAAAATGAGGGGATTTCATCTAACAGTGTAGGTAAAGTCAGGAGCCAAGTGTAAGTGAGAGAGAAACCGTTTTACAAACATATAAGTATTCATATTTTTTACAAAAACATTGTTCAAACAGAGAACGCGATGACCCATGAATTTACTACATGCTCGTTTAAAAAGAGATTAGCCAGCCTGGGTTTGTTTCTCATATAATACAAAACATTTTGAAGTAACCTAAATATTTTATCTAATATATATTGCAGTTAAACCCAATCTATCATGTTTTGTTTCGTTCTGTCTACTAAAACCGAAAGACCTGGAGGACAAAGTATGTCTATGGGTGTAGGATAAACTTCAAGTCAGCTTACCACGAACTTTCTAAAGATCATTAGTGGATAAAATCACTTAAAAAGTAAGTATCTAAATATTATGTTCAGGATAATTTTTCATTTATTGATAGCATCAGGAATCATTATATTTCCGAAAACCTCATGTTCTTGCTTGATATTTGAGAAAAATTGTTTTAAAGCTCAATATACTTAATTATTTTGTTGATGAAGTTAATTTCAAGAAAAAGATTCCATTCTGATCACTATTAGCTCAGTATCTTATCAAATTTTGTTATGTTGTTAAAATTTTCAAGAATATTTGAAGGAGTAGTAAACATGAAACTTTGGTCGTTGAAACATCAAATATCTTTGTTTTTTATACTATTTCTGATTACAAAACTGATTTTGATTTCCTAACTTGCAAATATTTTTTTAAGCATAATTAGTGTTGTTTGAAAAATTACATATCACAAAATATTGTTTCATTTTAAAGATCCAATGTATATTTTATGATACCGTTTGGCTACATTTTCGTCTTGTAGAATTTAAAGTGCTAAAAATAGAAATACAATTTTGATGAATGTTAGATAAATTATCCTTAAGGGAATTGTAATTGTTCTTTCTGAAAATACATGTCTTTAATTATCATATGCTTTGGTTGATTGTACGTAACAAGTAGTTATCTATTACATAATAATAATAGTATAAATGTTGTTCATATAGTTGTCATTTTATACCATCAAACTGTATAAAGTGAAATGTTAAGCAAATCAAACCGAAATCTTTTCAACTTACATTTTATAGTTCTTATGATAACTCTTAAAAATTAATGTAAATTGATAATTTACTAGCAATAGATTTATTGTTTTGAGAAAATATACTGGACAGTTTATTTACTTGAAAAAAAAACTACCATAGCCTATTAGCAAATTATCTACTTCAATTGATTTTATTGTTACGAGTATGCAATTTATATATAGCGTAACATGGTGATTTGGTTAAAATTTAGTCTAGTTAAGTGCTAAAAAAACATTTTAATACTTGGAATTCGTTTTTGATCATTCACAGCCAAAAGTAATAAGTCAAGATCCTTATTTGAACATATTGGCTTGTAGTGAGCGAGTCAAGATACCAGATTTACTATGCTCACCACAAAATGTTCCGTACGGTCCCGGCTTTAAGACAAAATAAATCCATAGTTGAGTATTTTATTGAAGGAGAACGTTGGCATTACATAGGGAGCAGGGCATTTAGAAAAATGGCAGCAACGTGAAGAGAACGTTGCGCGCTAGAAGTGGAAGAAGTGTTTTTGGTACAGTTAAACAAAACGAGTACAATAATGTTTATTTTTCACAAATCGTATTTTCTTCGTAGAAGCGTTGCACTACAGGCTCTTGTTTGTCCCCGAGATTATTATTTTTCCAAAGATATAAGGATTTTTAAAATGACCATTAGTGGAATTCATTTGGGCAACTATTTACCTAATAGATAATGTTTACTCTTGAGTATTAGTTACCACAATTAAAAATACCGTAGTTAAATAAAAATTTATTATTTCGTGACTAATTTGGTACTAAAAAACACTCAAGATGTAGTGTATTAGTGTGCCAAGTAATCAATGACTCATTTATTTATTGGAAAATTATCAGTGTTGGTCATTCTTTGTACTAAAGATAATGTTATACAGCTCATTGGATAATAATCCAAAACAGAGTAAATACAATACACATGAGTATTTTAAGAATGAATTCATTCAGTGAACTTAAAACCAAAGACGTATATATCACTGTTTAGTATTATATTGTCAACACAGAAAGTGTATACCGGATTTGTCTACAAAATTTCTGAATAACATTGTATAATTTTCCGCTCTGAAATCATCATTTTCATGTCTAAATGACATAAACCCCGATTCATTTAAATAATTAATAGAAAAAGTAACTTCTATTTTTAAGTTGACAATAATTTATTTTGATTGCAATGAGTTTCTCAATCAATCAATATGAAAAGAATAGTTTGATACATATTCAGTCTAAAATATCAATCGTGATAATTATTGAATAGATATTAAAATACAACTTACTCAAACAAGTAGTATATTGGGCTTGACGTGAGGAATTCATTTTAGGAAAAAAAGAGCGAAAATCACATTTTAGGGCTTTTGACATGCTTATCAATTCATATGCTTGAAACTATTACGAGTTCACCTTACTCGGTAACAGAGCGAAGACAAATGATGTAGTGACACGATAGGCTATTCTAATCCGTTTGTCCCCGGCCCGGCTAACTATATCAAGAAGTCTTGATATGGCGTAGAAAGTGTATTCTACAGGCACCCAGAAAATATGAGGTTGCTAAGCGCACAAACCAAGCTTACTTATATAATGATAGCAATGTCCCTGGGAGAGCCACAAAATAGCGTATTAAAATAACCCATCAACCAATGACGGTCAAGGATTTTCCGAGTGGAAAATGTTAGCTCAAGGTCACCTGAGCGATTTATGCGCGAAAACATAAAAAAAATCCAAAACTAGGACACTTTAAAAGTAAGTTCTGGGGATCGAACGTCCCCAACAGCTATAGTTTGATGCCAGTTAATATATTTTTTAAAGCCTATACTATTTCTACATGTCAGGGAACCAATGCATAAATTCACATTGTAATCACAATGAAATAAATTCCACTTACCTCACTAACGGCATAGGTAAACTATGTTGTTTTAAAAAACAAAGAATTATCATTATCGTCATATTCACATCGAAAGTGATTGGAAATCAATGAATTTATTGATTATTAGCTAAAATAATCATTCACGATGAAGATAATGAAAAATGTAATGTTTTCTTAGAAGTTCATAGGTGAGTGTTAAATTATCCGACAAATCTATCTAGCTACTATGATATACCAGTTGAAATAATATATTAACCGTGTTCATAAATTCACAAAGTAAGAATGATTTATTAAAGATTTCATTTTTCAAGCTGTAAAGTTAAAAATTCATTTCTTACTGTATGTCGTTTAATAAATCACCAAATTTAGCTTTTGTTGTCTAGAGTGTTGTCCAGTCATGACCATTTAGAGTACGCTGAATTATCCCACGACGTAAATTTTCTGTTTTGTTTGATTAATATACTTATATCTTCCAACATACCGATGAAAATTGAACGGTACTCTATGTGGGTTTTATTTTTTTTTTTACCAAGCGATCAATAATATTTGTTTAGAAGATTTTATTTTTCGCACAAAAGCTCTTCAATTCTATCGACAAAAGCATATCAAGGTATCATGATAATTTAACGTATTTTAATAAATTTCAATTTTTCGACTTTGTCAATAGAGAAAAAGCTTTCAAAGTGATAAATTCTCTACTAGACGAAACTTACGCTGGTCCAGAGTTGAGACTAAAACACAAATAAATTTAAAGAACATTAATTTGATCCAATAAATCAGAAATTCAATCTATCAACAATTGAGTGATCTGTGAAATCTTCTCTGGAGTTGTTTACCTTGAAAAAAAACACTTCAAATAATATCTTGTCTGGTTGATATTTATGATTTAAATGACCTGTTTACTAAAGAAAAATATTATCAATTCAGTTGACATTAATTTAGTCATGGTTTCCGAATTCTGTCGCTATACTTATTCGTAAAATATGTGTGGTGATGCGTATATATATGTGTATTTTATTTTTAATATGAACTTACATTTCTAAAAGTTTACGAAGTGGTCGCCTAAAGTTCACAGAGAATAATAATCAAAGTATCGACTAAGATAGGTTTTTAATTCATAGAAATTCGGTAGTGAGTTAGACATTAACACCGTTGGATGCCGGCCCAGTGGTCCGATGGTAAGGCGTTCGCCTACAATGCCAAAGGTCCCGGGTTCGAATCCTGCGAGGAGCAAGAGTCGTGGATGCGCACTGCTGATGAGTCCCATACCAGGACGAAACGGCCGTCCAGTGCTTCCAGGTTTCCAATGGTGGTCTAACAATGATTGATTGATGATTTCAAATGTGTAAAAACGCAAACCTCCAAAACTGTGCCCCAAAATAGTGAGAAAAACGTTGAGCGGAGCTTACAACTAATAATTGTGCATGTTTTGAAAGTTCTTATTATGTAAAACATATCTAAAGTGGAATACTACTGAAGTGAACGACAGTTTGAGGAATCTTACAAGTTTCAGCATAAAGTATAATGACTTGTTTCGTGGTTTGCTCTAATTATTGTGAAAGTTGACTGACATTTTTAATGATCATCTTTGATTGTTTCCACGTCATACTTGAATAATGTTGTTCAGTTTGATTAGATAAAGAAAAAAATATAATGTAAAATAATAAATTTACTAAATAAACTCACTGTTCTTCATTTAACTTTTTACTAATGTTGAGAGTGATGATGAACAAATCGATAACATGAGTATACATGTTTTAATGTAGTTGAAGTGTGTGTGTGTGTGTGTATATGTAACCATTGGATTGATTGATATCAACAGGAAATCATACTGTTCGAATTTGAAAGAAAATTAAGAGCTTAATATAGGATGAATAAAAAAAGTGCATTTCAATGATCTTGTCCGCATGCACATAAAGATGTCATTTTGATATGCTTGAACTATTACGAGTTTACCTTAGTCGGAATACGAGAGGATACGGTGACACGACATGATACTCTAATCCGAGTGTCCCAACCCCACACTGAATAAGAGAAGAAGACTTGATATGAATTATAACGTGTATTCTACAAGCATCCAGAAAGTACGAGTTTTGATTCCAGAAGAAGACACGGGTCCCGAACTGAGGATCCGGGTCCGGGTGCCAAAATGTTACATATAATGCGTATTTATACATTTAGGTTTAGTAGGAAACAGCATCGAAGTCTGTGAGATTGACAGTTAAGGCGACCAATAGAAAAAAACATTTGAAGGGACAGTGATAGTCAGGACGACCATAATATTGACCAGTAGGATTCGACCAATAGAATTTACACTTCCAAAATGATTCTTTGTAAGATATTTGATGAATATCCTAACAGATCTTCAACAATATGTTGTTCTTTTTTACCGTGCTTTAAACTCTATTAAAACAGTAGTTTTGATTTATTAACGTTGTAAATTAAAGATTATATTGTTTTTAATGGTTAGTTGAGTAAGTGAAAATAAAATTATCACAGTTACGTTCGCAGGTACATGTTCCTTAACATTCATTCAGCACGAATAGAATTCATTTAACACTAAACAATGGCAAGCGAAATCAAGCAAAGAATTGATCAGTTATTATTGAAGTAAGAATACAGTAAGTTAATTTTTTATTCTTACAGTGGAAAATCTGGAAGTTCACTAAAATATTTTGGTACAAGATAAACAATTATGAATGACATTGAATATGTTAAAAATATTTTAGATGTGAATGTTTATCGTATGTGTAAGACAAAATCATTTATGAGGTATCATTTTTTTTATAAGAAAATCTCTTATTATTATGAGAGGTTAATATTGGGAGTATTCTTCCCAGATCACATCATCAAATGAGGTTTTGTAATTTATAATACAATGAAAATGACACTAATAGTCTATTGCACTAAAATATGTATATATTTCTGTTTGCTTTGTATATAAAGAATGTAATTTTTTATATCTGTATTTTATTCACGTATATAAGAATGATTTGAATAAGAGCATGAGCGCCAAAGAGTAAATTTATTTAATTACATGAGAATTTAAAAAAATAACGTACTACTGACACAGAGTATTCATTCGATGAAATAATTTATGAAGAGTTAAATCATTTGAGGATAGTTTTAAATGTCGATTGATTAATCATTTGAAACTTTTTATTTAAGAGTGAATTTGAATAGCGTTATATTTCAAGGAGTCATGACGTAATTAGGATTACAAAAGGATAGCATTGATTGTTATTACTTAACACTGAGTTTATGCTTCAAATAATTACGGTAGTATTCAACTACTATATTTCATTACTAGTTAAACTAGATGGTTGGATATTGTTTATGAGTGACCTATGCTTCATGATGAGTAACCGGCGTAAGTAAGTAAATGTTGTTATAAACTTTAAGAA
>OX103971.1:20679727-20696940 GCA_944470395.2 Schistosoma turkestanicum
ATATCACAAACGTAAGGGGGCCTAACATCACAATAGGACGGAGAAGGTTACTTGTGGTTTGACATTAACATGAATGATTGTAGAGACTTCTCAGTTTATTGTCAATAATAAATAAAATGTTTAAAATAATCTCGTTGAATAAAATATATAAACAGCAAATTGTAACACAAAATACGTGGATTAGTACTTACTCGTTGTGAGCAGGGGTTGTAGGTTTTCTAAGATGAAAGATAAAGCAGGGAAGATTTTGAATTCTCAGTAGTGTTGAGACTAAGACTTTGATAAAGGCATATAGAGGCAGACATGAGAAGAATGATCAACAATTGGACAGAACTGGAAAGCGAGTTTGAGGACATAGTAGGTTGAAGAAAACTGGTCAACGACCTATTGTTTATTGGGGGTAACAGGCGGAGGTAAATAGGTAAATAAATAAGTAAAATTCGTAACGAAGTTAAAACTTCTAAATTGTCTTGGCATGCACTAATCGTAAATGTGTTATCGCTATTATTAGTACTGAAAAATTTAGCCTGATATTTTCTGAATACATTTGTAAGCATTGTATCTCAAAATATAATTTTCGGATAAAAACAAGAATTAAACTGCAGTCAAGTGACAATTACACTTGAATAACTTCGTTATTATACTAGATACAAGGTGTACAGATCTAAAGATAAAATTATACCTGGCTTCTGAAACTGAGTTACAAAATCACTGAAAATATCAAAATGATGATAACATTGAAAAAAGAATATTTATCTTACTTTGGCATGTTTGCACGTTGACTAGAAAATAGATGAAGAATATTTAGGCGTATTTAGTCTTGGTAGTTCACTACAGTCTGTAATTATATAACTCTAAATAATTTTTTTAAATTTGTTACTTTATCAATGTGTGCATTTTGATTAACATGAGTGTAATTATTAGTATTTTTTGTTAACCTCTAATACTAAGATACACCAGGTTAATTGATTAATAAATGATCCAAAAAAGTCAGAAAGTGCTGTATCATTAGTGACATATCAGATTATGTTTAATGTATGGGTCAAAACAGAAGGTTAACGATAAGTCAAGCCCCATTTGGGATAGCTTGTATTAAAAGATAAATGACTTCTTAGGTTGCTCTTTCTTGTTAAATCACCGAGAAATTCATGTTGTGTAACTATTAATCATCACTAATGAATCATGATACCAACAAACAAAATGTGAAAACCTACTTGATGTGTTGATTGTTTTCATTACAAACTGTTACGCATGCACATAAACATGCCATTTTGATATACTTGAACTATTACGAGTTTACCTTAGTCGGAAAACGAGAGCGAGGATCGAGGATCCGGTGACACGACATGCTAATCTAATCTGAGTGTCCCAACCCCCCATTGAATAAGAGAAGAAGACTTGATATGAATTATAACGTGTATTCTACAAGCATCCAGAAAGTACGAGTTCTGAGTCCAGAAAAGACACGGGTCCCGAACTGAGGATCCGTGTCCAGGTCATAAAGCGTTACAGATAATGCGTATTTATATATTTAGGTCGAGTAGGAAACAGCATCGAAGTCTGTGAGATTGACAGTGAAGACGACTGATAGGAAACAACATTTGAAGTCACTTTGATAGCTAGGACGACCATAATATTGACCAATAGGAATTAACCAATAATTATCTTATGATGTTGGATGAATATCCTAACACAGACTGACTCATTGATTGAGTCCATTTCCATCAAACAAATATCAAACGACAGAACAAGCATCAATTTTGATAATGTCCGTAAAAATGACTTCGGATTTCAGACAGCTTTCGACTGTTAAATGGAGTTGTGGCTAGATTGGAAATTATTTTTTGTTTACTTTCGAAAATGGGAGTATAACTAAAACAAAGCATATCACCATAGAAATTTTTGTGATGACTAAATTCATACTGCTGTCCAAAGATTAAATGCTGTGCGTAGACTAAACTAAGCAATTTAATCTGTAGGCATATAAACCTATCAAATATTAGCTATGAAATGATTTTCAATTTCAGAAATGATATACTTACTCGTCATATGTGAGAAATGGAAATATGAATCTGCAAATGGAATTGTAATAAGATTGAAACAGAATTAAATTATATAATTGAATATTGATCACCTTTTCGGTCTAAATCCCAATAATAATTTCTGTTGGTAGTCGACCAAATTGGTTATAGTCAGTTGGATAATTTTAATCGTTTTCTTAAAAAAAAATTAGATAAACACAGACTGGTCTGCTAGTCAAGAAATCAGTTGAATTTAACTTTCATTATAAAATCTGTGTTCATACATCACATGGTTGCCAGTTTCAATAGACAGATTTATGATAGCAATATTGTTTTATCAATGTTAGAGTTGGTAGGAGATGAAAGGGCGGGGCATCAAAAATGAGATCCAATGTGATGTTTGTTCAGTAAAATGCATGCCGTGTAGAATCTGTTTGTATTCCTACTACTAATTTAGTGATGCATTCATTTCCATTGAGTAATCATTCGTTAAAAGTAAATTCCATTTACAAATGAATATATATATGTATTTATTTTGTAAGTATTCCGGTCGTTGTGTTCTTAGTTGACATTGTGTGTCACAATTTTGCAGTTGTAATAATCAGTGTTTTATAACAATGTGAATAAATTATGACTTCTTCCTCACTTATCCCCATGTATATTCATTCATATGTAAAGATTTGTTAAGAATAAGGTGTCAACAATTGAATTTATTGAGATAAACAACATGAATATGAAAGTTTTATTTAAAACTTCTAAAGTGTATCAGACATAGAAAAAAATCAAACAATCTTTCATGATCGATGGACAGATATTACTTTGGATGAGCTTGAGGAGGAAATTTTCCAAATCTGAAGATAGAAATACAAAATGTACAAATTTATCGATTTCTATATAAGAGTGCGCAAATGAATCTATCAGAGTTTCCAACGCACTCTTCGTTTCTCATTCAATCAGCTAGTTGTGCTCACATATTTATTGGCATATTATATTCAAACGATAGTTTAACAAAAAGATATCTACTTTTCATCTGTTTTTACTTTTCCGTTTAGTTTTAGTCTACTAACATCACCTTCTTCTTGATTCAAATCAAATCATTGATAACCTTTCTAAGATCATTTTAATAGTTACAATCTCTCAATTTTTTTTCACAAAATATAGAAGAAAAATATTTCTGGTTATCGATAAAAGTCACGGTGCTTATGTTCTGTTATTTGATATGATTGATCAAATTGTTTCTACTGTTACAGTTCGTTTGATTTTCTGTTAACTTTTCATTTAATATCAGTCTGTGCCGAAAACCTACTTTAAATCATAAACTAGCAAGTATGACATTTGATTTAATGTTGTTCATTCATTCATCATTTGAATTGTATAAAAAATTAATTAAAGTTTATTTAATATAAACTTGAGATTGAAATTTTTGAATAGTTTCAACGTTATTAAGTACTTCAATACAAGCGTATTATGAGCAATTCACTTTTCACTATTTATAATGATGTGTAATTGTATTTGAAAATACAATGAAACGAGTCATTAGTCAAGTCTACATGTTTAATAATGAAAAGTTGATATTGAAAATGGATAAAACAGACACATTACCCAATCTAACATAAATCTTCATTTGAATGATCATGGAGGTACTAGTTAATTGTTTCCATAGTTATATTGTCTATTATAAATTGTTGCAGTAAATGTTAGACATATGCTGTATGTTTAGAAAAACCCCTATTCATAATATGCATTTAGTTTTAGTGGACAGGATTATCAGAAAACAGGTTGACGCTCAGAGCAATAACAAAAAAACTACTTAAATGAATCAATAATTCATACGTTGAACATACAACTGTTGTGAGTAAGCATATTCGAGTATTCGACAGTCTCGAACAACACTGTCTACTACTATTCTAGTATGATGTTACATAAAAATCTATTGTTAAAATGGTCACCCAATCTTACATGTTCTCCGGATCCGTGACTTTAAATATGTATCAAACAATACGTCAACATCATTACACATCATGAAATATAGTGAATAATAGAAAGAGTTATATATATAAATAACAAAGATTCTCAGTACTCAGTCAGTCAGTCAGTCAGATGCAACGTAGAACTTCGTACGTAAGTATATCAGTTCACGTTGCCATACCACATGTAAGCACAGAGATATAATTGTCAATTCAAATCCAATAATAGTAGAGGTAGTAAAGGTGTTAGAAGTAATCGGAGAGGTTAGGATTAGAGGATATTATTCAAGAAGTATGATTCAGTACGAAAAGTTTAGAAAGTCAAAACTAGAGGGGTTGAAGAATCCAAAAGATTAGAATTTGAGAAAACAGAAAGAATAAATACATCGGCGCCATTGCGAACGGTTTTGAGCCATGTCATTCATGGTCTCTAACCATCGATTATTATCATCTCGCGGACCCCAACCAGGTAGTCGACAACTACCGAAATGGCTAAGTCCACTCAACAATGGTTTCATGGATTTCTGCCATGTTTTGGTTTGGCCCCCTTAGCTTTATTCCAACCTATTCCTACACTACAAAACAAAGCTCGTCGAGGCAGTACTATATCAATTTGATCATCTAGAAGAGAATTCTCAAAACATTGTGTGAAATATGATAACAAATTCTTGTTCATTCATTCAGTCGCTCATTCAAGTTGTAAATATTCTTTGAATATGAATGTATAAAAGCATATCTCAACAATGACCGAACGCCACTCATTTTTATTGGACCGTTTTTAAGAAAAATTCTGTTTCATGTATGAATTTTATTCCTAATCATATCTTACTTCTTCATAGGATGGATAAAGTGTAAACTATGTCAAGTGTATTGATGCCTATGACTTTAATTTCAAAGTGATTAGTACATGAGGCTTATATGAGCTATAAAACACGTCAAACAATCTAAAATCATATATCCCTCTTAGACATTTAACATTTCTATCTACATCAATAGAGAGTCATACCTATAGACTGGCATGAATTGTGTGCATATCAGTAGTTTAGAAATAAACCTAACACCGAAATGTTCATATTAAAGAAGTTAAAAAATTATAAATAATACATGGCCTAAAATTTGAAAACAAGCCTTAATCTCTCTAGAACAGCTACAAAGTACATAGTTCATTCTTCAGACAATACAGTTGATCTTATACACTGCTTATAATACGTACAAACGTTTACCATTAGTGGAAGTGTAAAAAAATATTTTTCTAGTATAATGTATCGATAATGCAAATCTTTACTTACATGGCAAAATGTCAGAGTATACACTGAGAACTGTGTACACTAAAGTAATGTATAATGTGAAGGTAATCATTTCTTATCACTTAGTGTTAATTGAATAGTCAAGTGAATACAATCCGTGGAATGAGAACTAGATCTTCATCAGCATATTTGTATATATATACATTTACGCACAAATCTATTTCTTTAAGAATTCAAAGTAATATTTGATGCGGAATTACATTGTATAATCTGCGTAAATATAGAAATCTATCAAATTTCATATGTGGGACACATATGAAAACAAATATGCTCATGTACAAATAAACATTTATTTATTTCAATCTGTAAATGTGCAACAGATTTAATAGTTTTCCAGTAATGTGTAAACATGTGTTTTAATTTTATGAAGGTGGGATAAATATTGAAATTCTGTTCATTCAACATCGAAAGCAATTGTAACCTTCTATTATTATATTTATCAGTAGTAGTAGTAGTAGTAGTAGTAGTAGTAGTAGTAGTAGTAGTAGTAGTAGTAGTAGTAGTAGTAGTAAGTATGTAACAGCAATCACGTAATAAACTGTACGGGAACAGTTCGGCTCAATTCTGTGGTCCAACCACACAGGTACCTGATACCCTGGTGGACCATTCACACACTAGTATATATATTTCCGATCCATGATCGCGTCAATCAATATGCACCGCATAAACAGGCTATTTCGACCCATACATGACTGTCAAATTCATTATTATTAGCAATAGTGTTATGTAATACAGCGCCCCAATTACAATGGCCCTTGGGAATGTTGCAAAATAACCACCTATATCAATGAAATCGGTCGCGCTGCTAACCAATTTTGTATATGAACTGTGAACAAAGCAATGCCAAGCCATCCACAGTGTTTACAGCAAACCTTTGTGTTCAGACTCTTTGGAAGTCTATCCTCTCTTTTTCTGTCTACTTTTACTGTTTGTTTAATTATATTCACTATGTCAACAATGTCGGTTGTATTCTTTTAGTGTACAGTTTCAAATTAATTGCTATAAGATCACATTATATTGAGAAAAAGTATTTATTTGTTAGAAAAACATTTGAATACGTCATTCTGTGTACACATTAATCTATTTACAAAAATCCTATTAAAAATAAATTTCACGTTAGAATACCATCATATTTCAGTCATTCAGCTTGGAATTTGAAATTCAACAACATGAAAACATATTTGATTGGTATATTAGTGATCGTTAGTTTGTTCATTTCACAAGGTGAGTAAGAATTTCATGAAAGAGTAACTTTCGAAGAAATTACATCACTCTGCTTGCCTTTTAAGAAAGTAATAATATGTAAGTTCACATAAGACAATGAGAAATGTGGTGTTTTTCTAAGGAGAGTACATAGCAAACTAGAAATATTTCTCCATAGGTTGGTAACAACAATCATGAACACTGACAACTAAAGAAAATACAACTCCTGATGAGTTCAGGAGTAATTTTATGGATAGTTATGCGTAATTCTTCATTGAAACAACATCTTAAAGCTAACTTCATTCAATCAGCATCATATCACAAAGTGTTTTATGAACAAAGTACAAAATCTTGAACAAGAGAAGTCAATCATATTATTGATATCATTTCCTCTAAAACATCTTGTTCATAAAAATGAGATTCTCAAATTAATCAGTATTTTCATGAGATTTGTTATACGATACTTGTTGTGAATAAAATTAGCAAAAGAGATTGATCAATTGGCAGATCTGAATGTCACATGGCAAGATGCAAGCAACCATATTTTATCCTCTTGATCCGGTTGATGAACACACGAGTTTCTGTATGCGATTATGAGTAATTAAGGATTCATCTTGTACAAACCCGTATGAATTAGAGATATTTTACGAGGAAATGTTTCATAGTTATTTAGTGTGATAGAATGAAAGACGTTCTAGGGAAATTTCATTTGAACACTTTTTGTTTCGATTCGTTTTAGAATATGGTTATAAGATTGATATGTGAGTTTGAGCTTCCGCTCTCTTGTTTGTGACTTTCATATGCCATGTTTGTTGATATCAACTACTTCATTTCTCTTGTTTACATGTAAACTTAGTTGATAGTGTAGTTCATTGAATGGTTCAGTCTCCTTCTGATAATCAAATGTTTCTGAAACAGAAATCTCAAGTAGAATTTCGAATTTTCAATTTATTTTTATATTCAAACAGTCTGTGTGATTTATTCACATTCTAGAATATATCTATGTATCACCACAAATTTCAACCCTATACAACAATTTGGATTTGACTTAAATAATATATGATCATTATTGTTTTAATTGCAGAGTTTATTTTCATTCATGTGAAGCACAATCTTCCTACACACTGACATGAATTAGACAATGTGATTTTGTAACAAAAATTCATAAAACTAACTGACACTCATTGATCAATTACAAATGCGGTTTTTATGAATTCGAAAAATGCCGAGAACATCGATAACATCAATCCTTCATTAAATACTAAGTAATTTCCAACTAGTCGAACTTTATTCAGGTCACATTATAGATCAGAAAATTAATGCAAGACCTAGTTTATTCGTGAAAGTTGTTATTAAGGGTAAACAACTTAGTACTGTATACGAAGAAATAACTTCACCGTAATTATCCATGGCTTCTCACTACAAATTATTTCTGTTATGTTTCAATCGTTACATAGAATAATGAATTGAACCCGAAAGATTGGATTTGGTGATTTTGATTTGAGGTTCAACTAAAACAAGAGAAGTTTTAATTAATAAATATTAAGTTTCGAACATGTTATCTATCAGCTTATAAGTATATGGTGTTTTGAAAAGATTTTTTTTTAACTAATGGTGTTTGTTAAGTTGAAATGATTCACTAAAATTTTGCACAGATAATCAGAGATTATTTTAACTTTGAATATTTAGAAAAAGTATGAAACCGTCAGAGCAAAAACAGTGAGTGTTATTAAGTATCCAATTGTATTTATTGCATGTTTGAATTGTTAAGAATGTTTACAGGACTACAGCTATAATAAATAAATGATCAATATAAGTTATTAGTTTTATCGCCTTAATTCAGAGTCATTAAATTCTCATGTTTTTGGTGAACACAATGATTTGGGCATGCAATCAAGTTCAATACATTGTATTGATGTAAACTATGAATTGAATTTGAAATAAAAACAGTTGAATACAGTTTTGTAAGGGTGATAATAATTCATTGAAATTATGTCCGTGAAAGAAGCTTCATAAGAAAATAATGCTGAAGAATATATATTAGAAAGTTATCAGAGGAGTTAGAGCCAATTCAGTGGAAATTAGAAAAGTATCGGTTTAACGCAATGTTACACGAGGTTTTCCTCAGTTAGTCCTGTTAAATGCTTTATGATATACTCAAAATGTTTATATTCTACATTTTAAAACTAATGCATATTTCGATAAAGTTGATATCAATAACTAAACCGAAACATGGCACAAAACCCATTGAAATTACTGACAAGTGGCTGAGTTACGTGTTGGTAGATGTAGACTACCTGGTTGGGATCCTCGAGAGATGAAAGTTACCGATGGTTAGAGACCCTGGCTCAGAATCGTTCCAAAGGTGCAGGTGCATCCACTGTTTGTGTTCTCTCAAATTCGAACCTTGTGAATTCCTCATCATCTCTATCTTTCTATTTCTAAATTTAGTTCACTTCTCGGATTATATCTTCGAACACTAATCTACTGCATTAACTGCTAATACTCCTACTATCCCTACTATTCTAGGATTTGAACTGATAGTTGCGTCTCTGTGCTGATGCTGTATGGAAACCTGAACTGATTTATTTACGTACGAAGTTCTCCTATGTAACTGACTGACTGAATGATGTCAATCACTAAAATAAGACAACAAAACACTGTCAGTAACCATAAGCATATTAGAGATATTATGCTTCGTTTCAGTATTTAGCGGTGGCATGCATCTTCATGCTATATTACAGTATAATTATCTGCCATTATTTTCTTAGCAGTAGTACGTTTTCCTTCTTAAAGTGATATAATCTAAACATTATTATATCAAGAGTTGTATCATTGAAAACTAGGTAATTTACCATTGTGGAATAAAAGCTGGTCTGAAGTTGATCATTATCAAACATTAGGTATTACGTTATTCGTTTATCACTAAATTATCAGGCATAAATCTTCAGTTATTTATGATGTTCAAATTCAAATCATTTATGTTCTGCTTTCAAAAAATGAATATGTTCATTTGATTATGTTTCTTGTTTAAATTTGATTGATAGATATATAACAATGAAACTTAGTTTGTTAAAGTAAGTGTTGGTTATTTTGTTTGTCAACTAATCAATTGAACATCTTACAAAGTAACATGTAGTGAATGTTCAATATCACAAAAAAGTTTAATTCAAATACTGAACATTCAAAAATCTTATCAAAACATTCGTATTGGGAATTTGTAAAAATGTTATTTAACATTGTATTAACCGTTGATATTGAACAATTTACGCTTGGTGTGATTGATGGTAGACGATTAAACTAGGAACTTTGGCAAATATTAAACATATTGAACACTTCACGAAACATATATAATTTCACTAGCAAATTCAAGTCGAATTGTTAGAAGAATTTCTGTGAGGTAACTGTGAGAAGTAAGATTGTCGAAATATGGTTGATTTTACATCAATTTTACATGCTGATGGCCAATGTTGAGATTTTAACTGGTAGTGACAGCTATTATCAATTTACGAATTCATTCAGTTATTCACGAAAAATTTTCTATCGACTGTGCTACTTTACAGATTTGTTAATAACAAGGAAAAGCTTTTCCTCAATACATAACAACATCTATAAAGAAAGTGATGAAAATACACACTACTTAAGCCAACTGTAGTTGTACAGCTAAATTTACAATTTGAAATGCAGTCATTTAAATGGAATATTTTGGTAAAGATATATCATAAATGAACTAAAGTTAGTTATTTACTTGGTTGTTTGGAAGTATAAGGGCACTTACTACCCCGCGAATGCTTCAGTATGGCTTGAAGTGGAGAGATTCTGCTCTTCCCCTCCAAATGCTATCACAGTCACTTGTGCATAGCTACATTTGGGGAGGTTATATTCACTGGCATCTCGTGGCAAGGGTGCTGTTTACAGAAGTTAGATTACAAGAATTAGATATCTGTTGCTTAAATCGGGTTATTGGATTCACCTAGGGAAGTTGGCGAAACCTAATAACAAATCAGTGGTGAACATGGGCTTCAGGATCTGGAAGGAACAAGTGAAGTATGAACTTGTTGTTGGCCACCTAACACCTTGGAATTGCATGTCCTAAAGTTGCTCCACTGTCATGTGTAGTAAACTTGTAAGTCAAAGGCTATGTGAGTGGCGCTTAGAAAACCACTCACATCGGTTTAGGTGATTCTGCGTTATCCTAGTTCACACAATAATTTAGTGATTTTTGTGATGCATGACTAATCCAAATGTAACTGAACGTTCACTGTCTTAGTTTGATTTGGATTTAGTTTTACGATGTCGATTTCCTACTGGTTGGTGTAAGACACAAGTTTCTCATTAGTACCAAGGTCTACTCTAGAAACTCAATAATGCATCTGTACACTAAGTGCTGATCATTAATACATTTTCTGCATACATTCCAATCAACATGCTATATAACTTCCTAATCTCTAAAAACAATCTTTTTAAGTTTTTTTTATGTTCTAAGAAAGTGAAATGGCTATACAGAAGTAATAAAAACTTGTCTAAGAAGAGTATGTGAGGGGTCTGATTTGTGAAAATTGTAGGGAATATTGTGAACGGTTGAAACGAAGAAGAGGCTCGTTTGTTGTTAGAAGTAAACTGTAATACCATAGAAATCGTATAAAAACTCGAATGACGCTAAATGTTTTTTGCATAGTGAAATCGTCAATCAATCATTGTTAGACCACCATTCGAAACCTGGAAACACTGGATGGTCGTTTCCTCCAGGGATGGTACTCATCTGCAATGCTCATCCACGAATCCTGCGAGGTGCAAGAGTCATGGATGCGCACTTCCGATGAGTCTCATCCCCGGACGAAACGGCCGTCCAGGTTTCTAATTGTGGTCTAACAATGATTAATTGATGATTTCAGTATGCAACAAACACGAATCTCGATAACTCTAATTGAAAAATCCTAAATGTGTTTCTTTTCTGATTATTCAGTAAATACTTAAAGTCGAAAGGAATGTAAGTACTTTGTAGAATTCACACATCTTTTAAAATTTGAACATTTGTTTGATTTATTTCAGTAGTTTCTAGTAAACTAACTTATATACACTTGTATCATAATGTCTGTATCAAGACAATCCGAACATAATGCAACCAAGATTGATCACATTTCTATCAGAAATATTAACAACGGGACAATATAAACAATTTCAAATGCAATGAAATCATATCGAAGTTGTTTTGTTCAACAGATTGCATTAAATATTAGCATGTTACTTAAATATTGGCAAAACATTTTTCGACCGAATTGTTTTTGTAATGTTGTAACACAAAGTATTCAGAAGGCATGTATTTTACTAGCCGGAAGCATAAATCTAATTATATACTGAATAATCAATTTCTTTTCACTGATGAGTCACAGCTGGAATATGTTTTATTCCTACAACTCCTTTTTATCGCCTATACATTCTAATTTATTCTTGTCGACAGAAGTTTAAGCTGATGGTTTCGCCTAAATTTAGCCTCTACAATTGATCAACTGACTTCCATTTAATGCATACATTCAATTTTTTCATTGAAAATTGCAAAATGTTCCACTGATTGTTAAAGCACTGATGAATTTTTGCGGCAGAAATGAAAAAAAAGAGGGAATTATACAGTGTAACTTCAATAAAATAGCTGAATCTCAGTAACAACATGAAATATTCTCAGAGAATCTGAACAAAAATCATTAAGTGAAATTAGTATTTCTATCAATAACACTTTGATGTAAACGTGGTTTTAAAAAGATAACTTCTCAATCTTTGTCTCTTTTAAATTGCATAATCGTAAACAGTGTCCACAAAGTATTCATCATATGTATCAAGCTATTTAGTTTTCTGAAAGTTGTAATATATAACAACGCTAAATTTTTTTAAACAAATTTAGTAACAAACAATTCACCGAAGAGGAGTGAGTTTACCAATAAGCCAATGAAATCGGTCTTAATATTAACCGCTCTGAATAAATAATAATCAATGCAGATAGAGAGAGGTGAAATTGCTGACAGTGCGATACTATTTCAGTAGTAGTAGTAGTAGTAGTAGTAGTAGTAGTAGTAGTAGTAGTAGTAGTAGTAGTAGTAGTAGTAGTAGTAGTAGTATTAGTAGTAGTAGTAGTAGTAGTATTAGTAGTAGTAGTAGTAGTGACTATCATTAAACTACTAACAACTAGTTGTCATCTATACTGAAATGGTGGCCAAAAGTAATTTCAAGAAGAGAAGATAGACAAATAAATATTATCAAAATAGAAAAAGGAATCGAACAAAATACTTTCATAATGAAAATGTGAAAACATTTGTCGTAGCCATGTCAACAATGTTCTCATCGAAATGATTATGCACCCTCAACCAAAAATATTTTAATCCTAGATTCCCGATTCAAATGAGTAATTTCATTTCTTTAGTATTTAGGTTCAGTTATTTATTTTATATGATAGAAAGGTGGTTTGTCGTTGAATTACTTTTGTCACACAGCAAACAGTTCATGCAAGTGGAGGATATATATAGTTCACAAAATCACTAGTCAGACAACACTTCCATTCATCAAATCGTTGAGAAGGTCAGTCACAATAATCTATTAATATTCATCAAAATGTGCACAGCAATATTTTCATTACAAATCAGGAGTAAACCAGATATGAGTGAACTGGAAAGTGAACAGTGATTAGGCAATTGAGTGGGCCACATATGGAAGTCAGTTTTTGCTGCTCTGTGTATTTTGACAATAAATAACCAATTAAATACATAGATATACTTTTGAATTTTCGTCATCAATCTAATCGATTTTACCTTACTTTTGTGGCTTAACAAGATTCTACAGAATGATAGATGACAAGTAAGCATATGACGTATCTTCCTGTGATTAACTCTATAGTTAATCTGTTAGAATCTTGTTTGAAAGTAAATTGATTTGTTTCAGAAACAGAATCAGTTAGATCAAACATGAGCAAACCATGAATACATAGATCTTATTTTACTTCTACAGTGTGGGCAGCCGGGAAGTAACATCCGCCATCATACCCATAAAAGCACACAAGAGCTGATCGGTCATAATAAAACCCTTTCTAAACCTCCTACCAACTCTCTCATCTGCTCGACCAACTCATCCTTCGATCGTTTATCACCTCGCTACACTGAAACAAACAGCTTGAGCTCACGAAACGTCATTCCTGGTCTCTTGAAACCCAGTAATAAATAACATATTGGAGCTTTTATTGTTTGAACCCTATGCCAAATAGGTCAACAGGCTTCATTAGCTAGAACTCTGGAATCCTGTGTGATCAATATATGTTGTGTATCCAAAATGCACATACAGTATTCGAATAAAATCATCCATTTGATTTCATCTAGTGCAGATAGAGACACAACAAGGGTAACGCTTCGTGTAGCCCTGATGCTGCTTCCCATGGCCTCGCTGGTATAGGTATAGCATTAGGTCGTAGGGCAGAACTAGATCTCTTAGACTAGATCCGGAGATACAGTGGCTTATGCGCTGTACAAGTAAACGGGACGGTACGGACCTGTAAAGATAAGGAATTTCGCCGTTGCCTCTTCATCGTATCTGCCTAAGCTCTCACTGACTGTGGTTCAGACGACAAGAAAGATAGGTTTTACAGAAACCTCTCCAAACTTCTCCAAAACGTTAAGCTCTCTGATATAGTTAATAATGGCTGGCGACTTTGTTGCTCAAGTAGGTAGACTATGCGAATAGGAAACACACCTGGGGGGATCTTATGGTGTCGCGGCTGATAGAAAAGATAATGCCGACCGTTTGCTGCGGCTGTGCTCAGATAACCGCCTATTCCTAGGAAACACTAGCTTTAAGCAAAAGGGAATACACCAACGATGGACCCAACTGGATCACATCGCTGTAAGCCATCGGTGAAGAGGCTATGTTGAAGACTGCTGCTCATTCTGGAGCACTTATTTAGACTCAGACCATGCTGTGAAATGAACGCGTACTTTTCGGCGCCTTACTCGACGTAAGAAAAATATCTCAAGGAAACCGCTTAGGGCTTTACTTAATGATAATAAAGCAAAGAATATATTTCAGGAGTAACTAGAAAAACAGTTGGGCGACCATGTAAGTGATCCCCACCCTGAGACAGCTTGAAATGATATCAGAAGAGCTGTAGAAACAACAGTGATATCTGCTAGTATGGTAAGCCACATGGCTGGGAAGAAGCCGTGGATCTCAGTAGCATCTACCAAACTGATAGACGCTCGTAAACTCGTCCCACCTGGATCTGAACATGATGAAGAGCGAAGTTAGCTTAAGCACAGGATGATGGGAAGCTCACGCTGTGATCGTGAACAGTGGAGAGTAGCTAGATCAAAAGATAATGAAAGGGTGTTGGCAACATGCGACAGACGACAACTAGGCAGAACACTTCACGGATCAGTTCAATTGGCCCTGAGTCATATTTCGTCTACCCAAGATCTCTAGTCATCCTGAATAGCAAATCGATGTAAGTTGTCCGACTCTTTATGAAGTTGAGAAAGTCATAGAAAACCTGAAGCGAGGGAGAGCAGCGGTTTCCAACAGATTGACCCCTGAGAAATTTCAGGATGGTGGTCCAGTTTTAGCAACTAGATTGACTGAGGTCTTAGGTAGAATCTGGGAACTAGGCGTAATCCCGTTCAACTGTTCCCAATCACTTATTGTCCCAACATATAAGAATTGACAACTCTTCTCGTGAGAATCACAGGGGAATAAGTCTAACAAATATAGGTTCTAAAATATTGGCCTCAATAATACTTCGACGCTTAACGAAAGCTTGTGAAGAGCAGACTAGAGAAAACTAGGCTGGTTTTCGACCTGGACGTGGTTGTATAGACCACATTTTCACAATTCGACAGGTCCTGGAACACAGACACACATTTAGGCGTCCTACAATAGTTGTTTTCCTAGACCTTAAGGCGGCATTTGACTCTGTGGATCGTGAGGTTCTGTGGCAGTGTCTGTCATTGAAAGGTGTACCAAATAAGTACATTAACCTTATACAAGCTCTCTACTCGAACACCACTGGTCGAGTGAGAGCTTATGGCGAACTGTCACCGGAATTCTCTACCTCAAGTGGTGTCCGTCAGGGATGTCCACTTTCTCCATTTTTGTTTAATTTTATCATAGACATGCTCTTAGAAATAACCTTATCCTCGTCTGAATTTTCTGGAGTAGACCTTTTACCAGGTGGCTCGCTTATTGAATTAGAATATGCCGATGACATAGTCCTACTTGGTGAAGACGCTGACAAAATGCAGAGTCTTCTGAATACCCTGAGCAACAATGCAAGCATGTTCGGGATGCGGTTTTCCCCCTCGAAATGCAAAATTTTGTTTCAAGATTGGGTTTCATCGGCACCTGAACTAGTGATAGGGAGTGAAGTAGTCGAACGTGTTGACCGCTTCACTTATCTTGGGAGTCTCATCAGTGCTGATGGCCTGGTGACTGACGAAATCTCAGTACGGATACTAAGGGCTCGAATGGCTTTCTACAACTTTCGTCACTTATGGTGTAGGCGAGATATCCGTTTGCTGACTAAAGGACGAGTGTACTGAGCAGCAGTTGGCTCCCATCTAATTTATGGCTGTGAAACATGGACAATCAGAGTAGATAATATACGTAGGTTGCTTGTTTTTGATCAACTTGTCTCCGAAGCATTGCTCGTATATCCTGGGAGGACCGAGTGAGTAATTCGGTTATTAGGAAACGGGTACTAGATAAGAATGGCAATACAAGAGATGAAATGTTGAGTCAAGTCGGTCGGTATTGACTACGTGGCTGTGGCCCTCGAGATGATAATAACCAATGGTTGGAGACCCTGAGTGACATAGTTGAAAACCGTTTGCAATGGCTCAGGTTCATCCATTCTTTGTTTATTCCATATCACTAAATCTTTTTAAAAATTTCATCTCACTAGATTCTACTTCTTGAATAATATCTTCAAACCCTAATCTCTCCGATTACTGTTAATACCTTAGCTAGCTCTACTACTATGGGATTTGAATTGACAATTACATATCTGTGCTAATGTAGTATGGCAATATGAATTGATGTGCGTATGTACGAAGTTCTATATGCTATTACTGATTGATTGATCTTGTGTTAACTTTGGTATTGTTGAGCTACTGGGTTAGAATAATGTAGTCAAAATCATTCAATTTTATAATCTGATTCAACATACCCAGTTATGCGAAAATTGTGTATGTGGTTTAGATTAGATGACGAGGAAAAGTGAGTTCATTCGAAATGTCATGACACATGTTTACTAATAAAATTCTTGTCAAATTATTATGTTTTGTATTATTCGTATTGAAACAGATAATTACATAGAATCATAAATCAGTGATTCAGTATGATAAGAACATTATTACTAGGAGCACGATTCCCCTGAGCAACAGAACTAAGTATTCGATAGATTGATAAAAATTATATCATAATAAATTGGCGAAGTTAAAACGTTTTTGCGAATATATCTCCGTTATTAAACAATACCTAAAACTGAAATAAATATAAAATAGTGTTTAACGATATGGTAAATCAGAAAATGAATGAGTCGGTTGAGGCATTGACATAAAAAGGATCAGTTGACACAGTTGAAAAAGAGAGAACAAGACAGAATAAAATAGAGGAAAATGTGCGCATACGCACACGCACACACACACACACACACACAAACGCACACCAGTTCTAAATAGAGTGAA
>OX103971.1:20697440-20726021 GCA_944470395.2 Schistosoma turkestanicum
ATATTCATCAGATATCGTAAGGAAATTATTTTGTAAGTCTAATTCTATTGGTCAATGCCTATTGGTGAATAGTTAAGGTCGTCCTAAACTATCAAGTTCACATACTTTTAAATGTTCTTTCCTACGTGTTAGTATTCACGGTCGACCTAACTGTATAAATATGCATTGTCTGTAAATTCTATGCTCCTCTTCTCCTTCTGTACAAGACCTCGATTATCTGGGTGCCTGCAGAATACACTTTCTTCGCCATATCGAGACATTTTGATACCGTTGGCAGGACCTTTGGACGCTCGGATTAGAGTACCTCTTGGTGTCAATGGATCGCATGGCTTAGCTCTCGTTTACCGAGAAAGGTGAACTCGTAATAGTTCAAGCATATCAATTGACGAGTCATAACACAAGTTCGAATAGAATTTGGAAGGTGCGCAACTTCCACTAAGTGTTTGCAGTCATCAAATCTGATGACAGTTTGTTGTGTGCTGTGACTCGACCAGTAAGTAGTGTTCGAGAAAACAACTTTCACGAGGTTTACATGAATCATCTTATTTTGTTGCTACAGGAACACTACTACACATCCAACCACAAAGTGAGTGAATTGTTGATTGTATATTGTCAAATGGCTTAGCATATTATTGAATTAAATGATTCAACTTATCAAGGCTGATGCATTTAATGTAATTTGGCAGTCAGTGGATAAATCCCATGTGCTCATGTATTGTATATGGGCAGTTTAGATGAATGTAGAAGAAGGTGATTCATTGCGTTCGTCGATTTCAATTGTGTGTGCGCATACGCACACGCACACACACACACACACACACAAACGCACACCAGTTCTAAATAGAGTGAATGCAAATTCAGTGATGCAGGCTGTTGTCATTCAACAGTGTGTGAGTAGTTTCCAAGTGAAAGTGACACGGACTATTTGCACAAGTTGCTTATCCACAATGATCTGACCTGGTCGTCTCAAACTACTGTATGTTGTTTCTCCTATACAGTGGCGATGACGAATACCATGTGAAGAAAGCAGTGAAACATCTATCGTGTATTCTTCAGTTGTTTTGAACATTATTGATATAAAATGTTTGAAATTGACTTGGACAGATTATGCGTGTCTTCTAGACCGACCGATCTTATCGCTTGCTACTTCGTTTCGTAATGATCTCGTTTGATGTTACTGAATACTTTGTTTCGTTGCTCTTATCCAGAGACAACCAGACACATCACGGACAGAAGTGAGTGAACCATGCATGTATTATGGATTTTGAATAGTTGTAAGCATTACTGAATATGTGTGCCATATGCATATTGAAAGATTGAAAGTGGACTTCATTGTAAGAGAGCATTCGTTGAATAATGAGATGACGAAAGTGTTGCCTGCGAATCAATGTCTGTGACAAATTGTTAGCATATTCATCAGATATCGTAAGGAAATTATTTTGTAAGTCTAATTCTATTGGTCAATGCCTATTGGTGAATAGTTAAGGTCGTCCTAAACTATCAAGTTCACATACTTTTAAATGTTCTTTCCTACGTGTTAGTATTCACGGTCGACCTAACTGTATAAATATGCATTGTCTGTAAATTCTATGCTCCTCTTCTCCTTCTGTACAAGACCTCGATTATCTGGGTGCCTGCAGAATACACTTTCTACGCCATATCGAGACATTTTGATACCGTTGGCAGGACCTTTGGACGCTCGGATTAGAGTACCTCTTGGTGTCAATGGATCGCATGGCTTAGCTCTCGTTTACCGAGAAAGGTGAACTCGTAATAGTTCAAGCATATCAATTGACGAGTCATAACACAAGTTCGAATAGAATTTGGAAGGTGCGCAACTTCCACTAAGTGTTTGCAGTCATCAAATCTGATGACAGTTTGTTGTGTGCTGTGACTCGACCAGTAAGTAGTGTTCGAGAAAACAACTTTCACGAGGTTTACATGAATCATCTTATTTTGTTGCTACAGGAACACTACTACACATCCAACCACAAAGTGAGTGAATTGTTGATTGTATATTGTCAAATGGCTTAGCATATTATTGAATTAAATGATTCAACTTATCAAGGCTGATGCATTTAATGTAATTTGGCAGTCAGTGGATAAATCCCATGTGCTCATGTATTGTATATGGGCAGTTTAGATGAATGTAGAAGAAGGTGATTCATTGCGTTCGTCGATTTCAATTGTGTGTGCGCATACGCACACGCACACACACACACACACACACAAACGCACACCAGTTCTAAATAGAGTGAATGCAAATTCAGTGATGCAGGCTGTTGTCATTCAACAGTGTGTGAGTAGTTTCCAAGTGAAAGTGACACGGACTATTTGCACAAGTTGCTTATCCACAATGATCTGACCTGGTCGTCTCAAACTACTGTATGTTGTTTCTCCTATACAGTGGCGATGACGAATACCATGTGAAGAAAGCAGTGAAACATCTATCGTGTATTCTTCAGTTGTTTTGAACATTATTGATATAAAATGTTTGAAATTGACTTGGACAGATTATGCGTGTCTTCTAGACCGACCGATCTTATCGCTTGCTACTTCGTTTCGTAATGATCTCGTTTGATGTTACTGAATACTTTGTTTCGTTGCTCTTATCCAGAGACAACCAGACACATCACGGACAGAAGTGAGTGAACCATCATGTATTATGGATTTTGAATAGTTGTAAGCATTACTGAATATGTGTGCCATATGCATATTGAAAGATTGAAAGTGGACTTCATTGTAAGAGAGCATTCGTTGAATAATGAGATGACGAAAGTGTTGCCTGCGAATCAATGTCTGTGACAAATTGTTAGCATATTCATCAGATATCGTAAGGAAATTATTTTGTAAGTCTAATTCTATTGGTCAATGCCTATTGGTGAATAGTTAAGGTCGTCCTAAACTATCAAGTTCACATACTTTTAAATGTTCTTTCCTACGTGTTAGTATTCACGGTCGACCTAACTGTATAAATATGCATTGTCTGTAAATTCTATGCTCCTCTTCTCCTTCTGTACAAGACCTCGATTATCTGGGTGCCTGCAGAATACACTTTCTACGCCATATCGAGACATTTTGATACCGTTGGCAGGACCTTTGGACGCTCGGATTAGAGTACCTCTTGGTGTCAATGGATCGCATGGCTTAGCTCTCGTTTACCGAGAAAGGTGAACTCGTAATAGTTCAAGCATATCAATTGACGAGTCATAACACAAGTTCGAATAGAATTTGGAAGGTGCGCAACTTCCACTAAGTGTTTGCAGTCATCAAATCTGATGACAGTTTGTTGTGTGCTGTGACTCGACCAGTAAGTAGTGTTCGAGAAAACAACTTTCACGAGGTTTACATGAATCATCTTATTTTGTTGCTACAGGAACACTACTACACATCCAACCACAAAGTGAGTGAATTGTTGATTGTATATTGTCAAATGGCTTAGCATATTATTGAATTAAATGATTCAACTTATCAAGGCTGATGCATTTAATGTAATTTGGCAGTCAGTGGATAAATCCCATGTGCTCATGTATTGTATATGGGCAGTTTAGATGAATGTAGAAGAAGGTGATTCATTGCGTTCGTCGATTTCAATTGTGTGTGCGCATACGCACACGCACACACACACACACACACACAAACGCACACCAGTTCTAAATAGAGTGAATGCAAATTCAGTGATGCAGGCTGTTGTCATTCAACAGTGTGTGAGTAGTTTCCAAGTGAAAGTGACACGGACTATTTGCACAAGTTGCTTATCCACAATGATCTGACCTGGTCGTCTCAAACTACTGTATGTTGTTTCTCCTATACAGTGGCGATGACGAATACCATGTGAAGAAAGCAGTGAAACATCTATCGTGTATTCTTCAGTTGTTTTGAACATTATTGATATAAAATGTTTGAAATTGACTTGGACAGATTATGCGTGTCTTCTAGACCGACCGATCTTATCGCTTGCTACTTCGTTTCGTAATGATCTCGTTTGATGTTACTGAATACTTTGTTTCGTTGCTCTTATCCAGAGACAACCAGACACATCACGGACAGAAGTGAGTGAACCATGTATTATGGATTTTGAATAGTTGTAAGCATTACTGAATATGTGTGCCATATGCATATTGAAAGATTGAAAGTGGACTTCATTGTAAGAGAGCATTCGTTGAATAATGAGATGACGAAAGTGTTGCCTGCGAATCAATGTCTGTGACAAATTGTTAGCATATTCATCAGATATCGTAAGGAAATTATTTTGTAAGTCTAATTCTATTGGTCAATGCCTATTGGTGAATAGTTAAGGTCGTCCTAAACTATCAAGTTCACATACTTTTAAATGTTCTTTCCTACGTGTTAGTATTCACGGTCGACCTAACTGTATAAATATGCATTGTCTGTAAATTCTATGCTCCTCTTCTCCTTCTGTACAAGACCTCGATTATCTGGGTGCCTGCAGAATACACTTTCTACGCCATATCGAGACATTTTGATACCGTTGGCAGGACCTTTGGACGCTCGGATTAGAGTACCTCTTGGTGTCAATGGATCGCATGGCTTAGCTCTCGTTTACCGAGAAAGGTGAACTCGTAATAGTTCAAGCATATCAATTGACGAGTCATAACACAAGTTCGAATAGAATTTGGAAGGTGCGCAACTTCCACTAAGTGTTTGCAGTCATCAAATCTGATGACAGTTTGTTGTGTGCTGTGACTCGACCAGTAAGTAGTGTTCGAGAAAACAACTTTCACGAGGTTTACATGAATCATCTTATTTTGTTGCTACAGGAACACTACTACACATCCAACCACAAAGTGAGTGAATTGTTGATTGTATATTGTCAAATGGCTTAGCATATTATTGAATTAAATGATTCAACTTATCAAGGCTGATGCATTTAATGTAATTTGGCAGTCAGTGGATAAATCCCATGTGCTCATGTATTGTATATGGGCAGTTTAGATGAATGTAGAAGAAGGTGATTCATTGCGTTCGTCGATTTCAATTGTGTGTGCGCATACGCACACGCACACACACACACACACACACACAAACGCACACCAGTTCTAAATAGAGTGAATGCAAATTCAGTGATGCAGGCTGTTGTCATTCAACAGTGTGTGAGTAGTTTCCAAGTGAAAGTGACACGGACTATTTGCACAAGTTGCTTATCCACAATGATCTGACCTGGTCGTCTCAAACTACTGTATGTTGTTTCTCCTATACAGTGGCGATGACGAATACCATGTGAAGAAAGCAGTGAAACATCTATCGTGTATTCTTCAGTTGTTTTGAACATTATTGATATAAAATGTTTGAAATTGACTTGGACAGATTATGCGTGTCTTCTAGACCGACCGATCTTATCGCTTGCTACTTCGTTTCGTAATGATCTCGTTTGATGTTACTGAATACTTTGTTTCGTTGCTCTTATCCAGAGACAACCAGACACATCACGGACAGAAGTGAGTGAACCATCATGTATTATGGATTTTGAATAGTTGTAAGCATTACTGAATATGTGTGCCATATGCATATTGAAAGATTGAAAGTGGACTTCATTGTAAGAGAGCATTCGTTGAATAATGAGATGACGAAAGTGTTGCCTGCGAATCAATGTCTGTGACAAATTGTTAGCATATTCATCAGATATCGTAAGGAAATTATTTTGTAAGTCTAATTCTATTGGTCAATGCCTATTGGTGAATAGTTAAGGTCGTCCTAAACTATCAAGTTCACATACTTTTAAATGTTCTTTCCTACGTGTTAGTATTCACGGTCGACCTAACTGTATAAATATGCATTGTCTGTAAATTCTATGCTCCTCTTCTCCTTCTGTACAAGACCTCGATTATCTGGGTGCCTGCAGAATACACTTTCTTCGCCATATCGAGACATTTTGATACCGTTGGCAGGACCTTTGGACGCTCGGATTAGAGTACCTCTTGGTGTCAATGGATCGCATGGCTTAGCTCTCGTTTACCGAGAAAGGTGAACTCGTAATAGTTCAAGCATATCAATTGACGAGTCATAACACAAGTTCGAATAGAATTTGGAAGGTGCGCAACTTCCACTAAGTGTTTGCAGTCATCAAATCTGATGACAGTTTGTTGTGTGCTGTGACTCGACCAGTAAGTAGTGTTCGAGAAAACAACTTTCACGAGGTTTACATGAATCATCTTATTTTGTTGCTACAGGAACACTACTACACATCCAACCACAAAGTGAGTGAATTGTTGATTGTATATTGTCAAATGGCTTAGCATATTATTGAATTAAATGATTCAACTTATCAAGGCTGATGCATTTAATGTAATTTGGCAGTCAGTGGATAAATCCCATGTGCTCATGTATTGTATATGGGCAGTTTAGATGAATGTAGAAGAAGGTGATTCATTGCGTTCGTCGATTTCAATTGTGTGTGCGCATACGCACACACACACACACACACACACACAAACGCACACCAGTTCTAAATAGAGTGAATGCAAATTCAGTGATGCAGGCTGTTGTCATTCAACAGTGTGTGAGTAGTTTCCAAGTGAAAGTGACACGGACTATTTGCACAAGTTGCTTATCCACAATGATCTGTCCTTTTTTGACCTTTTCTTGGTTTGCGCCTTTTCCTTTTTTTTTTATTTTGATTGTTCTCATGATTTTTCCGAATTTTGGTTGTATTAATTTTACTTGTTTTTTATTTTTTTGGTTTTATTTTCAATATTGTTTTAATTTTTTTTTTGTCCACTTCATCTTACGTCGTTTCTTGTTCCTTTGTCTTTAGATTCGTATTTCACATGTTTTGTTACGTGTCATTGTAGTTTACTTTCATAATTCTTAGAGCTGTTATTCTTAATCTATGCAGTATCCCGCGCAGAGTCTAGTGTTTGCAGTTTAGTGGGCGAATAAATTGACGTGGATTTTCAGAAATCTATGTTTCGTGGGAACGAAATCGATGAACTCACCTGAATAACTTTAAACTTTAAACAGCAATTAATCTGAGGCTTTTAATTATCGATTTTTATCATCTGACGTTCTACTCTTGTCAGCATGTCTCTTTTCAAGTGTCACTGTCTTCATGGATTCTTTCAACCTATTCCTAAATTTTAAAATATACCTCAACGAGGCCTTCGGTGGTTAGACATACGCAACATATGTCTTAATCACCCTAAATGATGAAGTTTCAATAATTCATCCCTATCTAGCACATTATCCTCACAGCGGCAATTTTTACTCGGTCGTCCCAAAATACTCGAGCAATGTTTTGAAGATACGTTGGTCCAAAACAAGCAACCTACGTATTATATATGTTCTGATTGGTCATGTTTCATAGCTATAAGGTAGAACGGAGCATACTCGTCCTTTATTTAGCGAATGGATATCTCAGCTACGTCATAAGTGACGCAAGTGGGAGAAAGCCAAACGAGCCTCCTTTATCTGTCCCGAGATTATGTCACATACCAGGACATTAGCTTTGATGAGACTCTTAAGATAAGTTAATCGGTCAGCATGCTTACCTACTTCACTCTCCATCACTAGTTCATGTGACGGATCGAGCCATTCCTAAAGCAACGTTTTGCATTTCGGCATTCAAAACATGCTTGCATTGTTGCTGCATTTTGTGAGCTTCTTCACCAAGTAGAAATAAGTCGTCGGCATATTCTAAGTCGGGGAGTGAATCTCCTGGTAAATGTTTAATTCTTGAAACGTCAGATGAAGAAAATGTGTAGCTGTGTCCCAGGACTTATCATAGTGTTAAAATATGGTCTATACATCCACGTCCATGACTGCAAGCGGCCTGGCTTTTTCTAGTTTCTTCACTAGCTCTAGTTAGGCGTCTGAGGAAAATAGAGGTTAAAGATTTAGAAACTATATTAGTTGGAATCATTCCCCTGTGATTTTCAGCAGGAGACGTTTTTCATTTCTTACAATCGACTAAATCGTATGTAATGAGAATTAATAATAAACCCATCCTTTTCTGAGATAGATCAGCTAACAGATGGATATCAAATAACATTTTCATTGATAAGTCGGAACAACTGTCTGCTGTTGGCTATCGCCGGTGCATTTTGTATCTCTTTCTCTTTCGCTATCCTTCAGTGTTTGCCATCGTTACGTAGGCCTTTTATTAGCGCGTGCTTAAGCTGACTTCGCGTTTCGTCATGTTCAGAGCCAGGTGGGATGAGTTTACGAGCGTCTATCAGTATGGTGAATGTTACTAAGATCCACGGCTTCCCCCTAACCTTATGGTTTATTTTACTAGAAGATATCACTACTGTTTCTAAAGCCTTTTTGCTATCGATCCAAGCTGTATCAGGGTGGGTTTCACTTACTACATGGTCCCGAACTGTTTTTCTGTTTGTTCCTGAAATATATTCTTAGCTTCATTATTATTAAGAAGAGCTCCTAGAGGTTTCCTTACGACCTTATCTGGTCGTCTTACACTAATGTATGTTGTAGATTTACGAGATTTTCAGATCCATGTGACTTCGCTTTATTCTTAATAATCTGGTTTCACCATATTAAAGCAACTTACTTTCTTTCTTTGTCCAGGTATTATGATAAACAAGGTTTACAGTAGTGAGTATATCATGTGTCTTCTAATCTACATTTCCACGGGCTTGTATTTTTACCCAGATGTTTGTGATTTTAAAGTCACAAAAAGCAAACTTACAGTATCTATGTATGAAAGAAGCTAAAGAGACAATGAATTTACAGTATATATATCCAAACCAGAAAAATGTACAACCTTTGAAAATATCTGGTGTATAATATTCAACCCACTGTGTATAAAGGGATACAAAGCCCTAATAAGATTCCCACGTTATTTTTTCTTCAAAGCACTAATCAGATACTCCGATCTAGTAAACTTTTCTCAAAACTGACAGGTTCCAAGGCAGAAGCGGTATGATCTATCACACAATGGGATTCTTTCAGGGGAAATTTCAGATTATCAGGCGTTAGCCTATAAACCAAAATATTAACGTTGATCGAAAAATTGCAGCAAAGCTTATAAAATTGTGATAGATGTATTTCATCGCATAATACTTAATCAACCGACTATAGCCTACGCACAAAATAGTGCAGCTTATCCCTAAAACTTTCAACAATAGATCAAATCCACAAGTTCTTCAGGAAGCTATTTTTTGAGGAGATGGAACATCATGGAACATAAATAACAGTATATCATGCGGCAACATGGCTACAATAAAGTATTTCTCAGATATATAAATATAAGCAAAAAGCACTGTAATTTAAGCAGCATCAAATTTACTGTGCCTATTACTATGGAGAAATTTGACTTGATTTCTTTTATTTAGTTCAACAATTAATCATACAATATCAGGGTGAGTGATTTGTCTGTTGTCACTCATTTATTTTCGTCATCCCTAACGTTTATAATATACTACCTCTGAAATTTATGTTCCAACTATCTTGGAATAACACTGGAAAACAACAACTGCCAGTTGTAGCAATAAATTGAACACTGAATGTGACCTACATCCTGAACCATAACTCTCAATTATTCAACTGCCATGAACGAAAACATCACTGATAACCATGAAGTTAACCTGAAATCCTCTGATTGCAGAAGTTATGGGGTGTTGATTGGTTTGCATAGTTGTCATCAAAACATGTACAGACCAAGGAACGCGTAATACTGACTAAGCAAAGTTAAACGAAATCAAAGAGAAGTATGTTGTTTTAATGTCAAATCAAAATGAAACATTGCTCATTTATAATTTCTTGAGGAAATATTCGTCACGAATCAAATGTAATGTAAGATCATTTAGGCATGTATTTGAGAACAATATATTTTCTCGCCTACATAAATCCAAACTCGGAAAGATGAGTTTGTGACAGTATGAAATTCCTTGAATTGTGTTGTTCACTCCTTTACCGGATATCGGTGACCGCGTTAATTCCTTTGACCGATTGTAGTGCCTTTAGGAAATAGTTCATACACATTAAAGTAGTTAATTAAAGGTTACTGCAAAAGTAGCGAATGACCAGAGATATCCGATGACGAATCATGGTCACAAATTGTAAACGTGAGGTAAGTTTAGATTGGATACGAGGTCTTCAAAGCTTCACTCACTTTACCGTTCAAGGTCTTGAATTGTGCTGTTGTCTTTTCTCAATATACAGAATCATCTTATTTTCTTGTGTCTATTTGATAATAACAGCCAAGCATCAGTTAGGTTAGTCAGTTTCATTTTAAGATTGTTCAAATTGTTTAATTTAGTTATACTGTCTGTAACTTATATATCAGTGTTCAACTTACCTATATACATGCAAACTCATACTATGGCTTGCGTGAAATAAAAGTTGAAATAAATTTGCAATATCGTCGAATGTTAAAGTTGCAATCCATTTGACAGCTGCAGATCATAAGAATAAAGTTCACAGTCGAATCCTGACAAATAGCTAAATAGTTTTGCACTGAAGGAAGAAGATTGGTTGCCTACATAGTGTGGGGTGAGTAAGCCTCTATGAAAGACAGTTCACTATATCACTGCATTTTTTCAGTTGTGATTTACATAGACCTAATCATCTTGAAACAAAAGCATAAACAACACATTTTTCTAAATGTTAATCAGTTGATTTGGTATCCGCTTCTTTTGATCACATTTCTTTTCTAATGCACTGTATGAAACAGTCGCCTTGTAGTATAACTTTATCCATACATGTCAACTAAGTGTGAACACAGAAGATTTCCAAAGAGTGTGAATGACCGATTCTATGGTAAAGGCTATTGTCATTCAAGATTATGTGAGTATTTTCAAAGTGAAAGTAACACAAACTATTTGCACAACTTTCTTATTCACAATGAACTCAACGGATCTTATCAAATTTTTTTACATTCCACTTATCAGTGTAAATGGTTCAAGCAATTCTTCAAAGTAAGTGGATATTATACATTTTCTTCTCTGATTTATTGTTTTTAAATTCCATTTGACCGTTTATAATTGATGGAAGTGTTATACGTTTGTTGAATGAACTTATGAATACAAATTTTTGGACCTCAGTCGATTTTAGATATGTGATTCGTAAAGTAATTACTGAAGTTGATTATACGGAATGTTTACTTGCTATTGATCATAATATTTAACTAACTATTAACTAATGAAATTAAAGTGTTTGAGCACTATAGACATAAATTCATGTTGAAATTAGATTCACAATTTGTTCATTCTTGTACTTCCATTAAAAAAGTGATTTTTCTGCTATCTATGGTATCTATTTAGCTATTTATATATGGCCTGTCCATTTCTTGTCCATTGATTAAAATTCATCGTCAACAGTTTACTTATAATTTCTCTACATTTATTTGGCACATATTCACCCTCAAGATGGAAAAGATTTTGAAGAGACCATAATGATCTGTAGAAGGTATTCACCATAAATTGATTTTGTTCATTCTTCTTATGTCTATCTCCAGTTCTGGGCGTAGTTTGTTCCTTGGCCTCCATCTTTCCATTGATCCTGAGGGATCCAAGTGACGTCTTGTCTTGTGAAACAGTTGGGTGCATTCCGTAATGTGTGTCCTATACTTTTACAGCGCTCCTTCCTGCTTCTTCCTCCACCATGATCTTGTCTGTTCCTCCCTACACTAGATTGTTACTGATGTCGTCTGGCCAACGGATTTTGCGCAGACAACTGCTATCAAATACTTGCATCTTCTGGATAAAGGCTTTCGTGGTTCTCCAGGTTTTCACCCCATTAAGTAGAATTGTTTTGATTTTTGTACTAGAAATTCGGACTTTGGTGTTTTTGATAGTTGTTTTGAGTTCCAGATGTAGTTCAGTTGCTTTGCCGATCTGCGCTATCACATCTGTATCAGGTCAACCTTGCACGTCAATGATGCTGCTCAGGTATGTAAAGGTGTTTATATCTTCAATAGCTTTGCTACCTAGTGTTATCTGGTTGCGCATGTTGTGTTGTATCTGAGAATCTCACTATTCCTTTTGTGTATATTCAGGCTGACTGCTGTTGAGGCTACTGCTACGCTGGACGTCTTCTGTTGCATTTGTTATTGCGTTTGAGGTAGAAGAGAATGATAACCTCTCACATTGTTCAAACATTCCATGTACCTAAACGAATGGTTGCTATAGTCTTGAGAAAGGGCATCGGCCTCGTGACTCGAAGGAACTCGGCTTTCTTCATTAGGCGTCATAACTCTTCCAAATAAAGGTCTTCTAACTCCCAATAAATGATGTGAACTGACTTTTCTGGTTAGAGTTTATGTATCTATTTAGTTTTCTACTGGATGGGTTCGTCAACATCATGCCCAACCCGCCTCTTTTATTCAAGCTTGGGACCAGTAGTAACCTCAGAGGGTTTCTAGGCGGAATTGCATGCGCTCTAGTTTTCATTATTTTTCCACCTGTGAACTGGTCTTTATGAAAGAAACCTGCATATTTATAACATAAGCAAAAAATACTGCATTTATTCATTGATAAACGTCTCAACAAGACAGAAAATATTATGTGAGAAAAATTTATCCCAGATGTAGTGTAACAGAACGGTTGCGGTGAAAATAATCTCACAGTTTGATTTCGTGGAAGAATGAAATTTCTGAAATCAACTTTGTGCCAACAAATACTTCATTGTTGTATTGAGAATGATCCTGTATAAAACATCACACAAATTAAATCTTGGATTACACAGAAAGTATACACGGAACGTAGGGCTTACACAGATATAGTCATAACCAGCTAAATCACGAAACCGCTCTATAGAAATACACTGACAATCTAGATTTTGACATTCCAGGATAAAATAAAATTATACACTGTCATTACAACCTGTCGTTTTTCAATTGTTTTGCAAAATCACGGAGATATTGACAGACTTACACTATTTACTCATCAAAACAATCGACAATCATACTGAAACGAATATGCCAATGAAATAGGCAATGCTGTCATGACCAGTTTGTTCATGTCATCTTCTATTGATCAGTCTGTTGCCATTACAACATTCCAATAAACTTCAGTTGTCATTTAGACACTACACTATGACGACAAACAGGATCATACGTTTTAACGAACTAAAACTCTAAAATACTTGAACTGGAATGATTCTAAACATTGACAATACGATCGACCATCTGATCATTATTCAAAATACCAACAAAGCATTAAGTGTTTTACTGATGTAAAAATTGTAAATGTTGAAGACAATTTCGCCTCGTTCTACAGTTTGTACATTCAAAGGTTACATAGTTCAAGATATAATCGAAATATGTATGTGAATAAGGTTAATGGAAATAATGGTAACAAGCTTTCACATTCATAAACAATCCATGTCCACCTACAGATCAACCGTATTAAACTGCTGACAGTTCACTTGATTTTGTAAGTTTCACTGACAGCACTTTCGAAAAAGACAATTTGTATCAAACAGTTATATCTAAAACTAATTTAGATAGCAGTATCCTGGTAATGCATATTTTGTAGCGTTTATGGAAGCTTTATAAAAGTTTCGTGAAGAATATCTTCATCACTGAAAATTGATCTTCCAACACATTATTCCGAATAGTTTTTTCTTCAACAATCTATTGCAACTTAAACAATGTATGAGTACTTCTTTTCAGTTTCTTTAGTTGTCGATTTGTTTAACTCAACTTCTGCTGTTTGGGAAGTCAGGTCATTTGATTCTATAATAATATTACATTGAATAATGTCTATGGAAGACTTGATTTTGTGATTACACTGGATACACATCCTTGTACATGATTCTTTGTAATTGTGCATGATTGATGAAGTTAGTCTTTGGATAATTAGTCTGTTATTTCAGTAGTACATAAGGAAACCAACGTTTCTACTCCTTATTTCTACTTTGCGTTAGTCAACTCGTTGCTCATACTTAGATAGCTCTTTCCAAAGTTCAAAACTCGATAAATGATGTATGTTTTACATTCTCTAATCTTTCAGTGTTCCCTTGTGGGCTAGAAAGTGAGTCTTTCATTGTAGTTTCTGTAGTAGTGTGATAGTGAAAGTATTTTCAACAACGTTTTGTGGATTAGTTCCTGAACTAAATTCTGAAATCAGTTTTATCGAATTAGATAATAAAAGACATCAAAGGATTCATGTTTGAACTCCTTTCTCATTTTCAAACAATAAGTAATTGCAGAGGCTCAAATATTAGCGTAACAATAACGTCACATTAATTTGAAATCTGTAGAATGCCGGATCAGTTTGAAATATTTCTCTCACATTTTCGGAAGTAATTACCATCTCATGTTTATTTAAATCTGTTAGCTTGACCGTTAACTCTGCTTATTTGTAATTATAACTTCAATGTTTTCATGCCTGATAATTTCTGATTTCTCACTGTTTACACTTCATCAATGATATTTGGTAACCTTAATTACGCAATGTAAAAGAAAGATAGTAGTTAGAAAACGCCGAACCTAAGATTCTGTGGGATTGAACTCACGCGCTAATCAGAGAACCGATTCATGAAGTGGGATTCGGGTCAGTTTTATCCAGTTTCATTGTCTAAGATGTTACTAATTCTCTGTTCATACTAGACGTCATCTGTAGAATGTCAAGCCACTTAGATTGGTGTTCGAACTTCAAGGAACTAGACAAACACGACCTTAATCAGTCATCCTTCTTTGTTTTTCTTTCTTGAATATATATATATATATATATATATATATATATATATATATATATTTGTATTATCCAGTGATACGACCAAATTTCTTAAGAAGTTTAACATTTAGTTATCTTCTGATCTTCTCCGTTAGCTTCATTGATTCGTGTTGGCTAACACTGCTGTGGTGGCGTATCACCTGAAGCAACTCGATGTAACTCCAATCGTTGACTCACATTCCAAAACTCAAGATCGAAGACAATACACATCAGAGTTTAGGGAAAACTGAGAAATGAAGAGGGATGAAACGTTCTTTGGAATTGTAGTATCAGCCATCCACAATTCTGATTGTTTGTTAGCTTGCTGTTTAGAAAGAAAGACATCCAGTCACAGTGGGAGAGTGTTTTATTACCCTAATCATAACATTTACTTGTAAATTTTCACTTGTACATGCTCTTCTGAAGAAAATAATGTGGGTTAACTAGGTTTTTGGGCTCCATAATTTATTTAAACGTTTAGGAAGAGAAGCGAGCTATATAATAGTAAAATATTCAAACGTGAGATGTCTATTGCACATTAGCGTTACAGATCAAAACAATGCAATGTACGCCATAGCAGCTGGTTTGACCCAAAGTTTCATCACCACTGTTCGTTGTTCATTTTACAACATATTTTTGTTGTCGATTTTACATGCTACTTATATCCATTTATTAGTAACCCTACAAATGCACGGTTTATTTCCATTTTTACTTTTCATGCATTTTGATCAGCCCCAAGTTCTACATTCTCGAGTAAGTTAACTGTTCTATTCTTCAGTAACACAGTTATTTATCTGATGTCATTTAAGGTAGACAATAATTTCATTCAATATCATCACACAAAAGGTAGTTCCAATTTAACGGTTACATTCCATGGACATTTCATTGGTTCACAAATTTCTTCATATTCTTGCCATTGCTTTCTACTAATATAGTGCAATGCTCGATTCTTAGATTTCGATATCATGAGTATGGAAATAGGACTGTTTATGAGAGGAAAGCAATGTAGTTGAAGTAGGATAGTTGTGATTATGTCCATGAACATCGATGAATTAGGAGAGATGTCATCTCAATGCTAGAATATTGACTGGTTGGTGAGAAAAATTACTTTATGAATATGCATATGTTTGTTTGATATCTCTATCCTGATATCCGTTTTCATATGAATTCAGAATGATAGTAGATAACTATGTTCTCCAAATATATAATGGAAGTGCAATTTTGTAAGCCTATGTTGACTGATAGCTGTCCTATAACAAAAACCAATTTTACAGCTTCAATCCTCAGAAAAAATAGTCAGTTTTAGTGAATCATTCAATTATTTGCTAATAATCGTTTGTTAGGCTACGATTCATACATTTGTCTAGACTAAGAACACTTGAATTGTGTTTGTCCACAAATCGTTCTCGTAAGCATGTGCATTCAGAAATACCAACTGTACCAGAAATATTTGTTTACAAACTCTCAAAATAAAAAATCAAGTCTTATGGTGTTCAACTTCAAATTGTTTAGAACTTTATCCACTAAAATTTATCAATTCTTTCGTCCATCATAAATGATAGTACATAATTATTTATGTGTGATATTTCTATTACAGGAAGTTAGCACAATTTGTGCTAAGTAAGTCGTGACTTTGATGAATGGTTACGTAATTCTTAGAAAGTGAAAATGTTGATGATTATCTTTTACACATTTGAATTCATCAATCAATCATTGTTAGACTACCATTAGGAACCTGGAAGCACTGGACGGCCGTTTTGTTCCTGGAATGTGACTCATCAGCAGTGCGCATCCACGACTCCTGCTCGTCGCAGGATTCGAACCCGGTACCTTCGGAATTGTAGGCGAACGCCTTACCATCGGACCACTGATGAGTCCCATACCAGGACGAAACGGTCGTCCAGTGCTTCCAGGTTTCTAATGGTGTTCTAACAATGATTGATTGATGATTTCAAATGTGTAAAAACGCAAACCTCCAAAACTCTGCCCCAAACAAAAGATTATCTTTTAACAGAATAATAAGTTACGTCTGTCTACATTTAAATCAAAACTTATATGACCACCACACTACTTGGAAATTTTTCCTGAAAATGGTTACGAGTAGGATGATGATGCAGACTAACTATTGAAAGCTAATCAGCGTGTGGATCTTGTTTTTCATGCAGACTAGTTGTCCAGATAACATTTCAATCATAAATACTTACATTTTGATAATATAAGTCTTGATTGGTACACTTTCACGTAAATTATCCGAACAATCATTGCTACTGATTCTGATAGTTTGAACTGTCCAACCCTGAAACATGATCATTAACTTTACTGATTTCATATTCAGCTCTATATTCATGAAGATTCATTGATGTGTGTCTCATTTACAAAGTAGTTTCTGGATAACATGGATTTATTTACTTAATTCTGTGGCTAATCGATGCCTTCAAGAATCTAGAATACTATTATTCAAGTTGAAAGTAATAATGATTTATGTGCAAGTTGAATTAAATTCGTTCCAGTTAAAATTTATTCAATGTCGTACTGTATAAAAATTGTATTCTGAACTCTAATAATGATAAACTTCTTGATTAACAGATATTCCAAACAACATAATCTCATTTGTAAAAATGGTGATTAGTTTCATCTTTTTGACAACGTAAGTGAGTTTTAGTCAACAAAATTATCAAAATTTAGATTATGTGTGCTTGTTTAGTTATTCACATCGCATAAAATATTATCTATCTGGGACTGACTTGATTTTTCAAGTTATTGTGACTTCAATGAGTTATCCATGACAGTTAACAATCACTCCAATCAACATTGAATTGTCTCGTAATCATGAAATAATATTAGTAAATAAAGAATTACGGTGTTTTCTTGAAATACAATTCACGTAAACGTAAAGAAAAATAATTTTTTGAATTAATTATGATATTTCACATGAACAACCTCATCTACAGATGTGAAAAACGAGAATGTGTTTAGTCGTAGCTTACATGTCATGGTAATGTTTGTCAGGTCAACAAACAAATTCTAAATTACTTATTACTTATTTAGTTAGATATAATATTTTAGAACACCACATTCACATGGATGACCGATACAATTTATGCTTTGAATGGATCTCAGCTGTCAATTTACTTTTTAAATTCCATTTAACAGTTTACAAACACACACAACTGAAAATATCTCAAATATTTCATAATCAAGACAATTTTAAGGGAATATTGTTCATATGATATACACAATGATGGATTAAAACAGCTAATTGTAGGGTGAACAGTCATCATCATTGTTTTGACCTGAACATCTAAAATGGGATTTACATATGCCTAGGTGTTTCGCAATAAATAGAATAATTACATATTTTCGATGATATTGATTACCAATACTGAAAAAACCCAGTCACCTTTCATGATTAATCAGTTTGTATTTTAAAGATTGAAACAAGCTAACTTTGATAACTATGTGTGTTTATTTATTGTTCTAGACATACTACAGGATAGTTACGCTTCTGAAGTGAAGGCACCAACACACTATTACGATACTTCAATATGAGAATATTTTTCATCTGTTAACAAAAATACTATCAGAAAACTGAAATAATCATTCACATAACTCAATCATTTTTCCATTTAACACATTTTGTATTGTTTGCATAAAATTTTAAATAAACAATTGAACGAACAAAGTACTGTATTCTGTATTTGAGAATTTCCGTAATTCAGATAATTTAAAAGAACTAAGAAGTAAAAATTAATATTAATCAAGGTTCAATTTTCAAACAAACAACTAACATTTACAATGATCAAGAGTTATGCATAAACCATAACTATCACAAACTAACTGAATGAGATATTTATCTTGTTCATGATGAATTAAATGATATTTTTGATTTTCATTATTTAATTTCATCTATTTTAAGCATTCTTAAGTATTCTGTTTCAGTTTGATTGCGTGTGGTTTCTTGAACAAACTGAGTGTTCGATTACCTATCGAAGTTGATGTAAGATTTATTTATAATCAGTCAATTTTGAACTAAATGAATCAGAGTTCCAACTGGAAGTTATCGCATAGTGATATTTCACGAGAATATAGGATAGAATGTAAAAATGTTGTGATCAAAATTTACACATAAATTTCGATAAGTCGGCTTAGTGAAAGCAAGATCTGAGATCATATGCTCCTCTAATAACCCTATAGTAAATCTGCACTGCAACGTGAACACGAGAGGAAAGACACGAAGTAGGAGATGAACACTTTACTCGACGGTTTGTATATGCACAGATAAGTGAAGATTGTTATAGAGTTATTCAACTACTTGTGCTTCTGGAATGTTCGAGGAACACTCGAAACTAAATGAATCAGTGTTCCAACTGGTAGTTATCGCAGAGTGATATTTCACGGGAATATAGGATAGAATGTAAAAATTTTGTAATCGAAATTTACACACAAATTCTAATAAGTCACCTTAGTGAACGCAGAATTTGAATTCATATTCGCTTAATTACATTATAGGGAATCTTGAACACGAGGGAAAGGGCAAAAAGTAAGATATGATCGCTTTACTTGACGGTTATTATAAGCAAAGAAAATTGAATGTATTTATAGAGATTTGAACACAACCAATTAGGATTGTGGCACGTGATTCGCATTTTCAAGTCATTTTTGTGAAAACTCTTTTCAATACCGGTTTAATGCTGGCGTTCCCGGTCCTTACAGACATTTCTGAATGACACTTGCGGAATGTTCATCAGATTCCTGTAACTTAACTTCATTTTATTGAAAGTTCTTATTTATTTAATTAAGATATTTGTCATAAAATAAAAGTACTAGATACCGCTCACGAAAGGTCGAAACCGCTACAGTACTGAACGATCGTATTTTAAACTCTGATTACAAAGTGAATAATCCTTAACGATTTGGTGAATTACAAACCAATATGATACAAGTGATTTTTAGTGGCTCGTGTTAAATTCGATGTGAGGCTCACCAATCCAGTGCTCCGCGAATTCACTCCAGTTTTGATGAACGATCGAGTATGCGATGAAACAAATCCTTCTTTCCGTTTTACGTACATTTTACTCACGCAAATCCCGTTTGTGCGTTGGCGGTAATGAGAAGCCAAATGCGATTTCGCGACCTTGAGTTAATTTTATGCATTCAATAAAACAGGCGAACATGAGAACGGGAAGCGAACAAGCAAAACGAAGCAAAGTGAAGACAGAGAATGAGCTAACTGTAATGCGCCGGAGCATGACTAATTATTTCTAGTCAAGCAAAATAAGCTTTACATCTAAGAAGCTAGTAAGCATCAACACACACAATCATCTCTACAATAGTCGATCCAGTTATCGAAAGATTAAAAATTTAAAATTGGTCGATACAATTACCGAATACTTTAAGCGACTAATTAATAAAGCTGGTATAATCAGTAAATAGTGAGACGCTACTACAGATTCCTTTCATATGCTTGAACAAAGAAAGAATCATAGTACCTAACAAATACAATCCATTTTATTTCTTGTTCTCGTTATCGCAAAACTGATAACTGTATTGTGTATTACAAATAATCCTAAATTTATATCTTATAATTGCGAACGACATAACTGAATTCTCAGTTGTGAGGTTAATTAAACTCAACTGTGACAGTCTTATGCAATCATAGAACGTTAATCATTTACTAGACCTTCTGGTTCTGTACAGTTTTCGTTCATTCTTCTTACATCTGTCTCCATCTCGTGGCGTACTGTGTTCCTTGTCCATTTTTTGACGTTTGTGTTTATTTATTTTGAGACCTGCTTCTTCTGAGGCTGCAACTACATTGGTCGTCTTCTTTTGCATTTGTTGTTGCCTGTGCAGTAGAAGAGCCAGATCATCTGCGAATTCCAGATCGTCTAGCTGCATCCTGACTGTCCATTGTATACCGTGTCCCCCCCAAAATTTTGACGTCTTCATAATCCATCATAAGAATTCTGTATGATGTTGACCATATTCTCAAGGACTCCATAGGGTTGAAGGAGCCTCCATTGTGTTGTCCTGTACACTCTAGCAAATTCTTTCTCGGACTCAATGAAGTTGACATATAGTGGTGGCGAATTCCATTTAGTCAGTTGTTCCACAATGATATGATGATCGATCCTTACGAAATGCAGACTGCTGATCTGGAAGTTAGGCGTCAATGATATCCTCTATTCTTTTTAACAACACCCCATGGAAGACATTTCTTGGTATTGAGAGAGGGGTGATGCCTCTGTATTACTAACGCTTGCTCAGATCGCTTTTCTTCATGTTAAGGCATCTTTCTCTCCAATCTGTTGATATTTGTTTTTCATCCCAAATCTCGTCTCTAGGTATGCTTAAAACTATTATGGGTTCACCCTAGTCGAAAAACCAAAACTAAACAAAGAACCAGGATCCAGATAGGCTATTCTAATCTGATCTGAAAGTGTATTCTACAAACACCCAGCCAGCACACAATAAATCCGAGCACACAAATCGCGTTTACTTATAATCCATAGAGAGAGTCACAAAATAGCACACTAAACTGACACTAACCAATCACAGCAAGGCTTTTCCTGGTGGGAAATGTGATCTCAAGATCAATTGATCGACTCATGAAATAATTACAAGATAAAGATATTTATCGAGCGAGTTTTAGGGATCTAACAACCCCTGCAATGATAATGTGGACTATGTTTTCAGCTGATGCCTATGCTGGAAAGCTACATGTTCCTTCTGATTTGCCTCTGTTGATTTGTCTGTTGGCCATACTGATCTCTTCAGTTGCTGATTGGCCAACAACTATTGGTAGGTCCGTAGATGTTGCTTCGATGTTGGGTGGGTCCAATTGGGCTGGTCGATTTAAGAACTACTCTAATTGCTCTACCCACCTGTTTCGCTGTTCGATTTTTCTGATTACTTTTCCTTCCATGCTTATCTCTGGTCGTTCTGGTTTACGATAGTTTTCAGAGATCTTCCTTGTTGTATCGTACAAGTATCTCATGTTTCCTTCTCTTGCAGCCTTTTCCGCCTTCATTGCAAGATCTTCCGCATATTTTCGTTTGTCGGCTTTGAGGCTCCTCTTCACGTGCCTGATTACCTTTGTGTTTGTCTTGGTTATTCTGCTCTCGTTTGGCTGATGTTGATTGCTGCCCTTTTGTTCCTCCGTTCCCGAATTTTATAAAAGTTTTGAACAGAGACTCATTCATTGTGATGATACTTCTAGTGGCCGAGAACCTCCTGACATTTTGAAATGATTAAATCCTTGATACTTTCCATTCTGTTCAGTAGATCGTGGAATACCTGGAACTTATTGCTGCGGGCTATCTTTAAATGGATGTGTTCGTCAGTATTCCGAAGAGGCCATAGTAAACGCGATGTTGTCCGCCACGTTTTCTAGTGTTACTTCAGTTTCAGTTTTATTTTAGCGACCAACGAGTGTTGATCTGAAGCGATATCAGCTCCTCTCTTGGTTCGCACATCCACCATGGTCCTTCTGAACTTTTGATTGATCCAGATATGGTCGATCTGGTCTGAGTTTTTTGATTCGGTGAAATCCATTAGGCTTTGTCATGCGTTATCGAAAGAATACTGTGTGACCGATGATCAACTTGTTGAAGGCACATGGGTTTGCAAATCTCTCACCATTTTCTTTCCTTTCTCCCAGTCCATGTCCTCTCATGCTGTTTTCATAGCCTGTGTTGTCCATGCCAATATTGGTATTCAGGTCTCTCATCAGAATCGTCAAATCCATTGATGAGCATCTGTGGACGATTCATGCAGCCTTTCGTAGGACCTATACCTAACGTGTTAATTGTAGTCGTTGGTAGGTGCATAGCATTGTCTGACGTTCATTGTAATGTCCTCTTTCCGTGTTTTGAAGGATGATTTAACGACCTTGAATCCATGAGATTCCTATTCTATCAGTGCCTCTGTACCAATTTGAACAGCAGCAGTGCAAATTCTTGTCTGTGTGAAGTATTTTCTTCTTCATGGTCGGAGTAAAACAGCAGTTCACCTGAAGCTAGTCTCAGTTCTGCTACCTGCGTTCAGTGTGTTTCATTGATTCCAAACATCTCCAGGTTGTATCTTTTCATCTGGAACGGTCTCCCACATTGTTCGGACATTTCCTGTACCTAAACGAATTGTTGCTCTAGTTGCGAGAAGGAGCGTCGGTATTGCGACTTCCGGAGGAACTCGGTTTTCATAACTAGATGTCATAACTCCTCTGAATGAAAGGACTTCTAACTGAAGGTACAGAGTTTAAATGGTTTGAATTATTATTTCTGGTTCGCGTTTTTGTATCTAGTTAGCTTTCTACGAAATGCGGTCGTCGATCTCATGCCCGAATCTCCTCCCATATCCAAGCTTGGGACCCAGAGATATTAAAAGGGTAGTTATTTCCTGTGTCAACTGATTTAAATTTAGATACCAAGGTTTGTATCATTAGCAAGATCTGACTTCATGATTTCGGGTAAATTGGTATTCACAAAAATAATATGTTTATATTCAAGGAAGCTGAAAAGCTTTTACTGCAATTGTAGTCTTGTCGTGGACTTCCTGAGTATGCTGAATAAACTTCAACAGAATAAAGTGAATATATTTTTGTTTCATAACAAATTATACATTTTCTATTCTATTTAATTCACGAATTCTAAGGATCTATTCAACATTCTACCATTATTAGGGTTTCAGCTGATATAATTATGAATAGCAAGTTTTGCATCATTTGCAAGGTCTGAGTTGATGATTTCAGGTAAGCTGAGCATTAGGTTAATTGGTAATCACAAAAATAATATGTTAATATGTTTACCAGTTTTAGGGTATTTTCTGTTAGAAATGTTGACAGCTGTTGTATGGAATATTTGAATAGTTATGAATTTGTTTAGCAAACATAACAGTTTCAATTGTCTTATAGCCTAATTGCATAGATTCTTTCATCAAACTGTTTGCGTAAACGTCATACACAATTACAAACATCACGATGCAAAAATCATCGGTAGAAATGTTTCATTTTCTCATTTCCAGTTAAGCCATACAGACAGAGAGAGAGTGGAGAACAGACATTCTTCATTCTTGTTTGCATTATTAACTTGTGACACCTCATTAGATACATTTATGTTTGGCTGACGTTTATTACTGTTTCATAGTAAATGATGATTTTGACGAAATATTATCCGAAACAAGTGGCCGAAAGGACTGAAGTGATCTTTCAACAACAGCGGAAGCCCGAAGAAAAACGGACTTATATTTTTTTTACCTCAAATCAATTTGTTTCACGTTAGTGAAGATTTTATTGCCATTACCAAGGTTCGCAAATGTGTCATCATCTTGATAACTTGTTGTTATGATTGAGATGACTCCATTTGCATATGGCTCGAAATTTCAAAATGTAAAGAAAACTATTTTGATGTAAAGAATTATTGTCATGTCTACTATAAGCTTATATTTGATTCAAGTGATAACCAGGTATGTCATAAGCAAGTATACTTCCAATTACATAGCTATTATTTGTTGATAATTTTTCAGATGAAAAACACTATATTGAACTATTTATTTCATTCATATAGATAAATTTTATAGCTACAAGTGATTTAAATCTGATTGGCCAGTATGTTTTAGTTGACAATTTAATCTTCCCTCTTCTTTCGAATAATTAAATAATTTATCATGGATGACTACTTATTCACACAAAAATGTCAATAATGTGAATGATGAGATCTTTCATATAGAAAATTTGGTGTAGTTACGAAACCGAATTCACCCTATTTTGTTTTGTATTTCTCCAATTATCATTGGATTAAAAGATACAATAAAACCCTTCTTCACATAATAAAACAACTCCAAATTGTAATATAAAACATCAGTTATGTGTTCTTTGAAACTATTCTGTCAAAGTAGAGTAAGCCAAATCATTTGCGAGAATAAATGCTAAACTATATTGAATGAAAGTTAAACCGAAATGACTAAGATGAGATTTCTACCAAATGGATAAACACTAAAGTACATTAATATGAAACCTAAAATTGTCGAGTTGAGTTCAGTATGTTGCACTAATAATCATTTCTTAAGTAGAATGGTACAACGTCTTGTCGTGACTCTCATAAAGCAAACAAACGGCACTTAATATTTTATTATTTCGTTTGTGTTTTCTTAATTCTATTTACTGTTATTTGATATGAGTTGTATAAAATAAACAAACTTATGTTTATATTATGAAAGTGTATGAAGGTATATGTAGTCAAAGGTGATATACTTTTACAGTACATACTCACATATGAAATTCCCTATGAAGTCGTACACTTTATTACAAAACCTTTATTCAACGTTCTATAATTTTAACTGATTGTTGTATACTATTGTTTACTATACTATCCTATCTATTTCTGTTTATTTTTTACTGTTTGTTTATTAATATTCACTATGCGGCATTGTGTCTACAATGTCGGTTGTATCCTTTTAGTGTACAGTTTGAAATTAATTGATACAAGATCACATTATTTTTAGAAAAAGTATTTATTTGTTAGGAAAACATTTGAACAAGTAATTGTGTGTATACATACATTAATCTATTCAAACACAATTCGTATTAATAATAACCTCCCCGTTTGGATACCATCAAATTCCAGTCATTTAGCTTGGAATCTGAAATTCACCAACATGGAAACATATTTGATTGGTATATTAGTGATCGTCAGTTTGTTCATTTCACAAGGTGAGTAAGAACTTCATGAAAGAGTAACTTTCGAAGAAATTACATCAGTCAGCTTGCCTTTTAAGAAAGTAATAATATGTAAGTTCACATAAAACAATGAGAAATGTGGCGTTTTTCTAAGAAGAGTAAATAACAAACAAGAAGAGTTTCTCCATAGGTTAGTAACAACAATCATGAACACTGACAACTAAAGAAAATACAACTGATAGTAACGTTGATGATGAATTCAGGAGTAATTTTATGGATAGTTATGCGTAATTCTTCATTGAAACAACATCTTAAATCTAACTTCATTGGATCAGCATAATATCATGAAGTGTTTTATGAACAAAGTACAACATCTTGAACAAGAGAAGTCAATCATATTATTGATATCATTTTCTCTAAAACATCTTTTAAATTTTAAATTGAAACTCTTTTTTTCCTAAAAGTTCAGTCTCACACTGTTCATAAAACAAGATTCCCAAATTAATCCGTATTTTCATGAGATTTGTTATACGACACTTGTTGTGAATAAAATAAGCACAACAGATTGATCAGTTGGCAGATCTGAATATCACATGAGAAGATGCAAGCAACCATATTTTATCCTCTTGATCTGGTTAGAGTTTCTGCTTGCGATTATGAGCTGTTAAGTGTTCATCTATTTAAGCACGATCACTTGTACAAAGCCGTATGAATTAGAGATATTTTACGAGGAAATGTTTCATAGTAATTTAGTGTGATAGAATGAAAGACGTTTTAGGGAAGTTTCGCTTTAACAAATTTTGTTTCGTTTCGTTTTAGAATATGGTTATAAGATTGATATGTGAGTTCGCGCTTCCGCTCTCTTGTTTGTGACTTTCGTATGCCTTGTTTGTTGATATCAACTACCTCACTTCTATTGTTTACATGTAAACTTATTTGATAATGTAGTTCGTTGAATGATACACTCTCCTACCGATCATCAAATATTTTTGAAAGAGAAATATCAAGTTTAATTTCGAATTTTCTGAAACGTGCATACAACATCCAAGTAAAATCATCGATTTGATCTCACCTAGTGCAGATAGAGAAACAACACGGTTAACACTTCGTGTTTCAGGAAGCCCTGATGCGGCTTCTCGTGGCCTCGCTGGTATAGGTATAGTATTAATTCGTAGGGCAGAACAAGCTCCCTAAGACTGCATCTCGGTAGACTGTCGCTTATGCACTGTCCGACTAAACTAGATGATATGGACCCGTAAGGACGGGGACACCAGCCGTTACCTCTACAACGTATCTGCCTACGCTCCCACTGACTACCGTTTAGATGATATAAAAGATAACATTTATGGAAACCTCTCTAAACGTCTTCAAGAATTTAAGCTGTCTAATACAGTAATAATGGATAGCGACTTTAATGCTCAAGTAGGTAGACTGGATGAGAAGTAAATGCATCTGGGTGGATCTTATGGTGTCGTGACTGATGAAACGGATAATCGCAACCGTCTGCCGCAACTATGCTTCAGACAAGCGCTTATTCCTAGCAAACACTGACTTTGAGCATAAGGAAGATAACCTCCTGTCCTGGCAATGCACAAATCTTACCCAATTAGATCACATCGCTATAAGCCATCGGAAGAATGCCTCTCATTCTGTAGCACTTGTCTGAATCAGAATTTGCTTTAGTGCGAGAGTGTATTTGCTTGCGTCTCACTGGATGTAGGAAAAATATCGCAAGTAAACACCTGAGGGCTCTACTTAACAATCAAGGAAAGCGGTATTGGAATCTCAATGTAAGTGAGACTATCTCAAAAAGGATGGTCTTATTATTCATTCTCAATCCAGGAGATTTTATTGACGGGCAAAATACTACGGATCAGTTCAATTGACCCTGTACCACATTTCGGCTGCCCACGATCTCCAGTCATCCTGAATTTCCAATCGATGTAACTTGTCCGAGTTTTAAAAAGAAATTTGAAGCGAGAGAGAGCAGCAGAATCTGATAGGCTAACTCCTGATTTTCAAAGATGGTGGTCCAGTTGTGGCAAACAGATTGACTGAAATATTAGGTAGAATCTGGGAACTGGACCTAATGCAACCCGACTTGCCTCAATCTCTGATTTTCCAAATGTATAAGAAATGACAAACGCCCTCTTGTGACAATCACAAGGGATCAAGTCTAGCTAATATAGTGTCTAAATTGTTAGCCTCATTTATGCTTATATGCCCACCTAGAGCTCGTGAAAAGCATACTAGAGAAAACCGATCTCGTTTTCGGCCTGGACTTGGCCGTATACACCACAAATTCACACTACGACAGGTCCTGGAACACAGACAAACATATCTGCGTTTGAAAACAGTTGTCTTCCTGAACCTTGAGACGGCGTTCCATTTTGTCAATCGTGAGGTTCTGTTGCAGTGTTTGTCATTGAACGGTTTACCAAGGAAGTACATTAACCCTATAAATGGTCTGTACTCGAACACCACTTGTCGGGTGACAGCCTATGTTGTTCTGTCATTTAAATTCTCTACTTCAAGTGGCGTCCGTCAGGCCTGTCCACTCTCTCCATTCTTGTTTAACTTTATCGTAGGCATCATTTTAGACTTACCGGTAAACTCGTCAGATTGTTCATGTGTTGACCTACTACTAGAAGGATCGCTTACTGACCTGGAATATGCCGATGACTAAGTTCTATTCGGTGAAGATGCTGAGAAGCTGCAGTTTTCCTACTGCCCTAAAAGACAATAAAAGCATATTCGAGATGCGATCCTCACTTTCGAAGTGCGAAGTGTTGCTTCAGGATAAGCCTTTATCGAAACCCAAAAAAATGGTAGAGAGTGAAGCATTTGATCATGATGACCGCTTCACTTATATCGAGAGTCTCATCAGTGCTGATGGAGTGGTGTATGACGAAATCTCAGCACGGATACAGAAAGCTCGATCGGCTTTTTCCAACTTGTGACATTTATGGCGTAGCTTCGATACCGGTCTGCTAAGCAAAGAACGAAATTTCGGCACAAGAGTTTGATCCATCCTAATTGTTTTGTTGTGTAGTAGTATGTTGGTAAAACGCTAGGCGCAGCCAAAACAAAACATGGCACAAATAATTGAAGTCAACTACAAATGGACTGAGTCATGTTTGTAGATGTAGGCTATCTGGTTTAAGTCCGTTAGACGAAAGTAACCGATGGTTAGAGACCTTAAACGACACGGCTCAGAATCGTTTGCAATGGCGCAGGTGCATTCAATCATTGTGTTCTCTCAAATTCTAC
>OX103971.1:20726520-20755139 GCA_944470395.2 Schistosoma turkestanicum
GATACAGCATTGTTTCGTCGAAAAATTAGTTAATTTCTATTGAAATTTATCCATCTAGTGAACTTAATATCATAAAGTAAGTGAAAGCATTCGAGATTAATTTATTCAGTAGTGCTTGTCAGTGAAATTCTCAAACTTGTAAGAAAGAAATTACATTTGACTTTGTTCAATTATTTAGTAAATATCTAAAGTCGAATGGAATGTAAGTTCTAGTTTAGAAGAATATGCTTATTTTGTGGAAATGTAGTTTTACAAAATACAGTACTTTTCTTGAATACTGCAGACTAATTTAGTAGATAGATGCCAATGAAAATCGAATGTTCAAATTCAAATAATTATTTTTTAACTTGTTCAATTTGATTTCATTTACTCAGCTACAATCCCAGTTGTCATATATCTCGCCTAATAACCAGCTTAGAAGTAGTAACATCTATCGCAGACTAACCATTGCTGACGAGTGCATTGTTTTCACGTTAATTTGTTCTTCTAAAAACGTAAGTATGGAAGCATCTAGTGGGAAAATCATTCTCAACTTTTCGAAATCGTTGATAATTTAGAATATCTTATATTATCTCATCATCAAACAGCTTGATACTTATGTGCATCAGAAAAGAAATCCTAATTTCTCTCCGTGATGACTCAGCATTTTCAATCATACCAGGTACTTGAGTAAGAACCTCAAAGTTGGAAAAGAAGCGTTTATCGGCTTATCAAATTGAAAGCATGCAAACCTTATTTATGCAGACCAATACATGTTCTTCGTGAAACCAAACTCCATTTATAACCATATGCTTGCTTCTTAAGAAAGTCAAACCACATCTAGCGCTCGCGTTAGCATCTATCATCAATGCTCTGGTCTATATCTGACTGACCTATAAACTTACGTACTTCTTTCTCTTTTCAATCAGACAATAAATTGAGAAAGTGAACACAGGAGGCGTTTCTAGAAAGTCGGCGGCGAACGGCATACTATGAATTTCATAATGTTGTTGTAGACCAACAGGCTGAAAGATTTAGGCGATTTGGAAACTCTATTTCTTTTTAACCAGAATGTAAGAAACAGAAAGCTTTGTAGCTGATCACTCAAGCACTCATATCCATTTCTACATTCCACATAAAATGATGATAATCGCGAAACTGTTGAATAAATCGAAACCATGAAATCCAGAGTGTTACTTCAATAAAATAGCTGAATATCATTAACTACATGAAGTATTCCTAATTATTCTGAACAACAAAGCCTTAAGTGAATTGAGCCTGTCTGTCAATAGCACTTTGATGTAAACGTGGTTTTAAAAAATGATAACTTCCCAATCATTGTCTCTTTTGAATTACACAGTCGTAAACAGTGTCCACAAAGTATTCATCGTATGTATCAAGCTATTTAGTTTTCTGAAAGTTGTAATCTATTACATCGCTTAATGTTTTTCAATTAATTTAGTGACAAACAATTCACCGAAGAGGAGTGAGTTTACCTATGTAACTTTCAAAATGAAAGCCTAAGCTAACTGGTGTATATGGTGTTGCAGTTTCTGGAGAATAATTCAATATTGTTCCAAATGATCTATTCGATGTTAAAATATCGTGGGTGAGTGTAATATTCGAAGGAGCCAATAAGCCAATGAAATCGCTTTTAATATTATTCGCTCTGAATAAATAATAAACAATAAGGACAGAGAGAGGTGAAATTGCTAACAGTGAGATACTATTTCAGTAGTAGTAGTACTAGTCGTAGTAGTAGTAGTAGTAGTAGTAGTAGTAGTAGAGTAGTTGTGACTATCATTTAACCTACGAACAACTAGTTATCATGTGTACTGAAATGGTGGCCAAAAGAAATTTCAAGAAGAGAAGATAGACAAATCAATATTATTATCAAAATAGAAAATGTGAAAACACTTGTTGTAGCTACGTCAACAATGTTCTCTTCGAAATGATAATACATACTCAACCAATTGTATTTTAATCCTAGATTCTGAATTCAAATGAGTGATTTCATTTCTGGAGTATTTAGGTTGTCCAGTTATCTATTTTATATGATAGAAAAGTAGTTTGTCATTGAATTACTTTTGTCAAACAGCAAACAGTTTATGCAAGAGAAGTATATATATAGTTCACAAAATCACTAGTCAGACATCACTTCCATTCATCAAATCGTTGAGAATCTCAGTCACAATAATCTATTAATATTCATCAAAATTTGTACATTAAAAATGAGAAGTAAACCAGATATGAGTAGACTGGAAAGTGAACAGCGATTATACAATACGGTGTGCAACATATAGAAGTCGTATTTTGATGCTCTGCGTATTCTGGAGATAAATAAACAAGTAAATACATAGATATACTTTTGAATTTTCGTTATCAATCTAATCGGTTTTACCTTATTTTTGTGGCTTAACAAGATACTACAGGATGATAAATGACAAGTGAGCATATGACATATCTTCTTGTGGCTAATTCTATAGTTAATCTGCTAGAATCTAGTTAGAAGGCAAAATGATTAGTTTCAGCATACTTCGGTGTTGTATTATTGTATGATTTAGGAACTGGATCATTTAAGTCAAACATGAGTGAACTATGAATGCACAGATCTTGTGTTCACCTTGATACTGTTGAGCGACTGTGTTAGAAATAATTAGTCAACATCTGTCAATGTTCTAATGCTGTTTAACTTACTCAATAATATGAATTCATGTATATGGTTTAGATCAGATATCGAAGACAAGTGAGTTTATTTAATAAGGTATAACTCATGTTGAATCAATGTGTGTAATATATAAAAGAGGCAGGATTCAGTATGATTGGCTGGTAATTCATATAAATATGATTATGTTTCATTTCAACAAAAAACTATGTTATCAATAGATTCATCGAATTGACAATATTCTCAAATAGTCGAAATAAAGAGTTTTTGAAAAATATTGACATTGATATAAATAAATTGAAAATATAAACATCAATAAGACTGCCTCATTATTTAATACATCAAAAAGCAGTCGTATAAAAAATGTTAATGAACTAAAACTTACTCAGTTACACAGAAATATTTGGGATGAAATTAATAAATTATAACTTCTCAGTGCTCTGAAAACGTTATATTTTACTGAGTACATTGTTTCGTTGCCCTTATTCAGAGACAATCACACACAACACGTACAGAAGTGAGTGAATCATGTATAATCGATTTTGAATTGTTGCAGGCATTATTGAATGTGTTCCATATGCATATTGAACGATTGAAAGTGGAATTTATTGTAAGACAGCATCCGTTGAATAATGGTATGATGATAGTGTTGTCTGCAAGTGAATGTCTGTGAGAAATTCAAATGGAATTTGGAAGGTGTGCAACACCGACTAAGTGTTTGAAATCATCAAATCAGATGATAGCTGGCTATGTGCTGTGACTCGACAAGTAGTGTTCGAGTAGATAAAGTTCAACAGGTTCACACAAATCATGTTATTTTGTTGCTACAGAAACCCTGCAACACATGCAGCTAAAATGTGAGTGTATTGTTGATTGGCTATTGACAAGTGGCTCTGAGATTCTAATAATAATAATAATAGTATTGTTATAATTATCATTGTTCTTGTTATTATTGTTATTATTATAATTATTATTGTTATTATTACTGAATTGAATGATTCAACTTATCGAGGCAGATGCATTTTATGTGATTTGGCAGTCAGTGGATCCATTGCATGTGCTCGTGCATTGTATAAGTGCACATAAGATGAATGTAGAAGAAGGTGATTCATTGCGTGCATTTATCTCAAATGTGTGTGCGTGCGCACACACACCTGTTCCAAAGAGAGTGAATGCAAATTCAGTGATGCAGGCTGTTGTCATTCAACAGTGTGTGAGTAGTTTCCAAGTGAAAGTGACACGGACTATTTGCACAAGTTGCTTATCCACAATGATCTGACCTGGTCGTCTCAAACTACTGTATGTTGTTTCTCCTATACAGTGGCGATGACGAATACCATGTGAAGAAAGCAGTGAAACATCTATCGTGTATTGTTCAGTTGTTTTGAACATCATTGATATGAAATGTTTGAAATTGACTTGGACAGATTATGCGTGTCTTCTAGACCGACCGATCTTATCGCTTGCTACTTCGTTTCGTAATGATCTCGTTTGATGTTACTGAATACTTTGTTTCGTTGCTCTTATCCAGAGACAACCAGACACATCACGGACAGAAGTGAGTGAACCATGCATGTATTATGGATTTTGAATTGTTGTAAGCATTACTGAATATGTGTGCCATATGCATATTGAAAGATTGAAAGTGGACTTGATTGTAAGAGAGCATTCATTTTATAATGTGGTGACGAAAATGACATTTTCGTTCATTTCCAAACTTTCGTTTTCTTATTTTATTTCACCGTAGTTTCTTGAGTAACGACTAATTAGTTTATTTGTTAAGGATTGATCTTTGTTGCTTTTTTTGCTGGAGATTAGCTGTCTTTTGAATAATACATTTCTCCAGATCACTGGCTTCTTTTAATTGTGACTGACGTATAACTAATGCTCTTGAATTGATAGCATAGACAATACATTTTTCCTAATGATTATCAGTTGATTCAGTATTCACTTACTTGATAGACATTGGTTATCTTATGTTGATTATGGAACAAACACTAAAATTTTCATTTTATGCATTTACCTGAACTCAGTGTGAGCATAGTTCTATTCTTCAGAGAGTGGTCTGTCCTTCTCCGAAGTTTTAGTGAATATTTTACTGAATTCTTTCAAGTGGTTGAATGTTCTATTGTCACTTATCTGATTGTTTTATTCATCTTCTAATTCAATTTGTTTAATTGGTTTGTTAGTTGACCTTTTACTACAAATCTTTTGAAGACGTTATGCAAATATTATTCTATTTGAGGCATTTCTTGTAGACTGTTTACGATATCAGATATGTGAGTCAGTGCCGATAAATAGATCAGTTATGTAACATGTCTTCCTTCTACTGGTTATGAAATTTAAGTAATTAATTATTAACAATGTGCGAAATTCCTGTTTGAATTGGATTCCATAATGAAGTAACTGTTCTGTTACTTACAGTAATCATATACGTATTCATATATGCTTTTTGTTTCTTGTTCATCATTTACAATTTAACATGGACAGTGAAATAAAATTCTCTTAACAATTACTTGGCGAATAATGACTCTTAAGTTAGAAGGAATGTTCTGGAGACCATAATAATCTTTAGATGATAATAACAAGATATGCTCGTCAATCGATATGCTGGAAACTATTACGAACGGGAAGACGAATGATGCAGTTAAACGAAATTGAATTAAATTAAATGCAATAGCAATATAGTTACTTTGATAACCAATCAGTCTGCCAAACTACTGAAGCTTACTATAAAACTTCATTTACTGTTGCATTCCAAATGAACAGGCATAGAGAAACTACACAAATTAAATCTTGGATTACACAGGAAATATACACGGAACGAGACGCTTTCACAGATATGGTCAAAACCAGCTAAATCACGAAACCGCTCTATAGAAATACACTGACAATCTAGATTCTGACATTCTAGGATTAAATAAAATTATACACTGTCATTATAACCAGTCATTTTCTATTATTTTGCAAAATCACGGAGATATTGACAGACTTACACTATTTACTCATCAAAATAATTGACAATCATACTAAAATGTTTATGACAATGAAATAGTGAATGCTGTCATGACCGATTTGTTCAGGTCATTTTCTATTGATCAGTCTGTTGCCATTACAACATTCCAATAAACTCCAGTTGTCAGTTAGACATCACACTATGACGACCCTATTCTCTTCAGGTATAAATAGGCAGGATTATACATTTTGTCAAACCAAAACTCTGAAATACTTGAACTGGAATGATTTAAAACATTCACAATACGATCGACCATCTGACCATCATTCAAAATACCAACAAAGCATTAAGTGTTTTTCCGATGTACAAATTGTAAAAGTTTAAGACAGATTCACCTCCTTCTGCAGTTTACACATTCAAAAGTTACATCGTTTAGTATAGAATATTTTTTAAAATAGAGTATGTTAATCACTGAAAATTGATCTTCAATCATTTTATTCCAAATAGTTTGTTCTTCAACAAACCATTGTAAGTTCAACAATAATTTGGTATTTCCTAACAGTACCTATTGTGGGAGGTTTATTTAAATCAACTGCTGTTTTGAAAGTCAGGTCATTTGATTTGATAATAATGTCGATGGAAATCTTGTTATTCTGATGATACCCGATACACATACTTGTACATGATGCTTTGTAATTGTGCGTGATTGATGAAGTTAGTTTCCAGATAATTAGTCTGTTATTTCAGTAGTACATAAGGAAACCGACACTTCCGCTCCTCATTTCTACTTTGAATTATTTAACTCGTTGCTAATACTTAGATAGTTCTTTCCACAGTTCAAAACTCGGTAAATGATGCATATTTCACATTCTCTAACCTTTCAGTGTTCCCTTGTGGTTGATAAAGTAAGTCTGTCATTGTAGTTTCTGTAGTAGTGTGATAGTGAAAGTAATTTCAACAACGTTTTTGTTACGTTCGTGACTAGGTACGCTTGAAGCTATTACGAGTTCACCTTAGTCGATATACGCCAACGAGACAATTACCAGCGTCCAGGTAGACCACCTTGAATACAAAAACTGGAAAACAGAATTCTTGATAAGCGTAGAAAGTATATTATACAACACCCAGCAATCACAATGCAATGAATCACACAACTTAAACACATGTAACCAGCTGAAGCGCAGATAGGATCTAAAATCACAACACACAAGGTTAGTTTAACACCTCACACCAAGAGAGAACACGAAGTGGTAGCCACGGCACTCTTTTATTTGAAAATTGAAATGCGCGTGTTTTGTACAGAAAAGGGTGGCTAGTGTTCCGAAGTCTTATGAGTCATCCTGTAAGTTCAGAGCACTCAGGACTTTTCTTTGGCATCCTAAGCGTTTATGTTTGATCGCCCTGAAATATAAAGAAAATAGAACGGGTGAGCAACAGCATACATGGTGATTTTGATTCTGTTGCACCACCCCCTTTCCTAATGAGGCACTGTCCTCAGTGCATGGTCTCGGACAAGGATATGCTGCCCCTCGTTCAGCCGGTACCTCATAAAAACTAGTAGCATGTGGTGGGTCTGTGAACCGAGCATCAGCAGGTACTGTTGTCTGATCTGGCTTTATTTGATTGTAGTGCACCGTTACTACGTCGTCCTGAGATCTTTGCGGGTTACGTAAGGCAACAGTCGTGAGGGATCGGATATGGACGATTGCGAAGGGGCCGTGCCAAGGCCGGTGGAATTTACTGCAACGCCTTATTGATATGATGAGGAGGCGTAGCCAGACACGATCTCCAACTTTATACACTGTTCTTTGCACCTGACGACCGTACATGTATTTTTAACGGTCACTAGCGCTGAGCGAGTTGGCATCAGCCAGGCGGTCATGGAGACTGCGGATGGCGCGCAGCCACGCATACCGGCCTTCGATGGATAAGGATGTACAAACCAAATGCCGAAACTGCCCTTCATGTTCACAAGCCTCAAAAAACTATTCGAAATGTGAGCCTTAACAATGGCAAAAACCTGCTGGACCTTGGGAAAGAATTCATGCAGATTTCGCCAGCCCAACCCAACGTAAAATGTTTCTATTTATTGTAGATGCATAAACGGTAGCAAAGGCGACTGTATCTCAACTGGGAGGCGTAGTTCATGCCCGAATAGTAAAATAGCAGGTGAAAATCGCGTAGACCAGCGTACTGATACTCGATAAGCTAGCATGCATTCAGGAAGCACCTCATCTCAGAACTCGAGTGACGATCTGCTGATGAACGATTGTAAAATAGCTTTAATGGTTCTATTTGTCCTTTCCACTAGACCTTTACGTTCTGGGTAATATGCGGTCGTATGCATCTTCTTAATTCCTGAATACTTGCACATTTCCGCAATAAGACGACTTTCAAAAACCGGTCCTTGATCGGAGAGAGTGAGTGAGAGTGGGGCACAATAACGGGAGACCCAACGATCAATGAAAGCACGTACGATGGTTTGGGAGTCTTGCTGCGGAATGGGTACTGCTACGCACCATTAAGTTAAATAATCTACCATGACTAATATGTGGCGATTTCCTTTTTTTGTCGTCGTCAATGGTCCCATAATATTGATACCAACTTGCTGGTGTGGTCCAATTGTTCCCATCGTCAATAACGGTGTTGTATGGTGTTTTCTCGGGCGATTTCATGCGGCAGCACGTGTTACAGTTTTTGCAGAAGTCAGTTACATCTTCGTGAATAGGCGGCCACCAAAAGCGCTGGCAAACAGCATATTCAGTTCTTCGTTTTCCTGCGTGACCGAGTTTGCGATGAACTTGCTCCACAGTACTCTGGGTCCTTACTTGCGGTACTATAAGCAGGGGTTTTCTGGACTCATTAATTAGGAATAGCGTGTTACCATATAATTTTAAGTTGATCCGTTTGTTACAAATATGACGCAGAGCGAGGGATTGGTCTCTTAACTGTCTCATAGATGGCTTCTTGTTCCCATGTAATTGTCTTCGATAAACAATCTGTAAATCCAAATCTGCTAGTTGCAGCGAGGACCAGTCGGTCTCTATTGCCGTACTCAGAATTGCAGCAACGGTATCTGTGGACAAAGGCAGCCGAGAGAGAGCATCTGCGTTGGTTTGTCTATTCCCCAGACGATACTCGCATATGAAGTCAAAATCTTGCAACCGTTCCTGCCAGTGTGCTACTAGTCCTTCCTGTTCGCGAAAAGAACGAAGCCACTGTAATGCACGGTGATCCGTGCGCACACGAAAAGTTCTACCAAGTAGATAACAACGGAAGTGTTGTAAGAAATTTACTAAAGCTAGCATTTCTCGACGTGTTGTGGAATACAGTGTTTTGCTCTTGTCTATTAGTCAGCTGGCATACGCAATGACTCTCTCCTGGCCATCTCGAGCTACTTATGGTAGAACTGCTCCGATAGCTGAGGAACTAGTATCCGTATCCAGCATGAACTCACTTCCGTCCGCGGAGCCGTCGGAAAAGGCTAATATAGGTGGTGAGGTTAGCCGTGCCTTCAACGTATCAAATGCCTGTTGACAATCGCTTGTCCATAGGACTTTTCGTCTTTTATGAATCCATCTGTGCAAAGTTGCTACCAATGATGCAAAGTCACGAACAAAAAGTCTGTAATAGGACGCGAGACCCGGGAAACTGCGAACGTCTTGAGGTGTTTTTGGTTGATGCCAAGTAACAATGGCATTTTCATTATCTGTACGCACTCCATCTGCGTTGATATGATGTCCTAAGAATACTACTTCCTTCTGCAACGGACGGCATTTGGATGGTTTTACTTTTAGGTTATGTTGTCTAAGACGCTGCAGAACAGCTTTCAGGTTAGCAATCTGTTGTTTGGGTGCGCTACCGTACACATTAATGTCATCAAGTTAAATCAAACATTTGTGGGGTGCTATATCTTGTAATACTGTTTGCATCAGTCTTGGAAAAGTAGCCGAAGCACTCGTTAAACCGAAAGGCACTACCTGAAATTCATACAAACAATTTGGTACTATCAATGCAGTTTTCCTCCTATCTTATGTTCGAACTTCCACTTGTCAGTACCCAGATGCTAGTTCTAAGGTGGATAGCCAACAAGCACCTTTTAAGGCGTCCAGTGTACCACAAATGCGCTGAAGTGGAAAAGAATTCAACTTATTTATGGCATTATGGCGTCGGAAGTCTATACAGGGTCGGAGGGAGGAATCATTCTTCTTCACAAAAACAACAGGTGACGCCCAGGGGGACGATGAAGGGATTATAATCTTTCTATCTAATATATCCTTTATCATCGACTCCAGTTGTTGTAGGTATTGTACGGGTAGTCTGCGAGGCGGCTCCCGAAGGGGCGTATGGTCCCCTGAGAAGATAGAGTGTTGAACTGTATTCGTACGATTTCCAGACATACTTTCCCCAATCACAGAACTAAACTGTTGGAGCGCAGCAATCGTTGCACGACGATCATTTTCCTTTATCATGAGGTTTCTTTGTACCTGACGTATCAGCTCTGAAATTCCCACGTTGGCTACAGGCTTAGGTGGGAACAAGGAACTCATGACGACCCGAAAACTTCTCTTTCCCTAAGTCTAATACTATCGTATAACACACTTTAAGGGGTTCTCCACCAGCTGTTATTAACGCAGAGGAGCATCGTTTTTGCTGGGCCTTATGGTTCAGTCTCTTTAGGAACTCATTCTTGGCGAGGGATACGGACGGTCCAGTGTCTAACAGAATTTCAGTCACTAAATTTGCACTGTACCTTTTAGGGTGATAGAGCCGATGTGATTAACATGACAGGAAGATAAGTAGTAAAAGCATGGCTCACCTAAATTACGCAATCGGTTGTGGCCACATCTCCACGCGTTTCTTCCAAACCTCCTACCATAGATACATTCCGTCTGACGACCACGGTAGTTTTCATATGCTGGTCGTCTGTTTCACATCCAGTTCAACCGCCCACGGCTTATACCTCGGTTGGAAGCGCGTACAACAGATGTTGCACTTGAGGAACAATCCATTTGACTGGTTTCCACCGACATCATAGAATGTCGATGGTCTTCTGATGGGTTTGACATTCTGTCTGCCGTAATAAATCGGAGTGCCGCTCTCGTCAATTCAGCGGTATTAACCGGTGATATTCAAAGCAGATATTCACTTAGTGGTTCATGTGCCACCCCTTCAACACAACAGGAGCGTACCAGTTAGTCCCGTTCCGAGGCATTTAAATCGGGAAAAGCTTGCATTGCAATTTGTCGCAAAGCATACAGGTACTCTATCGGATTTTCGCCAGATTTCTGGTGACCTGACAAAAATTGCATGGTCACCTACGGTTTATACTCGGGTAAGGAGAAACATCCGCCTAACATATTCAAGTTTTGAGGTAGAGAGTTGCGTGTAGAGAAACCGTATGCCGTTACTTTCTTCACCGCCTCATCACTCAAGAACAATGTGAGGTAATCAAAATGTCCTGAAACAGGCACTTGACGCAGATATGCTTCTACCCTAAATTTCCAAACAGCATAATCCGACAAAGTTTCTAAGAGTGGTGACTGACGAGGGCTAGTGCTGGTTGTTGCCTTGGTTGTCAGCACCTAGAGACCGTCTGAGTGTGCTTGGCACGATCCATGTTTCCAAAACTACCGTCGCCAATTGTCACATCCGTTAATATGTACGCTTGAAGCTATTACGAGTTCACCTTAGTCGATAAACGCGAACGAGACAACTACCAGAGTCCAGGTAGGCTACCTTGAATACCAAAACTGCAAGAAGAATTCTTGATAAGCGTAGAAAGTATATTATACAACACCCAGTAATCACAATGCAATCAAGCACACAATTCTCGTTGATTTATACATCATAGGAACGTGTTTGGAACAGTCACAAATATAGCTCACTAAATTACACAGCAGACAATCACAGCCATGTATTTTCGTGGTGGGAAAAGAAATCTCAAGGTCAACTGATAAGCCCATGCTCGCGAACGTAAGATCCAAGTGATTTATAAAGCAAGTCGTCGGGATCTAACATCCCTAACAGTTTTGTCGACTAGTTTCTTCGAAAAATAATTTCGGAAATCAATTTTAGCGAATCGGATAATAGCAGATATCAAATGATTCATGTTTGTGCTTCTTCCTCATTTCCAAACAATAAGTAATTGCAGTGGCTCAAATATAAGTGTAATAATGACGTCACATTACCTTAAAATTAACTTGGATTTTAGGCTTCACAAGATCTTTAAACAGTTAGGAAACCTAGTTAAAAAGAGAACCGAACTATATATATTCAGATGTGAGACGTCGATCGCACATTAGCATTACAGATCAAAACAATGCAGTGACCACTGAAATCGCAAACTATACTGTGTACTCAAATACACAGCAGCTGGTTCAACTCAAAGTTCCATCACCACTGTTCGTTATTCATTTTTATCATACATAAGTCTGATATACGTAGTCTGCAATAGGTTACAACATATGGAAATTCATATTCTTGTTAATGACTGTACATACTACTTATGTCTGTTTCTTAGTAGCCCTCCAAATTAACGGTTTATTTCCATATTTACTTTTCATGCATTTCGATCAGCCCCACGTACTACATTTTCGAGTAAGTTAACTGTTCTATTCTTCAGTAACACAGTTATTTATCTGATATCATATAAAGTAGACAATAATTTCATTCAATATCATCACACAAAGGGTAGTTCCAATTTAACGGTTACATTCCATGGACATTTCATTGGTTCACAAAATTCTTCATATTCTTGTCATTGCTTTCTACTAATATAGTGCAAGGCTCGATTCTTAGATTTGGAAATCATGAGTATGGAAATAGGACTGTTTATGAGAGGAAAGCAATGTAGTTAAAGTAGGATAGTTGTGATTATGTCCACGAACACCGATGAATTAGGAGAGATGTCATCTCAATGCTAGAATATTGACTGGTTGGTGAGAAAAATTCCTTTATGAATATGCATATTTTTGTTTTATCTCATTCTTTTGAAAACCGTTTTCATCTCAATTCGAAATGACTGTAGATAACAATGTTCTTCAAAGCTATTACTGACGTTCAATAATGAAGGAGTAAACCAATTCAATGAATCTCCATAAGAAACAGGATTTCGATAATCGGCTGTTACATCTACTGGACTAAATTCAAATGTATTTGCAGGTCTGCGTTGACTGATAGCTTTCCAATAACAGTCACCAATTTTACAACTCCACTCCTCATCAAAAATGACCGGTTTTAGTGGTTCATTCATTTATTTGCTGATGATCGTTTGTTAGGTTACGAATCATGCATATGTCTAGACTACATATACTTAAGTTGTGTTTGTCCACAAGTGAATATGTGCTTTAAGGAACGGCAAGTTTACTAGCGAAAATCGTTTACTAACAATAAACATTCAAACTCATGTTGCGAACCCATACTGCCATCGTTCTGATCACTTAAATTTATGATGTTTAATTTTTAACTGTTAGGTATTTTATCCAATAAGATTTCCTAATTCATTTCTTGCTACATCGATGATAGTTCATCATTACATTATATAAATATTGATGTGTGATATTTCTACTATAGTAAATACCTTCAAATTATGACATGTGAGTTTGGACTGTGATGAATGGTTACGAAATTCTTAGAAAAATGTTGATGACTGTCTATAGACTGAATATTAAGAAGCGTTTGTCTACATTGAACTCAGAACTTATATGACCTCTACACTATTTAGACATTTTTCCTGAAATGGTTAGGAACAGGATGACGAGGCAGATTAACTGTTGAAAGCTATTTGGCGGATTTTCCTGGTAGGAAATGTGATATCAAGGTTAACTGGTCGACCCATGAATAAAATAAAGATATTGATCAAGCGAGTTCTGGGGATCCTACATCCCCAACACTCCTCAACCATAAATCGTTACATTTTGAGAATATAGTTCACGATTGGTACACTTTCACGAAAAGTATCCGAACACTCATCGCTAGTCATACTGATAGTTTGGACTGTCCTACATCAAACATGACACAGAGTATCATTAAATGTATTGATTTCATATTCAACTCTATATTCATGGAGATTCATTGATGTATGTCTCATTTTCGAAGTAGCTTCTAGATAACATGAATTTATATACTTACTTCCATGGTTACTTGATAACTTCAAAAATCTAGAATACTATTAATCGATTTGAAATTGACATTGATTCACGTGCAAGTTGAATTGCGAAAAAATCATTGCCTGATATGAGACAAAGGGTAACAGAAGTATTTGGGCCTATTGGCATCAAGCTCGGCTGCCTCTTATACTTTCCTACACCATATGCTATACTGCTATATAGACCTGAAGGTTCACTGTAAACATTGTGGATGGCTTGGCATTGCTTTGTCCACAGTCCATATACAAAATTGGTTAGCAGCGCGACCGATTTCATTGATATAGGTGTCGTTTTGCATTATTCCCGAGGGCCATTGTCATTAGAGTGATGTATTGCATATCACCATTGCTAATAATAATGATTTTGACAGTCATGTAAGCGGGATGGGTCGAAATGGCCTGTTTATACGGTGCATACTGATTGACATGATCATGCATAGGAAATAATCACTATATAAGTACTTGTGTATATATAAATTGTGTGAATGGTACACCAGGGTACCAGGTACCTGTGTGGTTGCGCAACAGGATTGAGCCGAACTGTTCATGTAGAAATGGTATCACGTGAGCAGTCTCTTTGGTTCTCCTGAAAATCAATGTATAATTGCTCTTGACATAACGGGGCAAATTCAAATAATTGTAATAATTTTATCATATCTGATTCACATGGATGACCGATACAATAAATGCTTTGAATTGATCTCAGCTGTCACTTTACATGTGCTCGTTAAGTTTGAACTTTCGAAGTTCCATTTGCCAGTACACACACATACAAATGAAAATTTCTCAAGTGTTTCATAATGAAGACAATTTCAAGTGAATATTGTTCATACGATATACACAATTATGGATTAAAACAGCTGATTGCAGGGTGAACAGTCATCATCATTGATTGAACCTGAACATCAAAACTGGGATTTAGATATGCCTAGATGTTTCGCATTAAATAGAATAAATATAATGATTGCCATAACTGATCATTTTGTATTTTAAAGATTGAAACAAGCTAACTTTGATAACTATGTGTTTATTTATTGTTCTAGATTTACTACAGGATAGTTACTATACTGAACTGGTGGCACCAACACACTATTACGATACTTCAATATGAGAATATTTTTCATCTGTTAACAAAAGTACAATCGGAAAACTGTAAAAATCATTCACATAACTCAATCATTTTTCCATTTAACACATTTTGTATTGTTTGCATAAAATTTTAAATAAACAATTGAACGAACAAAGTACTGTATTCTGTATTTGAGAATTTCCGTAATTCAGATAATTTAAAACAACCACGAAGTTTATAATAACATTATTCATAATTCAATTTTCAAACAAACAACTAACATTTATAATGATCAGGCGTAATGCATAAACCATAACTATCACAAACTAACTGAATGAGATATTTATCATGTTCATGTTGAATTATATGGTACTTCTGATTTTCACTATTTGATTTCGTCTAGATTAAGGATTCTTAAGTATTCTGTTTCAGTTTGATTGCGTGTGGTTTCTTGAACAGGATGAAAGTTGGATTACCTATCGAAGTTGATGTAAGATATATTTCTAGCCAGTCAATTTTGAACTAAATGAATCAGAGTTCCAACTGGAAGTTATCGCATAGTGATATTTCACGAGAATAGAGGATAGAATATAAGAATGTTGTAATCAAAATTTGCACATACATTCCGATAAGTCGCCTTAGTGAACGCAGAATCTGAATTCCTATTCGTTTATAATTACTATACAGCGAATCTTGAACACGAGAGAAAGCGCACAAAGTAAGAGATGATCGCTTTAATTGACGGTTATTAGAAGGAATGAAAAATGAAGGTATTTATAGAGATTTGTACATAATTATTACGGATTGCGGTTCTTGATTCTGTATTTTCAGGCCGTTCTTAAGAAATGTTTATGCGATACTGGTTTATTGCTGGCGTTCACGGTCCTTACAGACATTTCTGAATGACACTCGCGGATCGCTCAGTAGATTCCTGTGACTTTACTTCATTTTATTGAAAGTTCTTATTTATTTATTTAAGATATTTGTTATAAAATAAAAGCACTAGACATCGCTCACCTAAGGTCGAAACTGCTGCAGTACTGAACGATCGTATTTTAAACTCTGATTCGAAAGGGAATAATCCTTAACGATTTGGTGATTCACAAACCAATATGACACAAGTGATTTTTAGTGGCTCGTGTTAAATTCGATGTGGGGCTCACCAATTCACTGCTCCGCGAATTCACTCCAGTTTTGATGAACGATCGAGTATGCGATGAAACAAATCCTTCTTTCCGTTTTGCGTACATTTTACTCACGCAAATCCCGTTTGTGCGTTGGCAGTAATGAGAAGCCAAATGCGATTTTGCGACTTTGAGTTAATTTCGTGCATTCAATAAAATAGAAGAACACGAGAACGGGAAGCGAACAAGCAAAACGAAGCAAAGTAAAGACAGAGAATGACCCAACTCTAATGCGCCGGAGCATGACTAATTATTTCTAGTCAAACAACAATAAGCTTTACATCTGAGAATCTAGTAAGCATCAACACACACAATCATCTCTACAATAGTCGATCCAGTTATCGAAAGATTAAAAATTTAAAATTGGTCGATACAATTACCGAATACTTTAAGCGACTAATTAATAAAGCTAGTATAATCAGTAAATAGTGAGACGCTACTACAGATTCCTTTCATATGCTTGAACAAAGAAAGAATCATAGTACCTAACAAATACAATCCATTTTATTTATTGTTCTCGTTATCGCAAAACTGATAACTGTATAGTGTATTACAAGTAATCCTAAATTTATATCTTATAATTGCGAACGACATAATTAAATTCTCAGTTGTGAGGTTAATTGAACTCAACTATGATAGTCGTATGCAATCTTAGGACGTCAGTCATTTACTAGACTTTCTAGTTCTGCAAAACTTTCGTTCATTCTTCTGACATCTGTCCCCATCTCGCGACGGAATCTGTTCCATGGCCACCCTCTTTTTCTTATGACCCTGTAGGTTCCTGGTGAGGGCTTGTCCTGTGACGCAGTTGGGTATATTCCGCTATGTGTGACCCATCCACATGCAGGTCCACCTCCTGATTCTCCTCTCCAGTAGAACCTGGTTTCTTCTCTCCCATAGTAAGATGTTGCTAAATTTGTTTAGTCAACTGATCCGAAGTACTTCGTGTAAACACCTGTTAATGAATACTTGTATCTTCTGGATCATGGCTTTCATGGTTCTTCAAGATTTGTCTTGATATTTGTATTGGAAATTCAGACTTTGGTGTTTGCTGCTAGTTGTTTTGAGTTCCAGATGTTGTTCGATTGCAGAAATGCAGCCCCTTGCTTTGCCAATGTGCGTCATCACATATGCATCAGATCCACCTTGCTCGTCAATAATGTTGCACGGATATGTTAAGGTTTTAACATCTCCCGAAGCATCACCACCAAGTGTTGTTAAATTGTGCATGTTGTATTGTATCGGTGAACCTTGCTTTTCTTCTTATGTATGTTGAGACCTGGTGCTGCTGAGGCTGCAGCTACACTGTTCGTCTTCTTTCGCATTTGTCGTTGCGTGAGCGATAGAAGAGACAGATCATCTGCGAATTCCAGATCGTCCAGCTGCATCCTGGGTGTTCATTGTATACCGTGTTCCCCCCACCCAGGATTTTGACATCTTCCTAATCCAGTCAATCACCTGGATGAAGAGGAATAATAGGATTAAGAAACCTAGCGAGATTCTGGTCTTCACCTTGAACGAGTCTGTCAGTTATCCTCTATGCATGATTTTGCAGTTTAATCCATCATAGGAATTCTGTATGATGTTGACCATCTTTTCAAGGAATCCAGAGGGTTGAAGGAGCCTCCATAGTGTTGTCCTGTACACAAAATGAAAATGATTTCTCGTTGTGAGCGAGGTTATTGTTTATTAGTGATGAGTTCCATTCAGTTGGTTGTTCCACAATGATGAGTAATGTTGCAGTTTGTTCAGGCGACGATCGATCCTTACGAAATGCAGCCTGTTGATCTCGAAGTTTGGCGTCTACGAAGTCCTTCATCCTGTTGAACAGAAAGGAGTGATGCCTCTGTGGTTCTCACACTTGCTCAGATCGCTTTTCCTTGGCATCTTGATCAAGTGTCTTTCTGTCCAATCTTTTGTTACTTGTTCTTCATCAGCTCTTCTCTTGGTTCGCACATCCACCATGGTCCTTCTGAACTTTTGATTGATCCAGATATGGTCGATCTGATTCCGACTATTGTGATTCGGTGAAATCCATGAGGATTTGTCTATGCGATAGTGAGAGAATTCTGTGTTACCGATGACTAACTTGTTGAAGGCACATCGGTTCGCAAATCTCTCACCATCTTCGTTCGTTTCTCCCAGTCCATGTCCTCTCATGCTGTTTTCATAGCCAGTGTTGTCCATGCCAACATCGGTATTCAGGTCTCTCATCAGAATCGTCTAATCCATTGATGAGCATCTGTGGACGATTCATGCAGCCTTTCGTAGGACCTATATCTAACGTGTCAATTGTAGTCGTTGGTAGGTGCATAGCATTGTCTGACGTTCATTGTAATGTCCTCTTTCCTTTTTTTTGAAGTATGCTTAGACGATTCTGGGTCCATGAGATTCTCATCCTATCAGTGCCATTGTACCTGTTTGGACATGATCAGTGCAACGTCCTGTCTGTGTGAGGTATTTTCTTCTTCATGGTCGGAGTAAAAGAGCAGTTCGCCTGAAGCTAGTTTCAGTTCTCCTACCTGCGTTCAATGTGTTCCATCGATTACAAACATCTCCATGTTGTATCTTTCCACCTCTGCAGCTATTTCGAACAGTCTTCTGATCTGCCACATTGTTCGATCATTTCGCGTACCTAAACGAATTGTTGCTCTAGTTGCGAGAAGTGGCGTCGGCAAAGTGACTTCTGAAGGAATTCCACTTTTATCATGTGACGTCATGTTCCTTCCGAATGAAGGCCTTCTAACTCAAAGTGCAGAGTTTCGATGGTTCAGGCTTAGGACCCAGAGATATTCAGGGGAGTTATTTTCTGTTTCAGCTGATTTAAATATGGATATCAAGGTTTGTATCATTTGCAAGATCCGACTTTACGATTTCAGGTAATTTGTAATCACAAAAATAATACGTTTTTATTCAAGGAAGCTGAAAATCTTTTACTTGATTTGCAGTCTTTTGATGAACTTTCCTAATATACTGAATAAACTGCAACAGAATTCAGCGAATATATTTTTGGTTCCAAACTAATTTTGCATTGTCTATTCTATTTAATTCACGAATTCTACGGATCTATTCAACATTTTACCATTCATTATTAGGGTTGTTTCTGTTGGAAATGTTGACAGCTATCGTATGGAATATTTGAAAAGTTATGAATTTGTTTAGCAAACATAAGAGTTTTAATTGTCTTATAGCCTAGTTGCATAGATTCGTGCAACAAAGTATTTGCGTAAACGTCATACACAATTACAAACAGCACGATGCAAAAATCATCGGTAGAAATGTTTCATTTTCTCATTTCCAGTTAAGCCATACAGACAGAGAGAGAGTGGAGAACAGACATTCTTCATTCTTGTTTGCATTATTAACTTGTGACACCTCATTAGATACATTTATGTTTGGCTGACGTTTATTACTGTTTCATAGTAAATGATGATTTTGACGAAATATTATCCGAAACAAGTGGCCGAAAGGACTGAAGTGATCTTTCAACAACAGCGGAAGCCCGAAGAAAAACGGACTTATATTTTTTTTACCTCAAATCAATTTGTTTCACGTTAGTGAAGATTTTATTGCCATTACCAAGGTTCGCAAATGTGTCATCATCTTGATAACTTGTTGTTATGATTGAGATGACTCCATTTGCATATGGCTCGAAATTTCAAAATGTAAAGAAAACTATTTTGATGTAAAGAATTATTGTCATGTCTACTATAAGCTTATATTTGATTCAAGTGATAACCAGGTATGTCATAAGCAAGTATACTTCCAATTACATAGCTATTATTTGTTGATAATTTTTCAGATGAAAAACACTATATTGAACTATTTATTTCATTCATATAGATAAATTTTATAGCTACAAGTGATTTAAATCTGATTGGCCAGTATGTTTTAGTTGACAATTTAATCTTCCCTCTTCTTTCGAATAATTAAATAATTTATCATGGATGACTACTTATTCACACAAAAATGTCAATAATGTGAATGATGAGATCTTTCATATAGAAAATTTGGTGTAGTTACGAAACCGAATTCACCCTATTTTGTTTTGTATTTCTCCAATTATCATTGGATTAAAAGATACAATAAAACCCTTCTTCACATAATAAAACAACTCCAAATTGTAATATAAAACATCAGTTATGTGTTCTTTGAAACTATTCTGTCAAAGTAGAGTAAGCCAAATCATTTGCGAGAATAAATGCTAAACTATATTGAATGAAAGTTAAACCGAAATGACTAAGATGAGATTTCTATCAAATGGATAAACACTAAAGTACATTAATATGAAACCTAAAATTGTCGAGTTGAGTTCAGTATGTTGCACTAATAATCATTTATGTTTGGCTGACGTTTATTACTGTTTCATAGTAAATGATGATTTTGACGAAATATTATCCGAAACAAGTGGCCGAAAGGACTGAAGTGATCTTTCAACAACAGCGGAAGCCCGAAGAAAAACGGACTTATATTTCTTACCTCAAATCAATTTGTTTCACGTTAGCGAAGATTTTATAGTCAAACTGTTGAAATTCACCATTACCAAGGTTCGCAAATCTGTCATCATCTTGATAACCTGTTGTTATGATTGAGATGACTCAGTTTGAATATGTATCGAAAATTCGAAGTTTTCATTTGATTTTCTAATTATACAACCTAATCGAATAAAATTTATTCCGATTTTTTTTTATTAAAAACCAATTTGTTTATGAAATCGTATTTACACTAAGCTGTAGAGTTTGTTTTTTACTTAGGAAGAGTGTACATTATTTGAAACAAAGTGTAATCTACGAAATCAAACAGAATAAATCGATAGCTAGCTACATGTAATTGAAAATTGATTCTTTTCTTACTATATTGTGTCTGGAATAATTGTCCCCTAGAAATATTTACACAATTTAAATAAACACAACATATCTTTTCAAAGAGTTATTTCCCAAATTCGGTCTACCTTCTTCTGATGGAAATGTTGAAACGTCTAATTTTTGTTTCAAATAAATGCTTAAGGATCATGTTCAGATGGACAAACATGATTTACAAAGCTTATTGGAATAAGATTTCAACAAGGTGATTATGCTTTATTGTTGGTACTGGGTGCAAAACTAATGTTGGTGTAAAGAATTTTAATCATATCATACAAAAATTGCATATATTTGAAGTGAAGTCACTAAAATATGCCAAATTATTCGACGATTCTGCAGTATATAACTATCGAATCTCTTCTCGTCATAATTCGATTACACTATATGAAGCAGCTTACCTCAGATAAACAGATAAGCGGCACTTAATATTCTATCATTTCATCTATGTATTCTTAATTCTATTTGCTGTTATTTGATATCAGTTGTGTTGAATAAACAAACCTATGTTTATATTGTGAAGGTGTATGAAGGTATATCCAGTCAGAGGTGAGATTATTATAAGGTACATACTCACATATGAAATCCCTTACAAAACATACATGAATACCGAAATGCTATTCAATGTTCTATAATTTTCACTGATTGTTGTAGTTAATGAACACTATACTATCCTCTCTTTTTCTATCTATTTTTACTGTTTTTTTATTTATGTTTACGTCGCGACATTTTGTCAACAATGTCGGTTGTATTCTTTTAGTGTACAGTTTCAAGTTAATTGCTATAAGATCACATTATATTTAGAAAAAGTATTTATTTGTTAGGAAAACATTTGAACAAGTCATTCTGTGTATACATACATTAATCTATTTGCAAAACTCCTAATAAAAGTAAATTTCACGTTAGAATACCATCACATACCAGTCAGTCAGCTTGGAATTTGAAATTCAACAACATGAAAACATATTTGATTGGTATATTTGTGATCGTTAGTTTGTTCATCTCACAAGGTGAGTAGGAATTTCATGAAATAATAACTTTCGAAGAAATCCCATCACTCTGCTTGCCTTTTAAGAAAGTAGTAATATCTAGGTTCTTATAAAACAATGAGAATTGTGGTGTTTTTCTAAGGAGAGTACATAGTAAGCAAGAAATATTTCTCCATAGGTTAGTAACAACAATCATGAATACTGATAACTAAAGAAAATACAACGGATAGTAACGTTGATGATGACTTCAGGAGTAATTATATGGATAGTTATGCATAATTCTTCATTGAAACAACATCTTAAATCTCACTTCATTGGATCAGAATCATATCATAAAGATTTTCATGAACAAAGTACAACATCTTGAACAAGAGAAGTCAATCATATTATTGATATTATTTTCTCTAAAACATCTTTTAAATTTCAAATTGAAACTCTTTCTTCCTAAAAGTTCAGTCTGACTCTCTTCATAAAATATGATTCTCAAATTATTCAGTATTTTCATAAGATATGTTGTACGATTCTTGTTGTCAATATAATTAGCAAAAGACATCCATCAATTGGCATATCTGAATATCATATGGGAAGATGCAAGCAACCATATTTCATCATCTTGATTCATCTATTTAAGCGCGATCACTTGTACAAAACCGTATGAATTAGAGATATTTCACGGGGAAATGTTTCATATTAATTCAGTGTGATCGAAAGAAAGGCGTTTTAGGGAAATTTCATTTTAACAAATTTTTTTTTCGATTCGTTTTAGAATATGGTTATAAGATTGATATGTGAGTTCGCGCTTCCGCTCTCTTGTTTGTGACTTTCATATGCCTTGTTTGTTGATATCAACTACCTCATTTCTCTTGTTTACATGTAAACGTATTTGATAGTGTTGAATGATTCAATCTCCTACTTATAATCAAATATTTCTGAAAGAGAAATATCAAGTTTAATTTCGAATTTTCTGTAACATGCATACAAGATCTTAGTAAAATCATCAATTTGATTTCACCCAGTTGTAGGGCAGAACAAGCTCCCTAAGACTGCATCTCGGTAGACAGTCGCTTATGCACTGTCCGACTAAACTAGATGATATGGACTCGTAAGGATAGGGACACTAGCCGTTACTTCTACATCGTATCTGCCTACGCTCCCACTGACTACCGTTTAGATGATATAAAAGATAACATTTATCGAAACCTCTCTAAACTTGTTGAAGAATTTAAGCTCTCTAATTAAGTAATAATGGCTAGTGACTTTGAAGCCCATGTAGGTAGACTGGATGAGAAGTAAATGCATCTGGGTGGATCTTGTGGTGTCTCGACTGATAAAACAGATAATGGGGAGCCTCTGATGCAACTGCGCTTCAGACAAGCGCTTATTCCTAGCAAACACTGACTTTAGGCATAAGGAAAATCATGTCCTGTCCCGACAACGCACAAATCTTACCCAACTAGATCACATCGATATAAGCAATTGTTGGAGAGGCTTTATCAAAGAATTCCTCTCAATCTGTAGTACTTGTTTATATCAAACCATGATTTACTGTGAGAGCGTAGGAAAAATATCGCAAGTAAACCACTGAGGGCTCTACGTAACGATCAAGGAAAGCGGTATTGGAATCTCAATGTAGGTGAGACTATCTCGGAAAAGGATGGTCTCATTATTCATTCTCAATCCAGGAGATTTGATTGACGGGCAAAATACTACGGATCAGTTCAATTGCCTCACAACCACATTTCGGCTGCCTTACGATCTCCAGTCATCCTGAATTTCAAATCGATGTAAGTTTCTCGAGTTTTAGAAAGCGACAGGAAATCTAAAGCGAGAGAGAGCAGCAGAATCTGATAGGATTACTCCTGATTTTCAAAGATGGTGGTCCAGTTGTAGCAACCAGATCGATTTAGATATTAGGTAGAATTTGGGGACTGGACCTAATGCAAGCCGACTTGCCTCAATCCCTGATTTTCCAAATGTATAGGAAATGACAAAAGCCCTCTTGTGACAATCACAAGGGACTAAGTCTAGCTAATATAGTGTCTAAATTGTTAGCCTCATTTATGCTTAGATGCCTACCTAGAGCTCGTGAAAAGCAGACTAGAGAAGACTGGCCTGGTTTACGGCCTGGACGTGGCTCTAAAAACCACATATTAACACTACGGCAGGTCCTGGAACACAGACACTCGTATACGCGTTTGACAATAGTTGTCTTGCTTGACCTTGAGATGGCGTTCGAATTTATCAATCGTGAGGTTCTGTTGCAGTGTCTGTCATTGAACGGTGTGCCAAAGACGTGCATTAGCCTTATACAAGGTCTGTACGCGAACACCACTGGTCGAGTGACAGCCTATGGTGTTCTCTCATCGCAATTCTCTACTTCAAGTGGCGTCCCCCAGGGCTGTCTTCTCCCTCCATTCCACTTTATCTTTATCGTACACACCATTTTAGACTTACCGGTAACCTCGTTAGATTTTCCACAGATGGACCTTCTACTCGGATGAACGCTTACTGACCTAGAATATGCCAATGACATAGTTCGATTAGGTGAAGAAGCTGACAAGATGCAGTTTTCCTACTACCTCAGGCAACAATGCAAGCATATTTGAGATGCGATCCTCACCTTCGAAATGCGAAATGTTGCTTCAGGATAAGCCTTTATCGGAACCCGGAAAAATGGTGAAGAGTTAAAAATTTGATCATGATCATGATAACCGCTTCACTTATATCGAGAGTCTCATCAGTGCTGATGGAGTGGTGTGTGACGAAATCTCAGCACGGATATAGAAAGCTCTATTGGCTTTTGCCAACTTGTGACATTTATGGCGTAGCTTCGATACCGGTCTGCAAAGAACGAAATTTTAGCGCAGGAGTTTGATTCATTCTAATTTATGTCTGTGTAACATTGTCAATCGGAATAGAAGATTTTCGAAGGTTACTGGTTTCCGATTAGATAACTCTTATAGCACTGCTCCTATATCCTGGGACGACGGTTTGAAAACAAGTACCAGGCAGGGATTGCAAATCAATAGATGAAGTAGTGAAACTTCATCAGATGAGGTGGTCGGGAAATGTGATACGTATGCCCAACTACCGACTTCCTCGACGAGCTATGTTTTGTTGTGTAGTAGTACGTTGGTGAAACGCTAGGGGCAGCCAAACCAAAACATGGCACAAATAATTGAAGTCAACTACAAATGGACTGAGTCATGTTGGTAGATGTAGGCTATCTGGTTCAAGTAACCGATGGTTAGAGACCTTAAACGACACGGCTCAGAATCGTTTGCAATGGCGCAGGTGCATTCGATCATTGTGTTCTCTCAAATTCTACTCTTCAGATTTTCTCGTCATCTACATCTTTCTCTTTCTAAAGTTATCTGACTGAACTACACTTCCTGAATAATTTCGTCTGTCTCTAATGTTCTCCATTACCAATCAGAGATTGTTTCAACTTTGAATATTTAGAGAAAATACGGGTCCTCCTGAACAAAATCTGTGAGCGCTGTTATGTTTTCAATTGTTACTCAATCATCTAGCGAAATGTTGATACTGAGAATCCATAACCTGAAAAATCATGTACATTAAACAGCATTTTCACAATCGCCTTCATCAATTTCATAGTATCTAAATGGTTTTGAAATCAATAAAATGATTATTTAGACTCATAACAGAAGATAAACTAGCATCGTGTGATTGAACAATATTTGATATCACACGAAACTGAATTTAATTTGTGAAACGTTTCTGTAGTGTACATACATTGTTTAGGTGTTAATATGTGGATGTTAGATCTATCGATTAGAGACAAAATATTCTTGAATGGATCAAGTATATGAAAGCTAACTTTTCTATTAGGAAACTATATATTTTGAAACGGTTATCTAAACTTTTAGGTAACCTGTTTATCGTAGATGATTCAGTAATTAGTATTGAACTGACAATAGATCAATATTTTTGTCCCACTGTTAAATATTCGATTGAAAGTTTGTTTGTGTTTTGTTTACTTCTAGACCTGAAGATCAGTTAAAGTAAGTGTTGTTGTGGTATGTACATTTGGCGAAAAATCTCTCGAAATTGTATGGTTTTCTAACTGTCTATTCTTCACAATAAGTTCTCAGAAATTTCAGTGTGTCAGTATATTCTATCATTCTAATCGTTGCAGTGGAGCACTTGTTATATCTAAGCACTTGCAGAAAACCTGATTCTATTTGATTCTGTAATCGAGGTTGCATTTGTAGCAAGCAAATTTAAAGACATTCATGATAATCTATGACGTGTTGTAAACTTAAAACATTATAAATAATTCTCTTACCGAAACAACATTAACAAAGCTATCATTAAAAACACAGAATGCCTATTTGTTGAAATCAAATGAAAGTTGATTAGCTACAACTGAATGAGATTTCTGTTTAAGCAGTAAACTAAAATATTCTCTGAGTAATTAGTACTGTAAATATATGTAAGTGACGTTCGAAGTCACGATTGATTGAGTAGTACTCATCGAATACATTGAATTCTGTTAGAAAGAATTGGTTGAGGTATCAAAGTGAATAATTATGATAAACGGGATGATGAAAATATATCTGAATCTATCCGGAATAGAATTATTTGATTAATGCACTGAATAGCTCTTGCATTTGATTTTGAAATTGATTGATAGTGCAACTGAATGATTACCGTAACTGCAGAATGATCAGATATCATTTTCAAGATACGTACTTATTTGCTTGTTCTTAGCATAATTTACGCTAAATATTAAGACATAGAATCTCTTATCTTCTAAGAGTAAATGAAATAAGTGGTTTGAATATGGAAGTTGGTGTATGTCATTTGGACATTGATGGGTTAAAACATAACTGCGTCTGCTGCTCGCTGATCAGCTAATTATCTGTCCAATCAGCGCCTAGCTCTGTTGATTGAGAATAATTATCGAAATATTTTCAATTCACTATTCGCCATTTGACCATGTTTGATATCTAGTTATTTGCACCAGATTGAACATTAGTTTGTGGTAAAAATGGCATTTATGAGATACAACATTGTTAAGTGAAAATTTAGTTAATTTTTATTGAAATTTTTCCATCTAGTGAACTTAATATCATAAAGTAAGTGAAAGCATTCGAGATTCATTTATTCAATAGTGCTTGTCAGTGAAAATCTCAAACTTGTAAGAAGGAAATTACATTTGACTTTGTTCACTTATTTAGTAAATACCTAAAGTCGAATGGAATGTAAGTTCTAGTTTAGAAGAATATGTTTATTTTGTGAGGATGTAGTTTTACAATATAAAGTACTTTTCTAGAATACTGCAGACTGATTTAGTAGATTGATGCCAATGAAAATCGAATGTTCAAATAATTAGTTATTAACTTGTTCAATTTGATTTCATTTACTCAGCTACAATACCAATTGTTATATATCTCTCCTAATAAACAGCTTAGAAGTAGTTGGATTTGTCATAGACTAAAGATTGTTGACGAGTGTAGTGTTTTTAAGTTACGTTGTTCTTTTAAAAACGTATGTATGAAAACATCTAGTGGGTAAATCATTGTCAACTTTTGCTTCTTAAGAAAGGCAAACCACATCTTGCTCTCGGGTTGGCATCTATTGTCAATACTCTGGTCTATGTCTGATTGACCTATAGTATGACTTACTACCTTCTCTTACCAATCAGACAATAATTTGAGAAAGTGAACACAGTAGACGTTTCTAGAAAGTCGGCGGTGAATAGGATACCATGGAATACGTAGTATCAATGTAGACCAATTTGCTGAGAGATTTTAAACTCTATTTCTTTTCAACCAGAATATAAGGAACTGAAAGCTTTGTAGCTGACCACTCAAACACTGATATCACTTTAGACATTCGGCATACTATGAATTTCATTAAAATTTCAACAACTGCATGAAGTATTTCCAATGAATCTGAACAACAAAGCCTTAAATGAATTCAGCCTGTCTATCAATAACACTTTGATGTAAACGTGCTTTTAAAAACGATAACTTCTCAATCTTTGTCTCTTTTGAATTGCACGGTCGTACGCAGCGTTCATAAAGTATTCATCTTATGTATCAAGCTATTTAGTTTTCTGGAAGTTGTAATCTATTACACCGCCTAATGTTTTTAAATAAATTTAGTAGCAAACAATTTACCGAAGAGGAGTGAGTTTACCTATGCAACTTTCAAAATGAAAGGCTAAGCTAACTGGTGTATATGATGTTGCAGTTTCTGAAGAATAATTCAATATTGTTCCAAACTTTTTATTCTAAGATCATGGTTTGCGCAGATGTAGGATGTGGACATATCGTGGGTGGGAGCATTATTCTAAGGAGCCGATGAGCAAATGAAATCAGTCTTAATATTAACGCCCTGAATAAATAATAATCAATGCAGATAGAGAGAGGTGAAATTGCTGACAGTGAGATACTTCTTCAATAGTAGTAGTTTTGTGCACCAAAACTCAGGTGAGGACATCAACATCTATATTTAGACGAATATTACAGAGTTCTTAAGCATATGCACAAAACCTTCCCGTGAATCATCATTTGCAAACTAATTCTTATTGGTTTCAGATTTCAGTGTTCTTTCATTTAGACTGTCAAGAATTCAGTTCACTTTATGTCACCTACAAATCGCCTCCTGTTCTCATTCATTCCTTCTCGATCTTTTTTTGTCAGACGTTTGATTTCCGTTCGATATCATATATTACTTATGTGAACTAAAGTAGCGTACACCATAGTAGTAGAAGTAGTAGTAGTAGTAGTAGTATTCG
>OX103971.1:20755222-20835354 GCA_944470395.2 Schistosoma turkestanicum
CAGCCTATGGTGTTCTGTATTTACAATTCTCTACTTCAAGTGGCGCCCGTCAGGGCTGTCCACTTTCTCCATTCTTGTTAACCTTATCGTAGACGTCCATTTTAGACTTACCGGTAACCTCGTTCAGATTGTTCACGTGTATGACCTACTACTAGAAGTATCGCTTACTGACCTAGAATATGCCGGTGACTATAGTTCTATTCGGTGAAGAGGCTGAAAAGATTCAGCTTCCTACTGCCCTAAAGTACAATGCAAGCATATTCGAGATGCGATCCTCACCTTCGAAAGTGCGAAATGTTGCTTCAGGATAAGCCTTTATCGAAACCCGAAAAAATGGTAGAAGAGGTGAAGCATTTGATCATGATGATACCGCTTCACTTATATCGAGAGTCTCATCAGTGCTGATGGAGTGGTGTGTGACGAAATCTCAGCACGGATACAGAAGCTCGATCGGCTTTTGCCAACTTGTGATATTTATGGCGTAGGTTTCGATACCGGTCCTGCTAACCAAAGGACGAAATTTCAGCACAGGAGTTTGATTCATTCTAATTTATGTCTGTGTAACATTGCCGATCGGAATAGAAGATATTCGAAGGTTACTGGTTTTTGATTAGATATGTCTTATAGCACTGCTCGTATATCCTGGGACGACGGAGTAAGCAATGCTTTCGTTTGAAAACAAGTACTATGCAGGGATTGCAAATCAATAGATGAAGTAGTGAAACTTCATCAGATGAGGTGGTCGGGAAATGTGATACGTATGCCCAACATCGACTTCCTATGTTTTTGTTGTGTAGTAGTACGTTGGTGAAACGCTAGGGGCAGCCAAATCAAAACATGGCACAATTAATTGAAGTCAACTACAAATGGACTGAGTCATGTTGGTAGATGTAGGCTATCTGGTTCAATTCTTAGAGGAAAGTAACCGATAGGTTAGAGAACTTAAACGGACACGGCTCAGAATCGTTTGCAATGGCAGCAGGTGCATTCGATCATTGTGTTCTCTCAAATTCTACTATTCAGATTTACTCGTCATCTACATCTTTCTCTTTCTAAAGGTTATCTGACTGAACTACACTTCTTGATTAATTTCGTCTGTCTCTAATATCTCCATTACCAATCAGAGATTATTTCAACTGTGAATATTTAGAAAAAATACGAGTCCTTCTGAACAAAATCGGTGAGCGTTGTTATGTATTCGATTGTTACTCAATCATCTAGCGAAATGTTGATACTGAGGATCCATAACCTGAAAAATCAATTAAACTAAACAGCATTTTCACAATCGTCTTCATCCATTTCGTAGTATCTAAATGATATTGAAATCAATAAATGGTTATTTAAACTCATAACAGAAATTAAACTAGCATCGTGTGATTCAACAATATTTGATATCACACAAAAATGAATTGAATTTATGAAAAGTTTTCTGTAGTGTACATACATTGTTTAGGTGTTGATATGTGGATGTTAGATATATCGATAAGGGCTAAGATATTCTTGAATGGAGCAAATATATAAAAGGTAACTTTCCTATTCAGAACCTATTTATTTTAAAACGGTGATCTAGATTTTTAAGTAACCTGTTTACCGTAGGTGATTCAGTAATTATTATTGAACTGACAATAGATCAATATTTTTGTCCCACTGTTAAACAGTCGATTGAAAGTTTGTTTGTGTTTTGTTTACTTCTAGACCTGAAGATCAGTTAAAGTAAGTGTTGTTGTGGTATGTACATTTGGCGAAAAATCTCCCGATATCGTATGGTTTTCTAACTGCCTATTCTTCACAATAAGTTCTCAGAAATTTCAATGTGTCAGTATATTCTATCATTCGCATCAATGCCGTCGGGCACTTGTTACATCTAAGCACTTGCTGAAAAACTAATTGCATTTGGTTCTGTAATCGAGGTTGCATTTGTAGCAAGCAAATTTAAAGACATTCATGATAATCTATGACCTGTTGTAAACTTGAAACGTTAAAAATAGTTCTCGTACGGAAACAACATAATCAAAGCTATTAATAAAAACACAGAATGCCTATTTGTTGAAATCAAATGAAAGTTGATTAGCTACAACTGAATGAGTTTTCTGTGTAATCAGTAAACTAAAATATTCTCTGAATAATCAGTACTGTAAATATATGTAAGTGACGTTCGAAGTCACGATTGATTGAGTAGTATTCACTGAATACATCGAATTCTGTTAGAAACAATTGGTTGAGGTATCAAAGTTAATATATATGATAAACGGGATGGTGAAAATATATCTGAATCTATCCGGAATAGAATTATTTGATTGATGCACTGAATAGCTCTTGCATTTGATTGTGAAATTGATGGGTAGTGCATCTGAATTATTACTGTTACTGCAGAATGATCAGATATCATTTTCAAGATACGTACTTATTTGCTTGTTCTTAGCATGATTTACGCTAAATATTAAGACACAGAGTCCCTTATCTTCTAAGAGTAAATGAAATAAGTGGTTTGAATATGGAAGTTGGTGTATGTCATTGGGACATTGATGGGTTAAAACATAACTGCGTCTGCTGCGCACTGATCAGCTAATTTTCTATCCAATCAGCGCCTAGCTCTGTTCATTGAGAATAATTATCGAAATATTTTCAATTCAGCTATTCGCCATTTGACCATGTTTGATATTTAGTTATTTGCACTAGATTGAACATTAGTTTGTGGTAAAAATGGCATTTATGAGATACAGCATTGTTAAGTGAAAATGTCGTTAATTTCTATTGAAATTATCCATCTAGGGAACTTAATATCATAAAGTAAGTGAAAGCATTCGAGATTCATTTATTCAATAGTGCTTGTCAGTGAAAAATCTCAAACTTGTAAGAAAGAAATTACATTTGACTTTGTTCACTTATTTAGTAAATACCTAAAGTCGAATGGAATGTAAGTTCTAGTTTAGAAGAATATGTTTATTTTGTGAGGATGTAGTTTTACAAAATACAGTACTTTTCTTGAATCCTGTAGACTAATTTAGTATATTGATTTCAATGAAAATTGGATGTTCAAATATCAAGTAACTGACTTGTAACTTGTTCAATTTGATTTCATTTACTCAGCTACAATACTCAATTGTCATATATCTCTCCTAATAACCAGCTTAGAAGTAGTTGGATTTCTCATAGACTAAACATTGTTGACGAGTGTAGTGTATTCACGTAACTTTGTTCTTCTCAAAGTGTATGTATGAAAGCATCTAGTGGGAAAATCAATGTCAACTTTTCGAAATCGTTGATAATTTAGAATATCCTATATTCTTCGTGAAACCAAACTCCGTTTATAACCATATGCTGGCTTCTTAAGAAAGTCAAACCACATCTAGCACTCGGGTCAGCATCTATCATCAGTCCTCTGGTCTATGTCTGATTGACCTATAGGATGACGTCTTTTCTCTTTCCAATCAGACAATAATTTCAAAAAGGTGAACACAGTAGACGTTTCTAGAAAGTTGGCGGTGAAAAGGATACCATGGAATACGTAGTATCAATGTAGACCAATATGCTGAGAGATTTTAAACTCTATTTCTTTTCAACCACAATATAAGAAACAGAAAGATTGTGGCTGACCACTCAAGCACTGATATCACATTCGACATTCAACATAAAATGATGAGAATCGCGAAACTTTTCTGAATCGAAACCATGAAATCCAGAGTGTTACTTCAATAAAATAGCTGAATATCATTAACTACATGAAGTATTCCCAGTGAATCTGAATAACAAAGCCTTAAGTGAATTCAGCCTGTCTAATAATAACACTTTGATGTAAACATGATTTTAAAAATGATAACTTCTCAATCTTTGTCCACGAAGTATTCATCATATGTATCAAGCTGTTTAGTTTTCTGAAAGTTGTATTCTATTACACCGCTTAATGTTTTTCAATAAATTTAGTAACAAACAATTGACCGAAGAGGAGTGAGTTTACCTATGTAACTTTCAAAATGAAAGGCTAAGCTAACTGGTGTATACGATGTGGCAGTTTCTGAAGAATAATTCAATATTGTTCCAAATGATCTATTCGAAGATCATGGTTTCCGCAGTGTAAGATGTTAAAATATCGTGGGTGAGTGTAATATTCGAAGGAGCAAATAAGCCAATGAAATCGCTTTTAATATTGACCGTTCTGAATAAATAATAATCAATGCAGATAGAGAGAGGTGAAATTGCTGACAGTGAGATACTAACTCCAGTAGTAGTAGTTGTTGTGACTATCATTTAACCTTTCGAATCAACTAATTACCAGGTATACTGAAACGGAAGTGAAGAATAATTTCAAGGAAAGAAGATATACGAACAAACATTATCAATATAGAAAAACCAATCGATCAAAATATTTTATATTGAAAATGTGAAAACACTTGTTGTAGCTACGTCAATCAATGTTCTCATCGAAATGATAATACACTCTCAACCAAATGTATTTTAATCCTAGATTCCCGATTCAAACGAGAAATTTCATTTGTTTAGTATGAAGTCTTCAGATATTAACATTATATGAAAGAAAGATAGTTTTATCTTTCAATTACTCTTGTCACACAGCAAACAGTTTATGCAGGCGGAGGATACATTTAGTTCACAAAATCACTAGTGAGACATCACTTCCGTTCATCAAATCGTTGAGAATCTCAGTCACAATAATCTATTAATATTCATCAAAATGTGCACAGCAATATTTACTTTAAAAATGATAAGTAAACCAGATATGAGTAGACTGGAAAGTGAACATCGATTATACAATACGGTGTGCAACATATAGAAGTCGTATTTTGATGCTCTGCGTATTCTGGAAATAAATAACCACGTAAATACATAGATATACTTTTGAATTTTCGTTATCAATCTAATTGGTTTTACCTTATTTTTGTGGCTTAACAAGATACTACAGGATGATAAATGACAAGTGAGCATATGACATATCTTCTTGTGGCTAATTCTATAGTTAATCTGCTAGAATCTTGTTAGATTAGTTTCAGAATACTTCGGTGTTGTATTATTGTATAATTTAGGAACTGGATCATTTAAATCAAAAATGAGCGAACCATGAATGTACAGATCTTATGTTTACCTTGATACTGTTGAGCAACTGTGTTAGAAATAATTAGTCAACATCTGTCAATGTTCTAATGCAATTTAATTTACTCAGTAATATGAATTCATGTATATGGTTTAGATCAGATATTGAAGACAAGTGAGTTTATTGAATGCGGTATAACGCATGTTTTTTCAATGTGTGTTACATTAAATCGTGATCCATCATTCAGTTGCATTAAGGTGCTTAATGAAATAGCTATAAGTATGTTTCACTTGAACTACAGAACTACGTTATCATTAGATGCATCTTATTCGCATTATTATCAAGGTGTCGAAATAAACAGATTTTGCAACCAGATCTACATCACTCTACATTAATTGACAAAATAAATGATTATAAATAGTGTTTTACGCTTTCCAAAATGAAACAATGTTAGTTTTATTAAATGCATATCAAAATGAACCGTTCTGTAATTCACAGTAATATTAGTATACAAAATAGACGTAGACAGTGGAGGATAGAATAATTTTATCATATTTGTTGAATAAGTGACTCCAAATTGTGATGTGGAAATCATTATTAAATATGAGACATACCGTAGTTTACAATAGGAAATATAACCTACATGCCACCTCTTAAGATATATTTAATCTATTTCAGATAATAATGATGATTTTTTGTAGTTGATTTCAACAGGCCTAATAATTTTTGCCTTTCTCAGTTAAAATAAATGCTAGTTTACCTTGTGGAGTTATCATGCAATATTGTAGTTGTGTGTAATTGAGAACCTTGACATGTAAAATTATTGGAAACTCTGTATTGATTAATTCACTAAAATATATATATATATATATATATATATATATATATATATATAACGGAAGCTCATTTTAACCCATCTTTGTAAGCTACTAAACAATCTGCACAAATTTGATTAAGGCTGGTAAACTTTCGTTACATCAATGTATTCTAAATGAAATGTCAAAACGACATTCATTCTATTGCACTAATTACCATATTGATCTTAATTTTTCCAACACTTGATTTATGAAACAACAATGTTCTGATTGAGTTCAATGCATGAAAATTGTAACGTAAATAAGGTCCTTTAAAAACTGCCATTTGTGGTATGGAATCAACACCACTGTTTATTATATTATAGTAAAAAGAAGAAAATGTTCAGCGAATAACGACACATAGGTGAGATAAGTATTAATATGAACTGAATCGAATTTAATAAATGTTGGCTGATTGGTATGACAATCAGACAACTCAACAGTGTCCAAGTAGCAGGATCAGCCAACATTCCAGCTGAGGCAATGAATACAGAGGTGGTAGCGACTGCAGAAATACTCCGCATTATCTTCAACAAGATTTGACATGAAGAACCAGTACCATCAAACTGGAAAGAAGGATATCTGAATAAAGTACTAAGGAAAGCTGATCTCAGTCAGCGTGAGAACTGCAGACGGATCACTCCTCTGTCAATACCAGGTAAAGTCTTCAAGGGGGTGTTCTTAAACAGTCAAGCCCTCATTTGGAACCCTCAGCGTCATAGAAAGAGTTACATATTACGCCAAGAGATGGACAAAAAACATCAAAAGAATGAACAGAAATTGGAAAAAACTGGAAAGGGAAGCGAAAGTTATAGCATGTTGGAGAATACTTGTTGGAGGCCTACGCTCCATTCGGGGTAACGGGTGTAAGTGAATAACTAAAGTAAAGCAGTCAGCTAACTCAGAGTTGTTTATAAAAAATAATCATGCATTTACCATAAGTAATAAGACCAATGTTGAAAATCATAGGGACAGCGATATCCACATAATCCACAAGTAAGTGAGAAACTTCTAATGTAAAATGAATATCAACTTTTGGAGAGACGAGATTTTTCATTACTTTACTGAAATTCTATACAAACCCTACATAAAAAGTCAATTTAAGCCAACTCAGTGAGATCGAAAAATAAAATATCAATGAGACCACTTACTCACACAGTGTTTCAAAAATCAAACTGAATGATTCCATATAACAATGCCATATTTTGATTTGAGAATGTATAGCTTTCTTCTTGCCTTATTCTACACCAAACAACATAGCCTATCGAGGCCATTGATGGCAGAGCGTACGTAATACCTATATTAACCATCTCAGTTGACGGAGATTCCTTACCTCATCAACCGATCTTATATCTTCTCATGGAAATCCAGGTCTAAACTCAAATTTAAACATTCACTGTTTCAAACCTACACAAGCAATGCATCGAAAGCATGAATAATGGAAAATTATTAAGTTAAGGTTATTCATTATTATAACAGTTCCTGTTGTGAAACGATGTGGTAGGACTAAAGTATCATCGATCTTTAATTGACAAACGGGCATTTTTAATAAACGCGACGCGCGTTCCGAATCCTTATTGAGATATTATAAAACATCACTGCATAACAGCCGATAAGATCTCTAAATAAAGTGAATTGCTTAGCATACATATTATTCGGAACACGTATCGTTGATTGAGAGGATCATTTAAACAAACAGTTGAGCAAGGAAGAAAAGGAATAAAAATTCAACAGTATGAATGAAGCAATTCAATGGTATAAATAAAATAAAAATCCTATAGAAGCAAGTCAGTAACGATCACATGGAAACTTCATTATGAGGTTTTGAAGATTGTTAGATTATTCGTTGAAATCATGATCGAATAATCGTGTATAAAATTCAGTATATTTGTTTATTGTGTATGGGCAGTTTAGATGAATGCGGAAGAACGTGATTGATTGCATTCATTTATCTCAAATGTGTGTGCGTGCGCACACACACCTGTTCCAAAGAGAGTGAATGCAAATTCAGTGATGCAGGCTGTTGTCATTCAACAGTGTGTGAGTAGTTTCCAGGTGAAAGTGACCCGGACTATTTGCACAAGTTGCTTATCCACAATGATCTGACCTGATCGTCTCAAACTACTGTATGTTGTTTCTCCTATACAGTGGCGATGACGAATACCATGTGAAGAAAGCAGTGAAACATCCACTGCCTATCATCAAGTTGTTTTATACGTGTTACTGTAAAAAATTTTTGAAATTGACTTGGACAGAATATACATGTCTTCTAGACCGACCGATCTTATCGCTTGCTACTTCGTTTCGTAACGATGTCGTTCGATGTTACTGAGTTGTTTGTTTCGTTGCTCTTATCCAGAGACAATCCCACACTACACGGACAGAAGTGAGTGAACCACGTATAATGGATTTTGAAATGTTCAGGCATTATTGAATGTTTGAATAGAGAAATAAGAAGACATATTTTGTGAGATAGTACCATTTCGTGCCTTCTCGTACTTTCTGGTATTATCTCACAAAATATGTCTTCTTATTTCTCTATTCAAATTTATCAAAGGGAACCACTGTTTTGAATTATTGAATGTGTTCCATATGCATACTGAAATATTGAATGTGGAATTTATTGTAAGAGAGCATTCGTTTAATAATGAGATGACGAAAATTACAGTTTCAATTCATTTGACACCTTTAGATTTCAAATGTATTTGTAGGTCTATGTTGACTGATAGCTTTCCAATAACAGTCACCAATTTTACAACTCCACTCCTCATCAAAAGTGACCGGTTTTAGTGGTTCATTCATTTATTTGCTGATGGTCGTTTGTTAGGCTACGATTCATGCATACGTCTAGACTACATATACTTAAATTGTGTTTGTCCACAAGTTGCTCTGGCGAATATGTGCTTTGAGAAACGGCAAGTTTACCAGCGAAAATCGTTTACTAACACTAAACATTCAAACTCATGTTGCGAACGATTACAGTCATCGTTCTGATCACTTAAATTTATGATGTTTAATTTTTAAATGTTAGGTATTTTATCCAATAAGATTTCCTAATTCATTTCTTGCTACATCAATAATAGTTCATCATTACATTATATAAATATTGATGTGTGATATTTCTACTATAGTAAATACCTTCAAATTATAACATGTGAGTTTAGACTGTGATGAATGAATACGTAATTCTTGTCTTTAGACCGAATATTAGGAAGCGTTTGTCTACATTGAACTCAGAACTTACATGACCTCTACACTATTTAGACATTTTTCCTGAAATGGTTAGGAACAGGATGACGAGGCAGATTAACTGTTGAAAGCTATTCGGGGGATTTTCCTGGTAGGAAATGTGATATCAAGGTTAACTGGTCGACCAATGAGTAAAATCGAAAATAAAGATATTTATGAAGCGAGTTCTGGTGATCCTACATCCCTAACACTCCTCAATCATAAATCGTTACATTTTGAGAATATACGTCACGATTGGTACACTTTCACGAAAAGTATCCGAACACTCATTGCTAGTCATACTGATAGTTTGGACTGTCCTACATCAAACATGACACAGAGTATCATTAAATTTACTGATTTCATATTCGGCTCTATATTCATGGAGATTCATTGATGTGTGTCTCATTTTCAAATTAGCTTCTAGGTAACATGGATTTATTTACTTACTTCCATGGTTACTTGATAACTTCAAAAATCTAGAATACTATTAATCAAGTTGAAATTGATGTTGATTCACGTGCAAGCTGAATTGTGTTTGTTCCGACTGAAAGTCATTCAGAGTTGTACAGCACTTTGAACTCTAGTAAAACTACACTTGTTGGCTAACAAGTATGTGAAGCATTCTAGTGACATTTGTAAAAATTACAAACAAAACGGTTTCATTGATCGCTTAAGTGTGTTTTGATCAACAAAATTATCAAAATTTAGATGATGTGTGCTTTTTAGTTATTCACATCATATAAAATATTATCTACCTGGTACTGACTTGAATTTCAAGTTATTATGACTACTATGAGTTATCCATGACAGTTAACAATCACTCCAATCAACCTTTAAGTGCGTCGTAAACATAAAGTAATATTACTAAGTAAAGAATTACGGTGTTTTGTTGAAAGACAATTTACGTAATCGTAAAAGGAAAATAATTATGATATTATACGTGAACTATTCCATCCACTGATGAGAAAAACGAGAATGTGTTTAGTCCCAGCTTACATGACATGGTAATGTTTGTCAAGTCAACAACAAACTTAGAATAGAAACAAATTAGAAAAATAATATTTTATCTTGGAGATACTACCCGAAACTCAGTTCTCATATGGTCGAAAAATGAAAATTTCGGAAACGCGAAAAAATGATTGCCTGATATGGGACAAAGGGTAATAGAAGTATTTGGGCCTATTGGCATCAAGCTGGGCCGCCTCTTATACTATCCTACGCCATAAATGTATACACCATATGCTATACTGCTATATAGACCTGAAGGTCAACTATGAGACTAGAGGTTCGCTGTAAACATTGTGGATGGCTTGAGATTGCTTTGTTCACAGTCCATATACAAAATTGGTTAGCAGCGCGACCGATTTCATTTATATAGGTGTCGTTTTGCAACATCCCCGAGGGCCATTGACATTAGGGTGATGTATTGCATATCACCATTGCTAACAATAATGATTTTGACAGTCATGTAAGCGGGATGGGTCGAAATGGCCTGTTTATACGGTGCATACTGATTGACACGATCATGGATAGGAGATGATCACTATATAAGTACTTGTGTATATATAAATTGTGTGAATGGTACACCAGGGTACCAGGTACCTGTGTGGTTGCGCAACAGGATCGAGCCGAACTGTTCATGTAGAAATGGTAACACGTGAGCAGTTTCTTTGGTTCTCCTGAAAACCAATGTAAAATTGTTCTTGACATAACGGGGCAAATTCAAATAATTGTAATAATTTTATCATATCTGATTCACATGGATGACCGATACAATAAATGCTTTGAATTGATCTCAGCTGTCAATTTACTTTTTAAATTCCATTTAACAGTTTACACACACACAACTGAACATATCTCAAATATTTCATAATGAAGACAAATTAAAGTGAATATTGTTCATACATCATAAAAAATAATCGAATAAAACAGCTAATTGTAAGGTGAACAGTCATCATTATTGTTTGGACATGAACTTCTAAAATGGGATTTAGATATGGATGACCGATACAATAAATGCTTCGAATTGATCTCAGCTGTCACTTTACATGTGCTCGTTATGTTTGAACTTTCGAAATTCCATTTACCAGTACACACATATACAAATGAAAATTTCTCAAATCTTTCATAATCAAGACAATTTCAAGTGAATATTGTTCATACGATATACAAGATCGTTGATTAAAACAGCTAGTTGTAGGGTGAACAGTCATCATTATTGTTTGAACCTGAACATCTAAAATGGGATTTAGATATGCCTAGATGATTCGCATGAAATAGAATAAATATAATGATTACCATTACTGAAAAAACCTAGTCATCTTTTATGATTGATCATTTTGTATTTTTAAGATTGAAACAAGTTAACTTTGATAATTCTGTGTTTATTTATTGTTCTAGATTTACAATAGGATAGTTACCATACCGAACTGATGGCACCAACACACTATTACGATACTTCAATATGAGAATATTTTTCATCTGTTAACAAAAGCACATAATAATGTCAACAATCGAATCGTAAAACTGAAATAATCATTCACATAACTCAATCATTTTTCGATTTAACACATTTTGTATTGTTTGCATAAAATTTTAAATAAACAATTGAACGAACAAAGTACTGTATTCTGTATTTGAGAATTTCCGTAATTCAGATAATTTGAAACAAGCAGGAACTTAATAATAACATTATTCATAATTCAATTTTCAAACAAACGACTAACATTCATAATGATCAAGGGTTATGCACAAACCATAACTATGAGAAACTAACTGAATAAGATACTTATCATGTTCATGATCAATTATATGATATTTTTGATTTTCACTATTTAATTACGTCTAGATTAAGGATTCTTAAGTATTCTGTTTCAGCTTGATTGCGTGTGGTTTCTTGAACAGGATGACATTTGGTTTACCTACCGAAGTTGATGTAAAATTTATTTATAGTCAGTCAATTTCGAACTAAATGAATCAGAGTTCCAACTGGAAGTTATCGCATAGTGATATTTCACGAGAATATAGGATAGAATGTAAAAATTTTGTAATCGAAATTTACACATAAATTCCGATAAGTCGCCTTAGTGAACGCAGAATCTGAATTCCTATTCGTTTATAATTACCATACAGCGAATCTTGAACACGAGAGAAAGGGCACAATGTAAGAGATGATCGCTTTACTTGACGGTTATAATATGCAAAGAAAAATGAAAGTATTCATACAGATTTGTACATAATTATTACGGATTTCGGTTCGTGATTCTGTATTTTCAGGTCGTTCTTAAGAAATGTTTATTCGATACTGGTTTATTGCTGGCGTTCCCGGTCCCTACATACATTTCTGAATGACACTTGCGGATTGCTCAACAGATTCCTGTAACTTAACTTCATTTTAATGAAAGTTCTTATTTATTTATTTAAGATATTTGTCATAAGATAAAAGCACTAGATATAGCTCACTAAATATTGAATTTCCTAAAGTACTAAACGATCGTATTTTAGGCCCCGATTTGAAAAGGAATAATCCTTAACGATTTGGTGAATAACGAACCAATATAATACAAGTGATTTTTAGTGGTTCATGTTAAATTCGATGTGGGGCTCACCAATTCACTGCTCCGCGAATTCACTCCAGTTTTGATGAACGATCGAGTATGCGATGAAACAAATCCTCCTTTCCGTTTTGCGTACATTTTACTCACGCAAATCCTGTTTGTGCATTGGCGGTAACGAGAAGCCAAATGCGATTTTGTGACATGGAGTTTATTTCGTGCATTCAATAAAACAGAAGAACACGAGAACGGGAAGTGAACAAGCAAAACGAAGCAAAGTGAAGGCAGAGAATGAGTCAACTGTAATTTACCGCAGCATGACTAATTATTTCTAGTCAAGCAACAATAAGCTTTACATCTAAGAAGCTAGTAAGCATCAACACACACAATCATCTCTACAATAGCCGATACAGTTATCGAACGATTGAAAATTTTAAATTGGTCGATACAATTACTGAATACTTTAAACGACTAATTATTGAAGCTAGTAAAATGAGTAAACGGTGAGATGCTACTACAGATTGCTTTCATATGCTTGAACAGAAAAGGAATCATAGTACCTAACAAATAAAATTCATTTTATTTTTTGTTCTCGTTATCGCAAAACTGATAACTGTATTGTGTTTTACAAATAATCCTAAATTTATATCTTATAATTGCGAACGACATAATTAAATTCTTGAAATTTTTATTGGAAATTCAGACTTTGGTTTTTGTTGCTAGTTGTTTTGAGTTCCAGATGTTGTTCAATTGCAGAAATGCAGCCCTTTGCTTTGCCATTGTGCGTCATCACATATGCATTAGATCCACCTTGCTCGTCAATTATGCTGCACAGATATGTTAAGGTTTTAACATCTCCCGAAGCATCACCACCAAGTGTTGTTAAATTGTGCATGTTGTATTGTATCGGTGAACCTTGCTTTTCTTCTTATGTATGTTGAGACCTGGTGCTGCTGAGGCTGCAGCTACACTGTTCGTCTTCTTTCGCATTTGTCGTTGCGTGAGCGATAGAAGAGACAGATCATCTGCGAATTCCAGATCGTCCAGCTGCATCCTGGGTGTTCATTGTATACCGTGTTCCCCCCACCCAGGATTTTGACATCTTCCTAATCCAGTCAATCACCTGGATGAAGAGGAATAATAGGATTAAGAAACCTAGCGAGATTCTGGTCTTCACCTTGAACGAGTCTGTCAGTTATCCTCTATGCATGATTTTGCAGTTTAATCCATCATAGGAATTCTGTATGATGTTGACCATCTTTTCAAGGAATCCAGAGGGTTGAAGGAGCCTCCATAGTGTTGTCCTGTACATAAGTGAAAATGATTTCTCGTTGTGAGCGAGGTTATTGTATATTGGTGATGTGTTCCATTCAGTTGGTTGTTCCACAATGATGAGTAATGTTGCAGTTTCTTCAGGCGACGATCGATCCTTACGAAATGCAGCCTGTTGATCTCGAAGTTTGGCGTCTACGAAGTCCTTCATCCTGTTGAATATAGAGGAGTGATGCCTCTGTGGTTCTCACACTTGCTCAGATCGCTTTTCATTGGCATCTTGATCAAGTGTCTTCCTCTCCAATCTTTTGTTACTTGTTCTTCATCCGAAATCTTGTTGAAGATAATGTGGAATATTTTTGCAGCTACGCCCATGTATGCATTCATGGCCTCTGTTGGAATGTTTTCTGGTCCTTCTGCAGTTGGTTTGTCTGATGGTCTTAATGATCTCTTCAATTGTTGGTGTGCCAACATCTCTTGATAGAACAAGTTTGGGTAGGTTCGGTTCAGCTGGTCGATTTAAGAGTATCTCTAATTGCTCTACCCACATATTTGGTTGCTCTTCAGCTTTTCTGATTACTTTACCTGCCTTGCTTTTTCCTGGTTGTTCTTGTTTACGGTAATTTTCAGAGAGGTTCCTTGTTGTATCGCTAAGTATCTCATGTCTCCTTCTCTTGCAGCCTTTTCCGCCGTCAATTCAAGATCTTCCACATATTTTCATTTGTCGGCTTTGATGCTGCACTTCACCTGCCTGATTACCTCTGTGTATTCAGCTTTTGTCTTGTGTTTTCGGCCAAGAACCTTATGACATTTCGAAGTGATTAACTCCTTGATCCTTTCCATTCCGTTCAATAGATGGTGGAACATCTGGAACCTATAGCTGTGGGTAATCTTGTTTTAATCAGTATCCCAAAGAGAGGCCTTAGTAAACTTTCGCGATGTTGTCCGCCACGTTTTCCAGTGTATCTTCAGTTTCAATTTCATTTTAGTGACCAGCAAGTGGTGATCTGAAGCAATATCAGCTCCTCCCTTGGTTTGCACATCCACCATGGTCCTTCTGAACTTTTGAATGATCCAGATATGGTCGATCTGGTTCCGACTATTGTGATTCGGTGAAATCCATTAGGCTTTGTCTATGCGTTAGTGAGAGAATTCTGACTAACTTGTTGAAGGCACATCGGTTCGCAAATCTCTCACCATCTTCGTTCGTTTCTCCCAGTCCATGTGCTCTCATGCTGTTTTCATAGCCTGTGTTGTCCATGCCAACATCGGTATTCAGGTCTCTCATCAGAATCGTCTAATCCATTGATGAGCATCTGTGGACGATTCATGCAGCCTTTCGTAGGACCTATATCTAACGTGTTAATTGTAGTCGTTGGTAGGTGCATAGCATTTTCTGACGTTTATTGTAATGTCCTCTCTCCTTTTTTTGGAAGTATGCTTAGACGATCCTGGGTACATGAGATTCTCATCCTATCAGTGCCATTGTACCATCATCAGTGCAACGTCCTGTCTGTGTGAGGTATTTTCTTCTTCATGGTCGGAGTAAAAGAGCAGTTCGCCTGAAGCTAGTCTCAGTTCTCCTACCTGCGTTCAATGTGTTCCATCGATTACAAACATCTCCATGTTGTATCTTTCCACCTCTGCAGCTATTTCGAACAGTCTTCTGATCTGCCACATTGTTCGATCATTTCGCGTACCTAAACGAATTGTTGCTCTAGTTGCGAGAAGTGGCGTCGGCAAAGTGACTTCTGAAGGAATTCCACTTTTATCATGTGACGTCATGTTCCTTCCGAATGAAGGCCTTCTAACTCAAAGTGCAGAGTTTCGATGGTTCAGGCTTGGGACCCAGAGATATTCAGGGGAGTTATTTTCTGTTTCAGCTGATGGAAATTCGGATACCAAGGTTTGTATCATTAGCGAGATCTGACTTTATGATTTCAGGTAAATTAGTAATCACAAAAATAATATGTTTATATTCAAGGAATCTGAAAAGCTTTTACTGCATTTGTAGTCTTGTCGTGGACTTCCTTATTATGCTGAATAAACGTCAACAGAATAAAGTGAATAGATTTTTGGTTCATAACAAATTTTACATTTCCTGTTCTATTTAATTCACGAATTCTACGGATCTATTCAACATTCTACAAGTATAAGGGTTGTTTTTGTTAGATATTTTGACAGCTGTGTAGATTTATTTCGACAGTGGCTGTCCCAATTGTTTCCAATAGAAACACTCCTGTACGTTCCTCCTAGTTCCGGGTCCCGACCAAATCAAAAAGGGCAAAATTCTAGGAGAAAACGTCTCTATATTATTATAAAATGGAAATACAAAGTCTTACGGAATTTGTGTTCCTTCCAGGGCTAAATTACTCCGCAGAGTATCCAACACAATAACTAGTGAGTGACACTAAGTCCAGCAGCCACCGCGTCCATCCAAAAAAGTGGCGGTAGCCATATTATATCAAATTTAAACAATATATGTACAGTTCAGAAGCAAACACAAAAACTTCAATATAAGTACAAATATAGAAAGAACAACAATATACAATGATAAAATCTCAAATTGGAATCAAATAAAATACCAAAAATTTCAAGAGAAAAAGTCCATCATGTCATAGCAAAAATATGTAAACATGGAGGGATTTTCCAAAACACAAAACATTCAAAAAGAATTCTACACCGGCCCGCACAATCCCTCCATGCAAAAAGAGCAAGCGTTAATGACACTTTATTTAGGGTTCCCATTTTATCCCCTAATCCACACCGGAATAACGTGTAGGACTTACAGCAGTACGCCTACCCGCCATCCAACATGGATATGACCTATAGTGTTAACTAGGTACCTATACTTTCCCATCAGGCCCTTGATTCCCCTATCTATCGTGGAATGACCTAACGGTAGTATAAACCTTACCCAATTAACCCATACGAACATGAACAACACGTCGCAAAACTGGTCATATCCTATCCAAGGACTACATTCTCTTTCATGGGGACGAGTCGCCAATCCACCACCACTTGCTCCGATCAGCAGATACCATGAAGTCCGTGATGCTAACTTATCAACAGAAGTTTTTGACCCATAAATAATATGCAAGGGTGGGATCTCCAATTTTGACATTTCATCGTCTCCAGAAGACTTTAAGTAGCATGACGTAGGATCAATATTTATCCTTCCATCTCCCGATGCAGAGGAGGTTTGAACAGTATTCATCATCGTCGGTAACTCATTTGTCACATCAGTGACATCCAGTTTATTATCAACGTCTAAATGATTCCGTTCTGCATTAGCATCCGTTTCCGCGGCACAAGACATATGCTCATCAATAGCATCGTCATCACACAGCACTGTAGACTGGCTGTTACCATCAAACACTTTCTTCTCATCATCACTCGACTGACAGTCAACCGTAATAGGAACAGTTACAGTTGCACAACCTTGTGCATCTTCAATCAACTTAACCTTCGTGACGAGGTCCGATGGCGTCGAAACACTAGGAGGCTCATTCGATGAAGTTGATAAACTAGTCCCTATAAGTGAACTGCTGACACTTTCTATATCCTTATTATCACTGTCACTACTAAGGTTCTGATGGCTACTATTTCTATGGCTAGTCGTAGCATCCGAAAGAGCATGAGGTTCAGGCTTCTTAGTAATAGTAGCATCATGTTGTCTCCTAGGCTTCTTAGCCGTTACTGTTCCACCATCACTTATCCTAGAATCTACTCTAGGTCCAGTTATATAATTTACCCTAACTGAAGGGTTCCGAAAATAAGCTTTATTCCGTTCAGTTAATCCTGCCTGGGCCTTATTCATATTTGCTGAACTCATTAACCTCTGATTTCTCGAATCCAAATAACCGTTCCAGGCTTTTCGAGCAGCTAAGAGGCTTTTATCATCACACACTTCGGATCCATCTTGATGCCTACACTTTTCGCCTTTTTCTTTCTTTTCTACACTTAGAAAAGCCATCTTATCTGTTACACCAACCGGCTTCTTACTAGGACACGCATCAAGAGGCTTTACATCGTTACGGTCACATACTCGTCCTTCATCAGCGTATGCTTTCGTGATATAATTGACAAATCTCTTATCTTCCGAGCGTGCTTTAGGTAGAAACGAAAAATCCGAATGTCTCGCACGCAGACCACTAGTAGCTTCCGTATTATTTCCTGTTTTAGCCTGATAAGCTAATCTTCCAAACCTACTACTAGCTATCTTAGCACGAGACATAATAAATTCCGTCAATTCATTGAAACTAGGCTCTCTCTCCTCTTCGTCCCACTTGAATACTAGCTCTGCCCACTGGGCTTGCATTCGACGAGGTAAGAGCCTTACTATTCGTTCTAAAGTAGCCATAGAGTTAAGTTCCGTTGTGCAATTGAGCTGTTCTAAAGTTAAAGCAGCATTCTGCATTTTAATAGCCAAGTTCGTCAATGATTCAGGATCATTAAATTCTACATTCCCAGTTCTAAATAAGTCCTCTAAGGTTTCTCGCGCTATTACATGCGACTGTCCAAAGAGCTGTTTTAGAATGGCCTTAGCTCTCTTATATCCTGATTGTGGATCCATAATAATACAGCCTTCAATCGCATTTTTTGCTTTTCCCTTACAATAATGAATTAAATACAATAAACGAACTTGATCGTCCCTTACTCGGGGTTCTATAAACGTCTCTATTTGCCGTATGAACCTAAAATAGTCGCGAGACCTTCCATCAAAATATGAAAGTTCAACCTTAGGTAATTCTAAACCCTCTATCGATGACTTACAATAATAAATATCAGACATAACATGTGGGTTACCCATAAAAAAGTTATCACTAACGACTTGCCTAGAGCCCTGTGATCCGTCGAGCTCTTCCACCCTCCTCATGTGTGATTTTTTTCTGTTTGACATCATAAGTGAAGTTCAGTAAAAAAGGTAGCAATACAAAATAGTAATTCCACGGTTCATTTCAAAAATATGATAAGTAGTTCCAACTTCTTCCTCCAAGGAAGTCTAGTATGATAAACGATTAAAATTCCAAATGTTTCCTTATAATTCTTAATAATCCGAATAGTTCCAAAATATATACGTTCAGATGAATATTTCCAAAGTATAATCCACGAAAGAAGAAAATCCACAAAGTATAATCCACGAAAGAAGAAATTCCACAAAGTATAGTCCACGAAAGATGAAATTCCAGACTGTAGATTTATTTCGACAGTGGCTGTCCCAATTGTTTCCTATAGAAACACTCCTGTACGTTCCTCCTAGTTCCGGGTCCCGACCAAATCAAAAAGGGCAAAATTCTAGGAGAAAACGTCTCTATATTATTATAAAATGGAAATACAAAGTCTTACGGAATTTGTGTTCCTTCCAGGGCTAAATTACTCCGCAGAGTATCCAACACAATAACTAGTAAGTGACACTAAGTCCAGCAGCCACCGCGTCCATCCAAAAAAGTGGCGGTAGCCATATTATATCAAATTTAAACAATATATGTACAGTTCAGAAGCAAACACAAAAACTTCATATAAGTACAAATATAGAAAGAACAACAATATACAATGATAAAATCTCAAATTGGAATCAAATAAAATACCAAAAATTTCAAGAGAAAAAGTCCATCATGTCATAGCAAAAATATGTAAACATGGAGGGATTTTCCAAAACACAAAACATTCAAAAAGAATTCTACAAGCTGTTGTATGAAATATTTGAATAGTTATGAATTTGTTTAGCAAACATAACAGTTTTAATTGTCTTATAGCCTAATTGCATAGATTCTTGCATCAAACTGTTTGCGTAAACGTCATACACAATTACAAACATCACGATGAAAAAGTCATTGGTAGAAACGTTTTCTTTTCACATTTCCAGTTAAGCCATACAGACAGAGTGGAGAACCAACATTCTTCATTCTTGTTTACATTATTAATTTGTGACACCTCATTAGATACATTTATGTTTGGCTGACGTTTATTACTGTTTCATAGTAAATAATGATTTTGACGAAATATTATCCGAAACAAGTGGCCGAAAAGACTGAAGTGATCTTTCAACAACAGCGGAAGCCCGAAGAAAAACGGACTTATATTTCTTACCTCAAACCAATTTGTTTATGAAATCGTATTTACACTAAGCTGTAGAGTTTGTTTTTTACTAATGAAGCGTATAAATTATTTGAAACAAAGTGTAATCTACGAAACCAAACAGAATAAATCTACAGCTAGCTACATGTCATTGAAAATTGATTCTGTTTTTACTGTATAGTGTCTTGAATAATTGTCACCTAGAAAAATTTGCACAATTTAAATAAACACAACATATCTTTTCAAAGAAACGCCGCCAGTAGAACCTTCGGGGCTACTGCCGGTCCCAAGCCCGGGTAAATGAGGAGGGTTGGACATGGGGTTGGCGACCCCATTCCGTCAAAAACTAACTTGCCAAAAAAACGCTAACCAGAAAAAAGAATTCAAACCATTTTAACTCTGCCCTGGGAGTTGGAGGAAGAATTATGACGTCGCGTGATGAAAGCCGAGTTCCCTCGGAAGTCACGGGGCTGATGCCTCTTCTGACAACCAGAGCAACCATTTTTTTTAGGTACATGGAATGTTCGTACATTGTGGGAGACTGGAAGACTATTTCAAGTTGCGGCACAAATGAAAAGATACAACCTCGAGGTGCTCGGTATCAGTGAAACGCATTTGACACAGGCAGGACAACTGAGACTAGCTTCAGGGAAACTGCTGTTATACTCTGGTCATGAAGAGGAAAATGCTTCACATACACAAAGAGTTTCACTGATGCTGTCCAAACATGCACAAAAGGCACTGATAGGATGGGAATCTCATGGACCGAGGATCATCAAAGCATCCTTCAAAACAAAGAAAGAGGACATTACAATGAACGTCATCCAATGTTATGCACCTACCAACGACTACAATGACGACGATAAAGATCAATTCTACGAAAGGCTGCAGTCAATCGTCGAGAAATGTTCACCAAAGAATTTGACGATTCTTATGGGAGATCTGAATGCCAAAGTTGGAATGGACAACACTGGATATGAAGACATCATGGGACGACATGGACTGGGAGAGAGAAACGAAAACGGTGAGTGATTTGCAAACCTATGTGCCTTCAACAAACTGGTCATCGGTGGCGCAATATTCCCGCACAAACGCATACACAAAGCTACATAGATTTCACCGGACCACACTACTCAAAACCAGATTGATCATATCTGTATCGACAAAACGTTCAGAAGGACTATGGAGGATGTGAGAACCAGGAGAGGAGCTGATATAGCCTCAGATCACCATTTGCTGATCGCCAAAATGAAAATGAAACTAAAGAAGCACTGGACAACGGGACAGACAACATCACACAAGTTTATTACGGCCTTTCTTCGGGATACTGTAAAGCTCAACGAATTCAGGATAGCCCTCAGCAATAGGTTCCAGGCCTTTCAGGATCTACACAATGGAGAGGACGCAACATTGGAGAACAATTGGAAAGGGATTAAGGAGGCAATCACTTCAACATGTCACGAAGTTCTGGGTCACAAGAAGTACCATCACAAGGAATGGATCTCTGTTTATACTCTCGCAAAAATTGAAGAAAGGAGGAACAAGAAGGCAGTAATCAATGTCAGCCGAACAAGAGCGGAGAAAGTTACCGCACAAGCTGCATACACAGAAGCAAACAGTGAAGTGAAGAAGAGCATCAGAGCTGACAAACGAAAATATGTGGAAGATCTAGCAATGACGGCGGAAAAGGCTGCAAGAGTAGGAAACTTGAGACAATAGTACGAAACAACAAAGAAGCTGGCCTGAAACTATCGTAAACCAGAACGACCAGTGAAAAGTAAGGAAGGCAAATTAATCAGCAACACCGAAGAACAGCGAAATAGGTGGGTAGAGCACTTTCAAGAACTCTTGAATCGACCAGCTCCACTGAACACACCCAACATCGAAGCAGCATCCACGGAGCTCCCAATTAATATTGACGCACCTACAATTGAGGAGATCAGCATGGCCGTCAGACAAATCAAGAGTGGCAAAGCAGCAGGACCAGACAACATTCCAGCAGAGGGAACGAAAGCAGATGTAGAAGCAGCTGCGAAAATATTTCACAACCTCTTCAACAAGATTTGGGATGAGGAACAAGTACCATCAGATTGGAAAGAAGGATACCTGATCAAAATACCAAAGAAAGGCGATCTCAGCAAGTGTGAGAACTACAGAGGCATCCCTCTTCTTTCAATACCAGGCAAAGTCTTCAACAGGGTATTGTTAAACAGAATGAAGGACTTCGTAGACGCTCAACTTCGAGATCAACAGGCCGGATTTCGTAAGGATCGATCGTGTACTAACCAAGTTGCTACATTCCGGATCATTGTGGAACAATCAATTGAATGGAACTCACCACTCTACATCAACTTCATCGACTACGAGAAAGCATTCGATAGCGTGGATAGGAAAACACTGTGGAGGCTTCTTCGACACTACGGTGTGCCTGAGAAGATAGTTAATAACATACGGAATTCTTATGATGGATTCAACTGCAAAATCGTGCACGGAGGTCAGCTAACAGACTCGTTCGAGGTGAAGACCGGTGTCAGGCAAGGTTGCTTACTCTCACCCTTTCTCTTTCTCCTGGTGATCGACTGGATTATGAAGACGTCAACATCTGGAGGGAAGCACGGTATCAACTGGACAGTTAGGACGCAGCTGGACGATCTGGACTTCGCAGATGACCTGGCTCTTCTATCGCACACGCAACAACAAATGCAAGAGAAGACAACCAGTGTAGCAGCAGCCTCTGCAGCAGTAGGTCTCAACATACATAAAGGAAAAAGCAAAATTCTCCGATGCAACACAACATGCACCAACCAAATCACTCTTGATGGAGATGCCTTGGAGGACGTTAACACATTTACATATCTGGGCAGCATCATCGGCAACCATGGTGGATCCGATGCAGATGTGAGGGCACGGATTGGCAAAGCAAGGGCTGCATTTCTACAGTTGAAAAATATCTGTAACTCCAAATAACTTTCAAACAAAACCAAAATCAGGATTTTCAATACAAATGTCAAGACAGTTCTACTGTATGGAGCGGAAACATGGAGAATTAGCAAAGCCATCATCCAGAGGATACAAGTGTTTATTACCAGCTGTCTACGCAAAATACTTCGTATTCGTTGGCCAGACACCATCAGCAACAACGAACTGTGGGAGAGAACAAACCAGATAACAGTGGAGGAGGAAATCAGGAAGAAGCGGTGGAAGTGGATAGGACACACACTACGAAAAGCACCTAACTGCGTCACAAGACAAGCCCTCACATGGAACCCTCAAGGCAAAAGGAAAAGAGGAAGGCCAAAGAATACATTACGCCGAGAAATAGAGAAAGATATGAGAGTAATGAACAAACATTGGACAGAACTGGAGAGAGAAGCCCAGGACAGAGTTGGTTGGAGAAAACTGGTGGGCGTCCTATGCTCCATTGGGGGTAACAGGCGAAAGAAAGAGAGAGAGATCTTTTCAAAGAGTTGTTCCTCAAATTTAGTCTACCTCCTTCCTACGTAAATGTTGAAACGTCTAATTTTTGTTTCAAATAAATGCTTAAGGATCATGTTCAGATGGACAAACATGATTTACAAAGCTTATTGGAATAAGATTTCAACAAGGTGATTATGCTTTATTGTTGGTACTGGGTACAAAACGAATGTTGGTGTAAAGAATTTTAATCATATCATACAAATAATGCATATATTTGAAGTGAAGTCACCAAAATGTGCCAAATTATTCGACGATTCTGCAGTATAGAACTATCGAATCTCTTCTCGTCATAATTCGATTACATTATATGAAGCAGCTTACCTCGGATAAACAGATAAGCGGCACTTAATATTCTATCATTTCATCTATGTATTCTTAATTTTATTTGCTGTTATTTGATATGAGTTGTGTTGAATAAACAAACCTATGTTTATATTGTGAAAGTGTGTGAAGGTATATCCAGTCAGAGGTGAGATTATTTTAAGGTACACACTCACATATGAAATCTCCTACAAAAACGTACATGAATACCGAAATGCTATTCAATGTTCTATAATTTCCACTGATTGTTGTAGTTAATGAACACTATACTATCCTCTCTTTTTCTATCTCTTTTTACTGTTTTTTATTTATGTTTACGTCGCGACATTTTGTCAACAATGTCGGTTGTATTCTTTTAGTGTACAGTTTCAAATTAATTGATACAAGATCACATTATATTTAGAAAAAGTATTTATTTGTTAGAAAAACATTTGAATACGTCATTCTGTGTATACATACATTAATCTATTTGCAAAACTCCTATTAAAAGTAAATTTCACGTTAGAATACCATCATATTTCATTCATTCAGCCTGGAATTTGAAATTCACCAACATGAAAACATATTTGATTGGTATTGTAGTGATCGTCAGTTTGTTCATTTCACAAGGTGAGTAAGAATTTCATGAAAGAGTAACTTTCGAAGAAATCCCAGCACTCTGCTTGCCTTTTAAGAAATTAATAATATGTAAGTTCTTATAAAGCAATGAGAAATGTGGTGTTTTTCTCACGAGGGCACAGAGTAAGCAAGAAATATTTCTCCATAGGTTAGTAACAGCAATCATGAATACTGACAACCACAGAAAATACAACCGATAGAAACGTTGCTGTATTCTTTCTGACATAAGATGACTTCAGGAGTAATTATATAGATAGTTATGCATATTTCTTCATTGAAACAACATCTTAAATCTAACTTCAGTGGATCAGAATTATATCATGAAGTGTTTTATGAACAAAGTACAACATCTTGAACAAGAGAAGTTAATCATATTATTGATATCATTTTCTCTGAAATATTTTTTTAATTTTTAATTAGAACTCCTAAATGTTCATTCTGACTCTGTTCATAAAATATGATTCTCAAATTAATCAGTATTTTCATGAGATTGGTTTCACGATACATGTTGTGAACAAAATAAGCACAACAGATTGATCAATTGGCATATCTGAATATCACATGGCAAGATGCAAGCAACCATATTTTATCGATTGATTTTGTCGGTGAACACACAAGTTTCTGCATGCAATTATGAGTGATTAAGGATTCATCTATTTAATCACTATCACTTGTATAAGGCCACATGAATTAGAGATATTTAGCGAAGAAATATTTCATAGTTATTTAATGTGACAGAATGAAAGAAGATGCAGGGAAATTTCATCTTCACAATTTTTGTTTTCATTTGTTTTAGAATATGGTTATAAGACTGATAAGTGAGCCTGCACTTATTTTTTTCTTGTTTGTGACTTTCATATGCTTAGTTTTTTGATATCAACTACCTCATTTCTCTTGTTTACATGTAAAGTTTTTTGATAGTGTATTTCGTTGAATGATTCAATCTCCTACGTATAATCAAATGTTTATGGAAGAGAAATATCAAGTAGAATTTCGAATTCTCAATTTATTCTTTTATACAAACTGTTTGTGTGATCTATTCACATTCTAGAATACATCTATGTATCACTACGAATATGAGTTAAGTATAACAATAAAACAGAAATTAAACCAGCATCATGCGATTCAACAATATTTGATATCACACAAAACTGGACTTAGTTTATGGAAATGTTCTGCTTATTTTATTTTATATACTTACTAGTTTGTTCAACATGCACTTGACGTTGTCTACTATAACTACTCTGGTTATATAAGATGAGTGGCGACCGGTAACCGGTACCTGCTAGTGATGACGGAGCATGCTACACGTTGGATAGATGCCGTACCTATTGCAGACCAACGGGCAAGTACAGTGACCGAAGTTGTGATCCGGCATATTGTAGCGTGCCACGGAATACCGAAAATGATATTGACTGACCAGGGTCCCTGTTTTGAAAATAACGAGTTTAACGACCGTCTAAAACAGTTTTGCATCAAGAGGATACGAACTACACCGTATCATCCCCAGACAAATGGGCTTACAGGGAGAAACAACCGGAAGTTAAATGAATGGTTAGCATCTAAAGGAGGAGGTTGGGAGAAAGAGTTACCATTAATTTTGCTGGCGCATCGTTACTCCATACAAGGTACAACCACGAAATCACCCTTCTCGCTAATGTATGGCAGACAACCGCGACTTCCATTGCACAATATGACAGCTTATTAAATGTGGGAACGAGTGTGGTGCGCGCTTCATATAAGTAGTATATGACGCGAGTAAAGACGTAATGTCTGGCAGCAGTAGATGGGAGAACATCAAGAAAGGAAGAGTGGGAGCACAATCGAATTTGTATGAAACTCATGAATAGTGAAATGTCAGACAATGGATTGATGATGGGTTGAAGATTTGCAAATTAACCGTTTACGATATGGTTTTCTTATTTTACTGAATAACTCTTTAATTTGCGATAAATTCAATTTGGTTGCCCTCACCTGTGTTCTCCTTCACTACAAATGTAGCTATACGGGCTGTCCGCTTCCTCAATTATACCTTGCTTCAACATTTTCTGGACCTGTCGATTTACCTCGGCCTCTAAATACACCGGGACACAACGTGTTGCAAATATATTTACATTCTTTATAGGGATGCCATGCTTTACTTTGTCACAAAATCCATACGGCTCCCCATCTCCAGTGAACAGTTTCGCACACTTTGCGCAAAACGCGTTTGGTTTCTTGGTTGAGACGTCCGTTGCTACTCTGTTTCAGCCACTTCGCTCCTTTCGTGTATTGGCAATGAACCATACTTTGTGACCATTTTACCGCTTTTTAAGTCAATTATCGCTTTTATCTCTCTTAGGAAATCTGCTCCTAATATCGGTCTCGATAAGCCTGTGCTTACCACGAACAGAAAATTTATCTCAGCTACACTCGCTTTTACAATACTGTTAGATACCCGCAACACCTCTAGCATATGCCTTCCTATGGTGTTGACAGCTAATGTACATGGTTTGAGTGTCCTACATTGCTCTTTGCCCACTAACGATATAGCTGCCCATGTATCGATCAAACAATCTAACTCCTGTTCATTTATGTACACTCTGAGATAAATTGCCCCTGTGTCTACTAGTTCAAGAACCTCCAGATTCCTAGGGCGGAAAGAACATACGTTATGTCTAAAATATCGTCGTCGTCGTTTTGTTGGACAGTTTATCTTCCAATGTCCTGCCCCTCCACAAGCGTAACATTTATCGTTCCTTTTATGATTCACTCGTAATGCTGCAACCTTACGCTCCAGCTCCACAATATTCACGAAAGTATTTGTCTCCTGCTTTTCGCACCCGACCGGATCTACTGTTCGTGTCATCAGCTGACGAGTCACCTATCCACAGGTTGCGCTGCGTTTACTAGTCTCAGCTGCTGGGACAAGGCGGCAGGCATACTCTCGATAAACTGCGACGTCAACAAATGTGCCTTCGAATCCTCATCGATATTCGGCAGCTTCCGGCGCAACAACCTGATGAGCTCCTTAGCAAGCACCAGCGGGTCACCATCAGCCGACAGCCTCGCTAAACGGAACTCCTTCAGCGCCTTCTCCCTGTCCACTGGGCTGTCGAACCCCGTCATCAGCCACCCGGTGACCGTCTCCTACGTCGTCTCTCCGCCAGCACCGTACAAGATGTCATATACATCTTTTGCCCTACCTCTCAGCAGCGTCCCCAGCGTCCCCAGCAGCCCCAACTCCGCCCCGAGCCCCTTCACACCCACCAGCCCCACCACGGCCTCAAACTCCTTCAGGAAGCTCCGCACATCTCCATCCTCAAACTCCTTCGTTCATGGTATCTTCATCCTTTGTGTAGGCAGCGACACCAAGTGTGGTGGTCTCAGTATGAGCACTTCAGAATTTGTGTTACATGTTCAATGTTAACATTAACGTCAATGTAGTGTACATATATCATTAATGTGTTGACATATGGATGTTAGATATATCGATAAGAGCTAAATTATTCTGGAATGGACCATGCATATTAAAGTTAACTTTTATATTCTGAACCCATTTATTTTGAAACGGTTCTCTAAACTTTTAGGTAACCTGTTTGCTGTTGGTGATTCAGTAATTAGTAATGAACAGATAATAGATCAATATTTTTGTCCCACTGTTAAACAGTCGATTGAAAGTTTTGTTCTCTTCTAGATCTAAAGATCAAATAAAGTAAGTGCTATTGTGGTTCGTACATTTGGCGAAAAATCTCTCGAAATCGTATAGTTACTAAACTGGTCTATTTTCAGAATTAGTTCTCAGAAATTTCAATGTCTCAGTATATTCTATCATTCCCATCATTGCCGTCGAGCACTTCTTACATCAAAGCACTTGCTGAAAAACTAATTCCATTTGGTTCTTTAATCGAAGTTGCATTTATAGCATGCAAATTGAAAGTCAATCATGATAACCTGTGACCTGTTGTAAACTTGAAACACTAAAAATAGTACTCGTACGGAAACAACATTATCAAAGCTATCAATAAAAACAAAGACTGCCAATTTGTTGAAATCAAATGAAAGTTGATTAGCTACAACTGAATGAGATTTCTGTTTAAGCAGTAAACTTAAATATTCTCCGAATAATCAGTACTGTAAATATATGTAAGTGACGTTCGAAGTCACGATTGATTGAGTAGTACTCATCGAATACATTGAATTCTGTTAGAAAGAATTGGTTGAGGTATCAAAGTGAATAATTTTGATAAACGGGATGGTGAAAACATATCTTAATCTTTCCGGAATGGAATTTTTTCATTGATGCACTGAATAGCTCTTGCATTTGATTTTGAAATTGATTGGTATTGCAACTGAATGATTACCGTAACTGCAGAATGATCAGATATCATTTTCAAGATACGTACTTATTTGCTTGTTCTTAGCATGATTTACGCTAAATATTAAGACACAGAGTCCCTTATCTTCTAAGAGTAAATGAAATAAGTGGTTTGAATATGGAAGTTGGTGTATGTCATTTGGACATTGATGGGTTAAAACATAACTGCGTCTGCTGCTCGCTGATCAGCTAATTTTCTATCCAATCAGCGCCTAGCTCTGTTCATTGAGAATAATTATCGAAATATTTTCAATTCACTATTCGCCATTTGACCATGTTTAATATTAAGTTATTTGCACTAGATTGAACATTAGTTTGTGTTAAAAGTGGCATTTATGAGATACAACATTGTTAAGTGAAAATTTAGTTAATTTCTATTGAAAATTATCCATCTAGGGAACTAAGTATCATAAAGTAAGTGAAAGCATTCGAGATTCATTTATTCAATAGTGCTTGTCAGTGAAAATCTCAAACTTGTAAGAAAGAAATTACATTTGACTTTGTTCAATTATTTAGTAGATACTTAAAGTTGATTGGAATGTAAGTTTTAGTTTACAAGAATAGGTTTATTTTGTGAGGATGTAGTTTTACAAAATACAGTACTTTTCTTGAATACTGTAGACTAGTTGAGTATATTGATTTCAATGAAAATTGGATGTTCAAATTTAAATAACTAACTTGTAACTTGTTCATTTTGATTACATTTACTCAGCTACAATCCCAATTGTCATATATCTCTCCTAATAACCAGCTTAGAAGTAGTTGGATTTGTCATAGACTAAACATTGTTTCCGAGTGTAGTGTATTCACGTAACTTTGTTCTTCTCAAAGTGTATGTATGAAAACATCTAGTGGGTAAATCATTGTCAACTTTTGCTGCTTAAGAAAGGCAAACCACATCTTGCTCTCGGGTTGGCATCTATTATCAATACTCTGGTCTATGTCTGATTGACCTATAGTATGACTTACTACCTTCTCTTACCAATCAGACAATAATTTGAGAAAGTGAACACAGTAGACGTTTCTAGAAAGTCGGCGGTGAATAGGATACCATGGAATACGTAGTATCAATGTAGACCAATTTGCTGAGAGATTTTAAACTCTATTTCTTTTCAACCAGAATATAAGGAACTGAAAGCTTTGTAGCTGACCACTCAAACACTGATATCACTTTAGACATTCGGCATACTATGAATTTCATTAAAATTTCAACAACTGCATGAAGTATTTCCAATGAATCTGAACAACAAAGCCTTAAATGAATTCAGCCTGTCTATCAATAACACTTTGATGTAAACGTGCTTTTAAAAACGATAACTTCTCAATCTTTGTCTCTTTTGAATTGCACGGTCGTACGCAGCGTTCATAAAGTATTCATCTTATGTATCAAGCTATTTAGTTTTCTGGAAGTTGTAATCTATTACACCGCCTAATGTTTTTAAATAAATTTAGTAGCAAACAATTTACCGAAGAGGAGTGAGTTTACCTATGCAACTTTCAAAATGAAAGGCTAAGCTAACTGGTGTATATGATGTTGCAGTTTCTGAAGAATAATTCAATATTGTTCCAAACTTTTTATTCTAAGATCATGGTTTGCGCAGATGTAGGATGTGGACATATCGTGGGTGGGAGCATTATTCTAAGGAGCCGATGAGCAAATGAAATCAGTCTTAATATTAACCGCCCTGAATAAATAATAATCAATGCAGATAGAGAGAGGTGAAATTGCTGACAGTGAGATACTTCTTCAATAGTAGTAGTTTTGTGCACCAAAACTCAGGTGAGGACATCAACATCTATATTTAGACGAATATTACAGAGTTCTTAAGCATATGCACAAAACCTTCCCGTGAATCATCATTTGCAAACTAATTCTTATTGGTTTCAGATTTCAGTGTTCTTTCATTTAGACTGTCAAGAATTCAGTTCACTTTATGTCACCTACAAATCGCCTCCTGTTCTCATTCATTCCTTCTCGATCTTTTTTTGTCAGACGTTTGATTTCCGTTCGATATCATATATTACTTATGTGAACTAAAGTAGCGTACACCATAGTAGTAGAAGTAGTAGTAGTAGTAGTAGTATTCGTGACTACCATTTAACTTACGAACAACTAGCTGTCAGGTATACTGGAACGTAGGTGAAAAATAATTTCAAGGAAAGAATATAGACGAACAAACATTATCAATATAGAAAAACCAATCCATCAAAATATTTTCATATTGAAAATGTGAAAACACTTGTTGTGGCCATGTCAACAATGTTCTCATCGAAATGATTATGCACCCTCAACCAAATGTATTTCAATCCTCGATTCCCGAAACAAATGAGTAATTTCATTTCTATAGTATAGAGATATTAATTTCGTTAGTGTTGAGGTTGTTTATATGAAAGAAAAGAAGTTATTCGTTGAATTGCTTTTGTCACACAGCAAACAGTTTATGCAAGAGGAGTGTATATTATAGTTCACAAAATCACTAGTTAGACAACACTTCCATTCATCAGATCTTTGAGAAGGTCAGTCACAATGATATATTAATATTCATCAAAATGTGCACAGCAATATTTATATTACAAGTCAGGAGTAAGCCAGAAATGAGTAGACTGGAAAGTGAACAGCGATTATACAATACGGTGTGCAACATATAGAAGTCATATTTTGATGCTCTGTGTATTCTGGAGATAAATAACCAAGTAAATACATGGATATACTTTTAAAATTTTTGTTATCAATCTAATCGGTTTTACCTTATTTTTGTGGCTTAACAAGATACTACAGGATGATAAATGACAGGTGAGCATATGACATATCTTCTTGTGGCTAATTCTATAGTTAATCTGCTAGAATCTAGTTAGAAAGCAAAATGATTAGTTTCAGCATACTTCGGTGTTGTATTATTGTACGATTTAGGAACTGGATCATTTAGATAAAACACGAGCAAACCATGAATGCACAGATCTTATGTTTACCTTGATACTGTTGAGCAACTGTGTTAGAAATAATTAGTCAATATCTGTCAATGTTCTAATGCAATTTAATTTACTCAGTAATATGAATTCATGTATATGGTTTAGATCAGATATCGAAGACAAGTGAGTTTATTCAATAAGGTATTATTCACGTAGAATCAATGTGTGTAATATAGAAAAGAGACAGGATTCGGAATGATAGGCTGCTATATCATATAAATAAGAGTATGTTTCATTTGACCTAGAGAACTAACTATGTTATCAACATTATGCACAAATAGTCAAAATAAACAGATTTTGAAAAAAAATTCCACTGATATAAATAAATTGAAAAGGTAATTATCAAAAAGAATAAATTAATATATCAAGAATCAAAAAGCATTCGTATAGATAAATGTTCATCAAAACAAAACTTACTAAATGACACAGCAATATTAGAACACAAAATAATAAATAATGACTCCGAAATGGACTGAAGAAGTTCGATAACACTGAAACATTGTTTCGTTGCTCTTATCCTGAGACAATCACACACAACACGAAAATAAGTGAGTGAATCATGTATTATCGATTTTGAATTGTTGTAGGCATTATTGAATGTGTTCCATATGCATATTGAACGATTGAAAGTGGAATTTATTGTAAGACAGCATCCGTTGAATAATGTGATGATGAAAGTGTTGTCTGCAAGTGAATGTCTGTGAGAAATTCAAATGGAATTTGGAAGGTGTGCAACACCGACTAAGTGTTTGAAATCATCAAATCTGATGATAGATGGCTATGTGCTGTGACTCGACAAGTAGTGTTCGAGTAGATAAATTTCAACAGGTTTAAACAAATCATGTTATTTTGTTGCTACAGAAATCCTGCAACACATGCAGCTAAAATGTGAGTGTATTGTTGATTGGCTATTGACAAGTGGCTCTGAGATTCTAATAATAATAATAATAATAATAATAATAATAATAATAATAATATTGTTATTATTATTATTATTGTTCTTGTTAACATTATTATTATTATTATTATTATTATTATTATTATTACTGAATTGAATGATTCAACTTATGGAGGCAGAAACATTTTATGTGATTAGGCAGTCAGTAGATCCATTGCATGTGCTCGTGCATTGTATAAGTGCACTTCAGATGAATGTAGAAGAAGGTGATTCATGGCGTTCATTTATCTCAAATGTGTGTGTGCACACACACACCAGTTCTAAATAGAGTGAATGCAAATTCACTGATGCAGGCTGTTGTCATTCAGCATTGTGTGAGTATTTTCAAATTGAAAGTGACAGTGAAGGTGTGCAACACCGACTAAGTGTTTGAAATCATCAAATCTGATGATTGCTGGCGTTGTTCTTTGAGTTGATCAGGAGTGTTCGTGCAATGATCTTTCATATAATTCTTATAAATCGAGAATGATGCGATGTGATCTTTTCACTGTGGTATTCTTTCAGGAGTATATATCGCAATTCTAAGCTTTACCCAATACAACAAATCTCAATATTATTGAATAAAAAACAGCAAGGCCTAATAAATTGTAATAAATGAACTTCATTCCACAATATGCAATCGACCAACCATAGTCTAATCTCAAAATATTGCAACTTATCCATAAAAAATTCAACCGAATTTTTTACCAATAGTTGTAAAGTACAAGGTTTTGAGAAGAGTCTTTGCAAAAGTCATTAAAATCAACTAAATATAGGATAAACTACATATTATTTGATGGAGAGTCGAGTGATAAAAACCATGAAAGGTTTATAACCAAACGAACTGAACATCAATAACAGTATATCATGAGGCAACATTGGGAAAATTAAATATTTCTCATATAGGATAACTATAAACAACAAACGCTTTAATTTAGGCAACACTAAATTTATCTTGTCTATTACCAAATATAAAATCAACTGGTTTCTTTCATTCAGTTCAACAATTGAACGTAGATTGCCAAAGTGAGTGAATTGTCTGTTGTCACTTATTTATTTACCTTATCATTAATGTTTATATTGTACTGTCCTTTAAATTGATGTTACAACAATCTTGGAATAAAACACAAAAACATCAACTTCCGATTGTAGTAACACATTGAATGCTGAATGAGACTTACATCCTGATCCGAAATTCTCATTTATTCAGCTGCCATAAATATACACATCAATGATAACCAGGAAAACAACCTAAACTGCACTGATTGCAGAAGTTGTAGAGTGTTGATTGATTTGCGTAGTTGTCATCAAAACATGTTCAAACCAAAGAACACGTATTTAAATTAAAATTAAACCAAATCAAACAGAAGTCTGATGTTTTAGCATCAAATCAAAATGAAACATTGCTCATTTATACTTTCTTGAGTAAATGTTCATCGCGATACAAATGAGATGTAAAAGATAAGTTTTCATGGTAAGATCATTTAGGCATGTATGTGAGAACAATATATTATCTCGCCTATATAAATTCAAACTCGGAAAGATGATTTGGTGACAATATGAAATTCCTTGAATTGTGTTGTTCACTGCTTAGCCGGGTATCGGTCACTGCGTCAATTCTTTTTACCAATTGTAGTGCATTCGGGAAATAATTCATATACATTTAAGCAGTTAATTAAAGGCTACTGTAAAAGTAGCGAATGACCAGAGATATCCGATGAAGAATCATGGTCACAAATTGTAAACGTGAGGTAAGTTTAGATTAGACACGAGGTCTTTCAAGCTTCACTCACTTCACCGTTCAATGTCTTGAATTGTGCTGTTGTCTTTTCTTGCCATATAAAATCATCTTATTTTCTTGTGTCTATTCAAAGGCGAAATAACAATGAAACATTAGTTGGGTTAGTCAATTTCATTTTAAGAAAGTTCAAGTTGTTTAATTTAGTTGTCTGTAACTTCTCAGTGTTCAACTTCCATTTACGTATGTAAACTCATAATATGGCTTGCGGGCATGAAAATCTAAAATGAATTTGCAATACTGTCCGATGTTAGAAGCGTGATTCATTTGACAACTTCAGATCATTCAAATAAAATTCACAGTCGAATCGTGACATATAAGTCAATAAGTGTGTACTGAAGAAAGAAGATTGGTTGGCTACCATGCGTGAGCTGACTAAGCTTCTAAGAAAGAGAGCTCACTACGTCACTGACTTTTTAATTGTAATTTACAAGGACCTAATCATCTTGAAACGTAAGTATAAAGAACACATTTTTCTGAGTGATAATCAGTTAGTTCGATATTCACTTTATTTAACCTCATGTGTTTTCGAATAGACTTTATAAAATTGTCGGTCTCTTGTAAACCTTCATTCATTTATCTCAACTCAGTGTGAAGAAAGAAGACTTCCAAAGAGACTGAACACAAAGGTTTGCTGTAAACATTGTGGATGGCTTGGCATTGCTTTGTTCATAGTCCATATACAAAATTGGTTAGCAGCGCGACCGATTTCATTGATATAGGTGTCGTTTTGCATTATCCCCGAGGGCCATTGTCATTAGAGTGATGTATTGCATGTCACCATTGCTAATAATAATGATTTTGAAAGTCATGTAAGCGGGATGGGTCGAAATGGTCTGTTTATACGGTGCATATTGATTGACACGATCATGGATAGGAAACAATCACTATATAAGTACTTGTGTGTGTGAAAAAAACCTAGTCGCCTTTCATGATTAATTATTTTATATTTTAAGCATTGAAACAAGCTAACTTTGATAATTCTGTGTGTTTATTTATTGTCCCTAGATATACTACAAGATAGTTACTCTTCTGAAGTGAAGGCACCAACACACTATTACGATACTTCAATTTGAGAATATTTTTCATTAGTTAACAAAAATACTATCAGAAAACTGTAAAAATCATTCACATAACTCAATCATTTTTCGATTTTACACATTTTGTATTGTTTGCATAAAATTTTAAATAAACAATTGAACGAACAAAGTACTTTTTATGTATTTGAGAATTTCAGTAATTCAGATAATTTAAAACAACTAGGAAGTTAATAATAATATTAATCAAGATTCAATTTTCAAACAAACAACTAACATTTACAATGATCAAGGGTTATGGATAAACCATAACTATCACAAACTAACTGAATGAGATATTTATCTTGTTCATGATGAATTAAATGATACTTTTGATTTTCACTATTTACTTTCGTCTAGATTAAGGATTCTTAAGTATTCTGTTTCAGTTTGATTGCGTGTGGTTTCTTGAACAGGATGACAGTTGGATTACCTACCGAAGTTAATGTCAGATATATTTATAGCTAGTTCATTTCGTACTAAATTAATCCGAGTTCCAATTGTAAGTTATCGCATAGTGATATCAAAAAATTTCGTAATCAAAATTTACACATAAATTCCGATAAGTCGCCATAGTGAATGCAGAATCTGAATTCCTATTCGCTTATAATTACCGTATACCGAATCTCATTACCCTATACTAAATCTGCACTGCAACTTGAATACTAGAGAAAGGACACGAGGTAGAACATGATCACATAACATGATGGTTATATCATGCACAGAAAAATGAAGGCATTTATGGAGGTTCCTTAATAACGAATCAGGATCTTGGCACGTGGTTCTGCGTTTTCAAGTCATTTTTGTGAAAATTCTATTCAATACTTGTTTAATGCTGGCGTTACCGATCCCTACAGACATTTCTGAAGGATACAAGTGGACTGCTGAACATAATCCTGTAACTTAACTTCAATTTATGGTAAGGTTTTATCTTTTGACTATCTTAAGATATTTATCAATAAATAAAAGCATTAGATATTGCCTACTAAAGATTGAAATTGCTACAGTACTAAAGGATCTTATGATAAGCCTGGATTTGATAAGGCTACACATGTAAGGAGCGAGTGAGCATGCACAGACAATCATCAATACACTAGTCGATACAGTTATCGAACGATTGAAAATGTAAAAATTGGTCGATATAATTATCGAATACTTTTAAAGACTAATTATTGAGGCTAGTATGATGAGTAAATGGTGAGATGCGAATTTTAGATCGTCCAGCTGCATTCTTACTGTTCATTGTATACCGTGTTCCCCCCCAGATTTTGAAGTCTTACTAATCCAGTCAATCACCAGGAGGAAGAAAAAGGGTGAGATCAGGCAATCTTGCCAGACTCTGGTCTTCACTTCGAACAAATCTGTCAGTTATCGTCCATGCACGATCTTGCAGTTTATTCCATCATAGAATTCTGTATGATATTGAGTATCTTTTCAAGGACTCCATAGGGTTGAAGGAGCCTCCATATTGTTGTCCTGTACACAAAGTGAAAATGCTTTCTCGTTGTGAGTGAAGTTGATGTAAAGTGGTGGTGAATTCCATTCAATTGGTTGTTCCGCAGTGATGTGCAATGTTGCAATTTGGTCACGAGATAATCGATCCGTACAAAGGCCATCATGTTGATCTCGCAGTTAGCTGTATACGATATCCTCTGTTCTGTTTAAAAACACCCCATTGACCACATTTCTTGGTATTGAGAGAGACTAGTGACGCCTCTGTAAAACTAACACTTTCTCAGATTGCGTTTTATTGACATCTTTCTCCCCGATCGGTTGATACTTGTTCTACATCCAAAACCTTGTTGAAAACTGTTATACTCGTCTCTAGGTACGCTTAAAACCATTCCAGGTTCACTCTAGTAGAAAAACCCGAACAAAACAATGAATCAGCGTCCAGGTAGGCTACTGTGATCCCTTGACCAAATTCTATCAGCGAGAAGTCTTGATATAGGAAATAAATTGTATTCTACAAACACCCAGCCAGTACACAATGAATCCAAGCACACAAATCACGTTTATATGTATTCCATAGAGACATCTTGGGAGAGTCACAAAATGGCACACTACAATGGTACAGTAACCAATCACAGCAAGGTTTTTCGTGGTGAGAAATGTGATCTCAATGACAATTGATCGGCCTATGAAGTAGATCTAAAATAAAGATATTTATCAAGCGAGTGCTGGTGATCTAACTTCCTCCCTTTTTAATAGCGTGCGCATCTTGACTGTTGTTCGCCGCTGTCTAAGAAGATACTTTCGGGAAAAGATATCAGCTTGTGACTGAGTTTCTTCTCGTGGCTGGGCTGCCGGTAAGTTGGAGTTATTATGAGGGATGTCAAGGGGAAGGTTTTCTGCTCTTGATGGTCAATCTGGGGCTAGCCGTTTATGTACTTGGTTTCATTTAAGTGACCATTTATCACCTCCGAACTTGTGGAAACGGCGAACAACAAACACAAAGGCAAGAGCCTCTCTTTATCTGGCTGCACAACTCGTCACACTTCTTGGTCCTATTCCAAGTGCTGTTCTTTTGCAACAGATAATTCAATGGAGCGCGAATATCATGCATCGAGGGAACGAGCGCTGAATAATAACTAATTAATCCGAGAAAAGGCTTTTGTGTTGTGTTCTGCAGGATTGAGCTGCCCGATCGGGTCCAATTTTTAGGTGAGAGGATGGTGACATCGATGCGTTATCTATTTGCAATCTATACAAATGCCCGTTAACAATAAGAGTAATGAATTTCCTCTCACCTGGTTTTGAGCTTTGATAGGAAGATATTAGGCTTAAATTATTGGTATCAGATGTAGGAACAGAATTCTTGGTACTTCTAGATCGGTTTGGCTCTCTCTTTAGGCAAAATCCATCTTTATGACCGACGACCCTACACCTTCTGAATCGACGTCGCCTAAATGGGCAGGTTCGTACATAGTGCCATGAGCCGCAGTGCCAGCTCGGAGTAGGAAGATCTGTTTCCGGCCTTTGGATTGAGGTGGAGTGGTATGAACTGTGTGTAGCATGGGCAGCTGTATTATGGTTAGGTAACTGTTGGTGAACAACGTGAAATTCGTAACCACCCTGGCCCCCAGATTGCACCATAGTGTTGTCATGCTACCAGTTGCTGATGCGTTGCTACTCATCAGTGGTCGCATCGGGTGTTAGTGTTGGGTCTCGTTCGAAGTGGTTATAATAATAATAATATATTTATTCTCAAATAACTACGTCACAAGAGTCACGCCAAATTACAGGCTAGATTAAATCGTCACAAATGCTTTCGCAATTACTGTAAAAGTTATAACAGTTAAATTAAGTAGAAGAGTCAGTTTCTGATAGCATATTTACACCATGTCACTGACAGAAACAGTATAATACAGCCAAATTTTCAATAGTAGAGTACAAATAAGGAAGGTGCACAATAGGTTCTTTCGGCGATTTGCCGAGATCAATAAAGAATTTGTTGGGAAAGGTCAAATGAAACGCGCTTGATACGAGCTGTGATCCTGTAACAGAGTCAAAATCACCATATATGATGTTGCTAACCCGTCCTGTTTTCTTTCTATTTCAGGGCGAGCAAACGTAAACACTTTGGAGGCAGAAGAACGGGCCCTGAGTGATGTGAACATACAGGATGACTCCTAAGACTTTGATACCATAGCAACCCTTCTCTGTAAGATTCCGCGTGTTTCAATTTTTAAAAATAAACGAGTGCCGTGGCAACCACTTCTTGTTCTCTCTTGGTGTGAGGTGCTCTACTAACCTTGTGTGTTGTGATTGTAGATCCTACCCGCCTTCCAGTGCTTGCTGATTACACGTGTTACAATCCAGACAGTCATGTACATAGGGTGCATGTTCCCTAGAGTCGCCAAGGATTTCACACAGTGAATGGGGTTCTGAAAAGGAGAAAAGAGGGAGAGAAAAAGGCAGCAGTGTGGCAAGTGTATATATATAACCAAAGCACTACTTAACCTGTGATGTTGAAGTAGTCAATACAGTAGAAAGTCAAGATAAAATTAATACAGACCACTTAAACTAAAGTAAATTATGGGAATATAAGAATATAACACACAGATAAAGGAGTACAGCAAAAAAGAAGGAAGAGTTGTGCAGTGTCAGGTGGATAGAAGAGGAGTCGAAGTAAGAAGCTGAATTTATGTACGTTGAAATCGAAATAGTAGAGTTTGTAAAAAGAAAATATTGACGATTAAAATTTCTCACTGTCTAACTGCTTTTTATTATTATTATTATTATTATTATTATTATTATTATTATTATTATTATTATTATTGAATGCCAACCTCTAAGTCATACTGTAAGCGCCTGAGTAAGAATGTTGCGGGTGTCTCGACAGAATAGTGACCTCAGCATAGTTTTAGAAACATGAGCCACAAAAGTAGCAAGCGTATTAGAGCGACCTCAGTGTTACTGATTAGTCGTCTCATCAATCTAGGGCCTAAAACAAACAAAATGTTCTGCTCAATAAACATGGGTGGTTTGAAGTCATCGTACATACCATCAGTGTTTGCTGGTCAGTACCTCAACCCTCCCTCCTTTTGTGTTGTTAGGCTCATGTTAAATGTTTAAAAGACACTATTGAGTTCCACTTGGTGCTCTATGTCTCACATCCTGTTGAGAAACACTATTTCTGCAAGTTCCTTTCACAAACTTGTCTGGCTGTTACAACTTATGAACTATTGGTTAGGCATCAATGCAATACAGTTAACAGTTATGGATTTTCAAACAAGATATAAGCATTTAGAATGTACTGGGGGAGATGTTCTCAACTAGCTGAGCAGGAGATATAAAGAGTATCACGGTTAAAAGTTGAGCAATAGATAACACTAAGGGATCAAGGTAAGTCAAAAGCGTGTAAGTGAGAACAGTATAATTGATAACAGGCAATGTGAAACTCACACAGTTGTAAGTTTTGATAAGGTTTCTCCCAGGAGAGTAGAGTGCGTCCTAATCAACCAGTTTACAGTTGAATAGTGTCGATCGACCTAGTGAGTAGAGTAACCTGTCTATTTCAAATAAAAACTAAAGAGATTTATATTCAACTAGAAAAATTAAATGCTACTTGGGAAGGTAAAAATAACTAAATAAGACGCAGCACTGAGTTCATTGTGTTTAAAGTGTATGCAGAGCAAATAATATGAAAGCAGGGTGCGAGTGAGTTCACGAGTGCAGAAGAGCCAGTACAACTGAGAGCATCATGAAGAAGTTGAAGAAACTCATGTAACCCACTTGCCATGCGTATTTTTGAGGGAAGCCTATTCCATATAGGTGCATACTTAGAGAGGAAGAGGTATTCTCAGGTTTGACCGTAGGTACTTTATCTCGAAGATTATGTGTACCTGGGCCATGGATAAGGACTAAACTGCAGGAGGAATATGTGAGCTTGTGCAGGATTTTAAAGTTGAGGATCAGATTGGACTTAAGCCTTCTTTTCCATAATGGATCAAGCCTGAGTTCAATATATCGGGTTGGATAGTCAATGAGCGAGCTATGATTTAGGACTTTACGAGTAAAGTTCCTTTGTATTCCTCCAAGGTTCAACATATCAGACAGGCGTAAGTAAGAAAATCAGAAAGAGCAGTATTCAGCAATAGGTCCTACGCATGTTTTGTAGAGAATTGTTCCGGATTCTCTATGAAGCAAGTTACGAAAGAAAGTGAACTTCCACGATTCGGGGTACGTAGAAGACTCAAGGGCTAAGGTAAACATTTTAAGCAAAAGGTATCTCATCCGCATCACAGCTGCCATTAGGTTTGAGGGTTTTAATTGCCGCTTGAATATTGTTAAGATCAAATTTGATGGTAAAGATTATGCATACTGCTATAGTTAATGTTAGTATCAGGGATAGGAGATGTGTTCAGATTGATAGATAACCATGTACTAAACAGTTCGCAAATAACAGCTTCATCATAATAAGTCTGTCCATCATGTATTATATAATGAATTTTGCGATCTGAGTCCTTTTTTATGCGTTTGTAAAGCAAACGACATAGGTTTTGGGACTTACACGCAGTAGCGAGAGCATTATTTTCTTCGATTTGCTTACGCACTTCATGTTGATATTTCACACCTTCCAGTGTAGCGTAAATTTGGTACAGGATGCTGAAGTCCTTAGATTTGCAATATGCCCGTTTTAGTTGACGTAGTTTAGCCCTAGCTTTATAGGTGATATAAGGAGTAACTGTTTTGAAAGACGTTTTGAGTGGGATAGTAGTGTCTAGAGCAGATTTAATGGTGACATTGAATATATGTAATGCATCAGGAAGTTCATGACCAGAAAAAAACTCAGTCCAGTCGGAGTGCTGAATTAGAAACCGAAAGCTGTCCCAGACAGCATGTTTATAGTCTCTGTATTGAAAACGGTTTACTGTTTTAGATTTGTCACATTTAGCAAAAACGGAAGGGTACAGATGACAATTTTATGGTCACTGTTGTGAAACTTTTCGCAGACAGCCACAGATGTTGGGGTGACATCGTGACAAAATACTGAATAGAGAATGTTGTGGTTTCTAGTAGGCAGGTGCACATGCTGCCAACCATGTGTGTCTCGGGGACCAAGTAAGCTATCAAGACGTAGTGGACAGAATTTGTTTGCCAGTTGATCCCAGGGACGTTGAAGTCACCACAAATAATTTTGCAGGTGAATTTAAGACAGGCAGCCCTGACAAACTACTCACCGATAGCAACGTCAACCGATCGATGGGTGTTTGGAGCTGGATATATGCATCCAACCAGTATTTTACATTCATGGGCGTGCACAATCAGCCATATCGAATCAGGCACTTGATTAAGAACAGTACCATAAAACATTTCTGCTTTGATGACTCTAGATACATAGATGAGACATCCACCACCCTTTTTAGATCCTCGGTCACCGCGAAAGAGTTCATAAGAGTCTATTAGCAGGTATGAGTCAGGGACACCAGAGGACAACCAGCTTCCAGTAATCAGGACAATAGAAGGATTGTTTAGAATTACCAGAGAGCGTAAGTGGGTAATCTCATTGATAACAGATGTAGAATTATTCAGCATTAGCGTTACATAGGATGAATACTCATCTTTCAGGGATGCACGATGGAAATCTGGAGGGTTGTATGTTGTGTGTTCTGAAGAAGGGCTGGAAGTAGGAATATAAGCTTGATTCTTATGGCCAGCTAACTTGTGAGCGGTATAGTTAGAGGGAGATAGGTTTTCAGAGACAGGCATGGGGAGAGAAGCATGTGAGGTAGGATATGATAAGTGTTGTTCGTCAGAGTTAACTGATGATCCCCAAAGAACAGATGAGGAAGTCGCTAGGGGGCACAAGGGTGGATAGTTTCGTAAGTCTACTGGATTAGTTATGGTGAGGTAAGTCAAATCTTTGAACAATGTGACAGGTGGTTTGTCAAAAGGACCAGACATTGAAGTATTACGGCTAGAAGGGGCAGATAGCGGCAAAGATTGATTGTCATTCATTACATCACAGAATGCAGAGCATGACGTGAAGGAGGAGGAAATATCACCCTCAACGGCTGGAGGTAGTAAAACAACTCTGTTGAGGGGGTGAGCGTTAAAAAAGGTTAAGGTACATGTTTTGGAGAGACCGAAGAATTGTAAAAGGTATTTCGGCTAGGTTGATGTCTAGGAACATTAGGCGGATGCCCAAGCAGGCTAGTGTTATGAGTTATCTCAGCTACTCTAGGTATCCTAGTCTTTTTGTACTCAATCAAGGGTAAATGCTTTGGGTTAGAAACGGGGAGGCGCCTAAGGTTAGAGTTTAGGGAAGTATTTATGGTATGAGTGCCCGTATTCTTAGGAGTCCTAGGGTTTACTTTTAGAATTATAGTAGCGTCCCGAGTAGGAGAGGTAGGGGCCAGGCATTGTTGTTTATTAGATACGTTAAGTACTGAAGAATGACGGTTAGGGCGAGTAGCACGTTTCATCTGAGAATTTCGAACCACTAGGTATGTCCCTTTATCTTTGGGACAATGTTTATATATTACAGAAGTGAGACTGAGTTGTGGTTTACATGTAGATGGGTTTTTGATTAAGGGACAAGTTGCAGCACTTTTATTCAGGCGACAGGTCTTTGGACTAGTAGTCACTTTGGATCTGTTCTCCGTTTTAGGAGGGGTGGAGGTAGGTATTGTAGGGTTGATGTGACATTCGTGATTGTAGCTGTTACTAGTCCACGAATCGGTCAACATAGCTGGAAGGCCATTGTTAATGCGGCAATGTATCATAGCTCTATCCCGATTAATTCTAATCTTCTTAAACAGTGTATGTGTCTAAGTAGTGACTGACCAGTAATGAAGTGATTGGCTTCGATGACAGTACTAAATTGAAGAAGAATGGGACAGGAAAATTTAGTCTCAACTCTACGTAGCCTGCGTGCTACACAGCAAGAGCTGGACAATCCACACTCCTTAACGAGAGTGTTTTTAACAGAATTTATGCTAGCACTGTCAATCGCATTCTGCATGCCCTGAAGTCTTTTTAACACTTCAGAGGATATATGGTCAATTACCATTTCGGTTTTTTTAATGATTTCGAGATCAGGATTTTCTGGAACACTGACCAGGTATTTGTAAGGTAGTAAATCCTGAATGGTTTGGTTGATATTGAGTGCACTTAAGGTGTCGTCAGAACTAACGAAGGCGAATGTATTGGAGTTCAGTTCGCAGCTGTTAAGGTGAGTAAGATGGTGAACATGCTTGCTACAAGTGTTTTGCGGTTGCTCAGTCTGCGTAAAGTCATCCGGAGTAATGAACATATCAGAGAGAAAACAGTCCAGATCAACTGTACTGGATTTCCTGTGGCAAAAAGGCATAAGGAAATTTTTCGGATTGCTATAAACTAGATTCACTTGCGAGCTCGTCAAGTGTTTAAGACCAGCCACACTTTCTAATAAGTGCTCACAGGAATCTATTTCAAATGAAACACAAGAAGTAGTGGATGGTGTCGAGTCACTCGGAAGGAGGTAAGTTGTATTTATATCAACGAGCGGGATACAAGATAAGGGAATGTCGTTTTCAAGTTCACGGTAAGATTCTATTAAGCCAGTGGTTAGACCAGAATAAGATACGGATACAGCACTGTGCTTACATTTGATTTTATGGAATTTAGTAGCGGATTTGGATCTTTTACAGGTGTTATATTCGACAGGTGAAATCAAGTGTTTTTTAGATAAACTTGACATGCTTGTGGAGTTATTTGCAAGCAGAGTTTTGTTACAATAAGCACAAGGTCTGTTTGGAATCATGAAGCCAGAACTACAGCGAAAATTACTAAAATAAGAATACCCGAGGATTGGTCGTAAGAGATGAGTTTATATGTCCCGTTGAACTAGAGTAAAACGATCGGAAAACGAAAAAGATAAAACACGTGAAAAAAGGCCGAGTTCTGATGTCGAAGAATTTGAATGATTGAAGACTGAATATGAATATGAGGGATTTGAATTAGTCATCGGTGAGAGTTTTGAGTTTGAACCGTTCACATTCACGGTTGACAATGCCCTCATGGGTCATGACGTTATCGGACTCATTCATGACCAGTTCTTAGCAGCGGTAACGAGAATTGAAAAGACAGTGCTGATCATCAAAAGGTATGATGAGGGATTGAACAGTTGCATGGAATGAACGGTCGCATGGGTTCTGCGGTAGGATAGAATATAGGTCCAGTTCTGACAGTCCAAGTTTTCGAAGGAGAAAAAGCATTTTCCAGGAATCATCTCTGTCAGCAAAATCAATTTTGAAGAGGTCTTCATAACACCTGAACCAATTATCAAATGAACTATTGGCGTCAGGATCATAAAGAAACTTTGAAATACCACTGGTCATACCATTGAATGACTGAAGAATTGTCATTGTAAATGAGATTTAGAAGAGGTGTGCTTCTGAGTAAGCATCTCCACCAATTTCAGCTGTTGTGAAAACAATTATTCTGATTTATCTGCATCCATCACTATTCACTAGATCTTTTGTCAAAACGCCGTCGCAAATTGTTATACTCGTCTCTAGGTACGCTTAAAACTTTTTCAGGTTCACCCTAGTAGAGAAACCAGAACAAAACAATGTACCAGCAAGAAGTCTTGATATAGGAAAGAAATTGTGTTCTACAAACACTTAGCCAGTACACAATGAATCCAAGCACACAAATCACGTTTATATGTATTCCATAGAGACATCTTGGGAGAGTCACAAAATAGCACACTATAATGGTACAGTAACCAATCACAGCAAGGTTTTTCGTAGTGAGAAATGTGACAATTGATCGTCCCATAAAATAAATTAAAAATAAAGGGAACTCACGGGATCTAACATCAACAACAAGGTTAATGTGGAATATTTTTGCAGCTAATGCATCTGCTGAAATGCTGTATGGTCCTTCTGATATCCAGGTTTGGGACCCAGAGATATTCAGGGGGAGTTATTTTCTGTTTCAGCTGATTTAAATATGGATACCAACGTTGGTATCATTAGCAAGATCTGACTTTATGATTTCAGGTATGCTGAGCTATAAGTAAATGTGTGGTCACAAAAATAATATGTTTTTATTCAAGGAAGCTTAAAATCTTTTACTTGATTTGCAGTCTTTTGATGGACTTTCTTAATATACTGAATAAACTGCAACAGAATTCAGCGAATATATTTTTGGTTCCAAACTAATTTTGCATTGTCTATTCTATTTAACTCACGAATTCTACGGATCTATTCAACATTTTACCATTCATTATTAGGGTTGTTTCTGTTGGAAATGTTGATAGCTGTTGTATGGAATATTTGAATACTTATGAATTTGTTTAGCAAACAGAACAGTTTTAATTGTCTTATAGCCTAGTTGCATAGATTCGTGCATCAAAATGTTTGTATAAACATCATACACAATTAAAAACATCTCGATGCAGAAATCATTGGTAGAAATGTTTCCTTTTCTTATTTCCAGTTAAGCCATACAGACAGAGAGTGGATAACCAACATTCTTGATTCATATTTGCATTATTAACTTGTGACACCTCATTAGATACATTTATGTTCGGCTAATGGTTATTGCTGCTTAATTGTAAATAATGTTTCTGACAACATATTATCCGGAACAAAAGGCTTAAAGGACTGTAGTGAACCTTCAACAAGAGCGGAACCCCCACAATAAAACTGACCCAGTTTTTTTACTTAAAATCAATTTGTCTCAAGTTAGTGAAGATTTTATTGTCAAACTGTTGAAATTCACCATTACTAAGGTTTGCAAATCTGTCATCATCTTGATAACCTGTTGTTATGATTGAGATGACTCAATTTGAATAAGTATCGAAATTCCGAAATTTTCATTCGATTTTCTAATTATACAACCTCATCGAATAAAATTTATTCCGATTTTTTTTATTATAAAGCAATTTGTTTATGAAATCGTATTTACATTAGGCTGTAGAGTTTGTTTTTTACTTGTGAAGCGTATAAATTATTTGAAACAAAGTGTAATCTACGAAACCAAACAGAATAAATCGACAGCTAGCTACATGAAATTGAAAATTGATTCTTTTCCTACCATATTGTGTCTGGAATAATTGTCCCCTAGAAATATTTACACAATTTAAATAAACACAACATATCTTTTCAAAGAGTTGTTTCTCAAATTTAGTCTACCTCCTTCTGATGGAAATGTTGAAACATCTAATTTTTGTTTCAAATAAATGCTTAAGGATCATGTTCAGATGGACAAACATGATTTACAAAGCTTATTGGAATAAGATTTCAGCAAGGTGATTATGCTTTATTGTTGGTACTGGGTACAAAACGAATGTTGGTGTAAAGAATTTTAATCATGTCATACAAATAATGCATATATTTGAAATGAAGTGACTAAAATATGCCAAATTATTCGACGATTCTGCAGTATATAACTATCGAATCTCTTCTCGTCATAATTCGATTACATTATATGAAGCAGTTTACCTCAGGCAAACAGATAAGCGGCACTTAATATTCTATCATTTCATTTATGTATTCTTAATTCTATTTGCTGTTATTTGATATGAGTTGTGTTGAATAAACAAACTTATTTAAAGGTACATATTCACATATGAAATCTCCTTCAAAAACGTACATGAATACCGAAATGCTATTCAATGTTCTATAATTTTCACTGATTGTTGTAGTTACTGTACACTTTACTATCCTCTCTATTTCTGTTTATTTTTTACTGTTTGTTTATTAATATTCACTATGCGGCATTGTGTCTACAATGTCGGTTGTATCCTTTTAGTGTACAGTTTCAAATTAATTGATACAAGATCACATTATTTTTAGAAAAAGTATTTATTTGTTAGGAAAATATTTGAACCAGTCATTGTGTGTATAAATCCATTAATCAATTCATACACAATTCCTATTAAAACTACCTTTTCCGTTTGAATACCATCACATTTCATTGATTCAGCTTGGAATTTGAAATTCATCAACATGAAAACATATTTGATTGGTATATTTGTGATCGTCAGTTTGTTCATTTCACAAGGTGAGTAGTAATTTCATGGAAGAATAACTTTCGAAGAAATTACATCAGTCATCTTGCGTTTTAACAAAGTAATAATATGTAAGTTTTTATAAAGCAATGAGAAATGTGGCGTTTTTCTAAGGAGAGTACATAGCAAACAAGAAGTGTTTCTCCATAGGTTAGTAACAACAATCATGAATACTGATAACTAAAGAAAATACAACGGATAGTAACGTTGATGTTGACTTCAGGAGTAATTTTATGGATAGTTATGCATAATTCTTCATTGAAACAACATCTTAAATCTCACTTCATTGGATCAGCATGATATCATGAAGTGTTTTATGAACAAAGTACAACATCTTGAACAAGAAAAGTCAATCATATTACTTATATCATTTTCTCCGAAAAATCTTTTAAATTTTAAATTGAAACTCTGTTTTTCCTAACGTGGGAAGATGCAAGCAACCATATTTTATCCTCTTGATTCATCTATTTGGGCTCGATCACTTGTACAAAGCCGTATGAATTCGAGATATTTTACGAGGAAATGTTTCATAGTTATTTAGTGTGATAGATTGAAAGACGTTTTAGGGAAATTTCATTTGAACACTTTTTGTTTCCATTGGTTTTAGAATATGGTTATAAGATTGATATGTGAGTTTGCGCTTCCGCTCTCTTGTTTGTGACTTTCATATGCCATGTTTGTTGATATCAACTACTTCATTTCTCTTGTTTACATGTAAACTTAGTTGATAGTGTAGATCATTGAATGGTTCAGTCTCCTACTGATAATCAAATATTTATGAAAGAGAAATCTCAAGTAGAATTTCGAATTTTCTGTAACATGCATACAAGATCGTAGTAAAATCATCAATTTGATTTCACCCAGTGCCGATAAAGAAACAACACGGCTAACGTTTCGTGTCGCAGGTAGTCCTGATGAGGCTTCCCTTGGCCTCGCTGGTAGAGTATAGTATCAATTCGTACGGCAGAGCAAGCTCCCTAAGAATGCATCTCGGTAGACTGTCGCTTATGCACTGTCCGACTAAACTAGATGATATGGACTCGGAAGGATGGGGACACTAGCCGTTACTTCTACATCGTATATGCCTACGCTCCCACTGACTACCGTTCAGATGATATAAAAGATAACATTTATGGAAACCTCTCTAAACTTCTTCAACAATTTAAGTTCTCTAATTAAATAATAATGGCTAGCGACTTTGATGCACATGTAGGTAGACTGGATGAGAAGTAAATGCATCTGGGTGGATCTTGTGGTTTTTGATCAGAGATGTCTTATAGCACTGCTCCTATATACTGGGACGACGGAGTAAGCAGTGCTTTCGTTTGAAAACAAGTACTATGCAGATATTGCAAATCGATAGATGAAGTAGTGAAACTTCATCAGATGAGGTGGTCGGGACATGTGATACGTATGCCCAACTACCGACTTCCTTGACGAGCTATGTTTTGTTGTGTAGTAGTACGTTGGTGAAACGCTAGGGGCAGCCAAACCAAAACATGGCACAATTAATTGAAGTCAACTACAAATGGACTGAGTCATGTTGGTAGATGTAGGCTATCTGGTTCAATTCCTTTAGAGGAAAGTAACCGATAGTTAGAGACCTTAAACAACACGGCTCAGAATCGTTTGAAATGGCGCAGGTGCATTCGATCATTGTGTTCTCTCAAATTCTACTCTTCAGATTTTCTCGTCATCTACATCTCTGTCTTTCTAAAGTTATCTGACTGAACTACACTTCTTGATTAATTTCGTCTGTCTCTAATGTTCTCCATTACCAGTAATTCTTCTGCTTTCTCCACCACTATGGGAATTGATCTGACAATGGTATCTCTGTGCTAATGTGGTATGGAAACTTGGACTGATGTACTATGTAGGGATTGCAAATCAATAGATGAAGTAGTGAAACTTCATCAGATTAGGTGATCGGGAAATGTGATACGTATGGAAACTTGGACTGATGTACGTACGTGCGTACATGCGAAGTTCTACGTTGCTGTTGATTGAGTGATAGTATACTTTTAACGAATAGTTTTTGTTCATTTCAAATGATTCTCTTTAACTTTGTATAGCTATTCAGAGATTATTTCAACTTTGAATATTTAGAAAAAATACGGGTCCTTCTGAACAAAATCTGTGAGCGTTGTTATGTTTTCAATTGTTACTCAATTATCTAGCGAAATGTTGATACTGGCAATCCATAACCTGAAAAATCATGTACATTAAACAGCATTTTCACAATCGCCTTCATCAATTTCGTAGTATCTAAATGATATTGAAATCAATAAAATGGTTATTTAAACTCATAACAGAAGATAAACTAGCATCGTGTGGTTGAACAATATTTGATATCACACAAAAATGAATTTAATTTATGAAACGTTTCTGTAGTGTACATACATTGTTTAGGTGTTAATACGTGGATGTTAGATCTATCGATTAGAGCCAAACTATTCTTGAATTGAGCAAGTATATGAAAGCTAAATTTTCTATTCAGAACCTATATATTTTGAAACGGTTATCTAAACTTTTAGGTAACCTGTTTATTGTAGGTGATTCAGTAATTATTATTGCACTGACAACAGATCAATATTTTTGTCCCACTGTTAAACAGTCGATTGAAAGTTTTGTTCTCTTCTAGATCTAAAGATCAGTTAAAGTAAGTGTTGTTGTGAGTTGGACATTTGGCGAAAAGTCTCTCGAAATTGTATGGTTTTCTAACTGTCTATTCTTCACAATAAGTTCTCAGAAATTTAAATGTGTCAGTATATTCTATCATTTGCATCAATGCCGTCCGGCACTTGTTATATCTAAACACTTGCTGAAAACCTTATTCTATTTGATTCTGTAATCGAGGTTGCATTTGTAGCAAGCAAAATTTAAAGACATTCATGATAATCTATGACCTGTTGTAAACTTGAAACATTATAAATAATTCTCTTACCGAAACAACATTATCAAAGCTACATTAAAAACACAGAATGCCTATTTGTTGAAATCAAATGAAAGTTGATTAGCTACAACTGAATGAATTTTCTGTGTGAACAGTAAACTAAAATATTCTCTGAATAATCAGCACTGTAAATATCCGTAAGTGACGTTCGAAGTCACGATTGATTGAGTAGTATTCATTGAATATATCGAATTCTGTTAGAAAGAATTGGTTGAAGTATCAAAGTGAATAATTATGATAAACGGGATGGTGAAAATATATCTGAATCTATCTGGAATAGAATTATATGATTGATACACTTAATAGCTCTTGCATTTGATTTTGAAATTGATTGGTATTGCAACTGAATGATTACCGTTACTGCAGAATGATCAGATATCATTTTCAAGATACGTACTTATTTGCTTGTTCTTAGCATGATTTACGCTAAATATTAAGACACAGAGTCCCTTATCTCCTAAGAGTAAATAAAATAATTGGTTTGAATATGGAAGTTGGTGTATGTCATTGGGACATTGATGGATTAAAACATAACTGCGTCTGCTGCTCGCTGATCAGCTAATTTTCTATCCCCTCAGCGCCTAGCTCTGTTCATTGAGAATAATTTTCGAAATATTTTCAATTCACTATTCGCCATTTGACCATGTTTGATATTTAGTTATTTGCACTAGATTGAACATTAGTTTGTGGTTAAAATGGCATTTATAGGATACAGCATTGTTTCGTTGAAAATGTAGTTAATTTTTATTGAAATTTTTCCATCTAGTGAACTTAATATCATAAAGTAAGTGAAAGCATTCGAGATTCATTTATTCAATAGTGCTTGTCAGTGAAAATCTCAAACTTGTAAGAAGGATATTACATTTGACTTTGTTCACTTATTTAGTAAATACCTAAAGTCGAATGGAATGTAAGTTCTAGTTTAGAAGAATATGTTTATTTTGTGAGGATGTAGTTTTACAAAATACAGTACTTTTCTTGAATCCTGTAGACTGATTTAGTAGATTGATGCCAATGAAAATCGAATGTTCAAATAACTAACTTGTAACTTGTTCAATTTGATTTCATTTACTCAGCTACAATACCAATTGTTATATATCTCTCCTAATAAAAAGCTTAGAAGTAGTTGGATTTGTCATAGACTAAAGATTGTTGACGAGTGTAGTGTTTTTAAGTTACGTTGTTCTTTTAAAAACGTATGTATGAAAACATCTAGTGGATAAATGTGATGCTTAGAATTATATGAATCAAGAATTAAAGATCTGCACAAACGAATGTATTGTACTTAGAATTCGAAATCCAGCATTTTTCAACAACAAGAAGTTACTAGTTCATTCAAACACCACATCCGCCACAGCTTAAATTGGAATGTATATGTCTGAAATCAATCGGACGTCTTCTTCTCAAATTCATCCTGTATCTGTCCGACAGTGTATTGGATAAAGGCTCTGTATTATCTAGAATGCTCTCATTAGTATTAGAATTAACAACCGAAGTTGGAACAGACTCACCTGGTTCTTGGAATTGTATTTGATCAACATGTCGATTGTGTGTACTTAAGTCATTGATATCTAGAAGTCGCACCATAGATTTCCCGACATTCTTCAGAACAATCCCCGTGGATGGTCGAAGATCATTGCCACGATAATATGTAACTTCTGCAGACTCCAAACATCTCATATTCGACCGACGAATTCTTCCTTTTAATAGTTTTGATGGAGTCTCTTTCGTCACTGAATGTCTGGCATTTCTATATTGCAGTAGAAAGGTATCTACTCCCCTCTCCAGCTCATTAAATGTTGAGGCGGCAATAGAATCAATAGCAGTTTTCAACGTCCTGACAAAATTTTCTGCCTGACCATTAGAACAAGGATGTCTGGGAGTAGTAAACAGATGTTTGCACCCTATACCATTTAACCAGGTAGTAACTGCCTCTGCAGCAAAATGAGAGCCGTTATCAGTTACTAACACCATTGGAACCCCTTCTCGACTAAACACCTTTCTTAATGCTTGAATTGTGAAGTCAGAATTCGGTGAAGTTGTGAAAAAAACTTCAGGCCACTTTGAAAAAGAATCAATGACTACAAGTGCATAGTATTTGCCAAGAAACGGGCCACAATAGTCTGCATGAATTCTCTGCCAGGCTTCCGACGATACTGGCCATGGAGTCCACTTCGAATGCTGATTTTTCAGCTTATGACACTTTACACAATTGTTTGCTGTACGACAAATATCTGCATTTATCTCTGGCCACCAACACGTAAGCCTCGCCAAGGACTTCATTTTCTCAACACCTAAATGTCCACTATGAAGATCTTCCAGGACAGCTTTACGCAATGAGGGAGGAATAACAACCCGATCATTTAAGCACAAAATACCATCAGGAGTAGTGGATAGCTCATCTCGCTTTGAAAAATAGATAGGGAATCTGCGTTTCAGATTAGCATTCCAACCTTTCCGTATAGCATGAATTATACATCCAAAGTTTCTACGAGTTTCTCTTATGAGATCTGGACGTTTCACTGGTAAAGGTTGCACCAACAAACAGTCCGAAGTATTAACAGGTTTATCTTGTAATGACTGTCGAGAAATGTAGTCAACATGTTTAATTTGTTTGGCACTCCTGTGCTGAACCGTATAGTCGTAGGCACTCAAAGCAATACTCCATCGTTGAACCATAGCAGCTGAGGCACGTGCTAAGGATTTTTCAGGATGATAAATAAACTGCAAAGCCTCATGATCAGTAACAATAGTAAATTTCTTTCCGAATAAATATTTATGAAGTCTTTTAACAGCCCAAAACACAGCTAATGCCTCTCGCTGAGTCTGTGAATAGCATTGTCCAGTAACAGTAAGTTTGCGTGAAACACAAATAACTGGTCTACCTTCCTGTTCCAAAACTGCACCAATACCCACAGGTGATGCATCAGTGATAAGCACAGACTGTACACTAGGGGAGTAAGTTCGAAGAACAGCATCACTTTGAAGAAACTTTAGTAGACTACGTAAGCACGACTCTTGTTCCTCACCCCATTTGAATGAATTGGATGTCAAAATATTAAATAAACAATTTGCACGACAAGAAAAATTAGGAATAAAACGGGAATAGTACTGAAGAGCACCCACTAGTGAACGTAGTTCCGTAAGATTTTTTGGAGACGGTGCATTTGTCAGTGGAGCTAGTCGTTTCATATCTGGTCTAAAACCATTACCATCAACTAGGTATCCAAGACATTCAAAACTAGATACACTAAATGAACACTTATTTGGATTTACTGTAATATTCTTCTCAATTAAACGACGCAATAAGGCAATAAGTCTCTGGTCATGAGCTCCCTTATCAGCACCATGAACAATCAGATCATCTTGATAAACTTCAACACCTTCAAGATCACTAACCACCTTATTCATAACTTCCTGGAATATGGCTGGAGAATAACTTAGCCCAAATGGAAGGAAATTGTATCTAAACAGACCAAAAGGAGTATTAATTGTCGTCAAAATAGATGAGGATTGATCTAAAGGGATTTGTAGATAAGCATCTTTTAGGTCAACTTTCGAGAACACTTTAGAACCATGAAGTCGATTTAGGATATCTTCAGCCTCTACTGTAGTGCATGTCTGCTTCAATAAACGGGAGTTCAAGGTTAGTCTATAGTCACTAACTAAAAATTCACAAGGTATAAATGAGGAATTATCATCTCTTATTAGCAATTCACAACATCCTCGTATAGGCAGTTTGTGTCCAGTAATCCCCAATATTGATACATCAGTGGGTCGTATCACAACGTTCGGATCTAACGATTTCAGGTTCTTGAATGAAATAATGGACTCTATACTGCCTGTGTCCACAATAAAGTCATGAAATGAACCAAGTGATGTATATAGTCGCTTTTGAATATGAGCATTACCTTTCGAAATGGTAGTTAAAGATAAATGATCATTAGGATCAGCTGAATTATTGGAATCTAAATTACAAGCTTTAGCACTACTTGAGGCAAAATGAACAGTAGCTTTGCATACTGCTTGATTGTGCCCTATCTTACCACATCTAAAACATTTAGCATTACGAAATGTACAATAATAACGAGAATGAAGTTTTCCACATGATAAACATTTGCCAAACTTGGTCTCACCTTTTTGATTTCCTTTGTAATTCTTTTTTGAGACACCGTTCATTTTTACACGAGAATAGGAACCTCTGTTAAACGAACACAATTTTGATTGACCCTGAGATTGTTTTTCATCATGACAACTAATCAAAGTATTGGAAATCTTCATCGACTGAATATCAAGTTCATTCAACGCCTCGTAGTTAATGCACGCAGTTCTAACATCTTGAAAGGAACAGTTTGACATTCTTAACAGCTCTCTTTCCAAACTAGGTATGTTAATTCCTGCAATTAATCGGTCTCTCAGCTGCACATTAAGTTGATCACCAAAATTACATTTGACAGCCTGTTTCTGCAATTCAAGAATGAATTCCTTAACATTTTGGTCATTTTGACGAATCATCTTATGAAATTTCACTCTTTCACGGCATTCAAAACCAGGGCACTTTACATGATTCAATAATAACTCCTTTAGCATTGCATAGGGAAGTGAAATAGGTTTTTCTGGATATGCCAAGGTTTTCAATAAGCTGTACGCTTCTTTTCCGATGAATGTTAGGAAATGAGCCACAATTTTATCATCTTTGACATCTTTCCTGGTCATACTCCAGATTTCAAACCTTTCCAAATAATCTTCAAAAGCTTCAGAAGTAGAATGAATATCTAGCTGTTCCATTACAAGTTCCATCGCGACGCCACTGTGATGCTTAGAAGTATATGAATCAAGAATTAAAGATCTGCACAAACGAATGTATTGTACTTAGAATTCGAAATCCAGCATTTTTCAACAACAAGAAGTTACTAGTTCATTCAAACACCACAGTAAATCATATTCAACTTTTCGAAATCGTTGATAATTTAGAATATGCTAAATTCTCCAATCATCAAACAGCTTGATACCTATGTGCATCAGAAAAGAAATCCAAATTTCTTTCCGTGATGACAGCATTTTCAAGCGGTAATTTAGGCAACTGATCACTCAATTAAAAATATTTTATGCATCAATCGCTTACTGTTATCTCCATCCGATACTTTGTTGTCTCGCATCGCGATGTGGTGATCTGTGGTTGCGTGAGTCTTATGCCGTTGTTAGTGAATATTTCCTATGAGCGTGTGCATACCAGGTACTTGAGTAAAAACACCAAAGATGGTCATGATGCGTATATCGGCTAATCATTTGGAAAACATGCAAAACTCATTCATACAAACCAACACATGTTCTTCGTGAAATTAAACTCCATTTATAACCATATGCTTGCTTCTTAAGAACGTCAAACTACATCTAGCTCTCTGGTTGTCATCTATCATCAGTGCTCTGGTCTATGTCTGATAGACCTTTAGGATGACGTCGTCCTTTCTCTTTCCAATTAGATAATAATATCAAAAAGTGAACACAGTAGACGTTTCTAGAAAGTCGGCGGCGAATAGGATACCATGGAATACGTAGTATTAATGCAGACCGATATGCTGGGAGATTTAAGCAATTTCAAACTCCATTTTTTTTCAACCAGAATATTAGAAACAGAAAGCTTTGTAGCTGATCACTCAAGCACTGATATCACTTTAGAGATTCAACATAAAATGATGAGAATTGCGAAACTGATTATTAAATGGAAACCATGAATTCTAGAGATTTATTTCAATAAAATAGCTGAATATCATTAACAACATGAAGTATTCGCAATGAATCTGATTAACAAAGCCTTAAGTGAATTTGAACATTTGTTTGACTTATTTCAGTAATTTTAAATAAACTAATTTATACCCACTTTTATCATAATGTATGTATCAAGACAATCCACATACGATGCTCAAAATGCAACCAAGATTGGTCACAATTCTATCAGAAATATTAACAACGGGACGAGTCAGACAATTTAATTAGGAATAAAACATATTTAAGTTGTTTTTTTCAGAACATTGAAATGAATCAATCAATTCTGTCTATCAAAAACACTTTAACGTAAAGGTGATTTTAAAAAAGATCACTTCTCAATCTTTGTCTCTTTTGAACTGCACAGTCGTAAACAGTGTCCACAAAGTATTCATCATATGTTTCAAGCTATTTAGTCTTCTGGAAGTTGTAATCTATTATACCGCTTAATTTTATTTAATAAATTTAGTAACAAACAATTCACCGAAGACGAGTGAGTTTAACTATGTAACTTTCAAAATGAAAGGCTAAGCTAACTGGTGTATATGATGTTGCAGTTTCTGGAGAATAATTCAATATTGCTCCAAATGATCTATTCGAAGATCATGGTTTCCGCAGTGTAAGATGTTAAAATATCGTGGGTGAGTGTAATATTCCAAGGAGCCAATAAGCCAAATGAAATTGCTCCAAATATTAACCGCTCTGAATAAATAATAATCAATGCAGATAAAGAGAGGTGAAATTGCTGAGAGTCAGATACTACTTCAGTAGTAGTAGTAGTAGTAGTAGTAGTAGTAGTAGTAGTAGTAGTACTGGTAGTAGTAGTAGTAGTAGTAGTAGTAGTAGTAGTAGTAGTAGTATTAGTAGTAGTAGTAGTAGTAGTAGTAGTAGTACTAGTAGTAGTAGTAGTAGTAGTATTAGTAGTAGTACTAGTAGTAGTAGTAGTAGTAGTAGTAGTAGTAGTAGTAGTAGTAGTAGTAGTAGTAGTAGTAGTAGTAGTAGTAGTAGTAGTAGTAGTAATAGTAATAGTAGTGACTATCATTAAACCTACGAACAACTAATTTTCATGTATACTGAAACGGAAGTGAAAAATAATTTCAAGGAAAGAAGATAGACGAACAAACATTATCTATTTAGAAAAACCAATCGATCAAAATATTTTCATATTGAAAATGTGAAAACACTTGTTGTAGCCATGTCAACAATGTTCTCATCGAAATGATAATACATACTCAACCAGTTGTATTTTAATCCTAGATTCCCGATTCAAATGAGTGATTTCATTTCTTTAGTATTTAGGTTGTTCAGTTATTTATTTTATATGAAAGAAAGGTGGTTTGTCGTTGAATTACTTTTGTCACACAGAAAACAGTTTATGCAAGAGGAGTGCATATTATAGTTCACAAAATCACTAGTCAGACAACAATTCCATTTATCAATTCGTCGAGAAGGTCAGTCACAATAATCTATTAATATTCATTAGGATGTGCACAGCAATATTTACATTACAATTCAGGAGTAAACCAGATATGAGTTAACTGGAAAGTGAACAGTGATTATGCGATTGAGTAGGCTACATATGGAAGTCAGTTTTTGCTGCTCTGTGTATTCTGGAGATAAATAACCAAGTAAATACATAGATATACTTTTGAATTTTCGTTATCAATCTAATCGGTTTTACCTTATTTTTGTGGCTTTACAAGATACTACAGGATGATAAATGACAGGTGAGCATATGACATATCTTCTTGTGATAAACTCTATGGTCAATATGTTAGAATCTAGTTAGAAAGCAAAATGATTAGTTTCAGCATACTTCAGTGTTGTATTATTGTATAATTTAGGAACTGGATCATTCAAATCAAACACGAGCAAACCATGAATGCACAGATCTTATGTTTACCTTGATACTGTTGAGCGACTGTGTTAGAAATAATTAGTCAACAGCTTTCAATGTTCTAATGCTGTTTAACTTACTCAGCAATATGAATTTATGTATATGGTTTAGATCAGATATCGAAGACAAGTGAGTTTATTTAATAAGGTATTACTCATGTTGAATCAATGTGTTACATCAAATCATAATCCATCATTCATTTGCATTAAGGTTCTTAATGAAATAGGTATAAGTAGGTTTCGCTTGAACTACAGAACTACGTTATCATTAGATGCATCTTATTCGCATTATTATCAAGGTGTCGAGATAAACAGATTTTGCAAACAGATCTACATTACTCGACATTAATTGACAAAATAAATAATTAACAATAGTGTTTTACGCTTTCCAAAATGAAACAATGTTAGTTTTATTAAACGCTTATCAAAATGAACCGTTCTCTACTTCATAGTGATATTAGTATACAAAACGGACGTAGACAGTGCAGGATAGAATAAATTTATCACTATAATAATTTTATCGATAAAATGAATGGAATTTGTTGAATAAGTGATTCCAAATTGTGATATGGAGATAATTATTGAATATGGGACATAATATCGGTTACAATAGCAAATATAAAACACATATCAACTCTAAAGGTGTATTTAATCAGATAGAAATGGTGATATTTTGTAGAGGATTTCAACAGGTCTAATAGTTTTGGTTTTTTCAGTTAAACTAAATCATAGTTTATAGTGTGAATTTCTCGTGCAAACAAAGTTCATTCTATTAAAAAAAAACTTTTTAATACTTTATTGCACTACTTACTATATGGAGCCTAATTTTACAACCCTTTCGATTATTAAAAGAACAGCTGATTAGCCTCTAAAATATTGTGGAGTGAAAAAAGTTTCAAAAACCGGTAAATTTTAAGGTATGATTATGTTCTAGTTGAATTCAATCTATGAATGTGATTATGACATTAAGTTTACTTACAAATCTGCCTTGTATGGTATGAAAGCAGACATGGCAGTGTCTACAAATATACACCACATTATCTTCAACATGGTTTGGGATGAGGAATCAGTCTATTCACACTAGATAGAAAGATACCTGATCAAATCATCAAAGAAACGCGATCTTAACAAGTGTCAGAACTGCTTTTTTCAATACCAGGAAAATTCTTCAACAAGTTGTGATCAAACATAGTAGAGAATGTCATGGATTTCGTAAAGATAGATAGCGTGACGACAAAACTGCAACATTATGGCTCATTGTAGAACAATCATTTAAATGGAACCCACCACTACTATACATCAACATCGTTGAGTAAGAAGAAGCATTTGATAGGGTGCACAGGACAAAATTTTACATAACTGGGTAGCATAGTTGACGAGCAAGGTGGATCTGGTGCAGAAGTGATGGCACAGATCGCCAAAGCAAGTGCTGTCTTCCTACAGGTGAGCAACATCTGGAACTCGAAACAACTATCAACAAACACCAAAGTCAGAATTTTCAAAACAAACATCAAAACGCTTCTACTGTATGGGGTGGAAATTCGAAGAACTGCCATAGTCATCAACCAGAAGCGTTCACTAACATTTGTTTACACAAAGTGCTTCGGATCCTTTGACCAAACATATTGATCAACAATCTACTGAGGGTGAGAAAAAACCAGATTCCAGTCGAGAAGTGAATCAGGAGGAAGAGCTGGAAGTGGATGGGACACACATTGTGGACAGCACTCAGCTGCATCACAAGACAAGCCTTAATTTGGAACCTCCGGGGTCAAAGGAAACGTGGGAGGCAATGGAACACATTGCGCCGGCATATGGAGAGAGACGTGAAAGGAATGAACATAAGGTGTACTGAACTAGTAAGGGAGGCTAAGGACGGAATAGGTTGGAGAATACTGGTCGGCGGCCTATGCTCTATTAGGAGTAACAGGCGTAAGTAAGTAAATTAAGTCCAGTCATCTAACTCACTGCTATTTTTAAAAATAACGACGTATTTAACAAAAATTAAAGTACCGTTTTCGAAACTCTCAGGGATAACAATATCTGCATAATGCACATGTAAGTGAGAAACTTTTAATATAAATCTGATTATCAATATTTTCATTAGGTTACTAAAATTCAATACAAACCCTACATAAATACACATTTTAAACTAACTCAGTGAGACAAAATACCAATGAGAACACTTACTCACACAGTGTTTCAAAAATCAAACCGGATGATTCCATATAACGATGCCATATTTTGATTTTAGAATGTATAACTTTCTTATTGTCTTATTCTACACCAAACAACAAAGCCTATCGAGGCAATCGGTGGTAGAGCGCACGTATTGCCTATCTTAACCATCTCAGTTGACGGAGATTCGTTACCTCATCAACCGATCTAATATCTTCTCATGGAAATCTAGGTCTAAACTCAAAATTAAACATTCACTGGTTCAAACCTACACAAGCAATGCATCGAAATCATATATAATGAGAAAATTAATAAATCACGGTTATTCACTATCATGAAGGCTCCTGATGCGAAATGATGCGCAGGGTAGACTTACGATTTCGAGACCAACATGCTGGATTTTGTAAGGATAGAGAGTGTACCAAACAAATTGCAACATTACACATCATTGTTGCGTAGTGGCTATCGTATCGAGATTAACCACCGATGCAGCAATTACGAAGCCATCACAGAGAAGCAAGGTCATTCCATAGTAAAGAATATATTTGCTGGCGATTTCGTGGCATCAAAAGACAGAAAAGAGGGGCGAAGTTACGAAGATAGTAGAGACAGATGAGATTGCTTGCTCTCAATCTCTCCCGGTTATCGACTGGATTATGAAGTCGTCAACATTTGGAGGGATGCACGGGATCCAGTGGACAGCTAGGATTCAGCTAGACAAACTGGAATTCTCAGATTATCTGGTTCCTCTATCGCACACGAAACAACAAATGCAAGAGAAGACAACCACTGTAGCCGCAACATACAGAAGGGAAAAGCAAGAATCTCCGATACAATACAACATGTGCCAACCAAATCGCAATTACGGGTGAAGCTTTGGAAGATGTAAGACGTTTGCATATCTGGGCAGCATAATTGACGAGCAAGGTAGATCTTATACAAATGTGAAGACGCGGATTGGAAAAGCGATTGCTGCATTCTTACAATTGAGCAGAATGATGGTCAGCAAACTATGCTCCATTCGGAGTAACAGGCGTAAGTAAGTAAACTAACATCAGTGTAAAAACTCGATGGTTTTAAAAATGATGATGTACTTAACAGAAATATTAAGACCGTTTGTGAAATTTTCAGAGATAACAATATCCACATAATCCACAAGTAAGTAAGAATATTTTAATGAGAAATAATAATCAATTTATTTGGAGACAGATCTTTTATTTGATATGAAAAAATTGTTTACAAACCTAATATAAGAATGTTCCTTTGAATAATGAGATGATGGAAGTTTTGCCTGAAAAAGAATGTCTTTAAAAACTTCAAATATAATTTGCAGGGTGGGCAACACCGACTAAGTTTTTGAAGTAACCAAATCTGATGACAGCTCGCTATGTGCTGTGACTCGGCCAGTAGTGTTCGAATAAAGAAACAGAAGGCTATTTTCATTAACTATCTAACTTTCTCGCTACAGAAACCCTACAACACATCCAGGGAAACAGTAAGTGAATTGTTGAATTTCTAATGTCGAATAGCTCTCAGATATTCTTATTAAATTTATCATGGAATAAAATGATTCAACGCATCAAGGCTGATCCATTCAATGTCCTTTGGCAGCAACTGAATATGTGCACTTAAAATGAATGAAAAAGAACGTGATTCACTGCGTTCGTTTATATTTAATGTGTGGGCGCGCGCACACATACCATTTCCAAAGAGAGTGAATGCGAATTCGATGATGCAGGCTGTTCTCTTTCAACAGTGTGTGAGTAGTTTCCAAGTGAAAGTGACACGGACTATTTGCACAAGTTGCTTATCCACAATGATCTGACCTGGTCGTCTCAAACTACTGTATGTTGTTTCTCCTATACAGTGAGGATGACGAATGTTGTGTAAGGAAGTGAATGGATCGTTCACTGTTGTCTTTCTCTTCTCTGTTTTCATTGTTTAGTTGAATGTCACAGATTTATTCTTCTAGTCTTTTTATCTCAGGTTTTCTGCTTCTGTTTACCTTCTCTTTTCAAAATCTTTTTTATGAACTTTTTAATTTAAACTTATAAGTAGATTTGTGAGATTTTCAGATCTATATGGCCAGTTTCTTGTGATGGTAATCTGGAAAACCATGATTATAATATTGTTTTCCTTTTATTCCAGATATTTGTATGAGGAACGTTTACAAATGTGAGTAAATGACATATTATCTTATCTACAATACATGGGATTGTTGTCCAGCATCATGTACACTAATAGTTTACAGATAATATTCGTGGGTTTTAAATAATAACACAAATGATTCTTTACTTGTCATGTTATAATTTCTCAACTAGACTTTGCAACTCATATAACATCCCTAAATTTTGTGATCAAACTGACATAGCATAATAAATGTCAGATCTAATTTTCAACGCATCAGTATCGAATGAAATCTCACATGCCTCGCAACAGCACGCAATGCAAACACGAAGTAAGAAAATACTCCACTGAGTTGATTAATATTCGTAGATAAATGCTGCGGCATGGTCTCGAGTAAACCAGACAAAACAAATGAACAACAGTTGCAACAAAAATCTCATACAGTATACGAAAAAAAAGTTTCGAAAGAAATCACGCCGTATTCTAACTAATTAAAATTAGTATCGGATTAGGTCAACATCTTAAATCCTCAGTAAATGAGACTAAAATATATTATATCTATGTTTTAATATAACGATTAGGCGTAGGAAGTTAGAAACAGATGATCACTATTTTTATTCGCATGATAACCAAGTTAAGTCCCGATAGATCCAGAATTCAGAACGAAGACAATATCTGGATGAAAAGGTATAATGTTCCGTGCTCCCTTGATGTCGAAATAATATCAAGACCGGAATAGAGAATTTGTCAACAACCCCATAGAAGAAATGCAGAATGGGAATGACACGCTTGACGCGCGAGATTTGTCTTGAGTACAGTTAAACAAAAGGAGTATAGTAGAACAATCATTGTTAGAATTCAGTACAATAATAAATGTTTCCGATTGAGCGATTGTACTATCTTCATAAACATTTACTACTACATTATTCCCCCCTAGAAAGGGTTAACACTTTTCATACATTGAGACGTCGTGCGGAACCGGAACTGGTTGTCAAACGGGCGATTGCAGGGCGGGAGTTTTCAAGAACAGGAAACTATCAATGAAACTCGAAATGTCACCGAAATGCTTTTACGTTGAACTGTACAAGTAGTAACGAGCCAGAAATTTTGCTCAGGTTGGTGTGCCACACCAGCGTGGCTTGTATCCAGATTCTAAAGATAGATTTCGTAGGTTTTCGCACCGGAAATAGCTTCAGACTTAGGACGGAACCAGATTGAGTGAGGAGCCAGAAACGATCAGAACGATTAAGCAAGAAACCGTACATATGCCAGATATATTCGGAACCAGGACATCGACTCGACGCTTTGATAAAGTAGTGGGTCGTCAGGCCAGCTTTCGTCAACATTGATTGCAGTCGACGGTACCAACAGGTTGGTGGTTGCAGACGTTGTTTCAGGATACGAAATGAGAGATAAAAAGAAAAGTGTACCATACATGTAGTACGAGGATAGGGCACTATCACGTTTCCGTTGTTGATTGTTATATTAGTTGCGAAAACGTACAGGTAGGCGTACGCGGCGACCGGAACGCGAAACGGTAATCTCATGCGTACCTTGTGAGCCGTCACTCTCATACGAAGTCAAGGGCGGCGTGGTCTGCTTATCTGGACATGATATCAGAGTCTCATCCGTAGATAGTGCAGATGACGCGTGCTGTTGACTGGAGGTCTCTGATTTGTGCAGCGTGGGATCCGAAGTAGCTTTAAGAATCCCACTGGTATGCTTGACGGTATAACAATGAGTCTCGGATTAGCAAGTAGATCACTGTCATTGACGTGTGCTTGTTTGGGACGATCAGTGCTGACCGTGTCCATCAACCTTGAAGGTCTTTCCGTGTCTACAGTTCAATTGAAAAGATCCCTCGTAAAGTTGTTGAGTACGAATCTACTCATAGGAAAACATATGGACAGGTAAATAACTCTCGAGGGAGAAAGATCCGTCGATGTTGTACTGGATTTGACGCCGTGGGTTTTTTTAGCGTCTACGCAGATAGTCGTGGGACGTTATCTGATATGCATAAAATCGCTACTCCGTTGTGTGAGAATAACTCTCCAGGCAGATGCATTGTCGTGCCGTATATAATTTTAGAGGTGGAACATACTATATCTGCCGTTGCTGCTCTGTAACCACCGTGTCGTCTCCAACTAATGCCATCTTATTTTAAGCGAACCGTATAAAGAGAGGGGCCTGAAAGACCGTGAGAAAGACGAAGTAATATATATAGTAAGTAAACTGTCAAACTCATGCTTAGTGAAAACTAATTTGTCCAGTGCCAGTCAGTGAGGTTTAGCCGTGCCTGGGGGTCTGCATGTGACGACGTCGCTTACCAAATAACTGATCACCAGTTAAATCTCCTCAGTTTCGTTACTTTGAGGAATTTATCATATATAACATGAAATAAATGATAATGCAAAATATGGATTAGTGATTCGGTACATATCTGTTACAGAATTTAATACACATTGATTTGATATTCGACGAAGTATCGACCAATTGTAACCTACTTGAATCTAGTAGCCATTCATAGAGCTGTAGGAAATCGACATTGAGTGCCAGTGTGAGAAAGCAGCAAGGATGAAAGTCCACAGATACTGTCGTCGATTATTCAGGTTGGTCATTAGCTGTCATGTACCGAAGTAATAATGACTGAGACATTCACGAAGCATTGTTGCTTATGACTGGCTGCTACCAAACGAAAAGACGGAAACTTGGGCACATGTAGTCAGCAAGCACCTAGCGTATGTGCAAATATCGTGCACGTAAAATAAACTAACAGCCTGAAGTGACGGGAAGGAGACAGGTGGAATTGCAATGACCTGCCCCTCAAAGTTTCCTACTGTACATATACACCGGTTCGAAACTTTGTTGCTAGTATAATAAATATTAAAGGACATCAATAATGGTGTTGCAGCATCATGAAAATTTTGATATATAAATAATAGACTCACCGTAACCGACTTCTTAAAATAAAAACGTTAGCTCACTAATTTTTGTGGTGATCATAGCAGAACCCAACACGGTCAACAATAAAAAAGTATGCTATGTGCTGTAAATTGACCAGTAGTGTTTGAATAAGGAATATTTATCACGTTTCTATTAATCGTTTCTTCTTGTTGTTAAAGAAACCCTACAACACGTCCAGGAAAAATGTGAGTGAATTGTTGATTTTGTATTGTGAAACGAACCTTAGATATTATTATTGAATTAAACTACTCAATTAGGCAAGCCTGATCCATCCAATGTAAATTGGCAGTCAGTGGATAAATTCCATGTGCTCGTGTATGTCTGCACTTTAGAAGAATGTAGAAGAACGTGATTCATTGCGTTCGTTCATATTTGATGTGTGGGCGCGCGCACACATACCATTTCCAAAGAGAGTGAATGCGAATTCGATGATGCAGGCTGTTGTCTTTCAACAGTGTGTGAGTAGTTTCCAAGTGAAAGTGACACGGACTATTTGCACAATAATAATAATATATTTATTCTCAAATAACTACGTTACAAGAGTCACGCCAGTTTACAGGCTAGATGAAATTGTCACAAATGCTTTCACAATTACTGTAAAGTTATAGCAGTTAAATTAAATATAACAGTCAGTTTCTGATTGCATATTTACACCATGTCACTGACAGAAACAGTATTATACAGCCAAATTTTCAATAGTAGAGTACAAATAAGGAAGGTGCACAATAGGTTCTTTCGGCGATTCGCCGAGATCAATAAAGAATTTGTTGGGAAAGGTCAAGTGAAACGCGCTTGATACGAGCTGTGATCCAGGCAGTCATGTACATAGGGTGCATGTTCCCTAGAGTCGCCAAGGATTTCACACAGTGAATGGGATTCTGAAAAGGAGAAGAGAGAGAGAAAAAGGCAGCAGTGTGGCAAGTGTATATATATAACCAAAGCACTACTTAACCTGTCATGTTGAAGTAGTCAGTACAGTAGTAAGTCAAGATAAAATTCATACTGACCACTTAAATTAAAGTAAATTATGGGAATATAAGAATATTACCCACAGATAAAGGAGTACAGCAAAAAGAAGGGAGAGTTGTGCAATGTCAGGTGGATAGAAGAGAAGTCGAAGTAAGAAGCTGGATTTATATACGTTGAAATCGAAAGAGTAGAGTTTGGGAAAAGAAAACATTGACGATTAAAATTTCTCACTTTCTAACTGCTTTTTATTATTATTATTATTATTATTGAATGCCAACCTCTAAGTCATACTGTAAGCACCTGAAAAAGAATGTTGCGGGTGTCTCGACAGAATAGCGACGTCAGCATAGTTTTGGAAACATGAACCACAGAAGTAGCAAGCGTATAAGAGCAACCTCAGTGTTACTGATTAGTCGTCTCATCAATCTAAAGAGCCGAAAGCAAACAAAAGTTGCTTATCCACAATGATCTGACCTGGTCGTCTCGAAGCACTGTATGTTGTTTCTCCTATACAGTGAGGATGACGAATGTTGTGTAAGGAAGTGAATGGATCGTTCACTGTTGTCTTTCTCTTCTCTGTTTTCATTGTTTAGTTGAATGTCACAGATTTATTCTCCTAGTCTTTTTATCTCAGGTTTTCTGCTTCCGTTTACCTTCTCTTTTCAAAATCTTTTTTATGAACTTTTTAATTTAAACTTATAAGTAGATTTGTGAGATTTACAGATCTATATGGCCAGTTTCTTGTGATGGTAATCTGGAAAACCATGATTATAATATTGTTTTCCTTTTATTCCAGATATTTGTATGAGGAACGTTTACAAATGTGAGTAAATGACATATTATCTTATCTACAATACATGGGATTGTTGTCCAGCATCATGTACACTAATAGTTTACAGATAATATTCGTGGGTTTTAAATAATAACACAAATGATTCTTTACTTGTCATGTTATAATTTCTCAACTGGACTTCGCAACTCATATAACATCTTTAAATTTTGTGTTCAAACTGACATAGCATAATAAATGTCAGATCTGAGTTTCAAAGCATGGATAACATCAACATCGAATGACATCTCACATGCCTCACAAATATATAAATTATTTCTCCTGCTAACAAATACATTATAATTATCGGCCATCCAGTTTTCCAATATACTTTGATGATTTGTTTACACTGTGAAGAGAAGGATAATGAATACCAACTCACAAGCAATACTAACTGACACTAACAACATTTTTTTCCGAAATGGTTGCATAGATAGTGAACCGAAATGAACAAAATATCAGATAAGATTCTCCAAGTAGGTAGTAACAAAAAATATGTAACGGAAATGACAGTCGCCAGGCCATCTCAGTAATAATACTATTAATGTATGAAGTTATCGGATCTGATAACACTGTGCAATGTCTTGTAACGCGACAAGCAGTTTCGAGGAAAAAACATTCGAGAGGTGTACATAAAGAATGTTAAATAAACACTACTACACATCCAGCAAACTCGTTCGATGTTACTGAGTACTTTGTTTCGTTGCTCTTATACAGAGACGATCACACACAACACGCAGAGAAGTGAGTGAATCCTGTATTATCGATTTTGAATCGTTGTAAGCATTATTGAATGCATGCCATTTGAATGTTGAATGAGTGAAAGTGGAATTTATTGTAAGAGAGCATCCGTTGAATAATGAGTTCACGAAGGTGTTGCCTGCAAGTGAATGCTTGCGAAAAATATAGATCGGATGTAGAACGTGCGCAAACTCCAATAAGTGTCTGCTATCATCAAATCTGATGATAGTGTGCCGTTTGTTTTGACTCAACCAGCAGTTTCCGAGTACACAACATTCAAGACGTTCACATAAATAATGTTATTTTGTTGTTACAGAAACCCTGCTACACGTTCAGCGAAAATGTGAGTGTATTGTTGATTGGCTATTGTCAAGTGGCTCTGAGATTCTAATAGTAATAATATCATTGTTATTATTATTATTATTATTCAACTAAATTATTCAAATTATCAAGACTGATCCATTAAATGTAATTTAGCAGTCAGTGGATAGATTCCGTGTGCTCGTGCATCGTATGTGTGCAATTCAGATGAATGTAGAAGAACGTGATACATTGCGTTCGTTTATATTTAATTTGTGGGCGCAATCACACACACACCAGGTCCAAAGAGAATGAATGCAAATTCAGTGATGCAGGCTGTTGTCTTTCTACAGTGTGTAAGTATTTTCAAGGAGTGACACTAACCATTTGCACAAGTTGCTTATCCACAATGATCTGACCTGGTCGTCTCGAAGCACTGTATGTTGTTTCTCCTATACAGTGGCGATGATGAATACCATATGAAGAAAGCAGTGAAACATCTGTCGTGTATTCTTCAGTTGTTTTGAACATTATTGATATAAAATGTATGAAATTGACTTGGACAGATTATGCGTGTCTTCTGGACCGACCGATCTTATCGCTTGCTACTTCGTTTCGTAATGATCTCATTTGATGTTACTGAATACTTTGTTTCGTTGCTCTTATCCAGAGACAACCAGACACATCACGGACAGAAGTGAGTGAACCATGTATTATGGATTTTGAATTGTTGTAAGCATTACTGAATATGTGTGCCATATGCATATTGAAAGATTGAAAGTGGACTTCATTGTAAGAGAGCATCCGTTGAATAATGAGATGACGGAAATTACAGTTTTAATTCATTTGACAACTCAAGATTTCTCATTAAAAATTCCCATTTGCATCGCGATAAAAAATTAAATAAGTAAAGAAATAAGATTGGTTGGCTACATTATCGGATATGCGTAATCGTCTGAGAAATACAATACACTACATCACTGACTTCTTTCAATTGTGATTGAGTTATAACTAATCCTCTTGAAATGAAAGCATAGACAACACGTTTTTATTAATGATTTTCAGTTGATTCAGTATTCACTTACTTTAAATACATTGGTTATCTAATAAACATTATGGAACAGTCGCTCTCTGATATAACTTTATCCATCTGTCTCAACTCACTGTGAGCATAGAACTGTCCTACAGAGATCGATCTATCTTTCCTCGAAGTTTCAGTGAATATTGTACACAATTTTTTGAAGTCGTTGAATGTTCTATCGTCACTTCTCAGATTGTATTATTCAACTACTAATTCAATATGTCCAATAGTATTGTTAGTTGAACTTTCACTACAAATCTTTTGAAGACGTTGTGCAATAAATATTCTATTTCATCCATCTCTTACAGACCGTTTTCGATATCAGATATGTGAGTCAGTGCGAATAAATAAATCAGTTATACAACATGTTTTCCTGCTACTGATTATGAAATTGGAGTAACTAATAACTAACAAAGAACAAAATTCATGTTAAAATTCGATTCCACGATGAAGTGATTGTTCTGCTGCATACAGTAATCATTTAGGTATTTTTTCATTTCTTGTTCATCGATTACAACTTATCATGGACAATGTACAAAAATTCTCTTTATATTGATTTGGTGAATATTGACGCTTAAGCTGGAAGGGATGTTCTGGAGACCATAATAATCTGTAGATGATAATCACCATTAATTTATTCAAGTTGAAGTACCTATGAAAACGAATGATAATTGGGAAACTGCTTCGTCCTGACATTCTGTATCTGAACGATGCACTCTAAACATACAATCCGTTAGGATTAGTCTTTTCTGTGAATTTGTGGCAATATTACTACAAGTTAAGCATCTGACAGTACTCAACCGTTTTGTTGAAATACTACATTCAACAACAATAAAACAGCAGAATGACATGTCATTAGAAATTAAATGCCCCGACCGAAACTGCTACCTTGACGTGGTGGTCGGGCTTGCCTATCGTGATGACCCAACCGAGCTATACTGGCTGGAACACATGTTCCTGCAGGTCCTACCATGCCAGGCAGGTCGATTGGAGAACGATGAGACTAAAAGCAGCTACCCAAGGTCTGAGGGCGAAGTCGTACTGCTGACTGCAGAGGGGTGTGACAGCAGTAAGGTGTTTCCCTCGGACAACCAGCATCTGCAGCGATGCTGCCTTCTCACAAGGAAGGAAGGGTTAGAAAAGGTCGGCCCTAAAAATGTCACACCTCACCCTACCTCACGGATTTCCGTCTCCTTGGGTAAGGGTGCCCACTGGGCCTTTAAGAACGGAGATAATCCTCTAAATACCTCTCATAAAAAGGCCGTGCGTGACCGGCCTGAAGCAGTTGTCCCTTGGACTCTGCGGTCACGCACCAACACTAATCCATCTTCCTTTTCAGCTTCGTCAAGAAACAACCTTCCACGGTGTGGGCAGCCGGGAAGTGATAACCGCCCTCATACCCGTAACAGCACACGAGACCAAATTGTTCAAAATCAAATCCTTCCTACATTCCCTAATACCTCTCATATCTCCACAACTAACTCTTCTCACATTCATTTATTACAGTGCACAGCTAATGCAAACGATGCGAGTTTGCGAAACGTCGTTCCTGGTCTCCTTAAACCCCGTTCCAAACTACATGTTGGAGCATTCAATGTACGGACATTGTGTCAAATAGGGCAACAGGCGTCATTAGCTAGGACTTTAGAATCTCGTTCCATCGATGTGAGCTGCGTCTCGGAAACGCGCATACAGGATCCGAGTAGCATCACTCATTTGACCTCACCATGCCAAGATAAAGAAGCAGCTCGATTTACCCTTCGTGTATCCGGTAGCCCTGATGCTGCTTCTAGGGGCCTCGCCGGTGTAGGTATAGCATTGAGTCGTAGGGCAGAACAATCTCTCCTTGACTGGATCCCTGTAGATAGTCGCTTGTGCGCCGTCCGACTCAACGGGACAGTAAGGACTCGGAAAGATAGGGACACTCGCCGTTGCCTCTTCGTCATATCAGCCTACGCCCCCACTGACTGCAGCCCAGATGATGTAAAAGATGAGTTTTACAGAAAGCTTTCGGACCTCCTCCAAAAAGTTAAGCGCTCTGATATAGTTATAATGGCTGGTGACTTCAATGCACAAGTAGGTAGACTAAGTGAAAATGAAAGACACCTAGGTGGATGTTTCGGTCTCGCGGCTCAAAGAACAGACAATGGCGACCGTCTGTTGCAACTGTGCTCAGATAACCAACTATTTCTAGCCAACACTAATTTTAAGCATAAGGAAAAACACCTTTTGACCTGGCGACCCCAGAAGTCGTCTCAACGTTGGACACAACTAGATCATATCGCCATCAGCCACCGATGGAGGGGTTCGATAGAGGACTGCCGCTAGTTCTGGGGCACATGTTTAGATTCAGATCATGCCCTAGTGCGAGCACGTATTTGTTTGAGGCTTGCTGGACGTAGGAAAGACACCGTAAGGAAGCCTCTTAGGGCTTTACTTGATGATAATCAAGCTAAGAAAATATTTCAGGAGGAACTAGAAAAACAGTTGGGCGATCATGCAAGTGATTCCCATCCGGAGTCAGGTTGGAATGATATAAAGAAGGCTGTGGAAACAGCAGTGATATCTGCTAGCAAGGTAAACCATAAGGCTAGGATGAAGCCGTGGATTTCAGTCGCATCCACCGAACTGATGGATGCACGAAAACGCATCCCACCTGACTCTGAACATGATGAAGAGCGTACTCAACTTAGGCGCAGACTTATAAAAAGCCTACGTAACGACCGTGAACAGTGGTGGGTGGCGAAAGCAAAAGCGATGGAAAAGGCAGCGGCGATAGGCAACACTAGACAACTTTTCCGCCTTATTAAAGAAACCGGTATTAGGAACCCGAATGTAAGTGAGACTATCTCGGAAAAGGATGGTCTTATTATCCATTCTCAATCTAGGAGGCTGAACCGATGGGCAGAACACTTTAGGGATCAGTTCAACTGGCCTTCAGCCACTCTTCGCTTGCCCACGATCTCCAGTCATCCTGAATGGCAAATCGATTTAAGTCCTCCCAGTTTACATGAAGTTGAGAAAGCTATAGGAAATCTAAGGGGAGGTAGAGCGGCAGGTCCCGATAGGCTTACCCCTGAGATGTTTAAGGATGGTGGTCCAGTTTTAACGGTTAAACTGACCGAGATCCTAGGTAGAATCTGGGAAATGGACGTAATCCCATCTGACTGGTCTCAGTCGCTAATTGTCCCAATCTACAAGAAAAGACAGAAGTCCTCTTGTGACAATCACAGGGGAATAAGTTTAACTAATATAGTTTCTAAATTGTTAGCCTCGATTATACTTAGACGTCTAACTAGAGCTCGTGAAGAGCAGACTCGAGAAAACCAGGCTGGTTTTCGACCTGGACGTGGTTGTATAGACCACATCTTCACACTACGACAGGTCCTGGAACACAGACACACATTTAGACGTCCGACAATAGTCGTGTTCCTGGACCTTAAGGCGGCATTCGACTCAGTGGATCGTGAGGTTCTGTGGCAGTGTCTGTCATTGAAAGGTGTACCAAAGAAGTACATTAACCTTATACAAGCACTCTACTCGAACACCACTGGTCGGGTGAGAGCATATGGCGAATTGTCATCTGAATTCTCTACTTCAAGTGGTGTCCGTCAGGGATGTCCACTCTCTCCATTCTTGTTCAACTTTGTCGTAGACATCCTCTTAGAGTTAACATTAAGCTCGTCAGATTTTTCAGGGGTTGACCTTCTACCAGGAAAGTCGCTTACTGATCTAGAATATGCCGATGACATAGTTCTATTCGGTGAAGACGCTGACAAAATGCAGAGTCTTCTGACTACCATAAGCAACAATGCGAGCATGTTCGGGATGCGGTTTTCCCCCTCGAAATGCAAAATGTTGCTTGAAGACTGGGTTGCTTCGGCACCTGAACTAGTGATAGGGAGTGAAGTAGTCGAGCGTGTAGATCACTTCACTTATCTGGGGAGTCTCATCAGTGCTGACGGTCTGGTGACTGACGAAATCTCAGCTCGGATACAGAAAGCTCGATTGGCTTTTGCCAACCTGCGTCACTTATGGCGTAGGCGTGATATCCGTTCGCTAACCAAAGGGCGCGTGTACTGCGCAGCAGTTCGTTCCGTTCGCTTATATGGCTGTGAAACATGGCCGTTAAGAGTAGAAGATGTTCGTAGGTTACTAGTATTCGATCATAGATGTTTGAGAAGCATTGCTCGTATATCGTGGGACAGCCGAGTAAGCAATGCTGTCGTTAGGAAACGAGTACTAGGTAAGGATGGCAGATCAATAGATGAAGTGGTGAAACTTCATCAGTTGAGGTGGTTGGGACATGTGTTACGGATGCCTAACCACCGACTGCCTCGACGAGCTATGTTTTGTGGTGTAGGAGTAGGTTGGAAAAAAGTTAGGGGCGGCCAGACCAAAACATGGCACAAATCCATGGAGTCACTGACAAGTGGACTGAGTCATGTTGGTAGATGTAGACTACCTGGTTGGGGTCCGCGAGACGAAAGTTATCAATGGTTAGAGACCTTGAACGACATGGCTCAAAATCGTTTGCAATGGCGCAGGTGCATCCACTCTTTGAGCTCTCTCAAATCCTAATCTTCTGGATTAGCCAGCACCCCTACCTTTGTCTTTCTAACCTTATCTCACTGAATTATATTTTTTGAATAATACCTTAAACCCTAGTATTCTTTGTTATAACATTAATACCTCTACCATCTTTATCACTATGGGATTTGATTTGACATTTGCGTCTCTGTGCTAATAATGTGGTATGGCAACATGAACTTATGTACATACGTACGAAGTTCTACGTTGCAACTGACTAACTGACTGAGAAATTAAATGCAATAGCATTATAGCTAGTTTCATAACCAATCAGTAAGCTGAACTACTGAAGCTTACTCTGAATTTGTTGCACAAAAACGTCATTCATTGCTGCATTCCAAATGAACAGGCATAGAGAAACTACACACATTAAATCTTTGATTACACAGGAAGTATACACGGAACGAAAGCCTTTCACAGATACAGTCAAAACCAGCTAAATCACGAAACCGCTATGTAGAAATACACTGAAAATGTAGATTTTGACATTCCAGGAAAAAGCTAAAATGTACAATGTCATTATAACTTGTTATTTTCACAAACTTACATAATTTGTTCATCAAAACAATCGACAATCATACTGAAATGTATATGCCCATGAAATAGTGAATGCTGTCATGATCAGTCTGTTCAGGTCATTTTCTATTGATCAGTCTGTTGCCATTACAACATTTCAATAAACACCAGTTGTCAGTTAGACACCACACTATAACGACCTTATTCTCTTCAGGTTTAAACAGGCAGGATCATACATTTTATCAAACCAAAACTCTGAAATGCTTGAACTGGAATGATTCTAAACATTCACAATACGATCGACCATCTGACCATCATTCAAAATACGTACAAAGTATTAAGTGTTTTTCTGATGTACAAATTGTAAATGCTGAAGACAGATTCACCTCCTTTTGCAGTTTGCACATTCAAAGATTACATCGTTTAATACAGAATATTTTTTAAAATAGAATATCTTAATCACTGAAAATTGATCTTCCATCATTTTATTCCAAATAGTTTGTTCTTCAACAAACCATTGTAAGTTCAACAATAATTTGGTATTTCCTATCATTACCTATTGTGGGAGGTTTATTTAAATCAACCTCTGCTGTTTTGAAAGTCAGCTCATTTGATATGATAATAAAATTACATCGAATAATGTCTATGGAAGTCTTGATTTTCTGATTACACTCGATACACATCCTTGTACATGATTCTTTGTAATTGAGCCTGATTGATGAAGTTAGTTTCTGGATAATTAGTCTGTTATTTCAGTAGTACATAAGAAAACCGACACTTCCACTCCTCATTTCTACTTTGAATTATTTAACTCGTTGCTAATACTTAGATAGTTCTTTCCACAATCCGAAACTCGGTAAATGATGCATATTTCATATTCTCTTATTATTCAGTGTTCCCTTGTGGTTGATAAAGTAAGTCTGTCATTGTAGTTTCTGTAGTAGTTTGATAGTGAAAGTAATTTTAACAACGTTTTGTGGATCAGTTTCTGCAATAAATAATAGGTAATTGCAGATGCTGAAATATACGTGTTATATTAACATTATATTAACTTGACCTTTGTAGAATGCCGGATTAGTTTGAAATATGTCTCTCATTTTTTGAGAAGAAATTAACATCCCATGTTTATTTACATCTGTTAGCTTGACCGTTAACTCTGCTTATCTGTAATAATAACTTCAATATTTTTATGTTTGCTACTTTCTGATTTCTCACGGTTTACATTTCGTCAATGATATTTGCTTACCTCAATCACGCAGTGTAAAAGCAAGATAGTAGTTACGAAATGCCGAACCTAAGATTCGTTAGGATTGAACTCAAGCGTTAACCAGAGAACCGATGCATGCAGTGTGATTTAGGTCATTTTTATTCAGCCTCATGGTTTGACATGTTACCAGTTCGCTGTTCATGCTAGAAGCCACCTGTAGTATGTCAAGCCACTTAGATTGGTCTTCACACTTCAAGCTGATCTATGAAAGTCGACCAGGAATAAAGAACTAGACAAATACAACATTGATAACGCATTCCTCCTTGTTTTTTTTTCTTGAATATAGATATTTCTATTATCCAGAGATATGACCAAATTCTTTGAGGCGTTTGACAGTCAGTTATCTAATTTTACACCTCAGCTACATTGATTTGTTTGACCTAACTTGGATTGTTCTGGTAGAATATCCCCTGAAGCAACTCAAAGTAACTCCAGTCGTTGACTCACATTCCAACACAATATCGAAGACAATAAACATCAGAGTTTAGGGAAGACCGACAGATAAAAAGGGATGCAAATGTTTCCCGGACCTATAGTATCAGGCATCCACGATTCTGATTATTGGTTAGTTTGGTGTTCTGAACCTCGTAAATTCTCACATCTACATGCACTTCTGAAGATGACAAGATGTGTTAACTAAGATTTTGGGCTCCATAAGATCTTTAAATAATTAAGAAATCTATGTAAAAAGAGAAGCTAACTATATGTTCGTGAAATATTCAAACATGAGATGTCGATTGCACATTAGCATTATAAATAAAAATAGTGCTTTGACCACTTATACTCACCTTCAGATGTGCTGCTGATTTAGCTTAAAGTTCCATCAACACTATTCGTTGTTCAATCTTATTGTATGTAAGTTTGGTAAAAGTTGACAGTAATAGCTAGAACATATGGAAAAGCATGTTTTTGTTATCGATAGAACTACTACTACTTAGATCTGCTTATCAGTAGCGCTCCAAATGTACGGTTTATTTCCATTTATACTTTTCATGTATTTTAATCAGCCCCACGTACTTCTATGTCGAGTAAGTTTACTGTTCTATTCCTCAATCACACAGTTAATTATCTGACATCATATAAAGTGGAAAATAATTCCATTCAGGTGTTCAAGGTTTATCTGTTAAGTACTATATCCAATAAGATTTCTTGATTCTTTTCGTGCAACATAAACAACATTACATTATCTAAATATTGATGTGTGATATTTCTTACTATAGGAAATACCTTCAAATTTTGGGACGTAAGTTTTGACTGTGATGAATGGCTACGTTATTCTTAGAAAGTGAAAATGTTGATGATTGTCTTTAAACTGAATATTAAGTTGCGTTTGTCTACATTAAATCCGAAACTAATATGACCTCTACTCTCTTAAGACCTTTTTCCTGAAAATTTTGAGGAGCAAGATGACGAATCAGATTAAACATTGAAAGCTAATCGGCGTCTGGATCTTGTTTAATGCAGACTAGGTGTCACGATAACTCCTTGTTACGCTCGTCGCTAGGTATGCTTCAACTAATACGAGTACAGCCCAATCGAATACCGAGAACAAAACAATTAACAATAGGCTACTGTGATCCCTTTACTGAATCGTATCGGCGATAAGCCTTGATATAGAGAAGAAATTGTATTCTACAAACACCCAGCCAGCACACCATGAATCCAAGAACTCAAATTGCGTTTTTTATACGCCATAGAGACGTCCCTGGGACAGTCACAAAAACAGTACATTAAAATGACACAGCAACCAATCACAGCAAAGGTCTTTCCTGGTAGGAAATGTGATATCAGGGTTAACTGATCGACCTATGAATAAAATATAAAATAAAGATATTTATCAAGCGAGGTCTGGTGACCCTACATCCCTAACACTCCTCAACCATAAATCGTTACATTTTGAGAATATAAGTCACGATTGGTACATTTTCACGAAAAGTATCCGAACACTCATTGCTAGTCACACTGACAGTTTGGACTGTCCTACCTCAAACATGACACAGAATATGATTAACTTTACTGACTTCATATTCATGGGGAATCATTGATGTGTGTCTCATTTTCAAATTAGCTTCTAGGTAACATGGATTTATTTACTTACTTCCATGGTTACTCTATAACTTCAAAAATCCAGAATACTATTAATCAAGTTGAAATTGATGTTGATTCACATGCAAGCTGGATTGCGTTTGTTTCGACTGAAAGTTATTCAGAGATGTACAGCACTTTGAACTCTAGTAAAACTACACTTGTTGGCTAACAAGTATGTGAAGCATTCTAGTGACATTTGTAAAAATTACAAACAAAACGGTTTCATTGATCGCTTAAGTGTGTTTTGGTCAACAAAATTATCAAAATTTAGATTATGTGTGCTTTTTAGTTATTCACATCGCATACAATATTATCTATCTGAAACTGACTTAAATTTCAAGTTATTGTGACTGCTATGAGTTATCCATGACAGTTAACAATCACTCCAATCAACCTTGAATTGTGTCGTAATCATGACGTAATATTAGTAAGTAAAGAATTACGGTGTTTTGTTGAAAAACAATTTACTTACACGTGAAAGAAAAATAATTTTCGTATTAATTATGGTATTTTACGTGAACGATTTCATCCACTGATGAGAAAAACGAGAATGTGCTTAGCTATAACTTACATGTCATGGTAATGTTTGGCAAGTCAACAGCAAACTCTAATTTACTTATTACTTTTTTGATTAGAAATAATATTTTGTAACATCTGATTCACATGGATGACCGATACAATAAATGCTTTGAATTGATCTCAGCTGTCACTTTACATGTGCTCGTTAAGTTTGAACTTTCGAAGTTCCATTTAACAGTTTACACACACATACAAATGAAAATTTCTCAAATGTCTCATACTCAAGACAATTTCAAGTGAATATTGTTCATACGATATACACAATTATGGATTAAAACAGCTAATTGTAGGGTGAACAGTCATCATTATTGTTTGGACCTGAACATCTAAAATGGGATTTAGATATGCCTAGCAGTTTGTACTTACATATAATAATTACATATTTTCGATGATACTGATTACCACTACTTCAAAAACCTAGTCACCTTTTATGATTAATCAGTTTGTATTTTAAAGATAGAAACAAGCTAACTTTGATAATTCTGTCTTTTTGCTTATTGTTCTAGATTTACTATATGATAGATACTATTCTGAACTCAAGGCACCAAAACACTATTACGATACTTCAATATGAGAATATTTTTCATCTGATAACGAAAGTACATAATCACGTAAGCATCGAATCGGAAAACTGAAATAATAATTCACATAACTCAATCATTTTTCGATTTACCACATTTTGCATTGTTTGCACAAAATTATAAATAAACAATTGGACGAACGAAGTTCTATATTCTGTATTTGAGAATTTCAGCAATTCAGATAATTTAAAACAATTTGTCGTCTTCTCTTCAGCATTCATTGTTGCGGGTGCAATAAAAGAGACCGATCAATTCCTAAATTGTTCGTACATTCCATGTGCGTAAAAGAATGGTTGCTTTGGTTGTCGAAAGGGGTATCGGCCTCGTGACTTCCAAAAAAACTCAGCTTTCATCATGAGACGTCCTTACTCTTGTGTTTGAAGACCTTCTAACTCTCAGGGTAGAGTTTAAATGGTTTGAATTGATTTTATGGATAGCGTTTCTTTAGCGAGTTAGTTTTCTACGGGGTGGGGTTTACAACCCGGTGCCCAACCCTGCTTAGCAAACATAACGCTCTAAATTGTGTTATAGCCTAATTGCATAGTTTCCTGCATCAAACCATTGGTATAGACATTATACTGAAACCGTGGATCTCAGTAGCATCCA